>CM062820.1:884158644-885358644 GCA_031772625.1 Pinus tabuliformis | reverse complement strand
TTGAGTTATAATGATTAATCATTAATAGGTATGTGTTTGCTTTGTGCTTGAACTATGGATTTAATTTCTTGTGCTTGGGTTTGGTGATCTTGGGTTCCTTATGGGAATATACAAAGCGTCATATACCTTGGAAGTTTCTAACTTTATTTTAGTATAATCACATAACATCTTAGGTTTTGTAGGATGGAGAAATAGATTATGAATTTCTATTTTAAAATCACCAAAAATATGTAGTTTATTAGTCCTTGCAGACTATTACATTCACCTGGCAGTCAAGTTTATTGACTTTCAATTAGTTTGTAGTTGTTTTAAAAAATTAAACCAAAGTTTCAGGAAAATATTTTTATTTTCTTGTAAATTCAAAAATAATTTTCTAATTTCTAGAAATCTTATTTCTAATTTTCCATTAGTTGACAAAGAAATGATGGGAAAAAAATTCGCCAAGAAGATTTATTTTTGGTACTTGTAAGTTCCTCACAAATGGTTTAAAAAAAAAAGGACTAATTTTGTAAGTGGTCATTCAGTTAGTGAGTGCTCTAACACTCACATTAACATACTACTCTGAGTAGGGGTGTATGTAATCCCGGGAGGGTGACGATTTTTCAATGAGTGCTCTAACACTCACGTTGAGAGTGACACTAATAGAGGGACTAATGTTACATTTACCTCTTATTTCATTTTAAACTTTTACAATTTTAGTTGTGTGGGAGACCACCTGCATGTAGTTGTGAATATATGCGGATGTGTAGAAGAGGTGTATGCGAGGGAGGATAGGGGTGCATAGGGAAATTTATTCTAAAGACATGAAATTATTTTAGCATTAAGAAAAAATTTAGTATCCCATATTAAATGAAGTTCCTTTTCAATGTGTGTGAGAAAGAAATGTTGTGTATGAGAAGAAGTGTGTAGAGAAAGGAACAAAAAATTTTATTTGCAATGCATCTCCACATATATTTCTACCTCTTAACACTGTATTAAAGAATTAATCACGGGTTTTGTCTTATTAAAGTTTTGGGCATGAAATTTTGGATTCACGTGTGTATATCAGGTGTCAAATAAGTGTGGGTGATTAACTCTGTCTACTATTATGTCAATGCGGGCATGTTTCATTTACCATATTTAAGCAACCTAATATTATATTTTTAGTTGATAATGTGTTGTATGCTTACTTTTTGTGTTGGTTACAATGATATGATTTGTTTACTTTTAGAGTGCAGAAGTACGGAAGAAGATTTCATTATGAGAAATGCATGGAACCATAAATCAATGTTGAATGAAGGATGTGCGAAAGGAGGAGTATGTGTGGGAGAAGAAGGGTGTAGAGGAAAATTTATTATATACACGTGAAATGATTTTAACTTTAAGCAAAAACATATTATCCAATAATAAATGAAATTTCCTCTCAACAAAATTATATAACTGTATTGGTTTATTAAATTTTGGGGCATGAAAAGTTTGGTTTTAAGGTATATTGGGCTATGTTGATGTGTGATTTGTGCACAGTGGAATGAGTGTGGGGCTGCAGAAGGAAAAACATGGAAATTGACATTAACACTGACACTAACATAGGGATTCCCAGTGCATTTACTTATTATTTCATTTTAAATGTTTACATATTTAGCTATATGGGAGAATTGGTATATGGAGCTATTAATGTGTGTGGAATGAAGGGTGTGCGAAAGAGGGGGTATGTTTGGGAGAATAGGTATATATCAGGTTATGTCAACGTGGGATCCTTTTATTTGATAACATGATGCAAATGGACTCTGGAAAGCTTACGTTGTCGATAATCGAATATGTAGTTTTCAAAACTATGTTCAAAGGCTTTGATTGTTTTAGGTTGTCAAATACTATGTGCATCTATAATGTAGCATGTGTGAATTAAATACTTATTATCCCAATATTAAATTATGTGTATTTTTAATGGATGTGAGGAAGAAGTGTTATGTGAGGAAAGGGGTGTGTGATGCAATGAACAAAAATTTTCTCTGTGAATGTTCCATAGTTCTCCATAAATTCCTGCTCCACACACTTTTTCTAGCTATGTCCCTCTGGGAAAACACTACATATTAATCAATTATGTTTTATTTTATATCAAGGTGCAAAGGAGTTGTGGCAAAAATTCTTTGGTGACCATACAATGTGATGGATTTTATTCTTTAAAATCTTTATAAAAGTAGAAACGACGAACCACCTTGGTATTCATGGTTACTAAATACTACTTTCGTCTACAATGTTTTGTACCTTGACATGTACATTTCTGCACACTATATATTAACCAATTAATTAGTGGTTTTACCTTATTAAAGTTTAAGGCATCAAGATTTCTAGTTACGTGTATGGAGGGTGTGAAATAAGGGTGGGTGATTAACTATTCCCATTACTATGTCGATGTCAGCTAAATACTAAATGAAGTTTATTTCTAGTGTGTACGAAGAATACTTGTCATGCAGGGAAATGTGTGTGCGAAGAGATGAACTAAAGCTTTCTGCTTGAATTTTCAATACCTCCGCATACATTCTAGCTCCATGCACTTGTTCCACATATGTCCCTCCTACAGAACACTACATATTAATTAATTATGTTTCATTTGGTATTGGGATGCAAAGGAGCTACAAAAGAAACTGCTCCTTTTATCATACAATGTGATCACTTTGATCGTTTAAGAATTGTATCAAAGTAGAAAAGATGAATCTTGGTATTCACCATTACCAAATACTACTTTCTTCCATAACATTTCATATTTCTACATACAATTATACATACTACATATTAATGAATTAATTAGCATTTTTACCTTATTAAATTTTGGGGCATGAAAATTTTATGTTACGTCTATATAGGGTGTGAAATAAGGGTGGAAGATGAATTGTTCCCACTACTATGTCAATGTTAGCTTATTTTATTTGATCTTTTCATATACTAAGTGCATTTTTTATTGTACATTTTTCAGGTAAATAGTTATTATCTAATATTAAATTAAGTGTCTTTGTAATGTGTATGAGCAAGAAGTGTCCTATGGGAGAACATGTGACTGGAACAAGGAACTAAAACTTCCCCCATCTGAACACTTCTATTGCACACTTCCTCTCGCATATGATTACAATTTAATCAATTAATTAATAATTTTGGTTTATTAATGCATGTGAGAAATAAATGTTATGTAGGAGAATGGGTGTGTAGAGCAAGGAGCATAAACTTTCTTCTACAATATTCCATATGTCCACATACATTTTGGCACATTGTTCTCACTACAATGTCCATGTGGGCTCATTTTATTTGAGCTTCTGGAATGCTAAGTGCAATTCTCATTTTACATTTATCAATTAAATAGTTATTGTCTAATATTAAATGAAGTGGATTTTTAATGTGTATGAGGAAGAAGTGTTGTGTGGGAGAGTGGGTGTCTAGAGAAAGGAACAAAAACTTTATATGCTAACCATTGAATCTTGGTATACATGGTTTCCAAATACTATTTTCTTCTCAATTTTTCCATATCTTGATATACATTGTTGCACACTACATTCCAATATTAAATAAATGATGTATCTTTGGGAGAATGGGTGTCCAAAGAAAGGAAAAAAACTTCCTCCTCCCTGCATACTTCTTTTGCACACCTTCCTCTTACATAACACTACATGTTAATCAATTTATTAATGGTTTTGGCTTAATAACACTTGTGAGGAAGAAGTGTTGTGTAGGACAAGTGCGGAGCGAGGAACAGAAGCTTTGTTTCACAATGTTTCATGAGAGGATGGGAACTATGTTTTAAAATGAACATGAAAAATGATGTTATGAACCTATTAGCTATGTTTAGCTCATAGAGTCCATCATCAAGAAAATGTTTACAACGAATTGAAGTGTCAAAAAAATTTACAAATGACTAGGACACATATACACCAAGGCTCGCATGAAATTTGCCAATGAGGAAATACATTGGTTAAATTGTAATCATTAAGGGAGTATCATGATGATAAGAAATATTGATGTTAGCCTAGTATATTTTACAAATATTTCATATCTATTTTATTTTGTACATTTCTATGACTCATGGTACATATGTATATATGATGGGTCATTTGCAACATATTTCTGACCTGAAATAGTGATAGGTGGTGATTATATAGCAAAATGTGAAATCTACAGTTAAACAACATTAATAACATCATTAATTAAGTAGGTCATTTTAAGTACAAAATGAAAATAACTAGTAGAGGAAGGAAAAAATCTATTTGCAGTGATACAATTAATTGATTTTCTCATATAGATAGGAACATTCACTAGTTGACCATGGATACATATATTTTTGATTACTACCGTTGATGACGATGTCCATTTTATCTTTGTAGAATGAATTTAAAATCTAGGAGTATTCTTCCATTTTTTGTTGTGATACATAAAATTTTACTTTGAAATACGGTGTGGCATAATATCTCATCTTCAACTTTCAATTGGGATTGAGTGGCATCTCTCACTATCACATGAAACATACCCAAAGATACAAATTTCTAAAGGTAAAGGTGAATAAGTAGTTATCAAAATATGGATGTTAAAAATAAATATATTGGGATACATTATTAATTCAATATTGATGAAAAATATTTATGTAGGTATGAGGAGGAGGGAACAAATTAGGGTTCTCAAAGTGGTAGGTAATGACAAGGGAATAAGTCTACATGACATATGTGTAATACCTACATGACTATATCATAACAATTTAGTAATATGTTCCTTGTTATCGATATCTAACACAAGCTGGAGATGCCACTAAGGCTCAATTGTAAATAGAGGATGTATTTTACAAGAAATCATGAATGTGCTAGACAACAGATTCTTCAAAAAATCATGGTTGTCGATTTTATATGTTTTGTGTATTCTTAAATCTCAAATAATTTACCATGAGTTAAGTTGATTCTTGGTTATAGTGTGTCAAATGAAGAGCCTACAAAAATGTTGTCCGGAAGTCACAAAAAAGTAGTTGTTTATTCCACATATTCCTATGTATGTACATATTCATCGGTTCACACATTTCTTTTGTGCAGTTCCATTTTGGGAAACACTTTTTTCACGGATTCATGAATTCTTGTTTAATGCTGTTAATTTTTCAACTAAAAGTTATTTAGGGGTATGTAACAATGAGAATATCGATATTAGACTGTTTACTTTTTAGCAAAGATGAAATACATTTGACATATATGAGAGCAAAGAAATTTTCAATGATTGGAGAATACCACATGCATCTCCCATGTTTTTTATTTAGAAGAAATTATGATGTTTGATTTTCATTCCATTAACATTTCCAAATTTTCCACTGTGTGCAAATTTATCACTCTTGTTACCAAAATCCAATAACCATTCCTTTTCTTCAAATTTCCATCTAAATGCTTCATTTTTTTGTAACTATGTGCCTATGTGTCCAAAAATATGTTTTACAATGTGTAGCATATCTAGTGAAACAATACAAAATAAACTCAATTGAGAGTTCATATAAACTATTAATTCATTATTGATGTAAAATCATTATGTCGATGTGAGGAGGTGGATACAAATTAGGGTTCAATATTTTCAATTATAAATGTAGACATGGAATTCTTTAGTGTACCCTAATAACTTTACATTTATTATCTCATATTTTAATCAATAGTAAGTCTTGTCTATGTTCAAAAGCTGGGTTTTTTCGGTAGCTTGTTTATGATGTTCCTTGTTATTGACAACTAACATAATTTAGAGATGACCTTAAGGTTCAATTGGAAATGGATGATGTTGGGTGTGGAGCCTGATTATCTTCTGTATTCAAAGGTATCGCCACATTGGACCCGAGTTCGAAATGGGGCAACAACGCCACCTGTAAAATATTCGCTGCACAAGGGGTGGGGTTGGCTACGACCTTTGGGGAGCTCCCCCGTGGCGGGGGGTTTCGGGGGTAGAGCCCCCGAAGCTAAAAATAGAGCTAAAATTGCCTTGTAAAAGTATAGTAATTTCTAGTCAATCTTGGTCATTCATTAGGGGAAGATCTGACCGTAGAAGTTATGTTTAATTTACGGATTTTTGCCCTAGAAGGAAACCACTCACTATATATGAGGGAATTGTACTGTGTCCATGTAGATCTGTCTTCTGAGTGAGAAAGAGAGTGGATATTGAGAGTAAAGAGGGTGTTACAATGGATCTTTTGTAGGTTGTATCTCTTCAGTTTGCTGGATAATAGAAAAGGAATGACTGGTTGTTTCTCCATCGATGTAGCCCAAACTGGGTGAACCACGTATATCTGTGTCTCTCTTGTTTTATGCAATTTTTTGTGTTTCTATTTTTGCAATACTTTATGTGTTCCATTGCCACATAATATATAATTTTCTAACAATTGGTATCAGAGCCGAAGGTCTATTTGGTTGATAAACTCGCAGGAAAGAAGGGTTCCTCATTCGAGTGGGAGAAATGGAGGAAGATGGTAAGTATAGGGTTGAGAAATTTAACGGCCAAAACTTCTCACTGTGGAAGATGGAGATGGAAGATTATCTATATCAGAAAGATCTGTACCTACCATTGGGCAGAAAAACAAAGATGTCGATGGGTATGAAAGATGAAGAATGGAACCTTCTCGATAGAAAGGCACTTGGAACAATACAGTTGTGCCTCGCAGCATCGATCACCTTCAACATTTCGAAGGAAACAAGGATAGAGGGTTAGATTAAGGCATTGGCGAAACTATATGAAAATCCCTCAGCCTCAAACAAGGTATTTCTTTTGAAATGGTTATTTAATATGAAGATGTCGGAAGCTGGATCTGTTGCAAACGATTTAAATGATTTTAGTACTGTTACAAGTCAGTTAAGTTCTGTAGGGGTAAACTTTGATGATGAAGTTAGATCTCTGTTATTCTTGTGCTCATTGCCAAAAAGTTGGAATGGTTAAGTAATGGCCATTGGTAACTCTGTTTCTGGATCTAGTACTTTAAAGTTTGATGATTTTGTTGGTGCTATCCTTAGCGAGGAAATATGAAAGAAAAGCTCTGGTGAGACATCGGGTAATGCTTTGAGTGCAGAGTCTAGGGGAAGAAAAATGGAAAGAGGAAAGATCTCAGGATATCACATTAAATCAAGGAAAGGAAGATCCAAGTCCAGATCGGGGATAGTCTGCTAGAAAGGCAGAAAGAAAGGACACGTAAAGAAGGACGATAGATCTCGGAGGGAAAAGAAGGAGATGCACAACAAGAAAACAATCATGAAGAAAATTTGATAGGTGAGGTGTTACAAGATGCTTTGATTCTTTCTTTCAAAACTATTACTGATTCCTAGGTGATAGATTCATAGGCCTCATTCCATGCCACACTTGATAAGAAATATTTTCGTGACTATGTTCAAGGAGATTTTGGACAAGTTCGTTTGGGTGATGATAAACCCTGTAAAATTGTTGGAATGGGCAAGGTTCTTGTAAAATAGCAGAATGGAAACCAATGTTTACTAAAGGAGATAAGGCATGTTCCAGATCTGAAGAAAAATATGATTTCAATAGGGCAGTTAGGTGGTGAAGGTTGTGTGACAACTTTCATAGATAAAGCTTGGAAGGTCACCAAGGGAGCCTTGGTAATAGAAAAAGGTGAAAAGGTTGGTACATTGTATTTATGCAATGGTATTTCTAACTCTGTTAATGCTTTAACTTCCAAAGGAGCAGGTGCAACATTATGGCATCATAGGCTCGAACACATGAGTGAGAAGGGGATGAAGATCCTTCACTCAAGGAATTTGTTGTCAGGTTTGAAGAATGTTGATTTGGCCTTCTGTGAGAATTACATTTATGGAAAACAGAAGAGAGTCATATTTCTCAGAGTTGGGAAAGAAAAGAAGAGCGAAAAATTGGAGCTTGTGCATACAAATGTATGGGGACCTGCTCATGTATCATCTCTTGGTGGCTCTCATTATTGTGTTACTTTTATTGATGATGCAACTAGAAAAGCTTGGATTTATTATATTAAGAATAAATCTGATGTATTTGATACTTTCAAGAAATGGAAAGCTTTGGTTGAGATTGAGACGGGAAAGAAATTGAAGTGTCTCACATCAGACAATCGAGGTGAATATTGCAGCAACGAGTTTGATAGGTACTATTCAGAGCATGGAATTCATAGAGAGAAGACAGTTCCAAGAACACCACAAGAAAATGGTGTGTCAGAAAGGATGAACAAAACAATCATGGAGCGTGCAAGGTGCATGATATTGCATGCAGGATCGCCCTTACAATTTTGGGCAAATGCTGTAGATACTACTATTTATCTAATAAAGAGAGGGCCTTCAAGTTCCTTGGATGGTGGTGCTCCAGAGGAAGCATGGACAGGTAAAAGGGTAAACTACTCCTTTTTAAAGCCTTTTGGCTGTGAGGCCTTTGTCCATATTAATAAAGAAAATAGAACAAAGCTTGAGGTAAAATCAAAGAAATGTACCTTTATTGGATATTGTGTTAATTATTTTGGTTATCGCTTATATGATTATGAAGATCAAAAAATCATTAGGAGTAGAGATGTAATATTCAATGAAAAAGTCTTGCATAAGAATCAGTTGCAGGAAAAGAAAAAAGGAAAAGAAAACAAGGAATACACAGTTCTTGATGGGATCACTTTAAAAGTAAAGGTGCTTGAAAATAATAATAATCAACAACCACAACAACAACAACCACCACAACAGCAACAGGCACCCCAAACACCTAGAAGTTGTGTTAGAAGATCTACCAGGATAAGTAGACCCTCTGAACGATACTCTCCTTCATTATATTATTTATTTTTGACTGATTCTGGTGAACCCGAATGTTATGAAGAAGTAATGCAGGTTGAAAGCAGGAAGAAGTGGGAGCTAGCCATGGAAGAAGAGATGGACTCCTTAATGCATAACCAGACTTGGAACTTAGTGAGGTTGCCTACAGGTAAAACTACATTGCAGAATAAATGGGTTTACAGGTTGAAGGAAGAAGATGGAGGAAAACAGAGATACAAACCTAGACTTGTGGTGAAGGGGTTTGCATAGAAGAAAGGTATTGATTTTGATGAAATATTTTCTCCTGTTGTTAATATGACTCCAATCAGAACTATTCTAAGTCTAGCAGCAGTTGAAGATTTGCATCTTGAGCAATTGGATGTAAAGACAACCTTTCTCCATGGGGATTTGGAGGAAGAGATATATATGCAGCAACCACAAGGATATGAGGTAAAAGGGAACGAGAAACTAGTGTGCAGGTTGAAGAAGAGATTGTATGGATTAAAACAGGCTCCAAGGCAGTGGTATCTAAAATTTGACAAGTTTATGTCTGAACAAGGTTATACTAGATGTCACTCTGATCATTGTGTTTATTTGAAAAATAAAAATGATGGCATCTATATTATATTATTATTGTATGTGGATGACATGCTTGTTGCGGGGTCTAACATGTAGGAAATAAATGTGCTCAAAAGAAATTGGAAAATTCATTTGCAATGAAGGATTTGGGAGCTGCAAAACAAATCCTTGGTATGAGAATAACTAGAGACAAAAAAAATCACATATTAAAATTTTCTCAGAATGAGTACATACAAAAGGTGTTGAAAATATTTAATATGCACAATGCAAAACCAGTTAGTACACCTTTTGATAGCCATTTTAAAATTAGTAAGGACATGTACCCAAAGACCGAAGAAGACATGGATTGTATGTCTAAAGTTCCATATACATCAGTAGTTGGAAGCTTAATGTATGCAATGGTCTACACAAGGCTTGATATTGCACATGCAGTGGGAGTTGTAAGCAGGTACAAGAAAAATCTAGGAAAGGAACACTGGATGGCAGTGAAATGGATTCTCAGGTGTTTGAAAGGTACCACAAATCAAGCATTATGGTTTGGTGGTTCAAACATTTCCTTACAGGGATATGTTGATGCAGATATGGTAGGTGACAGAGATAACAGGAGGAGCACTATAGGATATGTATTTACTCTAGGTGGAATAGCTGTTAGTTGGGTTTTGAAATTCCAAAGTGTTGTTGCACTTCAACAACAGAAGCATCATATGTTGCTGCTACAGAGGCTAGTAAAGAAATGATTTGATTACAAAGGTTTATGGGTGAATTCGGTATGGAGCATGATATGGGCATGTTATATAGTGATAGCCAAAGTGACATTCATCTTGCAAAGAACTCAGCATTTCATTCTAGGACTAAACACATACAGCTCAAGTACCATTTCATACGATGAGTGTTGGAAGATGGAGAGTTGAAGTTGGAAAATATACACACTAGCCAGAATCCTGCAGATATGCTAACAAAAGTTGTAACCAGGGAGAAACTGAGAATATGCTCAGTTTCAATTGGTCTTCAAGTATGATGAATAAGATGACAAACAGCTAGGTCCAAAGAGGAGTCATTGTCTATCAAGCAGTGGAGTTGTTATAATCAGTCTCCAAGTGGGAGATTGTTGGGTGTGGAGCATGATTATCTTCTGTATTCAAAGGTATCGCCACATTGGACCCCAGTTCGAAATGGGGCAGCAACACCGCCCGTAAAATATTTTTTGCAAGGAGGGTCTAGGGTGGAGCGGGTACGACCTTTAGGGAGCCCCCCATGGTGGGGGGTTTTGGGGTAAGCGCCCCTAAAGCTAAGAATAGATGTAAAATTTCCTTGTAAATGTATAGTAATTTCTAGTCAATCTGGGTTGTTCATTAGGCGGGGATCTGACAGTAGAAGTTATGTTTAATTTAGGGTTTTTTGCCCTAGAAACAACCCTTCACTATATATGAGGGAATTGTATTGCGTCTATGTAGATCTGTATTCTGAGTGAGAAAGAGAGAGGAGATTGAGAGTGAAGAGGGTGTTACAGCGGATCTACTGTAGGTTGTATCTCTTTAGTTTGCTGGATAATATAAAAGGAAGGACTGGTTGTTTCTCCGTGGACGTAGCCAAAACTGGGTGAACAACGTATATCTATGTCTCTCTTGTTTTATGCATTTTTTGTGTTTATATTTTTGCAATATTTTATGTATTCCATTGCTCCGTAATATATAATTTTCTAACAAATGATGTGATTTCGAAGAAATCATGAATGTGAAAGATAGTTGGTGTTTTAATAATCGTGGTTCTTGCTTCCTTATGCCATGAGTACTCTTAAAACTTGAAGAATTTATTATTATTATTATTATTATTAACATTTAACAACTCATGCATGTTTACTTTGTTCTCATGATTTAAGCTAATTTATAGCCACAATTTATTGAATGCAAAACCCCTTACTTGTTACCTCAACAAGAGATGAGATTCTAGAGTGGAAGTGCAAGTGTCTATTATGTATCTTCTTTTCTCTATGCATACTCACCACTTTACACATTTCTTCTCCACAATTCCACAAAAATTAGATATCCTTGAAATGTAAGAGAGAAAAGAAATTTGCAATGATTGGAAAAAACTGCATGTGTTTGTGAGGTTTCTGTTTGCATTGGAATTTTCAGATTTACCATTGTATGCGATCTAGCACTTCTGTTACCAAAATTTCGTGAGTGCTCGAGTTCTTCAAAGCTCCATCTTAGCTCTTTGTATTTTACAACTAAATTCCTATTGATCCCACATTGACATCGTGATGAAGACATTTATTTTCCCACTCTTATTTCATCTAATATACATGTCAACCAAACTTTCCACAGTACAAATTTGAACAAGCCAAAATTGCTAGTTAGTTTATTAATATGCAGTGTTATGCGGGAGGGAGGTATGCTAAAGAAATGTGCATAGGGAAATTGTATACAAAGGTACACAACATTAAAGAAGAAAGTTTGTTTTCTTTCTCTTCATAACCAAGTTGAATGATAGTCACCTTTGCCCCCTTGTTTGCAACGAGTGTATTAAAGTATCGTGAATAAAATCTGTTTCATTTTTTTGTGTCTTATATCAAATAAAATGAATTGATATCGACATAGTGGCCA
The DNA here is from genome assembly GCA_031772625.1 of Pinus tabuliformis. NCBI lineage: Eukaryota > Viridiplantae > Streptophyta > Pinopsida > Pinales > Pinaceae > Pinus > Pinus tabuliformis. The sequence goes on along the minus strand of CM062820.1, from coordinate 885,346,718 downwards.
GGAAGAGGTTAGCCATTAAGCCATTTCATAATAGAGGTAGATGATCATGTTTCCATGAAATATTAAGTTACAATTTTACTCGCATATTTTTATTTTTTTTTATTTAGGCTAATAACATATATGCTAATAGTAATGACCATAAAGAATTCATACTATATTTTAGATCATAAATTTCTCTCTCTTAGGACATGTATATCGATGATTAAAGAAACAACAATGTTTAAAGTAAGTGGATGAGATGGTTTTGGAATTTTGGGATTTATTTATTCTACCTTTTGTAAATGTTGACTTTGGTATCTCATTGCTATTTATTGAAAGTGTCTTGTATAATAGATTTTACATGCAAAATAGTAACAACTAGTGATTTTAAAGGGATTCAACAATTGTAGAGTTAAATGGCACCGGGAGCATTATTAATTGATAGATTATTTTTAAGTACAAAGTGTAAATGGATATTAGAGGAATGAAATATGATATTTGCACTCATACAGTTAAATCAATTGCTCCTATCAATTGGAAATTTCACTAGTCCACTATGTATGATTGGTATTTGAATCTACTAATGGAAGTGAAAAATAGTAGCAATATTTGGACTAGTGGGTTCACCAATGCTACATGTGTTCTAGAAGTCTTTGATTTCATAGAAATTTCTTATTTCTGTACAAAAAAATTGATTTGAAAAGAAGAACAATTATGCTCGGAGAGACAAAGATTCCCGTCAATCCAAAGGAATTTAGATGGATATTCAAGCTATGATAATTGAATAAGTGCTTAAAACTTTTTGAAGTAGATAGTTTCCTCATGTCACAAGTAGGCAGGGATAACATTATTTAAGAATTCATTCCCAAACTTTTAAGGTTCCTTCTAATATTTACATGGTAGATATTTCTTTGTTTTCAAAGTTGTTTAGGGAATTTTTTTGGCTCCATGACCCTTTGATGGGATGGGAAAATATAAAAAATGTCCCAAAATGCATTATGTAACTACTTTATCCTTTTTTTTTTATATCTATCAGAATCGGAAATAGTGGTGGTATCATACATGTGTTACACGAGGTCTAATCCCACCGGCTGCCACTATAATCGCTAGGAGGAACCACCCAGCCCGCAAGAACAGCCCTCAGGTTAAGAAAAGACTTGAACCCGTGACCTGCACAGTGGCACACACAACTTAGCAGACCATCCGCTAGCCATGAGACAAAACCCCTACGGGCCATTACGTAACTACTTTATCACTCATACAAAGAAGATTGTATATTCTATTGGGCTAATGTAATTTTCAATGAATTAGATTTTCGACTAGCCAATTTGTCTAGGATTAATAGACTTTTTATGATGGCATATCTAATAACAACCCTTGTTTCTACGGATATCTTTAATGTATGACCTAATTATTCTAAATTATGCAGTCTTTGTATCCCATATTGTCGAAGCACAATGCTTCCTTAAATTTTTCTCTAATTCCAGATGTTGTTGTAAATCATATCAATTATGTGATAACTTGACAAGAGTCCCATCAAACATTTCTAGAAGCCTAAATTTTCCTGTTTGGAAAAGGGGTGAATGAAGAAAGGGAAAGTGATATGGTAAATTGAATTTATGGATTTCAAGGAAAGGCATTGGCGTTGCCAAAATTTGTTATAGATAGTATTTTGTTGCTGGAGTTCAAAGGAAATACCATGACTCGCTTATATTTTATCACAAAAAGAAGAAAAAAAATTATTTCTTTGTCATTTACTGCTAAGTTACCGGAAACGGCTACCCTAACCCCCGAAACGGCGTTTTCCCGTTTCAGATATGGATCCGGGAACGAAACGCCAGAAAAATGCCAAAAAAACGTTTTGGTGCCGTTTTTCGTTTTTGGATACTGGACGCTTTTTTCAAATGGCATTTTTGTAGAAAAAATGTGTTGTTTTAAAAATTTGAAAACGTTTTTTGAAATTCTAAAACGTATTTGGAAATATTTTAAACATTTTACAACAAAATTTTTTTTTTTGAGTTCTGCAAATACCGCATCCATTTTTTCTGGCAACCATATTCCATTATTGTATATCAAAATTTTTATCAGGGATCGCTTCTTAAACCGAATGAATGGTAATCTGGAAAATTTAATGGGCCGACTTCACATTACAGCTAAGCACCTTACCAATCCGCATCATTTATGCAGCGGCCGAGTATGATAAATTGGACGAAACGATGTGTTTTAAGTTATGAGCTTGATATTTCATGGGTGGTCGGCTAAAGGGATTTTTTGATATAATTAATGCATCGAGCTTAGAAGGGGCCAAAAAGTATTTCAACGCCACATCTCTTTTCGTTGAACTCTGGTCTTTCAGGACTCGAATACAGGTTCAGTTTTCGAGTCCACGAAGATATGGTTTACAGGAGATGATTTTCATTTAACCATGCGGTTGACCTGAGCGTTGTAGAGAGAGCCGTCCATATTATGGCGTTTTGGTCAACCTCATGATGGGGCCATCCCAATTATCTAGTATCAAGGGCACTGATGTGGCCACCAAGTCATCTAATTTCTTCATGTTGTGTTTTGTGTAGGCTCTATTGATCTACTTCGCCCATTTAGGATACTTTTATAATTCTCTCAACATATGTTAGAATAAATAAAAATAATATTTTATTTTGTGAGGTAGGTTGAACTATTTATAGTTCTTTCCAACGTCTTGTAGAATAAATAAAAATAATAATTCATTTTGGACCTTAATGGCAATAAGCAAATCTTTTTCTATCTGGAGAATCAGTGATTTGTTCTGGTGCAGATGTTTTTATAATACTATGCCATCATGTAGTTTTGATTAACGTGTCTTTGTTCCCGATGAAGTTCTTTCCAAGTTAGTAAATTCACTTTCTTGGTTTCCGATTGAGAAACCTCAAACCTGTTCTTGAAGTTATATAAGAAAAAGTTAACTACTTGCCATTTTCTTGAAGTTTCATCAACCTTGTTTTACTGTTTCTGGATGTATTAATATATTATGCTTTTCTTTGAGGCACAATTCAAATTTTATCGATAATCGTTAATGATTTTGACAATGTTGAATGGTTATGGCATATGTTGAATTGATGATGATGAATCATGATAGATCATAGATGATAATCTAGATTCTGAAATATGAATGGTAATATGGAATTCCTATTTTTAAACTATATATATATATATATATATATATATATATATATATATATATATCCGTGTTTGTGTGTGTGTGTGTGTGTGTGTGGCATTTCTTGCCGTATCGTATCCAGATTGTTTGAAAATTTGCCGTATCCATTTCAAACCCCATACCCGTATCCGTTCCCATATCCGTTTTCTGGTAACTTAGGTTTACTGTTGGAGAAGTCACTCTAAAAAATGTGGCTCATGCTACAGAGCTTGAAAAGCCCATAGATTATTTTAACTTAAGTAAATTTGAAGCCCTTGAAGCCTTTGCTCCATATAATATATTTAACACATACATAAAAACTATTAGATATGGGAACTTGTTTCGAAGTCCCACAAAGAAAAGCGAAGATAGTCACCATGCACCAACAAAAATTCAAGAGTTTCTAATAGATACTAAATAAATTATTGAAGAAGAAAGTGTTGACATGAAATGAAAATACAAGAAAAGAGGTATAAATACTATGCAATGATCTCCCTCTTGTGCACCTAGTAGTATTCCAAATTAATCTTCAAGTCAAAGTAAGAGAAAAACTACTACAAGTCAAAAAAAAATTCAAAGTGGCCTACCAAGTTGCAGAGATGTCAATGTTCCTCCTCAAAGATTTACTCCAAAAATAGAACACATAGCTAATCAACAAAATCGAGAAGTTCCCCCCAAAACAAGAAGAATTATAGAAGCTATGGACATGGATGTTGACAATGATATACAACCTAATTTGGTTAGTGATTGTTTAGCAAAAAACAAGAAAGTAATGGAGCATATTATGGAAGAAGTCATTAATTTCGATTCCCTTCATGTCACATTGTAAGATTCAAACTATGATAGGGGAATTAAAGATTTGGGAATTGAAAAGGTAAAGATTCATAATAAAAAGTCATTGATCGAGCAGAAATGGGTGTTGATGTGTTTAGGTTTGGAACCACATGGCTCATAAAATTGCATCAATCTACCCTTGAAGTAGTTTCACATTCTATTAATGAACATCAAGTAGAAAATATGATAGTGAAATCAAGAATAAAATATCTATAAAATGCTCTTAATTTTTTTTTTTCCATGACCCTAGTGTCTAGGATAGAATCTTAAATATCTGACACTACCAAGAAAAAAAACATAAGAAAGCTACATTGCACAATGGAATAATATATTGCACTAAATCAATCACGTGCACAATAATAATAATAACATAATATAAGCAACCCAATGTCGTTATATTATAGACATATAATAAAATTGTCTATGACCCCCATATTAGGGATAATGGCCGTCAAATATCCAAACAAGAATACAATATACAATGGCAATCTCATTAATCTAGTGCAAAATCACAGCCTCTATGTTGAATCTCCTTCTACCTATCCTTTGCTCCCAATCTGTAGCAATCACAACTCTTGATCTATTAATAAACCAAGTCCATTGAACACTAAACACAACTCCACCTACTGTCACATTGATCATAAGTCCATCTACACATCAACACCTTTAGACTCCATCTCAGTTGTTCACAACTTTGTTTGTGCATAACTCCCTCTGCCAACTAATGCTCCTCAGCTACTCAGGGTCTTTGTCCCACAATAGCCTTCGACTACTACTATATGAAGGCTAACATATAGTAGGAGGGTTTCCACCTATCACTGTTTCACATATCTACTTCTACAATGAACATGGGATATCATAAACTACTCCTCTATGCTGGCCAAAACTTGAGCTCAAACTACCTAGTTCAAGTATATTTCTTCATCCATCAAAGAGCTACACATAAGCTCAATACTTCACCAAATCACACAACAACCTAAATTCATTATCGTTTACTACTCTAGGGCTACGCTTGGGTCACCTACACACTTATCTCCAATAATCCATAAGGTACCAAATCCAAACTAAATCCACATAACAACAAATTCAACTTAAAATTAACATTGCCATACCTAAAATCTGGTGTCACTCTACTCTAGTATAGGCTGACTTGTTATGGCATGATAAAATTCCACATCAACAGTTTCTAACTTCTCCAAATGACCTCCTAAAAACTATGGCTTCCTCTTTCTTAACTATTGTCCCACTGTCGTTGAGAGATGGATTGTTCTAGCCAACCAAAAAGGGGTGTGACACCTTCCAATTGTGATGTACGACTGTAGCCCTCCTTTATTCTCAAGACCAAACCCACAAAACCCTTAAATGGGGATAACCTGCCACAAAAATAGACTCAAACCATATTTTCTCCTTGATTTTGTGGCCTTCCTTTGCTCCTGCTCAACCCCTAAAGAACACAAAATCAGAACCAAAACTCACTTTTTTTCTACACTTTGACCTCTTTTCTTCAGCTGTAGCTACCTTAGGTTTATTTATAATGAAATTTTGCACTTGGATGAGTAAGGAATGATCTACAACGTCACTCCTATATATAAAAAATTGTGTGGTGTTAAGACATGAATTGTGACACTCCAAAAAATCAAGCCAACCTCTATTAGGTGCCACATTAATGAACAATTCCATTAAAAAAATAATATCTTATCATAGACAACTCATAACTTAATGATTTTCATTAAGTTGGATTCCTCTCAATGTCTGTTATCATGTACATCCCATACCTTGGGTTCAAAATCCCATAATGCCCTATTGTGGTGCTCCAAACTCCAAACCTCAAACAATAGGGATTGGAGTACATCTAAAGCTCTCAAGAATCAACATAAATATGGGTCCTTTGTTAATGACTCCACTATAAATACAAATAACACCACTAAAAATTTCTATGCTAGGTGCATCCCATCAATTTGATAAATCTGTAAACCTCCTTAATGTAGTGAAATCATATATTACCAGCAATGTATCCAAGATATTGGAAATCAGTCAATACAAATGGAAATAAATATCTTATTTGTGGCGTTTAATATAGATAATTAAGTCATTTGTTGAGTGGGTTAATATTGATATTGATGGAGATAAGCATTTCGTAGATAAATGCTTACTTACATTAAGTCAGAAGCTTGATTTTCTCTCTCGTTTAGAGAAATAACATCAAGGAATGCAAACACTAATCAAATGAAGCAGGTCAAAGTTGGATGGTATGAGAGAATCAGAACACTAAAGAGCATTATTTTTGAATGTGAAACCATAAATAGTGGAGAATTTGATGCCTATGTCAAGGTGGTAGGAATTGTTTGGGATTTAAACGGTCCAGACATTACTTGTGACTATGGATTAATTTTGAAAGACATGGTAATGGTTGAATTGGAGAAGATAAAAGAGTCAAAGACAAAAAAGTTAAATAATATAACTAACTTTGTTACATAAGAAATTAACAATTGGCTAATTACTTTTGTTAGTGTTAACAAATAATACTCTCTCTTGGCTCCTCAAATACAGAAGGGGATAAGGAAGTCGATGGGCATGTATTGAATGAAAGTTTGAAATAGGAGTTTACTATCACTTCTATCAATGATTTAATTCAATCCTAATTGAATGAATTCCTCGAGGAAATTGTGAATCTGAAAGACAACTAATAATCACAATCAATGCTTTCAAATATTTTGAGTGTTATTAATTCTTGGGACATTCATTTTTTTTATTAATAGTGTTTAATTATTTAGGATTGTTGGATATGTTACCATGAACTAAGGTAATTATTAGATTCAATTTGTTATCTTTTTTTGTAGGTACCTTTTTTACATTAGGGTTCATGAGAGACCAATCCAAATTCCAATTCAGATGGATGCATTTACTTCCATGATTAAGTATCATGATTTTTATAAGTGATTTGAAAAAAAAACATTATTTTCTTTAATTGATCACAATGAAAATGAATTTCTGATTACAATGTTCTAATATTGATATTGTTTACCAATTTTGTAATTTTTTTGAGATAATGTCTTGCATATGATCTCATATTGTTAGAAATTAGTTAATTGAGAAATGTAGCTCATAAAATAATGTGAAATCACAAACACAGAAAAACATAAAACAAGAGAGACATGGATATATGTGCTTCACCCAATTTGGGTTACAACCATGAAGAAACAACTAGGTTTTCCTTTTATATTATCTAGCAAAATTAAGAGATACAACCTACAAAAAATCCATTATAATTTCCTCTTCTCTCTTACATAATATCCTCTCTCCTTCTAACACAAAATAGTGATCCACAGTTGTAATAAAATTCCCTCATAAAAAATGAGGGTTACCTTCTAGGGGAAAAATCCCTAAAATAACATAATTTCGTCAAATCTTTCACCTAATGAATGGCCTAGATTGACTATGAAATTATAATATTTTACGAGGTAGTTATTATAAAAGAAAATTAAAAAATCATGGGGGGCTCCACACCAACCACCTCACCAGGGTGGGGATCATAAAATCATCGTCGCGCCCCTGAACCTCTCTGACATTGATTCTATGAGTAGAATTGTTGCCCCATTATGAACTTGGGCCCAATGCGCCTAAAATAACACCTATAAATCAAGAAGATCATTAGGCTCCCCACCCAATAATATCCCACTTAGAGATTGATTGTAGCAACTCCACCAATACTTCACTTGTTTGACCATGCTCCCACTTGGACCTAGTTGTTTCTCATCTTTTCCATCATACTTGAAGACGAACTAAAATTAAGCAGAATCTCAATTTCTTATTGGTAACATATTTGCAGGATTCTCGCTAGTGTGTATTTTTTCCATCTTCCAAAACTAACTATATGAAATGGTACTTGAGTTGTATATGTTTAATATTAGAATGAAATGTTGAGTCCTTTGCAAGGTGAATGCCACTGTATTTGTTACCATATAATATTCCCATCTTCTCCTTCTTACCAAATTCATCCGTAAATCTTTGAAACCAAATTATTTCTTTACTGTCGTATGTAGCAACAACATAGTCTGCTTCCGTTGTTGAAACTACAATAAAAATTCATTTTTGAAACCCAACTGGCAGTTCGTGCACCTACAATCAACACATACCATCTAGTTCTCCTCCCGTTATCTCTATCAACTACCATATCTACATTAACATATCCCTATAGAAAAATGTCCGAACCACCAAAACATAATGATTTATTAGTGTCACCTCTCCAATACTTGAGAAACCACTTACCTTCCATACAATGCTCTTTTCCTAGATTGTTCATATACCTACTCACAACACCCTCTACATGGTAAATATGAGACCTTTTTCACACAATTTCATACATTAAGCTTCCAACTACTGATGCATATGCAACATTAGACATATAATCCATATATTCCTAGGTCCATCCCGAATATCCTTAATTAATTTAAAATGGTTAACCAAACATGTACTAATTGGTTTTACATTCTGCATATTAAATATTTCCAACACCTTTTCTATGTACTCACTCTGAGACAATGTTAATTTCTGATGGTTCCTATCACTAGTTATTCTCATACCATGGATTTGTTTTGTAGAACCCAAACCCTTCATTGCAAATGAATTTCCCAAATTTCCTTTGATCGCATTTATTTCCTACATGTTAGACCCTTCAACATGTATGTCATCTAGATATAATTGCAATATAATATAGCTACCATCATTTTTCTTTTGAAGAGAAAATGAATGGTCATAGTCACATGTAGTATAACCTTGTTCAAACATAAATTGGTCAAGCTTTAGATACCACTACCTCAAAGCTCGTTTTAAGCCATATAACCTATTCTTCAACCTTCATACTAATTTCTCCTCACACATTTTTGGTTGCTTCATATAAACCTCTTCCTCCAAATCCCCATGGAGAAAGGTTTTCATTACATCTGACTGTTCAAGATGAAATTCTTATGTTGCCACTTAACTTAGAATGGTTCTCATGAAAGTTATTTTAACAATAGGAGAAAATATTTAATCAAAGTCTATATCTTTCTTCTTTTCAAATGTAACACCCTCCTCCAACATTTACGCAAACTAACCAGTCCAATAGGGTAAACATGTGAAGAAGGTTACTATGATATGATTCAACTCCCCGTGTACAATTAAGGAAGTAGAACCGATAAGACAAGCCCAATCTCACCTTCCTTAGGAGGTACATAACTCCCAGTGACTAACCAACCCCTTGAGGTGTCCAACCCATAAGCCAACTTGATGTTTTGTTGAAGTAGACCCCTATCCACTCCCATGAAAGACTTCCATGTGATTGGGATCCTCCAGTCACTACCACAACATGGCATTCATGCTACTGTAACCCTCTTTAGGCAGTTTTGTGCTAGTAACACTGAATTATAAGCCATGTTTTCAAGGCGAGGGCACAAGCCTCTTCCAATAAGATCATGAAACTTGCCAAAATGATAAATAACATTGAGAGAAGGCTCCTAATAAAAAAATTCAACAAGAAATTTACTTGACCTTTAACATCCATGACAGACCTTTTGTCAAATACATCATGAACATGTAATCTACAGGAAATATAAACACATCTAAGAATAGGGACTTCATACTTATCTATGAATTTTCAAGAACAATTGATTCCCTCTCATAATAGCTATAATATCATCGATTAGGCCGTACATTCATTAACAATTCATTTACTAATAAAAACTTGATGAGATACATAACCAAATTATATCATAAACCATGCTTATAACTAGCATCTAACCAAAATAATAACACTGATAAAAAAAGCCATTAGAACCACATATTAACAAGTATATTTACACATAGTACCCAAGGGGAAAAAATATCCTATTAACATATGAAAAATACAGTTAGGTCAGGAACTTCCACATACTACCTCTAGGCTTTACCGTGTATCCCACCATTACAAGTCAATGGATTCCTAGGCCCAGCGAGGGTATTCACAACAAAGGTTTAATGTGTATCTTGCCATTATTGGTAAATGTATTCACAGGCCTTTAGAACACCCCACTTAGTTTCAAAACCATTTGGAAATCTAGCTCAATGAAGTAAGAGAAACCCCATCACACCATGACTATCTAGAAATGGCAAGGCCAAGTTGAAATCCACTCTCACACCTAGAAAATCCCATTCCAATGACAACAAGGGAACCAGATACACACATGCATATGACATGCATGACAAAAGTATCAAATAAATCATACATGCAACTCGATACATGCAAGTAATTCCACTGTAACCACTTGATCATCCTCTTCCTTGTTTTATCTGTGCTTGATATTTTCTTCCCTTTGATTTCTAGTCATTTCTTTACCTTCCTTTCCCCAATGCTAGACTTCTCCAAGAATACTCTGAGTGTGCAAGGGTATGAGAGAGTAGAGAGAATAGAGAGAATAGAGAGAGAGCTCCAAAAGTGAACTGACAAAAGGTTATACTGACAAAAGTTGTGAACTGATACTAGAAGCCTTTTTATCAATGAGGCCTCTATTTTCTTCATTTTCCATTATTTTTCTTTCACTTTTTTTCTCTAATGCAACCTATAATATTCACCTTCATTTTCTCTTAATTTCCTTTATTTTCATAAATAAAATTCCAATTAATGCCTCTTTCTTTTCTAGAGCCTTTTCCATTGCATTTTCCAATATTTTTAGCCATAAGAAAGCAAATGAACACCCACACTAGGATGTTTTTCCCAACATTCACGTTGGAATACATGTCTTATGACCTTGGAATTATTTTTCCTTTATTAACTTTATTACATGGATATTTAACCACTATTACAAACCCCTCCTCCTCAAGGGAACACTATCCTCAATTTTTAGTGACACCTACAACCAACAAGACAGCTGAAAATAAAAACATATTACAAATGGAGTTTATAACTTAGCTTGGTCTAGTATTTGTAATGTTCAACCTACTAAAAAGGAAACCAACATGAAAAATGTAACAACATGATAACCATACCACTTACTCGAGCTTTATAATACAACTCATGGGAGTATTTACATCCATGTATGTGTGTGTGTGTGTGTGTGTGTATATATAGAGAGAGAGAAGGATACATAGTTTTCATCTAATCTACCATATCGCAAGTAGCTTCATTGGGCCCAAAGTGCTTGCACTACACTTTAACCTACTCAATTGCTCAGTTTTGGAGCATGAGCATCTTTCTTTGCAAAATACACTAAGTTTTGAGTTTGAATTATCCTTCGGGCTCCACCATAAATACATACCAATCAATAAGATGGTAAACATCCTTTAAATATCTTTTAAGCATTGAAATATGGAAAACATCATGGACTTTCACTGTCGGAGGCAGTGTAAGTCTCTAGGCCATTGGTACAATCCTCTCAAGGATCTTGAAAGGCCCATAATACTGAGATGCTAAATTTTCACATGACCCAATTGTCAAGGAGCTCTTCTTGGGCTTGATGTGCAATTACACATGTTCCCCAACTTGAAACTCCTTAAATGTCCTAGGTTTATCTACATAAATTTTCTTCCTTTCGTTTTCTTCCTTTAAATTCTACTGGATAACCTGCATTTTGTATTCCATCATGGCCAACATGTACGATCTAATGAGCACCCTATTCACTGGATCACTCCAACTGATGGGAGTATTATAGCTTCTCCCTTAAAGTGCCTCAACCATACTCATCCCGAGTGACTCGTGGTACCCATTTTTGTAACCAAACTCTACTAGTGGAGTATACTCTTCTGACTTCCGTTGTTTATGTATGATGAAAATTATCAACATCTTCTCCAAAATATTGATGAACCTCTCTCTTTTTCCATTTGTCTACAGATGATAAGCTGTGTTCAGAAGACCAATGCTCTACCCAAACCTGCCAACATTAGGGGAATTTTGAGGTCTAAAATGAGCCTCCTAAGAAAAATTTACAACCAAAATAAACTTTATAAGAACCAATAGGATTCAAGATTATAATATCAACCATGGGGTATGATTCACCATTTTTGGAGTAAAAAAGTGAAAATATTAAAAAATAATAAAATAATAAAACTAGTTTTTCAACTTGTATTTTAAATTTATCTACCTAAGGTTTTACTCAAATTTAGAGTGGTACTACTTTCTAGATGTAAAATTCAATTCCTCATCCAAGGACTACCCGTGTTGCATACTTTCCATGGACCCTGCTACACGAAAAATGAGAAATACATGAAAAAACGTGATTGCAATCATGATTTTCACCTATTTCTCATTTTTCGTGTAGCAGGGTCCATCGAACGTATGCAACATGGGTACTCCTTGGATGAGGAATCAAATTTTTCATCGAATGAGTACTTTCTCTCGAAATTTGAGTAAACCCATAAGGAGATAAGTTGAAAATACGAGTCGAAAAAATAGTTTTTTCTTTTTTCCCTCTAAAATTTGATGATGTAACCTAACCTTATTTTATTATTTCCACTATTATTTTATAATTTCCTTAGGAGTCCCATTTTAGACCTGAAAATTCTCCTAACACAACTCTTTCCATAATATTTAAGTGAACTTAGCAACAATCTATGATACAATCTTCTTTTGTACACCATGCGACCTCACTATATCTTCGAAGAAGACTTGTGCTACATCATTAGATGAACAAGTAAACTTCACTGGAATGAAGTGTGCTACCTTTGTCAAAATTTCTACTACAACCATGATAGAATCATGTTGCCTAGAGGTCCTTGAAAAACCTGTAATGAAATCCATTAAAATTACCTCCCATCTCCACTCTACAATCACAATCAATTGTAGTAATCCACCTAGATGCTTACACTCTATTTTTGCCTGTTAACAATCCAAGCATCGCGCCACAAAATCTTCAACTTTCTTCTTTATATTTGACCAATAACATAATTTATTCACCGCTTTCAATGTCTTACGATATCATGGGTGAGATGAATATGATTTAGCATGGAATTCCCTCAAGATAAACTTTTTGAGCTCACTATTGTCTAGAACATAGATTTTATCCATAAATATGATCAAACCATCTGCTGTAAGACGATAGTACACATCCTTTTCACCTATACCCTACTACAACATGTGACTAATCTCCATGTACCTATCATCCTATTGTCCTTCTTATAAGATATGATCCTATAAATCTATCGGATAAGAACTCATAGCTTCTATATGATTCACCTACACCCTTTTGGTAAGACTATTTGCAACCATGTTTTCCTTTCCCTTAATGTACCTGATCTCGAAGTGAAACTCACTAATCATATACAACTATCTATCTTAGATGGAATTTATATTCGATTTGTTGAACAAGTATCTGAATCCACTATGATAAGTCATTAGTACAAGTCTCCTAACAAGAAGATAGTACCTCCACATCTTTAGTTACTGGATGATTGCTGCCAACTCTAGATCATGTGTAACACAATTTTTCTCATGTTCATTTAGTTTCTTTGATTCGTAACATACCACGTGTACCTCCTACATAAGGAATCCACTAATTACTCTTTTTCAAGCATATATACACGCCATGAACTCTTTATCCATATCTGCAATTTTAAGAAGTGGAGCATTTGTCAATAACTGCTTCAATCGCTCAAAAGTGGCTACACATTCCTCTGTGCATTCAAACTTGTTACCTTTTATATGAAATGATGTAATAGGATAAGAAATATATGATAAGTTCTTGATCAACCTCCTGTAACACCCTACTAACCCCATAAATGACCTTACCTCATTCACATTTCTAGGAGCCACCCATTACATAATAGCTTTTACCTTCTCCGGATCCATTGTTATGCTTTCCTTGGAAACTACATTTTCTAAGCTTGGCATACAAATTATGCTCTCCTAACAATATCAACATTGTTTCTAAGTGTTCATAACTCTCTTCCTCATTCTTATAATATATCAATATATCATCAATGGAAATAATAACAAACTTGTCTGGATAATGACGCATCACACTATTCATCAAGTACATAAAAGTAGTTGGAGCATTTGTCAAACCAAATGGAACTATAACAAACTAATAATGCCCATACCTGGTCTGAAAATAACCTTGTAGATGTCCTCTTATTTTATGCTTATATGATAATATCCTGATATTAGATCAATCTTTGAGAACATCGTTGCTCCCTTTAATTGGTCGAAGAAGTCATCAATCCTCAACAATGGATAAATGTTCTTGATGTTTACCTTGTTAAACTACCTATAATAAATGCATAACCTAAGAGTACCATCCTTTTTATTCACAAAAAATACTGCTATGTCCCAAATCGATACACTTGGCCTAATGTATCCCTTGTTATGAATTTCCTTCAACTACAACTTCAACTCCACTAACTCTGGTGTACTCATCTTGTATGGTACCTTTGATGTTGGTGATACCATTGGTACCAACTCAATGGAAAATTCCACTTCATTGTGAGGTAGAAACTCTAAAACTCTCTAGGAAATACATCCAGAAACTATTGTAAAATTGGGTATATGCTCAATACCTCCGCATCCTCAACATCCTTACCTCTATCCCTATAAATAGGCACTGCAAATAACATAAACCGTTTTCCATGACTATAGTTTGCCTACATATATATAACCAATGTAACTAATGTTTCCTTACCCTACAAGATGCATTCAATCACCTTGTCATTACAATTCACCTTGGTCCTATGAAGATACAACTAGTCCATACCCAAAAACTTACTATACAATCCCAATGGAAGCACATTCAAATTCATTGATGTATGCATGCCATTCAACTCAAATGCACAAGCTATTACCCAGTGATGAACTATTTTCTATGTACCTGTATCCAACTGCAATAACCAATATTCTGAATGCACTTCTTTATTCAAAATCGCACTTATCGAGCAGGTTAGGATTAACATAACTATAATTAGATCTAGGGTCAATAAAAATAGAAACAACTTGATCACAAAGCTTACTATACATCATAATAATAGATGCCCAGTGATCTTCCTACCTATCATCCAATGTTGCATAGATCCATGGAATTCTCTTCCCAACATCCCAAACTATTTGTGCTTCCTATGCACTGTAACTTTGTGGCCTACCACCATGATACTGCAAGAAATCTCTCATGTGATGCTCCTTGCCACATACCCAACACTTCAATTTTCCCTTACCGTCACATTTATTCTACTTCCCTCCATGTTGAGATCCATTAAACTTCTTGTAAGGAGCAACATTTCCTTTTTCACCTACATCTTTGGGTCTTGGCCTTTTCGACCGCCATTTACCTTTAACTTTGTCTTTCCCTTTCCAACCTTGCTGAGACTCGGTCTTACATTTTTGTTGCTCATAACAGTGTTTCAGCTTTCTAATGATATATTTAAGTGAAAGAGACTCATCATACTCAATCTGATATTTAAATTCTAATGGTAGTCCATTGACAAATCCTTGAACTTGGGCTTTCTTATATTTATGATATGGTACATACCTCAACAAATCAAAGAACTTGGTTGTATACTCCTCACCTATCATTCATCCCATATTTATCACATAGAAATCCTTAGCTTTACTTTCGTAATACCTCTATGACAAACATTTTTTCCTTAAAAGTCTCTTGAATTCATCCCAACTCAACTCTTCTATCCTGATGTCTCCTACACGCTTCACATATTCCCACCATATGCCTACTTTCCCTTTGAGGCTAGAGATAGTTATTTTGGCCCTCATATTCTCTATCTAAGCATGAGGCTCAAATAAATTATTCATCTTGAGTAACTATGCCTCTCAATATTATAGTTTCCTCAAATCTCCATCAAAGGTAGGTGGCTTGGATTTCTTAGTCTCATCAGGAAAATATCCATTGTCATTCCTCCTATAAGGATGATAACGATGATGAACATGGTACATGTCAGAACTAGAACTAGAAAGAGAACCTGTGTCTATCACCTCTCCTATCGTGTGTGTCCAATAACCTTCCATATATGATTGTTTCATCCCTATATGACCTATTCCCACCATGATACCTACTACCATATGCCCCGTTAGTCCTATCCCCTTACCCATGACTCATCCTAGGTGGCCCTTGTTTCTAAAAATTTGACAAACTATGAAGGATAAATGCATTAACCTCTGCGTCTTTCTCCTATTCCCGAATGATTATATCATTATCTACTTTGCAACTTCTTATTTTTTCCTTCAAAATTCTCAATGTGTTTGCTATTTTAGGAGATTTCCCATCAACATGTTTCTCATTTGATCTATAGGGAGAATCTCATGAACTGTATTCTACCATCTTGCTAGTCATATTTGATCTTATTCCTGCAGGTATACCATTTCATCTAAACTAACATATAAACATAATCGACATACTTGAGTATAGTTTAGGGGAGGATATCTCATCTACAATATCAACCAAATTAGCACAATACATGTATAAACATAATCATAGTAGTATATAAACATCATTTCAACCATTATCTAGTTACCATAGATGACTATACGATAACTATGACAATGCATTCATAATGACATATATAAATTGACATGCATAACAAGTGCATAATTGACATTCACTCATGATGACCACATCCAACAATAATCACCATCATATTCCACATGGCGACACAACTAAAAAAATGACCACCACCATGCATACACAACAAGAACATAAACCACAAGCATAAATAGCACATAACACAACCATAATGTATGCATGGAAAACACATTTTTCCCATTGAGTCCAAGGGGTGAACCATGCTTTCGTACCATTCTGTAACACCCTCGTCTAACATCTAACCAAGTTAATCAGCCCACTAGGGTAAACATGTGACCAAGAGTTACTACGATATGATGCAACTCCCTATGTAAAATTAAGGAAGTGAAACCGACAAGACAAGACCAATATGGCCTTCCTTAGGTGCTACAAGACTCCCAAAGGTTAACCAACCCCTCTAGTTGTCCCACCCCTAAGCTAGTGTTGGGCATGGAATCCCCCCCAACATGTTTTGGGGCTCAAAGCCTAGGTTTTAGTCAAATATGTTGTAAGACTTCACGAATTGCGGGTGTGGAGCACAAAATGTATATTGAGTCATAGGGTTGTCCGCCCTAAGTGCTGCAATGTAATGTAATGTCATGTCAGCCTACCCATGGTATGCATACCATGTGATTGCATAAATAGAGAGAGGCTCCAAGTGGTAAAGATAGCCAATTAGAGATAATGAGCGATGGATTAATGTAATGATATAGTAGCAGATAGAAAACACACCTAAGTGTATTGGGTCATAGTAGTAGGAAGAGGCTCTACAACTAAGTGCGCAGAGGCCTAGTAGAGTCTGCATCTGAGTGCGCGAACCCATGTAGCTGAGTGCGCAAGGTGAAGTTGACTCTGTAACCCAAGAAGAAGAGTAATAAAGAGAAGTTTGTTTCTAAATACTACGTATCTAGTTTTGTATGATTTTCTATGCATTTATATTGTGTTGTTTATCGCATGCACTTATATGAATATTTAACACTGTTAAGTATAATTGGGCTCATATAGATAAGTTAAGTATACAGATAATATTGGGTTGAGAACTTGAGTAATAACACAGATCACACCTCGAACAGAGTTGCGCGAAGGAAGCATTTCAGGATGCGAGGTACTGATAGGTGCGCATAGTAATGTGCGTGCAAGGTCAAACCCTGGACCACCGACAAACGATCAAACATCTGTAGGGTGCGAAAACCTAGTTCTGGCACCTCCACATAGTACTTCGGGTGAGACCTTAGTCTGCGCTCCGCGGACTGTTTCCGAAAGGGCCAGTAGTATCGAGATTTGTTTGGCTAAATCACCTTTGAACCTGGGTAAGGACCATACAAGCCAGAAAATGGTTACGTTGCCAGGACCAGGATCTACATAAGGGATGTATGATGTCATGCCATTGGAATCGAAGAAAGAAATAAATTGAATGGTGTTTGGACAAGAAGATTCACGAGTTCGCAGCGTAGGAAAACAAAAATCCACGAGTATCTAAGGAACAATGGTTGTAGCACTACTTGTATATGGAAATCCACAAAATTTTGTTTGCATCCTTTCCTTCTAAGCTGTATGAGTGGATCACGAAGCTAGTAGACAGTCAGTGAAGGTGTAGGCTCGAAAAAACAATCGTGTGGACTCTGGAATCAGTGCACGGACTAGAAGCGTTAAGAGATAATATCGCAAGAGTTGTGGACCACTGGCTCAACCAGATTATAGGAGGATTTATCACTCAGCTCACAGTAGATACGATTGTCAGCTATAGTGAGGTGGAGCAACGATTCCTCAAGGGACTACGAGGTAAGTATATTAAATCTTTAAACACTTGGATTAAGATGTTATTGTGTAAAAGGTGGGTTATGCGAATAAATTACTGTCGAGACTACACGAAGTGGGAAGACAAACATAAGCAAAAGTAGTGAAGAATTAGAAACTAGTCCCTTAATTTCCCCCCCGTAGGAAAGTGAGGAAGATATTGTGAATGTTTCTCTAAGAAGCGCGGTCAGTCTGATAAGGCAGCGAATTCCATGCCTACCACCTCCACCTACACTGCCACCCATCTCACCCTCCTCACCTCCATCTCCACCAAACCCACCTCTGCCACCACCACAGTTCAGTAGGGTGAGTGCAATCAAACTACCAGTATTGAGAGGAGCAGGGAATGAAGATCCAGACCAATTCTGGTTCGTGGTAAGGGAAATATGGGAAGCACAAGGCGTTGTGGATGATAATATCAAGAAGGCTACACTGGTGAGTGTGTTGTAGGATCGTGCATTAACATGGTACATCAAGCATTCTAATGACCATCCAAATGCAGGAATCGTAGAAATCTAGACCATACTGAACAGGGAATTTAGCAGGCCAAATTCAGAGACACAATCAATTCTCGGGTTCAAGGAGATTGTGATGATCCCGAGCAAGACCCCCTAGGATCTGGACCAAAGATTGAAAGGTATGATTCGCGAAGCCAACATGACGTTGATGGATGGACAACACCGCACATGGTATGTAGCATCACTAACACCACATTTAAGGACGACACTATCACAACAAAATATTTCCACACAGGGTGAAGCTTTGGAGATGTCAATGATATTGCATGAGACCCCTATACAATACTCTGGTCTGGGAGTCCAACAAATCCATGTGCAACTGCAAAATCTATGTCTAGAGATGCAGAGTTTGAAATAGGACAGGACACCACGGCCAAAGGTGCACGAGGAGATATGGTGCATAGGATGCAAAGGCTAGGGGCATGATAAGGACCATTGTCCAATATTCACAAATTACTTATCGGGAGGAGGGCCGATGCCATTAAGACTTGAGGCATAGGAAGGACCAAGCGCGGCACCTGCATTATGGTGTACAATCTGTCTGATAGGAGGAAAAGTCACAATGGATAATTTTCATCTATTGTAGAAGTATATGCAAACATCCCAGCAATTGTTTTGTAATTTCTGCAGGTCAATAAGCCATGATGAATGTACCAGAAGAAGCTATGAACTAATGATGGATCGGACTCCTGCCTACAGGGTGCAGAACAAAACACGAGCCCTCGACCCAAATGCAAGAATGGCGTGCATTGTATTTCAAGGGCATGCTCAAGGTCAAGGTGGAATGGGACCAAGAAGGGGTTGCAGACAAGTAATTTGTGACAATTGCGGAGGGCCAGGGCACTATGCTCACGATTGTAGAAACTGGACAAGGACATCATGTTTGTACTGTACTCAGTCTGATCATGAGTCATAAGACTGCCCTACATTGATAGTGAGACTGCACGAAAAAGGAGTACTTCTGCCCCCTCCAACTCAGAATTTGCATGTCATGAGGTCTAAGCCGCGCAAAGTAGACCTGAATTTAAACATGATGCTCAGGAATGGTATGACCACTGGCAATGATAAAGGTAAGTAGTGAGAAGAAATTGTGTGGGTTCACAAGGCTCCTACGAGGGAACCTGAATTTGATTTAGAATGCATGAAGGAGACATTCATGGAAGCTAAGAAGAGCTTCACGGTGGCCTCCACTTCAGGTAGTAAGGATCAGCGAGAACCATGGATGGATCCGTCAATTCTCACTACCTTTCTGGAGACATGCATGAGACTGCTACACGATAGCAAGGTAGTAAAAGGACTATAGGAACTTATCACTAGGTCCATAGGGTCAGGAGAACCGCGCGTGGTTTGGAAACTTGGAAAGCATGTGTTGTGCACAGGAAGGAAAATGAGGTTGACTATGCAAATCGATGAGTATGAAATGGATCAGGTAATCCTGGATCTCGGATCAGACACAAATGTACTACCAAATCAAACATGGGAACACATGGGTAGATCCACGCTATAGTCGTCTCCTATTTAGTTATGAATGGCGAACCAATAGAAGATCTTGCCCATGGGAACATTTCAAGGGGTAACAATAGATATTGAAGGTGCGAGCACGTAGGCGGATTTTGAAGTGATAGAGATTGTCGATGACAGTAATCCCTATCCCATGCTACAAGGCACAGACTGGGCCATCGATATGAACAGAATCATAAATATGAAGAAGCACAAAATGATATTTGAAGAAAAGTCAGTATGCATAGTAGTATCACTAGATCTAGCCGAAGAAGCATGATACACTGAACCGGTGCACGATCATGATATTGATGATGATGTTGATTGCATCTAGAAGATAACTGCGCAAGAATAAGATTGGGTGAATCCGACTACAAATGGAAGAATTTCGTGGGAGCGTAAAAGCTCCTGCACTTGAGATTCAGACAAAGAAGTAGAGCAATAGCAGAATCAGCTACATGAAGTAACAATGCTTAATTGCAACATGATGGTTAGATCATTGCATTGTGTGACAACAAAGGCAAGGGATTTTCCTACATATGATGGGTGGACAATGGTGGATGAATTCTTGAACAAATTTGAAAGCGTAGTACCAGAACAACAACGGTTTGATGCTCTGAAATGGGCACTGCATGCAACACGCACAAGATGGTGGGGTACGGATCAGGGAAGTTTTGAGAACTGGTGCGGATGTAGAAGAATGATGCATCTATGATTTGGGAAACCACAGATATGAATAGTAGACAAATATGATGGATGAGATGATCCATGCACACACCTCGTGAAATGGACCAAGGTATACGGGGAAGAGCCATAGCCTAAATGGGTAAATTTAGTCTATCATACCCTAGATGTCATACCAATGAATTGGTATACTGAGACGGAGCTCTGTCATGGTACGAGTGAACGAGATGTATTGCATGAGGGAATTCTGTTATCTTGCACATTTGAGGGTCATTGGTCAGATACTGTTGACGATACGCTACAGGCAGTAAAAGCAGCTATCTTCAAAATACCCTAGGAGCCAATGGAAGTACATCATCCAGAATGGGTGACAGTTGAGTTGCATGCTAGAGTGTTACAACATTAATGTTGAGGAGGATGATGAGGACCCACGAAATATTAACATTTCAAAAGGGGAAGGCTATTGCGAGATTCGAGGACCATCATTTGAAGACCGTAACATCACCGTCCCGCTAAAGACAAAGCAGGTAAACATTGGAATGGAGGTGGAGCCAAAGTATGCAACACTTGGGGACTATTGGGATGATGCCACGGTGGATAAGGTTGCTAAGTTACTCCATGAATACCAAGGCTTGTTCCTGAGAAAAATTACGGACTTAAAAGGGATCGTTGGCGACTTACGGATGACGAAGATCACCCTGAAACCCGATGCGAAGCCAGTTAAGCAGCAGCCTTACCGCTTGAATCCAAAGTATAAAGAAAAGGTCTGTGACGAATTAGACAAAATACTCAAAGCCAAAATTGTTGAACCGGTGGAAGGATTTGATTGGGTGAGTCCTATGGTAGTAGAGGAGAAAAAACAAGATGGCGAAATAAGAATATGCATAGACCTCAGCAAGCTGAATGATGCCTGTGTAGACGATCCCTTCCCGACACCATTCGCAGATGAAGTACTAGAGAATGTTGGCAGTCAGGAAGCATACTCATTCATGGATTGGTTCTCAATATATCATCAGATCAAGATCGCTCACGCCGGAGGATAGGAGAAAAATGACGTTTGAAACAGAATGGGGCTGCTTTCAATACACCATTATGCCATTTTGACTGAAGAACGCCCCAGCTATATTTTTGTGCATCATTGTGGCTGCGTTCAAAGAATACATCCACAAGTTCTTGGAGGTCGATCTAGATGATTGGACTGTCTATGGATTAGTTAAGCACCATGTAGCAAGCTTACGCTTGATGCTGGATACTGGCCACCAACACCGGATTGTATTGAACCTTAAGAAGTGCACATTCCTCGTTCCCTTTGGAAACCTGTTGGGACACGTGATCTGTGAATAAGGACTAATGTTGGACCCTGCGAAGATTGACGTTATTCTAAATTTGGAAGCACCTCGAAATGTTAAACAACTGCGAACTACTTTGGGACACATTGGATACTATAGGAAGTTCATCAAATGTTATGCCCAAATAACAGTGTTGATGGAAAAGCTATTGAAAAAGGATGTTCCATATTGCTGGAATGATGATTGCATGAATAGTTTGGATGTCTTGAAGGGGAAACTGGCCTCTGGTCCAACCTTGGTCTTCCCAAAATGGGATGTGGAATTTCATGTACATGTTGATGCATTGTGTATTGCACTAGGATATGTACTCATACAGGAGGGCGCGGAGGGCATGGATCGCCTGATCATGTTTGCAAGTCGGAGATTGTCCAAATCAGAAAAGAACTATTCCACCACCAAGAATGAGGGGTTGGAAATGGCGTATGTGCTCAAAAAATACCGACACTATTTACTCGGAGGACATTTAAAGATGTATACTGACCATTCCGTGTTGAAATACCTGGTGAATAAGCCTGTGTTGGGGGGGCACATATGCATATGGCTCTTACTATTTCAGGAATATGATTTTCAGGTCATAGTCAAGCCGAGAAACCTAAATGCAGGACCAGATCACTTGTCACAAATTGAGACGGGCAAGGAACCAACGAATTAGGAGGAGGGACAACCTGATGCACAAATCTTTGCAATATGCATCACGGGTAGAAACTTCAAAGATATAATCCATTTTCTAACAACAGGGACTACGCCGAAGGAATACTCAGTCCAACAGAAGAAGGAATTGGCGGTGTGTGTGGCAGACTTTTCTGTCATCACGGGGCACCTCTACAAAATGGGTAATGATGAGATATTGTGAAGATACGTACCTGAATTTGCATGAGGTCAGATCCTTGCAGAAGCACATGGGGGCATTGTAGGAGGAAACTATGCAAGACGCGTGACCACACAAAATATTCTTCCTGCAGGGTTATGGTTGCCATCCCTATACCAGGATCCGAAAGCATGCTGTAAGGCGTTGGATATATGTCAAAGGACTGGAAAACCATCATGAAGGGGCGACATGCCATTAAATCTACAAACGACATTGCATCCATTTGAAAAATGGGCAATCAACTTTGTAGGATTGATCAAACCTTAGGGAAAGACATGCGCATGCTACATCATCACTATGACGGAGTACCTGACACGATGGGTGGAAGCACAGCCAGTCAAAGACTGCACGACCACTATGGCTGCGAATCTTTTGCTTGAAACCGTGTTGACATGATTTGGCTATCCAAAAATCTTAATGAGTGAACACGGAACACATTTCCTGAATGAAACCATGAACGTGCTCACAGAAGAGTTCCAGGTTTATCATCATAAAAGTACACCATACCACCGAGAAGCTAATGGGACAGTAGAGGCATTCAACAAAATACAAGAGACTTCACTGACAAAAGTATGTAATGCACAGGGAAATGAATAGGACTTGCGTGTACCTACCGTATTATAGGCTTACAGGACAACGTGCAAGAAATTGACAGGATAGACACCTTTCCAGTTAGTCTATGGAACAGAAGTTCTCATGTCTATGGAATACATCTTACCTAGTTTGTGAATGGTAGTGCTCATAGGCATGACGGATGGCGAAGCTCTGGAAGAAAGGCTTGCGCAATAAGAAGAACTCAAGGAAGAACAATTTCTAGCTAGATTTCATTGGCAGGTACAAAAGTAGTGTGAAAAGGCTAGGTATGATTGCCATATCGAGTTTCACACCTTCAAGGTAAACAACTTAGTGGTGTTGTATGATAGCAAGTTTGAAATATTTCTGGGAAAATTTAGAATGCATTGGCTAGGACCACACATGGTTAAGGAAGTCATAGACGAAGGTGCGGTCAAGCTAGTCAAACTAAATGGAGAACCCTTCGCAGGCAAACTAAATGGCAGTTGCTTGAAGTCCTACACAGGTGGGCCAACTATCTGAGTAACTAGCCGAAGCATAGCCTTCGTGACCCAAGGAGCTGTACAAGGGCATGAGATTATAAACACACCTAACAGATGTTAGTGCCAAGGTAAGGACACAATTCAGACACAGATGATTCAGAGTAAGAACACAGTAGGTATAACGGGTAGAAACTCAGTGCGTTGCAGACATTCAAGTAGTTCGGGACCAGTTGGAGGGACTCCGTGCTAAGATCATCACGCTGATAGAGTGACTCGAGGGCGAGTCATGATGTTTGTGTTGGGGGCTTGTTGGTCGTGGAATCCCCCCAAAACATGTTTTGGGGCTCAAAGCCTAGGTTTTGGTCAAATATGTTGTAAGACTCCGCAAATTGCGAGCGCGGAGAGCGAAATGTATATTGAGTCATAGGGTTGTCCACCCTAAGTGTTTCAATGTAATGTAATGTCATGTCAGCCTACCCATGGTCTGTGGACCATGGGATTGTATAAATAGAGCGAGGCTCTAAGTTGTAAAGATAGCTAATTGGAGATAATGATAAATGGATTAATGTAATGATCTAGTGGATAGAAAAAAAGCCTAACTATATTGGGTCATAGTAGTAGGAAGAGGCTCTGTAGCTAAGTGTGTAGAGGCCTAGTAGAGTCCATAACTAAGTGCGCGGACCCTTGCAGCTGAGTGCACAGGGTGAAGTTGAGTCTGTAACCCAAGAAGAAGAGTAATAAAGAGAAGATTGATTCTAAATACTACATATCTGGTTTTGTATGATTTTCTATGCATTTATACTATTTTATTTATCAGAGGCACTTATATGAATATTGAACACTGTTAAGTATAATTGGGCTCATATAGATAAGTTAAGTGATCAGATAATATCGGGTTAAGAACTTGGGTAATAACACAGATCACACCTCGAACAAAGTTGTGCAAAGGCAATATTGCAGGCTGTGAGGTACTGATAGGTGCATGTAGTGACGTGTGTGCAGGGTCAAACCGTGGACCACTGACAAACCATAACACATCTCTAGGGTGAAAAAACCTGGTTCTAACACCCATCCATACTACCTCGGGTGACACCTCAGTCCATGCTCTCTGGACTATTGTCGAAAGTGCCAGTAGTACCAGGATTTGTTTGGCTAAACCACCTCTGAACCTGGGTCAGGCCCATAAAAGTCAAAATCTAGCTTGATGTTTTGTCAAAATAGACCCCCATTCCCTCCCCTAAAAATCCTTCCATGCAACTAGGACCCTCCTATCTCTCCCATAGAAAGCTATCCAAACTATTGTGGCCCTTTTGAGGCATTTTTGTGCTCAGGACCCCAAATTCCGAGCCACATTTTTAGGGCTAGGACATAGGTCTCTACCTAGAAATTTGTGAAACTTTAGAAAATGATAAATAACATTGAGGCAAGTTTGTTAATACAAAAACTTGAACAAGGACTTCACCTAACTTGTGACATCCATGACAGGCCTTCCATCCACCACATCATGAACATGTAATATACAGGTCATATAAGAACATCTGAACATAGGGACTTCATACTTATCTGGGAATTGTCCGAAAGGTATGATTCCCTCTCATAATATTTGCAATATCATCTATCAGGTAGTACATTCATTGACAATTCATTTACAAATCAAAAAATGATGAGAGCCATAACCAAAGTCTATCATAAACCATGCTTATAACCAACATATAACCAACAAAATAACATTGATAGAATAACCATTAAAACCACATATTCACAAGTATATTTACACATATTACATAAGAGGAAAATAACTCTTATTAGCATATACAAAATGAAACCATGTCAAGGGCTTCCACGTACCACCTAGCCATAGATTGGGGTGAGCCAAATTATTCTTTCAGCCAATCACCCCTGTGTCATATTCCAAGAATGAATGTGGGACTCACAACATAACCAATCAAGGCTTCCTCAAGCTTTACCATTTATCCTGCCATGGGATGCCTAGGTCCAAATAATAAACATACACTATAGGCTTTACCGCAATATTTCCATGTATCAGACAAGGGACCAATAGGTCCTAAACAAGCACGAATGCCTCCAAATATCTCCACCCAAACCATGTGGTATTTTTCTGTTTCCATGCTCCAAGATTTATTTATGTATACCTCCATTACCAGTTAAGGGATTCCTATGCTCGATGAAGGTATTCACCTCTAGGATTTACCTTGTATCTCACAATTACCAATAAAGGGGTTCCTAGGCCCAATGAGGGTATTGACAATCAGTATTTACCATGTATCACACCATTACCAGTCATGGGATTCCTATGCCTTGAGACCACCCCACCTAGTTTTAAAACCATCTGGTATCCAGCTCAACCATGTAAAAGAGGCCTCATCACAAAATTCTTATCTAGAAGTGGAAAGGAAAGGGTGAAAACCACTGTCATGCCTAGACAAACCCATTCCAATGACATTAAGAGAACCAAATACACACATTCATATACCATGCATGCCAAAGCTAGAATTTAAATCATACATGCAACTCAATACTTGCAAGTAATCTCATTGTAGCCACTTGATACCACTCTTCGTTCCTTATTTTTTCTTGCCTTTTCTTTCTTCTACTTCCTTTCCCTTCCTTCCCAAAACACTAGAGTGCTTTAAGAATACTCTAAGTAGTGTGCAAGAGTATGAAAGAGTATAAATAATAGAGAGAGATATTGAAAACTGAGCTAACTAAATATTGTACTAAAAAAACCTTTGAACTGATCCTTAGAAGCGTTTTTATCAATGAGGGATCCATTTTCTTCAATTTCCATTATTTTTCCTTCATTTTCCTCCTCATGTGCAACTTGTGAACTTTCGCCTTCGTTTTCTCCTAATTTCCTTTATTTTCATAAATAAAATTCGAATTAATGCCTTTCCTTTTCACAACCGTTTTCATTGCCTTTGCTAATTTCCTTAGCCATAAGAAACCAAATGAACACCCACACTAGGATTTCATTACCGACATTCAACTTGGAATACGTGTCCCATGACTTCTTCTTATTTCTCCTTTATTAAATTTATTACATGGATTTGTAACCCGAGGTTGTTACGTCAAAACCCTTGACCACAAGTCTAGGCTTATATCTCTATTTTCCTCCTCTTGTTCCTTTCACCTATAAATCCATTTATTTTGTAATGTTATTTTACCTACTCGATACCTAACTAAGTCCCAAGTCTATTTATGTACCAAGGCTTCCATCTCTTCACTCATAGCTTGCCTCGCTTCTTCCTAGTTTCTGCCTACATTTCTTCTCAATAACATTCTGGTTCCCTAGAATCAGTCAACAATACATAATAAAATGAAGGAGAGTATCATTCAGGGGGTCTACTTATCCTGCTAGATATTATAACACCACTTTCAGGTGTTTGAGGTGCCTATTGTTGTTTTTGTGGCTCCTAATCATTGCTATTTTAAGGCATCTTTACTTTTTATGTCATCTCATCAAACATTATGTATTATTTGTTTCCTTTTCATGTTTCTTTCCCTACATCTGATCCTTATACAAGACCTTTTCATTGAATATGACATCTCTTCTCCCAATGATTTTGTGATTTTCATAATCATATGAGAAATAACCAAAATCATTGACACCATGTCTAATAAAGGTACGTTTCTTTGATTTTCCCTTTAGAATATTTCTATTTTCTTTGTTGGTGTGGAAAAAGGCTTCTGTTATGAAACCAGCTCAAGAAAAGATAGAAAAGATAGATGAACGCCTTAGAATTTAGCCTCTTCGAGGGGGAAACCTCCTTTACATTACATAAATGAACAATTCTTGGATGATACAAATGAAAAAACCTCCTTTCTATATATAGGAGTCTAAGGAGTCACAATATAATCTAGCCGACCTAACAATAATAATATAAAGCCACAAAAATAACAATAGAGGGATTCTATGGGGCACAGAAATAACAATATGGGGGTAATAGGGGCACAACAATATAAATAAGGGGTATAACTACAATAGTAATGGGGTAATCACTAGTATTATAGGGACCCAACATGCCCCTCTCCTTCAAAAAAGTGTTGTCCTCAACGCTTGAGTAGTTCTGGATACTTCTGCATAAAATTCTCATCCTCCCATGTGGAATCTTCAGCGGATAAGTTCTTCCACTTGATAAGATACTCTGAAATTGATCGATTTCGTAGCTGTCGAGTTCTTGTTTCTGTGACTGCTTCCGGTTCCAATATAATTTTTCCTTCCTCGTCAAGTTCTGGCAATATTGTTTGAATTGGGAGCTTGTCACCTATAACCTTCTTTAAACATGAAACATGGAAAACTGGGTGCAATCGAGAAGCTGCAGGAAGCTCCAATTTGTATGCCATAGTACCAATCTTTTGCAACACCTTGTACGGACCATAATACTTTGGTGATAATTTATTATCCTTCTTAGCTTGCTTTAGGGACATTTGCTTATATGGTTGTAGCCGTAGGAATACCCAATCACCTACATCAAAACTTCTTTCACTGCGATGTTGATCTGCCTGTTGTTTCATTCTATTTTGTGCCAACACGAGGTTATCCTTTAAGAGTTGGAGGACTTGTTGTTGATGTTCGATGTGATGTTCCACTGCCTGAACCTTAGAATTTTCTCTTAAATATGATGTGATGGATGGTGGTTGATACCCATAAAGTGCCATAAATGGGGTCATTTTTGTTGCTGTATGGAAGGAAGTGTTATACCACCATTCAGCCAGAGGCAACCATTTGACCCATTGTGTCTGTTTATCAGATACAAAGCAACGAAGATATCCTTCCAAACATTTGTTTACTATCTCAGTTTGCCCATCAGATTGAGGATGATAAGATGAGCTATGAGCTAACTGAGTACCAAGACAAGAAAATAATTCTGTCCAAAAATTTCCAGTGAAAATGGGATCTCTGTCACTTACAATAATCTTTGGGTTTCCATGTAGCTTTTGAATTGTTTCCATAAATGCAGTAGAAACTGTACTGGCTTTAAATGGATGTGATAATGCACAAAAGTGTGCATACTTGGTAAGTCTGTCAACTACCACCATGATGACACTCTTTCCCTCAGACTTGGGTAAACCTGTGATAAAATCCATTGAAACCTCCTCCCAACGTTGGCTTGGAATGGATAAAGGTTGTAATAGACCTGGTGTCTTAATTGTTTCAACTTTATTTTGCTGGCAAACCAAACATTCCGCCACAAACTTTTGAATATCTGATTTAAGGCCATCCCAAAAAAATTCCTTCTTAACCCTGTGGTAAGTTTTTAAAAATCCTGAGTGCCCTCCTAAGGGAGAAGTGTGCAATTCCATAAGAATCTTTTGTTTTAGCTGGGAATTCTTACAGAGGTATAAGCGATCTTTGTACCATAACGAATCATTTTGCCAGCTAAATGTATCAGAAGTACTGGAATCTTGTTGTAGCTTTCGAATAAGTGCCCACACTTCTTCATCATTCTTCCATTCCTCCCTTGCTTCGTTTATCCAATCTGGTTGGATAATAGAAATGGCACACAACAATGCTTCCACATCCTCATCCTTTCTTGAGAGTGCATCTGCCACCACATTTTGCTTCCCTTTTTTGTAGATGATTTCAAAGTCATAACCCAACATCTTTGTGACCCACTTTTGTTGCTCTTCAGAGGATAATCTTTGTTCTAAAAAGTATTTAAGGCTATCATGATCCGTTTTTACCTTGAAGTGTCTTCCCATTAGGTAGGGTCGCCATTTCTTAAGTGCATGGAGTATTGCCAACATTTCCTTCTCATAAATAGCTTTGCTTAAAAACTTTCCCTTGATTGGACGACTTTCAAAAGCAATGGGTCTTTCATCTTGCATTAGAACAGCACCAATTCCATTTCCTGAAGCATCACATTCCACAATAAAGGTTTTTGTGAAGTCCGGTGTAGCTAAGACCGGTGCTTGGCACATTGCCTCTTTAAGATGTTCAAAGGCCTTTGTTGCTTCCGGAGTCCATGAAAATGAATCTTTCTTCAATAATGTTGTTAGAGGTGCTGCTATTCTCCCATAATTCTTAACAAACTTGCGATAATACCCTGTCAACCCAAGAAATCCTCGCAGATGCTTTATGGATGTGGGGATTTTCCATTCCTTAATGGCTTTAATTTTGCTAGGGTCTACCTTAACTCCTTCATGAGATACAATATGACCCAAATATTCCACCTCCTGGACTCCAAAGAAACATTTGGATCTTTTTGCATATAATTGTTTCTCCTCCAATAGTTGTAGCACCCTGTCAACATGTTCAACATGATCCTTCCAAGACTTGCTGTAGATTAGTATATCATCAAAAAATACTAACACAAATTTTCTAAGGAATGGTTTGAAAATTGAATTCATCAAACCTTGAAATGTTGAAGGTGCATTGGTAAGGCCAAAAGGCATGACCAAAAATTCATAATGACCCTCATGAGTTCTAAATGCCGTTTTCGGAATGTCTTCAATCTTCATTCTGATTTGATGATATCCCGAACGAAGATCCAACTTGGTGAAGTAAATTGATCCATGCAATTCATCCAGTAATTCATCAATAACAGGAATGGGGAACTTATCTTTAATAGTGAGCTTGTTGAGCTCCCTATAATCTGGACACATGCGCCATGATCCATCCTTCTTGTGCACCAATACTACTGGAGCTGAGAAAGAACTTTGACTCGGTTGAATTATACCAGCCTCTAGCATTTCTGCAACCATACGTTCAATTTCACTTTTTTGGACATAGGGATATCTGTACGGCCTGATGTTTGGAGGAACACTTCCTGGAATCAGATGAATAGCATGATCATGATCACGCATAGGTGGGAGACCTTTGGGAGTCTCAAATACCTTGGAATGATTGTCCAGGACTTTTTGGAGATCTGGAGAAATAGATGATTCCAATGTGGAAACATCTAGCGAACATAATTGTGCAATTACACCTCTTTGCTCCTTTTTTAGAAGCTTTATCATGCCATTAGAGCTGATTATCTTTCCTGGTTTCCCTGCAATACCCCTTAATTCAACTTCCTTTCCTTCCATAGAAAATTTGATGAAAAGTTCTTGAAAATTAAAAGCTATTGTACCCAAGGATTGTAGCCATTGGACTCCTAGTACAACATCAGCACCTCCCATTGGAATGGAAAGCATTGGGCTAGTCAATACATATTCTCCCATGGATAGCTTGATATTATGGCACTTTCCAGAGAAATTTATTGTTCCTCCATTTGCAATCATCACTTGACACTCTGGTGCTGGATATAGGAAGCAATTCAATTCTTTTGCTACCCTACAATGAATAAAATTGTGGGTGCTTCCTGAATCAATCAACACTATTACCTTTTTCTTCTTGATTTGTCCTTCTATCTTGATGGTTTGAGGAGTGGTAATTCCCGCCAATGCATTACAAGATATGGTCGAATTTATTTGTTCTTCATCTAGGCTTTGTTCCTGGAGTATATCTTCTTCTTTTGACCTTTCTTGCTCCTTTCCTTCTTCCTCTTCACAATCTATGTAGAATAATTTCTTCTCAGCACACTTATGACCTTTAGTGTATTTGCTATCAAAACTGTAACAAAGCCCTTTTGCTCTTTTTTCTTCCAATTGTTGTGGTGTCAACCTTATAGGTTGTGGAAGACTAGGGGCAACAACACTTTCGTCTTTATAGTTGTGAGTGGTATGCTTCCTGGTTGCCATAATTTTGCTTTCCATTTTTCTTGCTAACCTGAATGCCTTCTCTAATGAATCAGGTTCCCAAAGGTGAACATCATGTTGGATATTATCCTTTAAAGACCCTATGAACACATCAATCCTATGCTCCTCTAGAATATCTTTTACCCTTATGTTCAATTTTTGGAACTCCTCAATGTGCTCCATTACTGAACCCTTTTGTTTGAGACTTATCAATTGGCTAAAAAAAGTGTTGCTTTTTGTATCTTCATAATGTGCTATCAATTCTTCCGTAAAAATTGCCCAAGTGATAAATTGTTTACGAGAGCAAAGCCATTGATACCATACAAACTGATTTGGTTCCAAATATACAGTTGCCATACGTACCTTTTGTGCGTTTTGCACATTATTGAGATCGAAGAATTGCTCCATCTGTAATATCCATGTGGCGGGATCCTTGCCATCAAACTTCCTCATATCGATTTTTGGAATATGGTGATTCTTCGATCCAACATTAGCGTCTATGGAATCATGATTAACATTTCTTTTGTTCTCATCATGAGTTTCCTTTACTACCTTTTCACCATTAGTGGCCCTTTCTTGTAGAAACTTCTTCAATTCTTCCATGTCTATCTTCAAATCTATCTTCAAATCATCCATCTTAGCTTCCATGCCCTTTATCTTAGATTCCATGCCATTTACCTTAGATTCCATGCCACTTATCTTAGCTTCTGTTAGCTTTTGTGAGCGTGACATTTGTTGCACTTGTTCTTGTAATTTTGATATATCATGTAGCATTTCTTCCTCTTCTTCATGAGTCATGCTAGAGATTTCAGGTTCCTTACTAGGTGTTTGCATTTTCTTTCCTCGGGGCATCAGTTACCGATAATAATGCTTTACTATGCCCTTTGAATTCCGTTAAACCAAGCTTACACAAAAATAAAAAATAAAAAACTACACACCTTTTTTCACTTTATGGAAGCCTGATATTGAATCTGATGTATCTCTGTAATTTCAGATCATCCAGTTCTGAAATTGCTCCCTGTAGTAGCCTTCTGTGTCCTCTTTCCAATGCCACAAGTCTGAGCCAAATTGGATTCTCCAAGGAAGAGTTATGTGAAATCTCCCACAGTGACTTGCTTTTAGACTGGTTCAGTAGAGCGAACTTGTACGACGTGCCACGAGTCACTGTTTCAACCTTTGAATCTGAAACACACACACAAGAAACTCAGTCCGTCCTCTTTCTATACCTTCTTACGAAATTTCAATCTGATCCCCAGAGAGAAAGTTATGACGATTTTCCCCAGGTCACCTGTTTTGAATGTAATTCAGGAGTCTGCAAAAAGACCAAATTCCTCAGATCATATCTCCGAAAATATCTGCGAAAAGCTTTGACATTTGGACCCAAGGTTCAGCGCGATTTCTTCTCAAATGGGTTTTTTTTTGCAACTTCTGAAACATCACAGAAAAAAGTTATAGCGAAAATGCCACGATGACCTGTTTGGAGCAGCGAAACCCTAGAATCCAAAGCTCTGATACCAAATGTTATGAAACCAGCTCAAGAAAAAGATAGAAAAGATAGATCAACGCCTTAGAATTCAGCCTCTTCGAGGGGGAAACCTCCTTTACATTACATAAATGAACAATTCTTGGATGATACAAATGACAAAACCTCCTTTCTATATATAGGAGTCTAAGGAGTCACAATATAATCCAGCCGACCTAACAATAATAATATAAAGGCACAAAAATAACATTAGAGGGATTCTATGGGGCACAAAAATAACAATATGGGGGTAATAGGGGCACAACAATATAAATAAGGGGTATAACTACAATAGTAATGGGGTAATCGCTAGTATTATAGGGACCCAACAGCTTCACATTCGAAAGTATTTAAAAATAAGTAGTTTACACTTTTACCTCTCCATATCTCCCTTTGGAATACCACCATCGAAGGAACCTAAACAAGATCTTTTTATTGGATAACTATCATTATCTACAACATCTTCCCAAAATCTTAACGGTAGTCCTCCATGCAATCTCATGCACCTTTCATTCTCAATGATTGTTTTGTTCATCCCTTATAACACACCATTTTCTTGTGGTGTTCTTGGAACTATCTTCTCCCTAATAATTCTATGCTCTAAACAATAATTATCAAACCCCTTGTTGTAGTATTCACCTCCAATATCTTATTTGAGACACTTCCACTTCTTTCCTACCTCATTCTCAACCAAACTTCCATTTCATAAAAGTATAAAAAAACATCAAATTTATTTCAAATACAATAAACCCAAGTTTTCCTAGTTGCATCATCAATAGAGTAACATAATCATGATATCCATTGAGAGATGATACTTGAGTAGGTCTTGATACGTCTATATCCACAATCTCTAATTTTCAATCTTCTTTTCTTTCCCAAATATGAGAAATATGTCTTTCTTATTCTTTCCACAAACACAATTCTCACATAAATCCAAATCAAGATGCTTCAAACATGGCACTGAATTTCTTGAGTGAAGAATCTACATCCCCTTCTCACTCATGTACCTAATTCTATGATGCCACAATGTCATATATGCTCTTGTGGAGGTTGCAGAATTAGTAGAATTAGAAATAACATAAATAAATAAAATTTGCCAACCTTTTCTCCTTTTGCTATTACCAAGGCTCTTTTAGTGACCTTCCAAGTTGTGTATGTAAATGTAGTTAGACAACCTTCTCCTTTGAACGACCCTATTGAATTTAGATTCTTCTTCAAATATGGAACATTCCTTACCTCACATAATAACCCTTGGTTTCCATTCTATTGCTTTATAAAAGCCTTACCGATTACAATGATTTTAAAGGGTTTATCATCACCCAAATAAGCCTGTACAAAATATCCTTGAATGTATTCATGAAAATGTTTTCTATCAACTATGGCATGAAATGAAGCCCATGAATCTACTACCCAGGCATCAATAATAATTTCTAATGAAAGAACTAGTGCATCTTGGAACACGTTACATGTTACATTCGCTTAATGATTACTGTAATGTTATGCATCTCCTTCTTTTCCCTTCTAAGACTTATATTCTTTCTTTAGGTGTCCCTTCTTCCCAGAATCTGGGCACACTATCCCTAACCTAGATTTGGATTTGCCTTTTATTGACTTATAGTCATTTTTCGGGCTCCTTCCTCTTTCCATTTTTCTTCCCCTATTATTTGCATTCAAAACATTATTTCATGTCTCATTGGAGATTTTCTATCATATTTCCTTGCTAAGGATGGGGCCGAGAACATCATTAAACTTTAAAGTACTAGAGACAAAGGCAGAGTTACCAATAGAAATGACTAAGCCATTCCAACTTTCTAGAAATGAGCATAGAAACAGTAGAGTCTTAACTTCATCATCAAAACTTATGCCTACAAAACTTAACTGTGTACAAACTGTGTTAAATTCATTTAATTGATCAGCAAAAGATCGACCTTCTGATATCTTCTTATTAAATAAGCACTTAATAAGAAATACCATGTTTTAGGATGAGGGTTTTTCATATAGATCGGCCAATGGCATCATTATACATTTTATTATCGTTTCCTTTGAAATGTTGAATTCCACCTATGCTCTTAGACACAATAGTATTTTACCTAGAGCCTTTATGTCCAGAAGATCCCATTATTCTTCCATCATACTCGCGGACTTCTTCAATTTTTCACTCTATGGTAGGTAAATATCTTTCCAATACAAATAATCCTATGTTTTCATATTGCATTGCTGGTAGTTTTGGTTTTTTAAATTTTCAACCCTAAACCTACAATCTCCTGCCATTGCTCCCACTAGAACAAAGAGGCCTTATTTCCTGTGAGTTTATGAGCCAAATAGACCTTTGAATTTGATACAAGTTGTTAGAAATTAATGAACAAATAAGTGACACATAAAATATTGGTAAATAACTAACATAGAAAACAATAAATCTATAAAGGCACATATATATGTGGTTCATACAATTTGGGCTATATCCACAGAGAAACACCCATGACTTCCTTTTATATTATCGAATAAAATTAAGATATACAACCTACAACAAATCCACTGTAATTTCCTCTTCACTCTCACATAGTCTCCTCTCTATTTTTCACACAAAATAGTGATCCACAATCGCAATGCAATTCCCTCATAAAAATGATGGTTTCCTTGTAGGGAAAAAACCCCTAAATTAACATAAATTCTACTATCAGATCTTTCACCTAATGAATGGCCTAGATTGACTACAAAATCACAATATTTTAGAAGGTAATTTGTATAATTTTTTTTCTTCGAGGGGCAATGATGGGGGTCTCTCATAAAATTACCATCACCCCTCACTAGACCCCCTTATGGCGATCCTATGGGTGGTGTTGCTTGTTATGACACCAACTCAAGAAAAGATAAAAAAGATATATCAACGCCTTAGAATTCAGCCTCTTCGAGGGGGCAACCTCCTTTACATTACATAAATGAACAATTCTTGGATGATACAAATGTAAAGACCTCCTTTCTATATATAGGAGTCTAAGGGGTCATAACATAATCAGAGCCGAAATAACAATAATAATGTAAGGGCACAATAATAACAATAGTGGGCTTCTATCGGGCACAATAATAACAATATGGGCACTACATGGGTACATCAATATAATAAGTGGGTTGTACTAATAACAATAAGGGGTTACACTAGTAGTATAGGGTCCTAACATGCCCCTCTCCTTCAAAAAGTGTTGTCCTCAACACTTGAGTAGTTCTTGATGCTTCTGTATAAAATTCTTGTCCTCCCATGTGGAATATTCAGCGGGTAAATTATTCCACTTGACGAGATACTATGAAATTGATTGATTTTGTACCTGTCGGGTTCTTGTTTCTGTGACTACTCCAGGTTCCAATATGATTTTTCCTTCCTCTTCAATTTATGGCAATATTGTTTGAATTGGGATCTTTTGTAACTTTTGAATAAGTGGCCATACTTCTTCGTCCTTCTTCCATTCATCCCTTGCTTTGTTTATCCAATCTGGTTGGATAATAGAAATAGCGCAGAACAATGCTTCCACATCCTCATCTTTGAAGACTCTTCCCATTCGGTAGGGTCGCCATTTTTTAAGTGCATATACTATTGCCAACATTTCCTTCTCATAAATATCTTGGTTGAGATGTAGCAGTAAAAACACCCAATCACCTACATCAAAACATTTTTCACTACGATGTTGATCTACTTGTTGTTTCGTTTTATTTTGCACCGAAGTGGTGTTATCCTTTAAAATTTGGAGAACTTCTTGTTGATGCTCGATGTGATCTTTCACTGTTTGAACCTTTTTCTTCTTGATATGTCCTTCTATCTCTAGATTTTGACGAGTGGTAATTTCTTCCAATCCTTTACAAGATATGGTCAGATTCATTTCTTGATGCTCGATGTGATCTTTCACTTCTTGAACATTTTTCCTCTTGATATGTCCTTCTATCTTGATAGTTTGAGGAGTGGTAATTTCGACCAATGAATTACAAGATATGGTTGGATTTATTTCTTCTTTCTCGATGTGATCGTTCACTTCTTGCACCTTTTTCTTCTTGATATGTCCTTCTATCTTGAGAGTTTGAGGAGTGGTAATTCTTGCCAATGCTTTACAAGATATGGTCTGATTCATTTATTCTTTCTCTGGGGTTGGGTCCTGGCGTATATCTTCTCCTTTTGATGTTTCTTGATCCTTTTCTTCCTCCTCTTCATATTCTATGTAAAATAATTTCTTCTCAGCACACTTATGACCTTTAGCGCATTTTCTATCACAATTGTAACAAAACCCTTTTTCTCTTTTTTCTTCCAATTGTTGTGGTGTAACCATTGTAGGTTGTGGAAGGCTAGGAGAAACAACACTTCCATATTTATAGTTGTGAGGGGTATGCTTCCTGGTTTCCATAATTTTTCTTTCCACTATGTCACAAATCCATTTTACTCTTTCCAATTGTTGTGGTGTTGCTCTAAAGAAGGTGTTTCTCTTTCTATCCTCATAATGTGCTATCATTTCCTCCGTGAAAATTGACCACATAACAAGTTGTTTACAAGAACAAAGCCCTTCATACCATAAAAATTGATCCGGTTCTAAATATGAAGATGCAATACATACCTTTTGTAACAGTGTTACACCATGTAGATCAAAATATTGCTCCATCTGAAGTATCCAATTTACCGGATCCTTGCCATCAAACTTACTCATCTTGCTTTTTCTTGATTTTAGGAGCGTGATCTTGAAACGCCTATAACTCTGTATACTCAGATCTTTAAGTTCTGAAATTGCGACCTATAGTAGCCCTTGTGTCCTATTTCCAATGCCACCAGTCTTATCCAAATTGGATTCTCCAACAAAGAGTTATGCATAATATCCCAAGATGACCTGATTATAGACCTTTCCAGAAGAGCGAACTTGTATGAAGTGCCACGTGTCACTATTTCGACCTTTGGCTCTAAAAAATATCTACAAGAAACTACAGTCCGTCCACTTTCTCTACCTTATGACAAACATTCAATCCGATGCTCAGAGAGAAAGTTACGGCGATTTTCCCAAGGTCACATGTTTGGAATGTAATTCAGGAGTCTACAAAAAGACCAACTTCCTCAGATCATATCACCGTAAATATAGCGCGAAAAGATTTGAAATTTGGAACTAAGATTCAGCGTGATTTCTTCTCAAATGGGTTCATTTTTTTATCTTCTGAAATGTCGCAGAAAAAAAGTTATAGCAAAAATGCCACAATGACCTGTTTGGAGCAGAGATACCATAGAATCCAAAGCTCTGATACCAAATGTTATGACACCAGCTCAAGAAAAGATAGACAAGATATATCAACGCCTTAGAATTCAGCCTCTTCAAGGGGGCAACCTCCTTTACATTACATAAATGAAAAATTCTTGGATGATACAAATGCAAAGACCTCCTATCTATATATAGGAGTCTAAGGGGTCATAACATAATCAGATCCGACATAACAATAATAATGTAAGGGCACAATAATAACAATAGTGGGCTTCTATGGGGCACAATAGTAACAATATGGGCACTACATGGGTACATCAATATAATAAGTGGGTTGTACTAATAACAATAAGGGGTTACACTAGTAGTATAGAGGCCTAACATTGCGTCTCTGTTAGGAATTGGGGTCTAACATGGCTAAAATGAGATCTACAAATCAAAAATATATTCAAGCTCCACACCCAATGTATATACCTCTGAATTTTGTAGTGGTGTCAAAAAACATTAATTGAACATAAGTTTACATGAATTTGGTTTGAGATTTCATATCATAACTAGTGTTATGTAATTGATCAAAATGAAAATGAACATTCAATAACAATTTTGGATCATAGATATATTTTCCATATGTAGTATTTATTTTAATCATAGCCATGGTCCTTGGTGTTTCAATATGACAACAATTCTTGTTAATGTAGATTTATTGGTTACTGTACAATTAAAATGAACACTTAGAGATAGTTTTAGATCTCAGATATATATTCCATCTATAATATTCATATTAATCATAACTATGGTGTTTGGAATTTAAATTGGATACAATTATTTTTATTGTAATTGTATTGGTAACTATTGAAGCCTTCTTAAGCATAAATACTCATTACATTATTCTAACTATGGGTCTATTTACTAATTTTGTGGAGAATTTTGAGATAATGTTTTTCTATAAGTTTTCAAACATATATTTTGAGAATTTATACCAATATTTTAATACTTATTTTGATGTTTCGTTCGCACCAGCCCTCATTTTCATTTAATTTTTTTATCAAATTGTAATGTAATATTTATGAATTAAATACTTAATATCCAATGTTAAATGAGGTGTGGCTTTAATGTGTGTGAGGAAGTAGTGTTGCGCTGGAGAATGGGTCTACAGAGCAAGGAAAATATACTTTCTTTTTATGAAGTTCTTTGTCTTTGGCATACAATCTCACACACTTTTGGTTCTCACATATTTGTTACATTTTTAGTATATATTTTAAAAATAGCTATGATTATTGGCATTTGAATCTATATACAATTTTTGTTATTGTAATGATATTTCGTACTATTCCAGACTTCTCAAGCACAAAGACTGATTACTCTATTCTAATTTAGATATATTCACCATTTCTGTGAAGAGTTCTGAGATAATACTTTTCGTAACTTTTCGAGGATATGCTTTGAGATTTTATAAAAAAGTGAATGTTTTCTTATTGATCAGAATCATATAGATTTTTGTAATTAAGTAATAATAAATTTCACTTTAAATTGAATTTTCTAAATTTGGATCTATGTTTGTGTCACATGCATCAATTAGGTGTAAGTCTAATGATAGTTATTCCTTTAAGTGAGCATATGCTTTATCTATGTACATTGTTCATTTTCGCATAACCTTTAGCTTGTCACATTATTGTAACACTATGTTATATAATTACTCTACAAAATAGTAATTCAATCGATGTTTCTTCACATCAAATGAATTTTCATTTTATTTTTTTATATTGTAATATGAATGTGAAAATATAGATGATATTTTACTATTTTCATTTCAATGGTTCAAAATATGTGTTTTCTTATCAGAGGTCATGAGGTTTTCCATGAGAAAAATACAAGATGCATGGAAAATCCTTTATGCCTCACTTCCACACCTCTCACACGTTTTCCATCTAAAGGAACATAAATTTTGCTTCATAATTTTCCATACTTTTCACATCCATTCTTGTTACTATAAATTTCTTAATTACTGTTGATGACTTTCCAAGCGCAAATATGATTATTATGTTATAATTTTGAAAATGTTCACAATTTCTATGAATAGTTCTGAGATAATGTTTTTCACAAATATATGATTTTAATGTTATGTTATTGATCATAATGATCTAAATTTTCTAAATAATTAATTTCAATTTAAACAAAATTTACTATTTTTCATATCTATGTTTATGTTGCATGGATAAATTAGGTGTAAGACTAAATTTATGTATCCTTCTACAATTATGGAAGGGGTCAAATAATAGTTATTTCTTTAAATCACCAGATTATTTATCTATGTAGATTGTTTATTTTTGTACAAGATTTAGCTTGTCAGAGGATTTGCTTCCACATAGTAATTCGCTTAGCACATTCTTGTGTGGCATGATTCTTTTCCTTCACTATGCATACTCACTACTACATATCCTGACACATTTTCATCTACGTAGATTTTTTTTTTATTGCAGTATATCCTTCAAAATCTACTCTAAGACAAAACGCTATGTCATATAGTTATACTACAAAATACAATTATAGTCAACATTACTCGACATGAAATGATTACCATTTTCATTTTTCATATTGTAATATGTTTTTGAAAATAAAAATGATTTTTTACTAGTTACATTTAAATGGTACAAAATATGAATTTCCTTATTAAGGGTCAAACGTCAAAGGTTTTTAGTGTGTGGAATAAAACATCTAAGGAAAGGGTTTGTGCAAAAGAGCCTATATGCCCCACTTCAACATCGCTGCACACATTTTCCCTCCTCAAACTCCTTATGCATAGCTCCACCACGTACAACATTTATTGTACACACTCTTCATGACATATCTCCACCTTTTTGGTTAGTAATCTATATTTCATTTCATGACCTTCATAAATTTGGATTAGTGGTATTAATGTCATGTGCTCTTTCCCTATTTTTCCTATGCATGTCCCCAAAGCTTTGATTTCCACTGTATTTAACATATGAAAAATGTCACATAAACTTATTCAATCTCCCGTGGCGTGGATTAATTTCTATTAAACAAGTAATTAAGTATTAATCAATGTGTAATCAAGACATCATTCTAGTGCTTAATAACATTTAGTTTGACGCTTTTTGTAATGATTATTGGTTGTAAACGAATCAAGAAGGTGCAGAATAATATTAAGTGTTATTCCTACTATTAACAAAAGCTCCACTACCAGTAAATGTAACACATTTGGCCTTTTTTAGGTGAATCGGCGAATCGACACATAATTAAGAATGAGAACTCTTCCATATAAAACAATTATTTTTATCAAATAGAGAAAAATAATGATGACATAGTGGTGTGCACTATTCCAACCATTAAGTCACATCATACTTGAAATAGCTAACTACATCACCACACAATATTTCTTTGTGGTTGTCCCTCCACACCTTTAGACATAGATTTATTATTGACAACCTATTCATTAGATTTCATTATCACAAGGAAAATAAAATTAATTTAGTTCATAAATTTCTTATGCATAGGGTACATATATCAATGACATTAAGGAAAAAGCAAAGTGTGGAGTAAATAAACCTAATGGTTTTGGAATTTCAAGAGTTATTTCCACTATTTTTAGAAAATGTTAGCTTTGGCATCTTCAATTGTTATTGATTTAGAGTGTCATGTACAATAGATTTCACATGCCAAGTAGTAACAACTGATGATTATTTAGTGTATTGAGAAATATAAAATTAAACAACATTGAGAACATTACTAATTGAGAGAGTATTCTTAAAGTACAAAGTGGAAATGGTTAACAAAAGAAGGAAAGAATGTATTTGGACTATTATTATTAACTCACTCATTATTATCAATGATAACATTCAATGTTTGACTACGTATGAATGATGTGTGAATCTGCCAATGGAAGAGAAGAATAAAAATAAGATTTGGTCTAACAGATTGAAGAATGTTGCATGTATTCCAAAATTCTTTGATTTCAAAACAATCATTTATCTATGTGAAAATAATTTTGATTCAAACATAACAAAAATTATGTTAGCAACTCAATATGTGCTTAAAATTTCCAGAAATAGATAGTTTTCTAAAGTCACAAGGAGGCATGACAAAAAATATTCAAAAATTCATTTCACCAACTTGTCGGGTTCCTTTTGATATTTCTGTTACATATATTTTTTATTTAGATAATTGTTTAGGTACTTATTTTGGTTGGGTGCTTTTATGATGGACCAATAAACTATAAAAAATTTCCCCAAATCCATTCTCTATCTTCTTTATTACTCTTACAAAAAGGATTTTTTTTCAACTAGGATGATCTAATTTCCAATGAATTAACTTTTCAGTTACTCAAGTTCTCTATAAACAATAAATATAATTTATGAGGTCGTATTTAATAAAAACCCTCACCTTTATTCTTTTGTTTCATGACTTACCTTGTAAACCTAAATTCTATTCCATCCAAGAGCCAATGCAGTATTGATTTCCCATATTGTAGTAAGAGAGCCATTTAAAATGTTCTGAAGCCCAAGCTTTCCTATTGATTCAAAAAGGTCTAATATATAGGTATTTCATTGATAAATTTGTAGGAAATACCATGACTCGCTAGTTATATTTCAATGCAAAAAGAAAACACAATTTATTTCTTTGCCATTTAATATTACACAAGACACTTTACGGAATGTGTCTCACCTTGTTGAACTTGCAGAATCTCTAGATTCTTTTAATTTAAGTGATGTTGAATCTTTTCAAGGATTTGATCTAGAAAGGTTATATACTACGCAACTAGGAATTGTCAGGTATGAGAACTTGTTTACAAGAGTTAAAAAGGAAAGTGAGGAAAGTAAAATTACTCCATAAATAATTCAATAACTAGTAATGGATATCAATAAAATGACAATAGAATCCAGCATCACAGAAAAAACAAAATACATCCAAAGAGGTGAAAATCCTACAAAACAATCTCCACCTTGAACATTCGGTACTAGTCTAAGTCCATTCCCCATTTAAAGGAAGAGAAAGGATACTACAAGTGTAATAGTAGTTAATGGTGGTAGATTATATGGTAGGTGTTGTAGCTTATATTGGGTTTAAGCTTATTATTCATTTTTATCACAATGTTTGGCCTAAAATCGTTAAGGGCATTCAACCTCAATGAAGCCCTTTATATTCTCTACCCCGCAAAGTCTAAAAGTAAAAGTGTTTTTCTTGTGGTAATTACATATCAAAAATATATGAAAACACATTTGAATATACATATACATACATATATATACATACATACATATATATATATATATATATATATATATATATATATATATAATATATATAATATATATATATATATATTATATATATATATATATATATATATATATATATATATATATATATATATATATATATATATGTTGTTGTTGGGAAAAGTATCCAATACGGAATGACCCTATCCCACTCTAAGGGTGATAGTAGCTCAACAACAATCAAAGCAAAGCTATTCGAGATTACTTCTTTATGAGATGTAAGAGAGGGGAGAAAGAGATCCACTAACCGTTGTCTTCCGCTAATGATTGATCCAATCTTCT
Organism: Pinus tabuliformis; assembly: GCA_031772625.1. NCBI lineage: Eukaryota > Viridiplantae > Streptophyta > Pinopsida > Pinales > Pinaceae > Pinus > Pinus tabuliformis. Next base: position 885,302,423 of record CM062820.1, on the reverse strand, counting down.
CTCTTTGCTGCTTGCTCCCAGCTCCTTGCTCTTTCACTGGCCCAGCTACACCAAGATCCTGCAAAATGGCAAGAGAGGGAAACTACAAGAAGCATACATTCATAATTGATTCAAGGATTAGAATAAATCAAATACACAAGTATAACAATACACCATTGAGACACATGCATATAGAAGAACCTCAAATGCTTTATTAATGGAAGAAGTAAAGTTCAGGAAGTAATACAACCATAAAAGGCCCAATCCAGCATCACCTCCCAGCAGAAAGAAATCTCCTCTTCACCTCCTTCAAGCAAATCACCCAATAGTTCTATACTCAAACCAACAGCACTTCCTTACATTCACAAGATTCCAGCCCCCATAGACCTCATGAGAGAGCTCTATATATAGGAGTTTTGGAGAAAGGATGAGTCAGCTTGAGCTTGGCATGGAGCTGACTAGTGTCCTCTCCCACTTCAGTTATTCTTCAGTTCTTGAGTCCACTTGGAGGTTCTTGCTTCCACTTGGAGATCTAGACCCTCTTACTCATCACAAGTCGAATTCCCTGATCCAAGTGTCATTTTGGAAGCTTCCTGGGCATTGACACCTTGAGGAATGACTGTGCCACTTGGCCAAACTCACCCAGCACAGGTAGCCTTCTTTGTAGTTGACATTCAGCGCAGGTACACAGTGGAGCAGTTGACATTCAGCGCAGATGCTCAGTGGAGCAGTTGACATGATCCAGAATTAGCTTGTTTTTGAGTGTTTTCAGGTGGAGAACTGATATTCAGTGCTGTGGTTTGCTGACCTTGTTCCTCTAGGGGTAGGAACAACATGTTTAGGGAATTTGGATCCCTTAGATTATGGACATTTTGTGCTTCATGCTGTAAGGCATAAAAATTTCTATAACAGTTGCCCCCTAAAGTATGAGGTCGTTTATCGGGTGAAATGCTTTATCAGGAGGATCCGAAGTTCATTCAATTGCTGAGAGGTGACCTGTAATAAAATACAATACAATACATTATTTTTCATTCGGATTTCAAGATCTAGCTGAGGCGGGCATTCCCATGCTCAGCTTTATAAATTCATTTTTGGTACATATAACAGACGATCGTCTGATGGTAGACTGATAAGTCTCTGCTGAAATTATCATCCTTTGAGTAGGATGATCATCTGCTGCAATGATGTACATGTCAAATGTCTTTATATTTCCCGAATATATATCGCAGCCCGGATGGATGAAACTAGATCCGGGGTCTTCAAACTCGTTCGATCTTCACTCTAAGTACAAGTCTATCCATGTGAGAATTGCGCTGAAGTCGAACATGGAAAGACATCGCTTGATTACCGGTCAATGATGTAAACCATTAACAAGTGCGAGAGGAATCCCCGATAATGATAATGACCCTCAAGGTACTGCAGTACAATTCACGTGGTGTGAATAAAGGACTTGGCGTCGAACACCACGCAAAATCTTCTGGTCGAAGGTCATTGATGTATACCTGTCGCCGGAAGTGAGAAACTTGCCATTGAGGCATGCAAGCTTCAAAGTACTGAGGGGGGTGTTCCTAGATCAACTTCTCTGATAATGAGCTGAAGTCGACAAGAAGCGATCCGTCAAAGGAGGGCCTTAATGAATCCCACATCAGTGACACGGAACGGAGCTAATGATTTTAGTGGAGGTGAAAACAATTTGTGACATATGATTCAGGGTGGCGATCATGGGTGGATGAAGGATAATGTATGGCAGTGGATGGGACACGGTTGACTCTTTCTGAACAACATCTCTTGAACATATAACGACACTGATGCGATGGATCGGTAGCATTACCCCAAGTGTGGATGGTTTGGCGAAGACCATGGTGATGAGACCGGTGAATGAAACAACCCAACCCGATGTGATACGGAGGAAAATTGTCATGTTCAAGAGCGACCTGCTACCATTAAAGCTTTGAGGTTCTCCCAATTTTTCCCCAGTCATTTCTGACCAGTACCTCTTTATTTTTGTCAAGCTTGAGGAGGATAACATATGCTTGTTCTATAACTCGCCCTTTGGGCAAGCCCATCGCTATGTTTTAACGAGCCTAGTGATAGGGAAACTCGTTCTCGTCTAAAGACAAGTTTGTCACTATTTAATCATTTTAACGAGTCTAACGACAAGGAAAACTCGGTCCTTTTCATTTTTAGAGAGTCTGAAGAGGTACGGAAAGTTAACTCCAAAATTCCTTTTTCGTCATCTAATCCCTTAAGTCCGAAAAAGTATAAAACAATACAGAAGGGATGAGTTTTTGATAATTTTAACGAGCCGAATAAAACAAGCGCTCGACCTTTTTGTGAAATAATCCCTCAGGTCCAAAAAGATTAAAATCTGCAGGAGGGATAGCTCTTCTGGTCCTTTTAACGAGCTGGAAGGCGAAAACTCGGAAAACTTTTCATATTTTACGAGTCAGATGAAAAGAGCTCAAAGAAGACTCGTCTTTTGAGGAACGAGTGATAAACAGGGATAGCAGCAGATTCCAGGTACAGGTTGGAATTCTCCAATCATGGCAGTGTCACAAGGATGGCTAGGTGAAATCACTCTTCGCAGCTGTTCCTCAAAATGGGTAAACAATCATATGGAGGTGAACGATCGGCCAAATGGAATGGAGGTGGCAGGTGCAAACACGACCAAGGCTTTTTATGGCTAATAAATTTACGATCACAATGGTTATTTACCGGGGTATGTTCATTTTTTAATGAGCTTGAATGCTCAACCTTATGTTTATTTTTTAACGAGCATGAACTGTGTACTAAAACTGCTCGGATCTCGCTTTTCTATTTTTTAACGAGCATAAATTCCGCGGTAAAACTGCTCGATATACCAGTCATAAGATAAGAATGTCTCCTGTGAGATAGCTATTTTTTATGGAGCTTTATCTCACGAAGCTATGCTCTGCTCCTTTCTTTATGCAAGTTTGGGAACGGCTAATCCTACGAGTTTAAAGGGTTATACCTACAGGTTTAAAGGGAGGACCTAAAAATTTAAAAAAATAAATAGTCGTCCCTTGCTTGCACTCCAAAAGGTTGCATGCCCCCAGGTATAAAGTACAATTTCAAGGCTGCCCCTACTTATCCGATAAAACATTTGTTTTAAAGGGTGAGGCTTGCCTCTTTCTGGTTACCCAAAGATTGTTTTGTTAACACCATCAAACGAAAACATTTCCTCGGCACTGTCTACCGAAGTAGACAATGGTGAATGACCTTTGTCAAACAAGTAACCTTGACAAAAGAATCCTGTTCCAGAAGAACCCCTCTTCCTCTACGGACGGGGTACAGACTAGTCATATTCTCCCGCGGAAATTATATTCTATACCTAAGGTTTTTTCTGCCCGAAGCAGACCAGGATGCATGCCCCCTGGGTTCCAGTCCCATCTTTCCGAATCACTTGCACTCATCGGGAAGGAGGACTGGGGGTGGAGACATTTCTTGATTGAATAGACCATTCAGGGTTGGTATTTGACTATTTGCGATGCGTGATCCCGGAAATGAAAGTTGGTCTACGAGCTTGACCATTCTTCCTTCGTGTGGAAAACACATTACTCTAAAGAGTGAGGAGACTATTGCCTCCATGCAATATATATAGTCTCGTCCAAGGAGTAGGTTATAATCCAAGGGTCCTTGAACGACCATCACGTTCATTTGAACGGTCCTCCCTTTCAATGTAATAGGCACATTGGAGAGGATCCCTAATGGTCGACTGGTTCCTTTATCAAAACCCGAGAGATTTCTTATCTCAGGCAAAAGCGTCGGGGAACCCAGTGCTTTCCAAGCAATAGAGGAAAGGATACTCACAGATGCCCCTTCATCAATGATAGTGCCGGCCATTACCATTCTATAAATTTGGACTATGATTCTGAATGGTACACTGGCTGGCAACCGGGGTCTGCCTAGTTGGTTCCAATCAAAGGACACAACCAGGTTGCTTGGTGGTTGGACCGAATACACGGTCGGGTATCACCCTGACGATGTTCCTTCCTGCGATAAAGGAATGGGCGCATTGCCCTGATGCTCATCAGAGTCGGTGTTCATGAAAAGAATCTGGATGGTGTCATCCTTATTCTCTTCAGTGAGGGTGTCATTTCAAGATGAATCTTCATTGACGGTGTCATTTGAAGATGAAACCTCTGAAGGTGGAACCCGGTCAATTGCCGTTTCGACCTTTGGACTTTCGTCCGGTCTGGATTCAGTAGGTTCATTTTCAATGACTGACACTTCAGCTGACCACTTGAGCGGGCCAGCTGTATTTTCAACCAACGAAGGACTTGGCACGAGTTTTTGTATCCAGGAGGAAGTCTTAACGGTGAAACCGGACGATCTTCCAAAACTCTCTTCGCTTCCTCTAAGAAGGGACAATGGTGGATGGCGTGATCGCCTTCACACAGTCTGCAGGGGGATCTTGCTCCCCCTCTTTTTCTTGAACCTTCACTTTCGTTGGTCGATGGTAAGCATTCAACATTGCTATCAGAGGTTGATGCTCCCGAATTGTGCAACCGAGGGGACCAGTCCCTTAGTATCCGGGGAATACAGGGACAATCTCTATGGAAGTGGTCTCCTCTACATATGACACATGGCGATTTAGGCCCGGTCTGTGCTGTGTGTGGATTTTTGTCCGATGTCTTTTGCTTGCCCCCAGTCGCCTTAGGCTCCTTCTTCTTCTTTTCTTTCTTCTTCTTCTCCTTCTTCTCCATGGGAGCTTGGCTTTTGCCGGCTCTACCTTGCGAAGATGAAGGATTGGAGGAAGAGTTATAGGAAGTTGAAGGCTGGTGGGCAGCTCTAGACTGATCTAACTGTTGACTCGACTGTTCAGGAACCATGGTGTTCTGAACTACATTGGTTGAGAATAGCCAAATAGGCAGGCCAATTGTCAGTCCTGGAAGCGACAATGTGGCCATATGGGGCGCACCAAATTCTCCCCAAGAGGAGAAAGGACTAGGATTTCCATCATGTGGAATCCCCTGGTTGGGGCGTTCCATGTTCTCAACCTAAATATCAACGCAGGAATAGGAGGTGATTATGTTCCGTTTAAAATAAATTTTATAACGACGCTTTAGACACAACTTGCTTTTTCACTTTTTAAGAGTCGAGAAAAAGCTAAAGATGACTCTAGTCTCCTTCGATGTTTTAACGAGCCCGAAGTGACAAATGCTCGGATGGACTTTTTCAGTTATAGAGTTTGAAAAAGGCCAAAAGAAACGGCTCTGGAGATCTAGGCAGAGGGTGTGCCAAACTTTTCGCAAAACCACAGAATACGTTTTACGGTACGAGTGGTCGATCTTCGTGAATGCTATGTTCACTACATTGCGATCAGTAGGGTGGCCGACACGGTTTCATATGGATAAAGGCTTTATTCCTATAGGGGTCTCCCAATATATACGCGACGGTACGTGGGAGCACAAGTCCGTATTGATACTTATCGCTTCACCGTGGAGGAATCACCCAACCACTCAATGCTAAGATATCACATTTAACGACGCCGGAACACGTCTCTAGCTTAGATCTCTATGTGTTTGTGTTATGTTTCAATGCGTTGTTATGTAAATTCAATTTATTTTAAGGTTGATCTTGTTTAGCAGTTTGCCTTTATGGATCACCACGAGATGTATAGTAACACTCCTAAATGCAGTCTAAGATGATAAGCAAGCTTTTCAATCTTTCAACTTTGAAAATCTTAACTACTGAGGGAAAAGAAAAACATCATCTTTTCACACAGATCATAGAGCACACACTAATGCACTTTTCCCTAAATCAACATGCAAGCTGTCAAAATTCACATGCACAATGCAGGTATTTATTTTCTCTTTCTTAATGTTGGTGCAATACAAAAAGAAAGTTGTTGTATAATTTCGAATTCAATTTCAAGTGAAAGCAAACAAGCTTGTCCAAAATCAAAAGACACCTTAAGATTTACTTGTTTCGACACTAGAAATATATAAATTCAAACCATATGACGAAAGCAAAAGCTCAATCAGCTATGAACAGTAAACAAACAAACTCTTAAGATCAAAACGACACTTAACACAGGTCTAGATCTAAGAGGCCACAGCAAGACTAGTTCACTTTCGTTACGGGAAACTGTAAATGATATAAGAAATACACAAAGAACAAATACAGTTTCTTTATACAACCGAGGCAGAATAGTGGCAAGGAAAGTTGGTTTCAGATAGGTACATTGACTGGTAACAGGCTGCAAAAACAAGGGTGAAAATAGGGCAATAAACAGGTTGGAACCCCAGTAGCTCTAGGCAAAACTGGTTCAGCGCAGGTAGTACACTGGCAGTTTGACCTTCAGCGCAGGTAGCCCCTTTGGGAACTGCGCTGAAATGCAGACTGCCTTCACAGTGCCTGCACTGAAGAGATAAACTTTCATTTTTCTCAGTTTCCGGGTCACAGATTGCTCAAAAATTCACAGTTTTTGGCCAAATCAGAAGCTATCAGTCAAGTACACACTAAGGGATGAAAAGGAGGATGTAAAGCTATCACTAAGAGCTATTTAGAGTCCTTGTGGATCAGCTCTTCAAATCATAAACTTGCCCAGAAACTGAGCTAGAGTAGCTGCCCTCTACTTTGCATTTGAAAGATCCAAATGCAGTTCGATTCGGTACTCCCAGTGTTTATGAAATGAATAGCAAAAAAAACAAACAACCAACAATATACGATCCCCAGCGGAGTCGCCAATTTGTTGTTGGGAAAAGTATCCAATACGGAATGACCCTATCCCACTCTAAGGGTGATAGTACCTCAGCAACAATCAAAGCAAAGCTATTCGAGATTACTTCTTTATGAGATGTAAGAGAGGGGAGAAAGAGATCCACTAACCGTTGTCTTCTGCTAATGCTTGATCCAATCTTCTCTCTTTTCTGCTTGCTCCCAGCTCCTTGCTCTTTCACTGGCCCAGCTACACCAAGATCCTGCAAAATGGCAAGAGAGGGAAACTACAAGAAGCATACATTCATAATTGATTCAAGGATTAGAATAAATCAAATACACAAGTATAACAATACACCATTGAGACACATGCATATAGAAGAACCTCAAATGCTTTATTAATGGAAGAAGTAAAGTTCAGGAAGTAATACAACCATAAAAGGCCCAATCCAGCATCACCTCCCAGCAGAAAGAAATCTCCTCTTCACCTCCTTCAAGCAAATCACCCAATAGTTCTATACTCAAACCAACAGCACTTCCTTACATTCACAAGATTCCAGCCCCCATAGACCTCATGAGAGAGCTCTATATATAGGAGTTTTGGAGAAAGGATGAGTCAGCTTGAGCTTGGCATGGAGCTGACTAGTGTCCTCTCCCACTTCAGTTATTCTTCAGTTCTTGAGTCCACTTGGAGGTTCTTGCTTCCACTTGGAGATCTAGACCCTCTTACTCATCATAAGTCGAATTCCCTGATCCAAGTGTCATTTTGGAAGCTTCCTGGGCATTGACACCTTGAGGAATGACTGTGCCACTTGGCCAAACTCACCCAGCACAGGTAGCCTTCTTTGCAGTTGACATTCAGTGCAGGTACACAGTGGAGCAGTTGACATTCAGCGCAGATGCTCAGTGGAGCAGTTGACATGATCCAGAATTAGCTTGTTTTTGAGTGTTTTCAGGTGGAGAATTGATATTCAGTGCTGTGGTTTGCTGACCTTGTTCCTCTAGGGGTAGGAACAACATGTTTAGGGACTTTGGATCCCTTAGATTATGGACATTTCGTGCTTCATGCTGTAAGGCACAAAAATGTCTATAACAATATATATATATCTATATATATATATATATATATATATATATTATATATATATATATATATATATAAGCATAAATATATCGGATTTACAAAGGAAATAAGTGTTAAAGTTAAAGGCCCGAACCTAAAATGTATATATTATGCTTTATAAAGTTCTTCAGGTCCACTGCACCGCAGAGTTATGTACGTTGGGTTCTACTGATTGCGATCTGCGATAGGAAGACCCAAAACATATATATACTATGTTTTAAAGTGGCGGTGTTTCCGCAATAACATAACGCACCTCTATATATATATGGGTTCCGCCGATTGGGATTTCGATAGGCCGGACCCGATTGAAAGCGTCGATTGTGATTGTGATGGGTTATGGACACAACAAATTATTAAATACAAATCAATGTATAATCAAGTCCGCAAGATGTACGAAGAGGCAGATTTCAAGTTATAAGGTAGGTTTTCGGGCGGAGAAAAAACGGTAAATGGTTTCTATTGGAACTCACCCAATCCCACTTATCATTCAAAATGTAGCAGCTAGGTGGAGAGAGGAGACTGCCCATTTTGGATGGGTATTCTCCAGGCTTATGTCCCACTCAAAACCTTTATAGACTGTTTGATCTAAAAAGTACGGATCTACGATGGGATGTATCGGTGGAAAGGTATACCTCGAAAGTTGTGCAGAGCCCGTATTGAAAGCATAAAAAGCATTTTTTATAATATATTTTCATTATAAAAGGTTTACAATAGAAAAGTGTAGATATAAAGGATTTACACATAAGTCCAACCCTTCCATAGTTATTCAGCCTAAGGATGCGTAAGTTAAGTTTTATAGTGATTATCAGGCCAATTGCGATTTATGATGGTAGTCAACGGAGCGCTGAACGGGTGGATTTGATAGGTTTATAAAGTAGTATTAACTCTTTTGAGTTCCACATTAATGAAAGGTTCACATTAATTTCGCTGTGTAAAGTGGAAAATCAGGGTTAGAGCTGAAGCTGAAGAAGAAGACAATCTGGTATGTTTCTTTGCATTTTGGTCAATTAGAATGCCCATGTAAGCCCAGGATTACACAAACTAAATGTATTTCATTACAGCTAAAATAAATTAAACATCATTAGGGTATTTACAGAGGAATTTGGCAGCGGATCAATAGAGCAAGCCGACAATTATCATCCCCTTCTAAATCTAGTTATGTTTTTGCTATTTCATGTTCTTTGAGGTGTCTTTTACCCTCTGTAAAATTTTGTAATAGTTTTTACTTCATATATTTAGAAAAGCAGTTAGATATTTGGGCAGTTTCAGAAATCAACAACTATTCCACAATGTATAAAAAGAGGAAAATTTACTAAGGGTTCGAATTTTAGAAAACCAGGAGACAAGGCCATTGTATTCATGATATAATTGTTGATTAATTAAGAATAAGAAGTTTCCATGCATTTGTTTGGTATGATTTTGTGACTTCTCTATTATGTGCCATCTTATGTTTTCTTCCTTCAAGTATGGTAATGAAGTTGCAGGTCTTTATTTGCTTAGGTAGATAAAGTTAAAGTTGCTTAAAAGAACGCTCCTTTACTTGAGATTTTCACCTTTCTTTCTAAGTTACAGATAGTATTTTATGTGCAAGGAAGCATATTATCTTTAACTTCTTCAAGAGTCATAGATAGTAGGTTCTGTGTTAAACAGCATATTGTCCATGATTCAATTCTCACCTTCACAGTTCTTCTAGGTTACAGATAGTAGTTTCTGTGTAAGGCAGCATACTATTTCTAACTTATTCAAGCGTTTCTTCATTTATCACTCATATTCAGCTAATCAAATGGCATTCTGATATTTCCTTGTCACCTAAGTATTGAGAGTAAAAAACCAAGTCTCCAGGTCCCTCATTCAAGAACACAATATATATCTATGTGAAAAAAAAGTGACAATAAATAATATTTATTAATGACTTAAGCACAATTTCTCTATAGCAAGGAAATTGGTTTCTTAAGGTACAACATTACTTGGCATCATTGCCAGGGAGAGAAGACAAGAACACTTTTCCCTGGGTTTTTCATATTTTCCTCTGGTTGTTCAGTGAGGAGGAAATATTTGGTTGTTTTGAGTTAAAAAAATAATTCTTTCTTCAAGAATACCCCATACAAGATCTGACACTTCACAACATAAGGTTCAAGCTCTTTCAGATCCTAAAAACTAGTTTCTAGGAGGGTTAGGAGGTCTAGGATTCCAATTACACCGATTCCTACATTGTTTGCATCAGGCAGCAATTCACTTGAACATTCATCTGATAAAGAGTCATATTCGTCATCATCTTCATTTCAAGAACCTAACTGTAAAAGGAAATATTTAGAATATTTTACCTTTCATTTATATTCTATAGTCATTCAACCTCAACCAATAGCAAAATTACCACCTGTGCACATTCCATCTACCTCTCAGTCAGGTTCCACATCTGTTGGAAATCAAAGTTCAATAAACACGGCAGTACCTACATTCTTAGTGAATTGATATGCACCTCTTCAACTACCACAACCATTAAATCAAATGCCACATGATTACCTCAAAACTCTTCCTTGTTTTTCATGAGAAGATGAACAGACAATAGAGAATGATGTAGCATTATTTTGTAATTTTGCAGAAAGCCTAAATATTGAACATTTAGATGTTATTATAAGACTCTATGTTCAGTCGTTGGATGGAGAAGCAAGGAAATGCTTTAAAGGGCTTCCCAATAATACTATTCCTTCTTGGGAAGAGATGGAAAGTTTTTTTATTCGGAGATGGGGAGAAAAAAAGAGACCATGGGTATTCATTAATAGAGTTTAATGCCATAAAGAAAAAGTATGATGAAACTGTGGTTGAATTTGTTAGAAGATTTAACAAATTGTACAATAGTCTCCCAATGGAGATTAAGCCTCCTCCTGCTGGTGCAAAAATAACCTTTGCAGGGGCTTTTGAATCAAATTTTGAATTCACATTAAGGGAAAGAACAACTCCAACCCTTGATAAAATCCAAACAGATGCATTAGAGATAGAAGCAAATCTAGTGGCTGCAGGAAAAGCACCAAAAACACAACCTACCCAAGACAAGGGAAAGGGAAAGATAGAATCCTCTCAAAGTCAATCATTGGAGGATATGTGTAATGCAATTAAAACTTTTTTAGATAAGTTAAGTAGGTTAGAGTTAGAAAATAAAAACTCTTAGAGACTAACACATTATAATAAGAAATTTAATCCCCAATACAGAAGACAACCTTCACAAATATTTCAAAAGGAAATATCAAAACCAAATTCAAGAACCATTATATATAGAAGCAGATCCTGGTGAAGAACATCCTGAAGATCAAATTTTTACATTATATGTAGTGGATGAAGATGAACTTGGTATCAAAGAAGAAGAGTATGAATATGATGAAACATATGCCATTCATGGTAAAATTGATGAATATTGGAAGCAATTTTCTGATTTTATGCAGGCTGAACTACATAAGAAATATTACTTGAGATCGAGGAAGAGGTCAACAAATCAAGAAAATGAAAGTGAGAAGCAAGTTTCAACTTCCTCACAAAAGGCGACTCGAAAAGAATCTTAGTCTGCAAAACAGGTGAATAAAGGAAAGCAGCAACAAAATGTAAATGGCAAGACACAAATAGTTCAAGGTGAGTCTTATCAAGATGAAACTGGAAAAATTATTTTGGAGAGACTTGTTTCAATTCCTCAAGTAATCCCAGTCATGAAAAAAGATGAAGAGGAGAATGAAAGGACTGCTAAATAGGATCACTTGTTTAGTCTTACTAAGGAGTTGGAAAAGGTAAGAATTCAAGTTCCTCTTACAGAATTGACATAAATAGCTATTTATCAAAAATAGATTGCTGAGGTTGTTAATGTGAAATAAAATGATATTATAAATGATACTATAATTTTGAAGGAAGACAAACCAGTAGTGGTTTTTGGTCCACATGTAGAGGAAGTAGATCCTTTAATACCTCCTTTTTATGTTTCCTTATTGGTCCATGAGTTCCTCTTACATAATTGTATGTTTGATTTGGGAGCTTCACACAATCTTATGCCTTTGTTAGTAATGAAGCAACTAAATCTACAAGTTACCAAACCCTACAGGGGACTTGTATTCTTTTGATTCGAGAAAAGTCCGGTGTCCGGGGGTTATTAAGAATTTGACAATGTCACTAGCCCAAATTCTAGCTAGAAGCTTGGTCATGGATGTTGTAGTAGACATTCCTACTAGATTTGGAATGCTTCTATCTAGGTCCTGGGGGGCTAGATTGGGTGGTGTTTTGAAATTGCATTTTACATATGGTATTATACATATTTTTGGTGGGGAAGAGTGGGGAGACAAAGAAACTAGATTTGTAAAATTAATTACAATAAATGGAGCAATTAATGCACCTGTATATAGCCAGGATAAGGATGACTTTGCTTGTTTCACACTATATGATAATGTAGAGCTGGCTGAAGATAATCAGAAGCATCTTGCTTCAGCCAATGTAATTACAGAGCTACAAACTGAAGGAGTGTGGAAATGCTTCTTTGATGGGGCTTATTCCAAGGAAGGAACATTTGTTGGTTTTCTTCTAATTTCTCCTAGAGGTAATATGTTCCCTTTTCCTTTCAAATTACAGTTCGAGGCAATGAACAATGTGGCAGAGTGTGAGTCATTGATTATTTCTCTACAAACGGCTAAATAGATGGGATTTAAGTCAATTTCCACTTTTGGAGATTCAGAGCTGATTATCAAGGAAATAAAAAATCATTTCCAAGAAAAGAACCCTAAGTTTAGGGTATACAGAAATGAGGTATGGAATTTGATTGAGAAGTTTTTTGAAGCTTTTAACATTGAATTTATTCCAAGAAATGAGAATAGATTAGCAGATTCATTGGTTGTGTCTGCTAGTACTTTCAAGCCTCCTATTAATCCAAGGCTAAGATATGAGGTAGGGATGAGACACAGACCCTCTATTCCTGATAATGTTAAAAATTGGTAAGCTTTTGAAGATGATCACTAGATTAAACAATCTTTGACTATAATTTAGGAGTTTCAAGTCATAGAAATTGATCAGGATAAAGAAGAAACAACATAAATTGCAGAAATCAGTGGTCTAATAGATTCAATAGCTAATATGAAGATTTTTCAATTGAAGGATAATATTTTTCCAAAGGGACTTGTTCCTCCTGAAAGGCTTTCTAACCCTAATGATGTGGTTGTTTGTTATGAAACAAGCTCAAGGAAAAGATAGAAAAGATAGATCAACGCCTTAGAATTCAACCTCTTCAATGAAAACTTCTTTGATGATTCAAAAGACAAAACCTCCTTTCTATATATAGGAGTCTAAGGAGTTACAATATAATTCAGCTGACCTAACAATAATAATATAAAGCCACAAAAATAACAATAGACGGATTCTGTGGGGCACAGTAATAACAATATGGGGACAATAGGGGCACAACAATATTAATAAGGGGTACAACTACAATAGTAATGGGGTAATCACTAGTATTATAGGGACCCAACATGCTCCTCTCCCTCAAAAAAGTGTTGTCCTCAATGCTTGAGTAGTTCTGGATGGTTTTGTATAAAATTCTCATCCTCCCATGTGGAATCGTCAACGGATAAGTTCTTCCACTTGATAAGATACTCCGAAATTGATCGATTTCGTAGCTATCGAGTTCTTGTTTCTGTGACTGCTTCCGGTTGCAATATAATTTTTCCTTCCTCGTCAAGTTCAGGAAATATTGTTTGAACTGGGAACTTGTCGCCTATAACCTTCTTTAAACATGAAACATGGAAAATTGGGTGCAATAGAGAAGCTACAGGAATCTCTAATTTGTATGTCATAGTACCAATCTTTTGCAACACCTTGTATGAACCATAATACTTTGTGTTCATTTATTATCCTTCTTAGCTTGCTTGAGGGACATTTGCTTATACGGTTGTAGACATAGGAATACCCAATCACCTACAACAAAACTTCTTTTGCTGTGATGGTTATCTACCTGTTGTTTCATTCTATTATGTGCCAACACGAGGTTATCCTTTAAGAGTTGGAGGACTTGTTGTTGATGTTCGATGTGATGTTCCATTGCTTGAACCTTAGAATTTTCTCTTAAATATGATGTGATGGATGGTGGCTGATACCCATAAAGTGCCATAAATGGGGTCATTTTTGTTGTTGTATGGAAGGAAGTGTTATACCACCATTCATCCAGAGGCAACCATTTGACCCATTGTGTCTATTTATCATATACAAAGCAACGAAGATATCCTTCTAAACATTTGTTTACTATCTCAGTTTGCCCATCACATTAAGGATGATAAGATGAGCTATGAGCTAATTGAGTACCAAGACAAGAAAATAATTTTGTCCAAAAATTTCCAGTGAATATGGGATCTCTGTCACTTACAATAATCTTTGGGTTTCCATGTAGCTTTTGAATTGTTTCCATAAATGCAATAGAAACTATACCGGCTTTAAATGAACGTGATAATGCACAAAAGCGTGCATACTTGGTAATTCTGTCAATTGCCACCATGATGACACTCTTTCCCTCAGAATTAGGTAAACCTGTGATAGAATCCATTGAAACTTCCTCCTAACATTGGCTTGGAATGGATAAAGGTTGTAATAGACCCGGTGTCTTAATTGTTTCAACTTTATTTTGTTGGCAAACCAAACATTCCTCCACAAACTTTTGAATATCTGATTTAAGGCCATCCCAAAAAAATTCCCTCTTAACCCTCTGGTAAGTTTCTAAAAATCCTGAGTGCCCTCCTAAGGGAGAAGTGTGCAATTCCATAAGAATCTTTTGTTTTAGCTGGGAATTCTTACAGAGGTATAAGTGATCTTTGTACCAAAATGAATCATTTTTCCTACTAAATGTATCAGGCATGCTAGAATCTTGTTGTAACTTTCGAATAACTACGCACACTTCTTTGTCATTCTTCCATTCCTCCCTTGCTTCATTTGTCCAATCTAGTTGGATAATAGAAATGGCACACAACAATTCTTCCACATCCTCATCCCTTCTTGAGAGTGCATCTGCCACCACATTTTGCTTCCCTTTCTTGTAGATGATTTCAAAGTCATAACCCAACATCTTTGTGACCCACTTTTGTTGCTCTTTAGAGGATAATATTTGTTATAAAAAGTATTTAAAGCTATCATGATCCATTTTTACATTGAATTATCTTCCCATTAGGTAGGGTCGCCATTTCTTAAGTGCGTGGAGTATTGCAAACATTTCGTTCTCATAAATAGCTTTGTGTAAAAACATTCCCTTAATTGGATGACTTTCAAAAGAAATGGATCTTTCATCTTGCATTAAAATAGCACCAATTCCATTTCCTGAAACATCACATTCCACAATAAATGTTTTTGGGAAGTCCAGTGTGTTAGCGCTTGAAATTTCACCTCAGGCTGAAAAAGGTAAACTCCAAGGCAACATCAAACCACTTAGCCTCGTAGCTAGCCCTATGGGGCAGGAGAGGGCTCTCTCCGGTCTATCTCGGTAAAGATCTTCAACGGGCGAGATAGCCAATGAGGAAACACTAATTTTAGGCTAGTAAACTGATAAAAGGTTTGATTTGAAATTTTTAGGATTTTGGTGGAAAATCGAGGAAAGGCAATTTTGGGTGCGGGGATTGGACAAAGTTTTTGCAGGGGGTTCTTTGGGGCAAGTTAGGAGACTGTATTGATGCCTTTGAATTAAGTGAATGGATAGGAATGACTGGTGAGGAGCCAAAGAGAGCTTGAAACCTTCAAGAGTTCTCTTTATATAGATGAAAACATAGATATTAAGCAAACTTAAAAGTAGAGCATGGAAATCATGAATTCTACTTTAACACTTCATTTGCCTAATTTGCAGAAGGAAAAGTGAGAATATGAAACACATAAAAAAATTACAAGTACAAAGAGAAACACACCATCAATACATGTAACCACACGAATCCCAAAAAGGACTGCAAAACCCTGGTCTTTCTTCCTTTGCCAAAATTGCACAGATACAATGAGTAATACAATAGAGCTTTCTCCCTCAAGAGTCCAACCATGAAAATGAGAAATAAAGTACATAATATAGGCCATCTAACATCTTTCCCTGCCTCTAGGGGTCGAGCTCATTATCCTAGGAGATGTTTCAACCAATTCTAAACTAAGCACTGAAAACTAGGCAATCAAAACAAATTGCCTCTATAAGCTAGGAAACCAATTCATTCATTAAATTTTTTCCTATCTTATGAATGAATCTTTTAGAAGAGATAAATAAGTGTCAAAATATCATAAAATTACATCATTTACAACAAGGAGGATGAAAATCAACTCCAAAAAGTCAAATCTAGTCAAAACTGCGTTTTGCTGAGCTGTAAGTTGAATTCCTGTGCAAACTGCCTGATGGGTCGCGCGCAATTCCTGAATGGGTCGCGCACCTTTGGAGGCACGTTTGAGGCACTTCCATGTGTCCAAATGAGGCAAACGTGGGCTTGTTGGAAAGGTCTAGATATCTACTTTCCAACCCAAGTGGAATTTCTGAATTTGGTGGTCATATGCCCCTCCAAAATTGCAATCTCCCAAGACTGCTTTGTTGGGTCCCTATAATACTAGTGATTACCCCATTACTATTGTAGTTATACCCCTTATTTATATTTTTGTGCCCCTATTACCCCCATATTGTTATTTCTGTGCCCCATAGAATCCCTCTATTGTTATTTTTGTGGCTTTATATTATTATTGTTAGGTCGGCTGAATTATATTGTGACTCCCTAGACTCCTATATATAGAAAGGAGGTTTTGTCATTCGTATCATCCAAGAATTGTTCATTTATGTAATGTAAAGGAGGTTGCCCCCTCGAAGAGGCTGAATTCTAAGGTGTGGATCTCTCTTTTCTATCTTTTTGTGAGCTGGTTTCATAACATTTGGTATCAGAGCTTTGGATTCTAGGGTTTCGCTGCTCCAAACAGGTCATCGTGGCATTTTCGCTATAACTTGTTTTCTGTGATGTTTCAGAAGTCGAAAAAAAAACCCATTTGAGAAGAATTGGCGCTGAACCTTGGGTCCAAATTTCAGAGATTTTCTCGCGATATTTTCGGAGATATGATGTGAGGAATTGGGTCTTTTTGCAGACTCCTGAATTACATTCAAAACAGGTGACCTAGGGAAAATCGTCATAACTCTCTCTCTAAGGATCGGATTGAAATTTCGTAAAAAGGTACAGAAAGAGGACGGAATGTAGTTTCTTGTGTGTGTGTTTCAGATTCAAAGGTTGAAATAGTGACTCGTGGCACGTCGTACAAGTTCGCTATACTGAACCAGTCTAAAAGCAAGTCACTGTGGGAGATTTCACATAACTCTTCCTTGGAGAATCCAATTTGGCTTAGACTTGTGGCATTGGAAAGAGAACGTAGAAGGCTACTTCAAGTAGCAATTTCAGAATTGGAGGATCCGAAATTAGAGAGATACATCAGATTCAATATCAGGCTTCTATAAAGTGAAAAAAGGTGTGTACTTTTTTTTAAATTTTTGTGTAAGCTTGGTTCAACGGATTCAAAGGGCATAGTAAAACTTTATTATCGGTAACTGATGCCCCGAGGAAAGAAAATGCAAACACCTAGTAAGGAACCTGAAAGCTCTAGCATGACTCATGAAGAAGAGGAAGAAATGCTACATGATATATCAAAATTACAAGAACAAGTGCAACAAATGTCACGCTCACAAAAGCTAACAGAAGCTAAGATAAGTGGCGTGGAATCTAAGTAAATGGCGTGGAATCTAAGATAAAGGAATGGAAGCTAAGATGGATGGCATGGAAGCTAAGATTGACGCTAAATTTGATGGCATGGATGATAAGATGGATGAATTGAAGAAGTTGCTACAAGAAAGGGTCACTAATGGTGAAAAGGTAGTAAAGGAAACTCATGATGAGAATAAGAGAAATGTTAATCATGATTCCATAGACTCTAATGTTGGATCGAAGACTCACCATGTTCCAAAAATCGATGTGAGGAAGTTTGATGGCAAGGATCCCGCCACATGGATATTACAGATGGAGCAATTCTTCGATCTCAATAATGTGCAAAACACACAAAAGGTACGTATGGCAACTTTATATTTGGAACCAAATCAGTTTGTATGGTATCAATGGCTTTGTTCTCATAAACAATTTATCACTTGGGCAATTTTTACGGAAGAATTGATAGCACATTATGAGGATACAAAAAGTAACACTTTTTTTAGCCAATTGATAAGTCTCAAACAAAAGGGTTCAATAATGGAGCACATTGATGAGTTCCAAAAATTGAACATAAGGGTAAAAGATATTCCAGAGGAGCATAGGATTGATGTGTTCATAGGGTCTTTAAAGGATAATATCCAACATGATGTGCGCCTTTGGGAACCTGATTCATTAGAGAAGGCATTCAGGTTAGCAAGAAAAATGGAAATGGCAACTAGGAAGCATACCGTTCACAACTATAAAGACGGAAGTGTTGTTGCCCATAGTCTTCCACAACCTACAAGGTTGACACCTCAACAATTGGAAGAAAAAAGAGCAAAAGGGCTTTGTTACAATTGTGATAGAAAATACACAAAAGGTCATAAGTGTGCTGAGAAGAAATTATTCTACATAGATTGTGAAGAGGAAGAAGAAAAGGAGCAAGAAAGGTCAAAAGAAGAGGATATATTCCAGGAACAAAGCCTAGATGAAGAACAAATAAATCCGACCATATCTTGTAATGCATTGGCAGGAATTACCACTCCTCAAGCCATCAAGATAGTAGGACAAATCAAGAAGAAAAAGGTAATAGTGTTGATTGATTCAGGAAGCACCCACAATTTTATTCATTGTAGGGTAGCAAAAGAATTGAATTGCTTCTTATATCCAGCACCAGAGTGTCAAGTGATGATTGCAAATGGAGGAACAATAAATTGTTCTGGAAAGTGCCATAATATCAAGTTATCCATGGGAGAATATGTATTGACTAGCCCAATGCTTTCCATTACAATGGGAGGTGCTGATGTTGTACTAGGAGTCCAATGGCTATAATCCTTGGGTACAATAGCTTTTAATTTTCAAGAACTTTTCATGAAATTTTCTGTGGAAGGAAAGGAAGTTGAATTAAGGGGTATTGCAGGGAAACCAGGAAAGATAATCAGCTCTAATGGCATGACAAAGCTTCTAAAAAAGGAGCAAAGAGGTGTAATTGCACAATTATGTTCGATAGATGTTTCCACATTGGAATCATCTATTTCTCCAGATCTCCAAAAAGTCCTGGACAATCATTCCAAGGTATTTGAGACTCCCAAAGGTCTCCCACCTATGCGTGATCATGATCATGCTATTCATCTGATTCCAGGAAGTGTTCCTCCAAACATCAGGCCGTACAGATATCCCTATGTCCAAAAAAGTGAAATTGAACGTATGGTTGCAGAAATTCTAGAGGCTGGTATAATTCAACCGAGTCAAAGTTCTTTCTCAGCTCCAATAGTATTGGTGCACAAGAAGGATGGATCATGGCGCATGTTTCCGGATTATAGGGAGCTCAACAAGCTCACTATTAAAGATAAGTTCCCCATTCCTGTTATTGATGAATTACTGGATGAATTGCATGGATCAATTTACTTCACCAAGTTGGATCTTCGTTCGGGATATCATCAAATCAGAATGAAGGTTGAAGACATTCCGAAAACGGCATTTAGAACTCATGAGGGTCATTATGAATTTTTGGTCATGCCTTTTGGCCTTACCAATGCACCTTCAACATTTCAAGGTTTGATGAATTCAATTTTCAAACCATTCCTTAGAAAATTTGTGTTAGTATTTTTTGATGATATACTAATCTACAGCAAGTCTTGGAAGGATCATGTTGAACATGTTGACAGGGTGCTACAACTATTGGAGGAGAAACAATTATATGCAAAAAGATCCAAATGTTTCTTTGGAGTCCAGGAGGTGGAATATTTGGGTCATATTGTATCTCATGAAGGAGTTAAGGTAGACCCTAGCAAAATTAAAGCCATTAAGGAATGGAAAATCCCCACATCCGTAAAGCATCTGCGAGGATTTCTTGGGTTGACAGGGTATTATCGCAAGTTTGTTAAGAATTATGGGAGAATAGCAGCACCTCTAACAACATTATTGAAGAAAGATTCATTTTCATGGACTCCGGAAGCAACAAAGGCCTTTGAACATCTTAAAGAGGCAATGTGCCAAGCACCAGTCTTAGCTACACCGGACTTCACAAAAACCTTTATTGTGGAATGTGATGCTTCAGGAAATGGAATTGGTGCTGTTCTAATGCAAGATGAAAGACCCATTGCTTTTGAAAGTCGTCCAATCAAGGGAAAGTTTTTAAGCAAAGCTATTTATGAGAAGGAAATGTTGGCAATACTCCATGCACTTAAGAAATGGCGACCCTACCTAATGGGAAGACACTTCAAGGTAAAAACGGATCATGATAGCCTTAAATACTTTTTAGAACAAAGGTTATCCTCTGAAGAGCAACAAAAGTGGGTCACAAAGATGTTGGGTTATGACTTTGAAATCATCTACAAAAAAGGGAAGCAAAATGTTGTGGCAGATGCACTCTCAAGAAAGGATGAGGATGTGGAAGCATTGTTGTGTGCCATTTCTATTATCCAACCAGATTGGATAAACGAAACAAGGGAGGAATGGAAGAATGACGAAGAAGTGTGGGCACTTATTCGAAAGTTACAACAAGATTCCAGTACTTCTGATACATTTAGCTGGAAAAATGATTCGTTATGGTACAAAGATCGCTTATACCTCTGTAGGTATTCCCAGCTAAAACAAAAGATTCTTATGGAATTGCACACTTCTCCCTTAGGAGGGCACTCAGGATTTTTAAAAACTTACCACAGGGTTAAGAAGGAATTTTTTGGGATGGCCTTAAATCAGATATTCAAAAGTTTGTGGCGGAATGTTTGGTTTGCCAGCAAAATAAAGTTGAAACAATTAAGACACCGGGTCTATTACAACCTTTATCCATTCCAAGCCAACGTTGGGAGGAGGTTTCAATGGATTTTATCACAGGTTTACCCAGGTCTGAGGGAAAGAGTGTCATCATGGTGGTAGTTGACAGACTTACCAAGTACGCACACTTTTGTGCATTATCACATCCATTTAAAGCCAGTACAGTTTCTACTGCATTTATGGAAACAGTTCAAAAGCTACATGGAAACCCAAAGATTATTGTAAGTGACAGAGATCCCATTTTCACTGGAAATTTTTGGACAGAATTATTTTCTTGTCTTGGTACTCAGTTAGCTCATAGCTCATCTTATCATCCTCAATCTGATGGGCAAACTGAGATAGTAAACAAATGTTTGGAAGGATATCTTCGTTGCTTTGTATATGATAAGCAGACACAATGGGTCAAATGGTTGCCTCTGGCTGAATGGTGGTATAACACTTCCTTCCATACAGCAACAAAAATGACCCCATTTATGGCACTTTATGGGTATCAACCACCATCCATCACATCATATTTAAGAGAAAATTCTAAGGTTCAGGTAGTGGAACATTACATCGAACATCAACAACAAGTCCTCCAACTCTTAAAGGATAACCTAGTGTTGGCACAAAATAGAATGAAACAACAGGCAGATCAACATCGCAGTGAAAGAAGTTTTGATGTAGGTGATTGGGTATTCCTACGGCTACAACCATATAAGCAAATGTCCCTAAAGCAAGCTAAGAAGGATAATAAATTATCACCAAAGTATTATGGTCCGTACAAGGTGTTGCAAAAGATTGGTACTATGGCATACAAATTGGAGCTTCCTGCAGCTTCTCGATTGCACCCAGTTTCCCATGTTTCATGTTTAAAGAAGGTTATAGGTGACAAGCTCCCAATTCAAACAATATTGCCAGAACTTGATGAGGAAGGAAAAATTATATTGCAACCGGAAGCAGTCACAGAAACAAGAACTCGACAGCTACGAAATCGATCAATTTCAGAGTATCTTATCAAGTGGAAGAACTTATCCGCTGAAGATTCCACATGGGAGGATGAGAATTTTATGCAGAAGTATCCAGAACTACTCGAGC
Source organism: Pinus tabuliformis (assembly GCA_031772625.1). Lineage (NCBI taxonomy): Eukaryota > Viridiplantae > Streptophyta > Pinopsida > Pinales > Pinaceae > Pinus > Pinus tabuliformis. Next base: position 885,280,595 of record CM062820.1, on the reverse strand, counting down.
GTTGAGGACAACACTTTTTTGAAGGAGAGGGGCATGTTGGGTCCCTATAATACTAGTGATTACCCCATTACTATTGTAGTTATACCCCTTATTTATATTGCTGTGCCCCCATCACCCCCATATTGTTATTTCTGTGCCCCATAGAATCCCTCTATTGTTATTTTTGTGGCTTTATATTATTATTGTTAGGTCGGCTGGATTATATTGTGACTCCTTAGACTCCTATATATAGAAAGGAGGTTTTGTCATTTGTATCATCCAAGAATTGTTCATTTATGTAATGTAAAGGAGGTTGCCCCCTCGAAGAGGCTGAATTCTAAGGCATGGATCTCTCTTTTCTATCTTTTTGTGAGCTGGTTTCATAACATGCTTCCTGTGTGTCAAAAAGGTGGCAGAAAGTCATTTTTTGCTTGTTTTTTGACTTTCTGGAGGCCCAAAACTTGGTGAAATTTCTTGGCAATGGCTGAGAAATTGTATCTTTGCATGAAAAATCCATAAATGCTGAGTTTTCCCAAAAAGGAGTTGCCCAACGAAAGGGTCGCGCGCGACGCGCGACCCATTGGTGGACAAAACCTGTGTTTGGCACAAAAAATTCACAATTGACAAAATTTTCTCCAAATTTCTTGAAATTTGGGTTGGGAGTCCCCAATAAAGTACCATGCTCAGTCAAAGAGGCTTTGGCCAAAATTTGGAGTGGATCAGGCCTTTTCTGTCGTTTTAGTGCCTTGGCCAACCTCCTTGGATCTGGCGATTGTATTTTTGACATTAGTTTAAAACCATGACACGTGCAAAAAGTGAAGGAGGTTTTTCTTCTTTGGCATGTTATGGACAAAAACCTCTCTCCATTTTCCAAAATCCATCTTTTATTGCTCTGGAACATCACTTTAGTGCGACTTGTCCCGATGTGTGAAACAAGGAATTTTGTCGAAATGGAGCGAAATGAAGGGGATAGGGGGCTTCTAAATTCTTGGGGAAATTTTTGGGCGTGGGGAGGGATGCTAGGAAGCAGGGGAAAGTGGAATCTCAGAGATTGAGTGAGGGGAAGGGGTCCAAAAGGGCAAAACACAGGCCCAATCTAGAAAATTGCCAGGTTGTAGCAAGAAACTAGGGTTTGTGCAAAAATGAGGATTTTGGGGGATCTCAGTGATGGGAAGCATTTGATAAGGTATATGAAGGATAGGGGAAGGTGTATGAACATCTGGATACAAGTTTTGCTGATGATTTGACTGTCCAAGAGAAATTAGCTTTCAAAACCCTAGGAGAGGGAAATGACCTTACCTAGGCGCAACTGAAGCATGAACAAGGTGTACAATGACTCATTAGACATTGACATGATAATGAAAACCCTATGAATGATGATACACTCAGCTGAATAGTGACATAGATTGGCATTTGGGCAATTTTAGAAGGAGTGAAAGCAAACCCTAGACCTAATGCCTAGTGACCAAATTTTGCTTGAAAACTCTTTGAAATGAGAAAATTTGACTTGGAAACTCTGAGACCACTTTGTAAGAGCATATTTTATCACTGGAGGAAGGCTGGAAAGATTGACACTAACATTGGCTCCAATGGGGATGGTAGCTCCTTGGAGGTGCCAAGAACGATAGATCTCTGGAAGATCTAGACAATGCCTTCATCCATTGGGTGATGGAGTCATTAACTCAAGCTGAAATGCATGACTGAAAATTGATGACTTGACAACACAAATTGACTCTCACTCAACTAAAAACTGACTCAATACTTAAACACAACTGACCAACTGAAAATGATGCTCAAAGGGGAGCTTATTCATCAAAACCTACTCTAACAGTTTCATTCATCACCCGATCAAGTGAAATGAAACAACCAATGCAACCAAGTAAGTATCCCATGTGCTGTTCGAATTCTTCGCAAGTGCTCACTTATGAACCACAAAAGAGAACTACTGAAAGGCAACTCCCATGACAACTTAGAAACAGATCCATTGAATGATATGAATTTTCTATCCGCCTCCAAAAACACTGCATAAGGATCTTGAAATTCAAGCACACTGGAACTTAGCTCATCCAATGGATTACTTTTCTTCTCCTCATACCATGAATGCAAACTTTGATCTAAGCCTTGTGACGAGACCTCTGCTGAAAATGATAAAGAAACCGGCTGGCGGATCAAGTTCATATCAGCACATGTTTCAAGCTCACATATAGACAATGGAGAAAAACTTTAACTGTAAACCTCATCCAAAACATCAGCTATTGGATCATGAAAAACTTGAAAAGACTGCTGTAATGTATCCATTGAAAATGTATGACATCCTTCTAGCTGTTCATCTTTTTCTTGAGAGATTTTACAAATATTCTGCCTTATAAACTGAAATACTTCGAAACAAAAGAGTATAGAATCTTCCTGCATCATCAAATCATGTATTTCATCTTCCACAACTTCATCTGTAATCTGCCCTTCAATTTCATTTGGTGGCTGCAAATCTGATGCTACAGGCTGCTCGAGAATTTTGTTATCTGTCTCATCGTCAACATTAACACTAAGAGATTGCTGATTTGTTATAGGCTGTTCATTTGAAGATCTACTATGCAATCTACCCTTCAAAAACTGAAATGATTCAAAATAGAATGGTACGGAGTCACCTTGAATCATTAAATCATGTGTTTCCACCTCCAAGTCTTCAACTACAACTTGACAATCAATGGCTTTCGGGGATTGCAAATCTGAATATGAGAAGCCTTGAACAAAATTTTCATTGCTCTCAATATGATTCAAATCAAGACTTGTTGACATTTGATTTCTGATTGCATGGTAGTTATCTCTGATGAACTGAAACGAATCAAAACAGAAAGGCAAAGATCCTTCACTTACTTCAAACTTTGCTGCACTTTCCTCGTCAATGTCATAGCTGATATGTGAGGGCTGAACATTGTATTCAAGCTGCTGAAAATGAACTTTTTCCTCCCACAAACTAGCTTCTTGTTTGATTGCAAGATTAGCTTCTTTTTGGAGAACATAATCATCATCATACTGATCAAACCGAGGCAAATCATCGGTATAAAAGACATCATCAAGCATGCAGGTCATCTCAACAGATCTCTCTTCTCCAAGGTGATCTACAAAACAATCATTATCAGATTTATGACAACTAGGATAAGAAACAAAATGTTTTGGATCAGCAACTTGTTCTTCTTCAATGAGTGCACCATGAACTTGAACATCGTAATCATTCCTTGTGTTGATTTTGTCTATCATTTTTTCCACTACACTTACCAAAATGTCGAGCTTCACCTCTAGAGATGTTGATTCGGTCGGATCTATATTTTTCATCTCTTCTTCTTTCATCCTTGCCCTTCGGATCAACAGATGAGCCTCTACATTTACTGCACTATTTTGCATCTCGTGAAGTGTTGTAATATCCCTTTCTCTCAGCTGAAACTCCATCTCCGGATCAAAGGCACCCGGATATTGCAAGAGAGCAGATCTAGGAGAAGGTCTTATATCAACTGGCATTGAATAATAAACTTGATTAAATCTGGCCGAAAACTATTGTACTGTCTCCCCTGGCAATATTTTTAGCTGGTTATACTCTTCTGCAATCAAGAAAAGGTTCTGCCCGATCATCCACCTGTCGAGAAAAACTTTGAGAAACTGCTGGAAATCTGAGATGCTCGCATCAGGCAGGGTTTTGAACCAACTCTTCACTTTGGCTTGCAAAGAAAGAGCAAAAAGACTTATACTGACATCTTCTTCATCAACTTCAAAAAGATCTAGAAAAGTCTCAATATTCTGCACATGTTGCTCAACGTTGACATTCTTACATTCACCGTCAAACCTCGGCAAGTATAGATCATAATTTTTGGGGAAAGCATGAAGAACGGAAGGTAAAACAAGAGGTTTATACTAATCTGGAATTTTACAAGGTGTAGGGGTATGTACAACAGGTATAGAATCTGTCCTGGTCTTTTGAGGTTCATCAATCTGAAGATGGTCGTCACAAAATTTAGAAGAAAGGTCTTGATCAAGCTCAAATGTATGCAAATCTTTGTTATTCACAATCTTCAAAGGGAAAGAATCAACTGCAGGCCGAGGATCTTTTCTCAAGCATAGTATACTTTGAAAAGCCTTCTTGACATTCTTGGGAAAAGAGAAGAAAGAATTTATGACAAAGAACAAAATGTCTTGGATGAAATTCCAACTTGAATACCTGATCTGTCCATGTTGTCCTTTCATGTTTTTGCTGGTTAGGATCATCCTCCAGTGGAGTCTTTGGATCTCATATCGAAAATGATTTAGAGTCGCCAAGTGAATCATTTCAACCTTTCAAGTGTCTGATCGTTGTCCACCATCAACAATCAGATCTGAACTTGATACATGTACTGGGGTAAAATGAAAATGAAGTGTTGTATTCACAAGCTCACGGAGATTGACTGAAGCAGCGTTTATCTACTTTCGCTTATGAAAAGCAAAAGCGTTTCGAAGGCTACCTGGCATAACTTGAGGCTCCGTCTAAGACTTATGAAACAAACACATCAACCCACAAACAATTTTGTTCTCCCCAGTATGGTCGCCAATATGTTAGCGCTTGAAATTTCACCTCAGGCTGAAAAAGGTAAACTCCAAGGCAACATCAAACCACTTAGCCTCGTAGCTAGCCCTACGGGGCAGGAGAGGGCTCTCTCTGGTCTATCTTGGTAAAGATCTTCAACGGGCGAGATAGCCAATGAGGACACACTAATTTTAGGCTAGTAAACTGATAAAAGGTTTGATTTGAGATTTTTAGGATTTTGGCGGAAAATCAGGGAAAGGCAATTTTGGGTGCGGGGATTGGACACAGTTTTTGCAGGGGGTTCTTTGGGGCAAGGTAGGAGACTGTATTGATGCCTTTGAATTAAGTGAATGGATAGGAATGACTGGTGAGGAGCCAAAGAGAGCATGAAACCTTCAAGAGTTCTCTTTAGACAGATGAAAACATAGATATTAAGCAAACTTAAAAGCAGAGCATGGCAATCATGAATTCTACTTTAACACTTCATTTGCCTAATTTGCAGAAGGAAAAGTGAGAAGATGAATCACATAACAAACTTACAAGTACAAAGAGAAACACACCATTAATACATGTAACCATAGGAATCCCAAAAAAGACTGCAAAACCCTAGTCTTTCTTCCTTTGCCAAAATTGCAGAGACACAATGAGTAATACAATAGAGCTTTCTCCCTCAAGAGTCCAACCATGAAAATGAAAAAGAAAGTACATAATATAGGCCATCTAACATCTTTCCCTGCCTCTAGGGGTCGAGCTCACTATCCTAGGAGATGTTTCAACCAATTCTAAACTAAGCACTGAAAACTAGGCAATCAAAACAACTTGCCTCTATAAGCTAGGAAACCAATTCATTCATTAAATTTTTGCCTATCTTATGAATGAATCTTCTAGAAGAGATAAATAAGTGTCAAAATATCATAAAATTACATCATTTACAACAAGGAGGATGAAAATCAACTCCAAAAAGTCAAATCCAGTCAAAACTGCGTTTTGCTGAGCTGTAAGTTGAATTCCTGTGCAAACTGCCTGATGGGTCGCGTGCAATTCCTGAATGGGTCGCGCACCTTTGGAGGCACGTTTGAGGCACTTCCATGTGTCTAAATGAGGCAAGCATGGGCTTTTTGGAAAGGTATAGATATCTACTTTCCAACCCAAGTGTAATTTCTGAATTTGGTGGTCATTTGCCCCTCCAAAATTGCAATCTCCCAAGACTGCTTCCTGTGTGTCAAAAAGGTGGCAGAAAGTCATTTTTTGCTTGTTTTTTGACTTTCTGGAGGCCCAAAACTTGGTCAAATTTCTTGGCAATGGCTGAGAAAGTGTATCTTTGCATGAAAAATCCATAAATGCTGAGTTTTCCCAAAAAGGAGTTGCCCAACGAAAGGGTCGCGCGCGGCGCGCGACCCATTGGTCGAGAAAACCTGTGTTTGGCACAAAAAATTCACAATTGACAAAATTTTCTCCAAATTTCTTGAAATTTGGGCTGGGATTCCCCAATAAAGTACCATGCTCATTCAACGAGGCTTTGGCCAAAATTTGGAGTGGATCGGGCCTTTTCCGTCGTTTTAGTGCCTTGGCCAACCTCCTTGGATCTGGCGATTGTATTTTTGACATTTCTTTAAAAACATGACACCTGTGAAAAAAGCGAATGAGGTTTTTCTTCTTTGGCATGTTATGGACAAAAACATCTCTCAGTTTTCCAAAATTCATCTTTTATTTCTCTGGAACATCATTTTAGTGCGACTTGTCCCGATGTGTGAAACAAGGAATTTTGTCGAAATGGAGCAAAATGAAGGGGATAGGGGGATTCTGAATTCTTGGGGAAATTTTTGGGAGTGGGGAGGGATGTTAGGAAGTAGGGGAAAGTGGAATATCAGAGATTGATCAAGGGGAAGAGGTCCAAAAGGGCCAAACACAGGCCCAACCTAGAAAATTGCCAGGTTGTAGCAAGAAACTAGGGTTTGTGCAAAAATGAGGATTTTGGGGGATCTCAGTGATGGGAAGCATTTGATAAGGTATATGAAGGATAGGGGAAGGTGTATGAACATCTGGATACAAGTTTTGCCGATGATTTGACCGTCCAAGAGAAATTAGCTTTCAAAACCCTAGGAGAGGGAAATGATCTTACCTAGGCGCAACTGAAGCATGAACAAGGTGTACAATGACTCATTAGACATTGACATGATAATGGAAACCCTATGAATGATGATAGACTCAGCTGAATAGTGACATAGATTGGCATTTGGGCAATTTTAGAAGGAGTGAAAGAAAACCCTAGACCTAATGCCTAGTGACCAAATTTTGCTTGAAAACTCTTTGAAATGACAAAATTTGACTTGGAAACTCTGAGATCACTTTGTAAGAGCATATTTGATCACTGGAGGAAGGCTAGAAAGACTGAAACTAACACGGTGTAGCTAATACCGGTGCTTGGCACATTGCCTCTTTAAGATGTTCGAAGGCCTTCGTTGCTTCTAGAATCCATGAAAATGCATCTTTCTTCAATAATGTTGTTAGAGGTGCTGCTATTCTCCCATAATTCTTAACAAGCTTGCAATAATACCCTGTCAACCCAAGAAATCCTCGCAGATGCTTTATGGATGTGGGATTTTCCATTCCTTAATGGCTTTAATTTTGCTAGGGTCTACCTTAACTTCTTCATGAGATACAATATGACCATGATATTCCAAGACTTGGTGTAGATTAGTATATCATCAAAAAATACTATCACAAATTTTCTAATGAATGGTTTGAAAATTGAATTCATCAAACCTTGAAACGTTGAAGGTGCATTGGTAAGGCCAAAAGGCATGACCAAAAATTCATAATGACCCTCATGAGTTCTAAATGTAGTTTTCAGAATGTCTTCAGTCTTCATTCTGATTTGATGATATCCTCAATGAAGATCCAACTTGGTGAAGTAAATTGATCCATGCAATTCATCCAGTAAGTCATCAATGACAGGAATGGGAAACTTATCTTTAATAGTGAGCTTGTTGAGCTCCCTATAATACAAACACATGCACCATGATCCATCCTTCTTGTGCACCAATACTACTGGAGCAGAGAAAGAACTTTGACTCAGTTGAATTATACCAGCCTCTAGCATTTCTACAACCATACGTTCAGTTTCACTCTTTTGGGCATAGGGATATCTGTAAGGCCTGATGTTTGGAGGAACAGTTCTTGGAATCAGATGAGTAGCATGATCATGATCACAAATAGGTGGGAGACCTTTGGGAGTCTCAAATACCTTGGAATGATTGTCCAAGACTTTTCGGAGATTTGGAGAAATAGATGATTCCAATGTGGAAACATCTAGCGAACATAATTGTGCAATTACACCTCTTTGTTCCTTTTTTAGAAGCTTTGTAATACTCTTACAGCTGATTATCTTTCCCAGTTTCCTTGCAATACCCCTTAATTCAACTTCCTTTCCTTCCACATAAAATTTCACGAAAATTTCTTGAATATTAAAAGCTATTGTACCAAAGGATTGTAGCCATTGGACTCCTAGTACAACATTAGCACCTCCCATTCGAATGGAAAGCATTGGGCTAGTCAATACATATTCTCCCATGGATAGCTTGATATTATGGTACTTTCCAAATCAATTTATTGTTCTTCCATTTGCAACCATCACTGGACACTCTGGTGCTGGATATAAGAAGAAATTCAATTCGTTTGCTACCTTACAATGAATAAAATTGGGGGTACATCCTGAATCAATCAACATTATTACCTTTTTCTTCTTGACTTGTCCTTCTATCTTGATGGTTTGAGGAGTGGTAATTATCGCCAATGCATTACAAGATATGGTCGGATTCATTTCTTCTTCATCTAGGCTTTGTTCCTGGGGTATATCCTCTTCTTTTGACATTTCTTGCTCCTTTTCTTCTTCCTCTTCACAATCTATGGATAATAATTCCTTCTCAACACACTTATGACCTTTAGTGTATTTGCTATCACAATTGTAATAAAGACCTTTTGCTATTTTTTCTTCCAATTGTTGTGGTGTCAACCTTATAGGTTGTGGAATACTAGGGGCAACAACACTTCCATCTTTATAGTTGTGAGTGGTATGCTTCCTGCTTGCCATAATTTTTCTTGCTAACCTAAATGCCTTCTCTAATGAATCAAGTTCCCAAAGGTGAACATCATGTTGAATATTATCCTTTAAAGTCTCTATGAATAGATCAATCCTATGCTCCTCTCAAATATTTTTTACCCTTATGCTCACTTTTTGGAACTCCTCAATGTGATCCATTATTGAACCCTTTTGTTTGAGACTTATCAATTGGCTAATGTTTCTTTTTGTATCCTCATAATCTGCTATCAATTCTTCCGTAAAAATTGCCCAAGTGATAATTTCTTTATAACAGCAAAGCCATTGATACCATACAAACTGATTTGGTTCCAAATATAAAGTTTCAATACATACCTTTTGTGTGTTTTGTACATTATTGAGATCGAAAAAGTGCTCCATCTGTTATATCCATGTTGCAGGATCCTTGTCATCAAACTTCCTCATATCAATTTTTAGAATATGGTGGGTCTTTGATCCCACATTAGAGTATATGAAATCATGATTAACATTTCTCTTGTTCACATCATAAGTTTCCTTTACTACCTTTTCACCATTAGTAAGTATTTCTTGTGGAAAATTTGTCAAATCTGTCTTCAAATCTGCCATGTCTCTGTTCAAATATGTCTTCAAATCTATCTTCAAATCATCCATTTTAGCTTACATGCCCTTTATCTTAGCTTCTATTAGCTTTTGTGAGAGTGACATTTGTTTCACCTGGTCTTGTAATTTTGATATATCATGTAGCATTTCTTCCTCTTCTTCATGAGTCATGCTAGAGATTACAAGTTGCTTACTATGTGTTTGCATTTTCTTTCCTTGGGGCATTAGTTACCAATAATAATGCTCTACTAAGCCATTTGAATGCCTTCAAAATACAATTTCAAACTAAGCTTAAGCAAAAATTAAAAAAATCTACACACCTTTTTTCACTTGGTAGGAGCTCGCTATTGCCTCTGATGTATCTCTGTACTTTCGAATCATCCAGTTCTGAAATTGTGACCCATAGTAGCCCTATGTGTCCTCCTTCCAATGCCACTAGTATGATCCAAATTGGATTCTCCAAGGAAGAGTTATGGGAAATCTACCACAGTGACCTGATTATAGACTAGTTCAGTAGAGTAAACTTGTACAACATGCCACGAGTCACTGTTTCTACCCTTGGCACTAAAAAATATATACAAGAAACTACAGTCCATCCTCTTTCTGTACCTTCTTACTAAATTGCAATCTGATGCCCATAGAGAATGATGTGACGATTTTCCCCAGGTAACCTGTTTGGAATGTAATTCAGGAGTCTGCATAAAGACCAACTTCCTCAGATCATATCTCCGCAAATATAGCGAAAAAAGCTCTGAAATTCGTACCCGAGATTCAGCGTGATGTATTTTCAAATGGGTTTTTTGTCTAGCTTTTGAAACCTCACAGAAACAAAGTTATAGTGAAAATTCCACCATGACATGTTTTGAGCAGCGAAACCCTAGAATCCAAAGCTCTGATCCCAAATGTTATAAAACCAGCTCAAGAAAAAGATAAGAAGGAGAGATCGACATCTTAGAATTCAGCCTCTTCGAGGGGGCAACCTCCTTTACATTAAATAATTGAACAATTCTTCGATGATTCAAATGAAGAAACCTCCTTTGTTTATATAGGATTCTAAGGTGTCACAATATAACTTAGCCGACCTAACAATAATAATATAAAGCCACAAAAATAACAATAGAGGGATTCTATCGGGCACAGTAATAACAATAAGGGGACAATAGGGCCACAACAATATTAATAACGGGTACAACTATACTAGTAATGGGGTAATCACTAGTATCATAGGGACCCAACATTGTTGACCCATGGAACGTTTCACAAGATGAACACATTCAGGGTCACAACATTGGAACTCAGGAGAAAATAAGAATGAATTGTTTTTTCAAGATTAATTGGTAGAATGGTTCTAGATCAAGCACTCAGATGCTAATCTGGTATCATTGGAAGATTGACTTCACTTGATGGAGATCAATCACGTACACATTTATGAACTTGTACATAAGTAAGCTCAGGTGTTGGGCATTTGGTTTCCAGTTGTAGTTATTCAATTTAATCATTAGCTGATGAATAAGGGTGACTTTCCCAGTTGGAAACTGGTTTGTAGAGGTGTCAGACTTCAAGACTGTCATGTTTCAATTGTCAGATTTCAGGGTTTTCACAGTTTTGGACTCCATGCCCAACTAAGGCTACTAAGCTATGATTCTGAATATTTTTTTATCAAAGCACAAGTATCTTATCAGTCTAAATATTGGTGTGGGTTCACTGTACAAAATTTTCACACAGTTAAGTTTGGTGAAGCAATATATGACTCCATGCCCAATGGATAAGGCACTGATCTGTGGTTCTTAGTGCTTCTGTGGCAAAAGCACTATCCCCAGTTGGAGCCAGATGTTGTAGCTTATATTGGGTTTAAGCTTATTATTCATTTTTATCACAATGTGTGGCCTAAAATCATTAAGGGGACTCAACCTCAATGAAGCCATTTAGATTCTCTACCCCGTAAAGTCTAAATGTAAAAGTATTTTGCTTGTGGTAGTTACATATCGAAAATATATGAAAACGCATTTGAATATATATATACATACATACATACATACATACATACATACATACATACATATATATATATATATATATATATATATATATATATATATATATATATATATATATCACAAAGCATAAATATATCAGATTTACAAAGGAAACAAGTGTTAAAGTTAAGGCCCGAACCTAAAATATATATATTATGCTTTATAAAATTTGTCTGGTTCGCTCCACTACATAGTTATGTACGTTGAGTTCCGCCGATTGCGATTTGCGATAGGTCGACCCGAAAAATATATTTACTATGTTGTAAAGTGTCGACGGGTCCGCCAATCACAGTTTGTTAAGGTTTTGGATTAATACCCGAAATGAAAGTGCCAATTGTGATTGTGATGGGTTACAGACCTATTGAATTATTCAATATAGATCAACGTATAACCAAATCTGCAAGGTGTACGAAAAGGAAGATTTCAAGTTATAAAGCAGGTTTTCAGGCGGAGAAAAAATGGTAAATGGTTTCTATTGGAACTCACCTGATCACACTTATCATTCAACATGTAGCAGCCGGGTGGAGAGAGGAAACCGTCCATTTCAGGCGAGTATTCTCAGGGCTTGTGTCCCACCCGAAACCTTTATAGACCGTTTGATTTGAAAAGCGCAGATCTACGGTGGGATGTATCAGCGGAAAGGTATACCTCGAAAATTGTGTGGAGTCCATATTGAAAGCATAAAAAGCATTTTTTATAATATATTTTCATTATAAAAGGTTTACAATAGAAAAGCGTAGATATAAAGGATTTATGCATAAGTCTAGCACTTCCATAGTTATGTGGCGTAAGGGTGCATAAGTTAAGTTTTACAATGATTATCAGGCTGATTGTGATTTCTGATGGAAGTCAACGAAGTGCTAAATGGGTGGGCTTGACAGGTTTATAAAGTAGGATTAACTCTTTTGAGTTCCACATTAATCGAAGGTTTGTGTTAATTTTGTTGTGTAAAGTGGAAAGTCAGGGTTAGAGCTGAAGCTGAAGAGGAGGACAATATGGTATATTTCTTTGCATTTTGGCTAATCAGAATGCCCATGTAAGCCCAAGATTACACAAACTAAATGTATTTCATTATGGCTAAAATGAATTAAGCATCATTAGGGCATTTATAAAGGAATTTGGCCATTTTGGAGAACCGGGAGACAAGGCCATTGTATTCATGATATAATTGTTGATTAATGAAGAATCAGAATTTTCCATGCATTTGTTGGGTATGATTTTGTGACTTTTCTATTATGTGCCATCTTATGTTTTGTTCCTTCAAGTATGGTAATTAAGCTACAAGTCTTTATTTGCTTAGGTAGATAAAGTTAAAGTTCCTTAAAAGAGCGCTCCTGTACTTGAGATTTTCATCTTTCTTTCTAAGTTACAGATAGTAGTTTTTGTGCATGGAAGAATATTATCTCTAACTTCTTCAAGAGTTCTAGGTAGTAGGTTCTGTGTTAGACAATATATTGTCCATGATTTAGTTCTCACCTTCATAATTCTTCTAAGTTACAGATAGTGGTTTCTGCGTAAAGCAGCATACTATTTTTAACGTCTTCAAGCCTTTCTTCATTTATCATTCATATTAAGCTAATCAAATGTCATTCTGATATTTCCTTGTCACCTAATTATTGAGAGTAAAAAACCAAGTCTCCAGGTCCTTCATTCAAGAACATGATACATATCTAAGTGACAAATAAGTGACAGTAAATAATATTTATTAATGTCTTAAGCACAATTTATCTACAGCCAAGAAATTGGTTTCTTAAAGTGCAAGAGCAGGGATGAATAAAAAAATCCTTGGAGATTCACTATAGATACAGTGCACACTGCCAAATTAGAACATTCCAATATTTCTCCCAAAACCGTAAATATTGTACAAACTATCATTGTGGAAGTTAATAATGTTATACTACCTGATTGGGTCAGTATTTATTTAACAAAAAAATAGAAAATAATGCAGAAAAATTCTGAAGGATTCATTAGATTTGATGACCTCCCCGTCACATTGGAAAATCAAAACTATAGCAAGAGCAATAAAAATTTGAGAATGTAAAAAAAAGGGTCCATAATAAAAAGGTTATTTTTCATGTAGAAATGGATCTTGATGTGTCTTGAAATGGACCTAGGAGGATAATGAAAGTTTATCAATCTATTGGTAACACACTTGCAAATTCTATTAGTGAATAGGAAGTAGAGAACCTGATGGTGAAATCCATAATAAAAGAGTTAGAAGATGTTATAGATCCGGGTCCTCTGTTAATGACTCCCCCGGAAATGTGGGAACCACCATCGACAATTTATACCCTTGCTACAAACCATAAATCTAATAAAGCTATCAAACTCCTTAATGTAGTGAAATATGATACTATCACTATATATGCCAAAGATTGGTAATTATTAAACATGCATGGAAAATAACTTTCCATCTACTACATCTAGCACATGGAATTATGTGATTTATTGATTTGGTTAAAAGTAATCTTAAGGTATGCAAGGATTTGATTAACAATGGCATGCTTACTTTAATTTAAAGGCTTGGTTTACTGTCTGATATTTAAAAAACCCCAAATGTTAATTGAATGAACCATATCAAAGATGTATGTTCTAAGAGATTTAGGACTCTAGAAAACATCACTTTTGAATTTGAAAGCATAGACATTAGAAAAGGTATTTCCTTTCCCAAGGGGGTAGAAATTGTTTAGGATATAAACGGTCCATGCGTTGCATGCAATTCTGAATTAATTTTGAAAGATATGCTAATGGTTGAATTGGAGAAGCTAAAAGAGTCAAATGGAAATGAGTTTGATGATTTAAATGACTTTAATATAGAAGAAATTATTGAATGGATAATTACTTTTATTTCCATAAATGAATATTGGCTTTTCTTGCCTATGCAATTGCAAGAAGAAGTTATGGAAATTGCGAAGAAGATATGCAATGAACATGCCAAAATGAAAATTGCAATGCCTTTGATGAATTATGTGATTAAATTATGTTGGATAAATTCCTTAAAGGAATCATGAATCCAAAATACCGTTGATAGTCAAATAATCACGGTTTATGCTTTGACATATTCTTAAATCTCAGGAAATTCCTTTTGTTTACTAGTATTTAATTATTTGGTTTTATTTCTTTTGTTATCATAACCTGAGCTATTTGTTGGATGTAATTTACTATTTTTCCCTGTAGGCACTTTTTTTCACATTATGGTTCATGGGAGCCCAATTCTAGACCCCATTGTGATAAATACATTTAATTTTATAACTAAGTATCATGATTTTGATGGGTTCTTTGTACCAAAAACATTTGGAATGGTTTAACATCTAAATCTAAGTTTTGTTTCATAATCCCTTTCATCCACACATGCCTCCATTTTATGATACACCTTTCTTTCATAGATAAATTATCATTCATTATGTTTACTTAATTTATTAAAGAGCAATTATTTCTTTCTTGTTTAGAATGTATGGGTAGATAGTTAAAGAAAGAACAATTCAGAATGGCATGGTGAATGAGATGTTGAGTTAAGGTATCAGAGGACCCTCATTACCAATATAAGCAACCTCTACAATAAATAATATTGATCACCATAAACCAAGGGTTGCGAATTGCACCATTTTTTTAAAGAATTATGAGATAATGTTTTGCATAATATGTTATATAGATATGAATTCTATGGTGTTGGCCAGAACAAATTAATTGAACATAATTTTTGCATGATATTCTTTTAGCCTTTATATCATATCAAATTTTTTGTTATTAATCACAGTGAAAATGAATGTTCGAGAATGGTTTGTCATTTCAGATATTTGTTCCATCTATAGTATTAATTTTAATAATAGCTATGATGATTGGGATTTGAATCTTGATACCATTCTTGTTGCTATAATTATGTTTCTAAATATCTCAATAGTATAATGCTAACATGGTGATCGTCAATAAAGAATTCAATGAAAACATCAAATGTGGAAAAACTTTCATTATTTTCATTATTGAAGCTTTGTTGTTCACTTTACTATAAATTTGAAAACATGTTATATGTTTTAATAGTTTGAAAGATATTATATGTTTTAATATTTTATTTTTAATTGATCTAATTTCATTTTATTGAGTATGAAGAAGCGAAGGAAGCTTTCATTGTGTGTAGTGTAGAGGAGTGGAGGAAGCTTTAATTCTATGTAGTTTAGACTATGAAGTGAACAATGAAAATGTTCACCACACCTCCAAATGACAAAATGAAATCCTTTTATATGACAATGGCAAGTGGAAGGTAATTCAAGATCGTAAATAGTTAGATGCAATGTCAAATGTGCTCAGTAATATGAGCTCTTAGAACTCTATGTATTTTTCAACTAAATGGGTCATTTAAGCTTAAAAGCATAGAATCCTCATTATGCATAAATTTCATTGTTCATAGTGCAAAGGATTGGAGGAAAGAACAATGGAACAATTTGCCACAAATCTACACTAAGAAAAGTGAAATATTCCTTTTCACGTTGGAGTGAATTTAAACCAATTGTTGCAATTAATTAGTGGTAGAGGAAGGGACTTCAAATAACATAGTGAAAATATTCATCACACATTTGTAATTCACACAATGAAATATTCTTATATGACAATATCAAATGGAAGAAAGGTTAAGCTAGTACAGAGTTAGATGAAATGTCACCTGTGCTCGCTGATTTGAAATCTAAAAATTGTATATATTGTTTTACTAAAGGGGTCATTTAGGATTTAAAATTTTAAGGCTTCATTGTGTGCGGTGCAAAGGAGTGAAAGAATGCACAATAAAAGTTTTTTTCTGCATCTCTATGCTAGACACAACGAAAGCTTCCTTCACATCTTAGAGTGAATTCAAAACCATTATTGTAATAGAAGTCAACATATCCTAGGATATAGCTATCATTGTTTGGAATGTAGAGTTGAAGAAATATACAAATAAATCTCTCATTATCTGTAGTTTGGAGGTGCAAGAAATGATAAAGTTAAAAATTTATGACATATTTCACATACCTCTCAACAAAATTAATTAGCAGTATTAACTCATTAAAGTTTGGGGAATGAAAATTTTTGGAATTTTCTCAATCATATGTAATGGAAAGCAAGGGAAATATAGATCATTGAAATGAAAGGAGAAGCTTCTTAGGGATGGAAAGGTATATCATCTTATGTGGACCTAAATATTGACATTTACTTGTTATTTGTTTTCTTTTTTCATTTTGAACTTTTACAGATTGAGATGTGCTGAACAATAGGTGTATGGATTTGTTAATGTATATAGAATTAAGGGTGTGTAAAAAAGGGAATATTGTGTCAAGAAATATTCAACTCTTCTTCTTCCGCATTCTATGAAAGGAAAATTGCTTATGCACCTCCATACTCTGCATAATGAAAGGATCTTCTCGATATCAAATTGAAATCAATATATTAATTTTGTATAAAAAATTTCTTTTCAACCTTAATTATTGGATTTAATTTCATTGTGCAAAGTGTGGAGGAAGCACAATGAGATATTTTTTCACACTCTACACTTGCAACTCTACTGACGTAGGGTTACCCCTGCGCATACCCATAGTATGCATGTATACCTATGCATAAATCATTTTCCTAGGAATTTACCCTCACATAAGTCAAATCTAGAAATCATAAATGACTAAGGCCCAAAACAACAGTTCCTTTCGATCAAAACTTAATCACCCCACTTTAAACCCTCTATTGGGACTTTTCCTCAATACAACCCTTTTCCTTTCTATCGAGATTCATTTACTCTTCATAACCTATACATAATGTTATAGACCCTTTGAACATACATATGCAACCTTCCATTATCCAACCCTTGGCTAACATATGTACTTAATCCACAATCCTTCATTTGGTGCTATTTCTTTATAAAACCATTTAAATAAGGAAAACACTCCCACACATTACCTTTTCCACCCTTCCATACTACTTCTACACAAATTTCGAGGTTTGACCTCATCGCAGTAGTAATCGGGCTTCTCGTAGGTCACATACATATATATGTTATCCCCCTCTCCTTCAAATTTGTGATTTCCCTTTAGAATCAGGAAATACACTATCGGCGCTTAATCCTTCTAATACCCATTTACAAAGGAAAAACTCCACCTAACAAATATGTTGGACTTCAAGTCCATTAGACCCATGCCTATAACAATGTCAGGTCTGCCTCCTTTGAGCCTTTCTGCTTTTAACTGCTGATCTCTGCAGGCACCGATATGCGATGGCTGAGTTAATCACGACCCTCGATCATGATCATGATCCAATGGTCGATGATTAATCACCTGATCACTTAAATATTCCGTTTAGACTCTGATTTGACATAGTTTATGGACCCGATGGGTTCTCAGTGTTACATTTGATGGGTTTTTTGGTATGCCGCATATCACATAACAGTTATGTTGCGATCCTGATTAATCCAACCTTGTGATTCAATCTTGGCCATCGATCTTCAAGATACGACAGCTACTCTGTATCACTTTCCAACTTCCCACTATTCTGCTTGCTTGTCATTTTGCTATTTCTTCATCGTTTCTGCGAGTTTTGCTTCCTTCAAAGGTTTGGTCTCATAATGTTATTAACTGCACACTCTCTCTTGAGCTTGGGCATTAATCATTCTAATGGATTTAACAATCCACTATGATCCTCCTCATCATGTTCTTCCTCTTTATAATCACCTTGACTCTATCTCCTTCAGTTTATTGCACTTTCTTGCATAAACATATATATACAATTTTCAATAAATTCGATTCATTCTTCCAACACTCAGTCACACATTTAACAACATTTAATTATTCTAGGTATCTTTATAATTACAACAATGAATTACAAACTGAGATCTCTCTCTCTGACTTGATTTTCAATATCAGTGGCCTCTATTTCCTAATATGCCTGTAGGCTTACAACACTCCAATCTGCTATTTATTTTCCTATTCCACCCGTCTAACCTCTATTGATTCCTTTTAGGCTTACATTTATACAATGGGTTTCTAAAACCACTTTCCGGTTTAGATCCTTGAATCCCTCAACAAAATCCTAAAATCTCCTTCCTGTTCCTAAAACTCCTCTCTAATCCCTAGATTCATAAACTAACTCCTAAACTATGATATACAATGAATTCTCAATCCCTTAATCTCTCAGCTATCCTAAATCTCTCATGTTCTCCTACATTCGAGAACATTTACAACAAAGCCTCACAATATTTAATTAATTCCTACTCTTATTAAAATGACTCAAAACATTAAATAATTACATAAATCCAATACTTAGGAAACCAACTACCTTGAACACACCATACCCCTATGTCTACTATAATAAATTGATAATGTTGAGCTAGATGCTCCTGCATCAAACTCCCCATGTAAGAAAATTTATGACCACCTAGTCATAAGTCTGGATAATTGTTTCCTCCTTCATCCCAGAAGTTATTTTGTAATATGTCCTTGCTTGTCAATTTCTCTATTGCTATTGTTGTATGCTACTATTCGTCGGGTCTCCATACTTTATGTTTTAATACCCCACTTGCCTTGCTTTCGTAGTATGCTATTGTCTTCTTATTGTTGTCACTCCTCTTCTTTCTTGCTGCTGTCTTCCTCTTAGATACTTTCATCATTAACCTCCTTATCAACTCAATTTCTCTATCCAATATATCCTCTATCTGCTGATCGTTTTCATCTCTTGATTACTGAACTCTCATTCTTACTTGTTCTTCACTTGTTCTGGTTGCTTCCTTTTCACCCGTACTCTCTTCTTTACTGTTGTTTTGCACCTTTTCTGTTGTTACTATATTGTTTTTCAGAACAATCTCCTGCTTCTATTTTCTGCAACTGTTGACTTCTTCTTGATGATTATTTATGACAATTATTTTTTCATCCTTCTTCAACAATCTATCATAAACATTCACCCTCTGTTCTTCCAAATTTTTCCTTTGAAATTATAATTCCCTATATATCCCAATGATTTTACTTGGAGTGAACTTTGGAAATTTTACACAATCTCCCATTCCTTCATTTGTTATTAATCCATCATCACATGGTTCTTCTTCTTCTGCTAAATCTTTATTGACATCCTTCAGTAGATGTTTTTCCTCTTCTTCTTCCATTTGGCTATCCACGTGTGCCAAATATGTTCCATCTTCTGCAACATCATCTTCAATTATAAGACAATCATTATAATTAAAAATATAAGGTCTATGTACCTATTTTCACTTTGGCAACACTTTAGTATGTTGCATGCTTTCACTTCTTCTGTCAGCATGTCAGTATGCTAATTCAAACTTAAAGAACTCTTGAGACTATCAGCTAACCTCTCCTCCTAATCATCTGTTTCAATGATGCTTCTATGTAATTGTCCATGGTAATGAACTGATTCTTTCACAGTACCTTTGTAATATTTTTCTTCAAAAATTTCATCTTTTGGAAGGTATTCCTTCACATCTTTGATAGCTTTAAAAGACTGCCTATCTTCTTCCAAACCTGTAATCATATAGAAATCATTAGTTCTAAAAATATAAGACCCTCTGGTCTCACTTGATGCTTCAGTCATCAAGTCTTTTGGTTGCTTCGAATCATTCATATGATTCAACTCCTCTAGCTCTTCATCACTTTCAAAAAGTAATGGTTGACTTTCTTGTTCACATATCAAAACTTCAACATCTTCTTCAACATCTCCCTTTTGCTGTAGCTCAACTCTTTTGAGCTTATGTATAATCTATTCAAGTTCCCCTATCTCCTTTATTAAATGCATATTCACTTGCTGATTCCTCTTCTCTTGTAGTCTCTGCCACTTCACTTTCTTTCTCATGACATAACCATACTTCTGGTCTGCTTCATTTCTTTTCAACATCTATATTAACACTTCAAGATGAATTGATATCTCAGCCTTCTCCCTCTCATATTCTTCATCACTCATTCTCATTCCATTTGCCTTGTCATCCTCCTCCTTTTATCCTCCGCTGTGATTTCTTTCAGAACCTCTGTTATGATTGTCACTAGTCATCAACTTCTCCATCTCTATGAGTTCCTCACTCATTCACTATGAGTTGCACGAAAGCCTATACGCCATCAAGTCTATGCTGTTGCCACTTACCTCCGCAAGCTCTCCTCACTGAGTCTTTTGGAAAGCAATTGATTCTCTATCCCTGGAACCTCCGGTGAGCACTTCTCTTTGCTCTTTCTGGGCTTCAACTCATTTGCATCTTCTAAGAACACAACTATCATCTTTATCCAATCTCTATTGGAATTACTCAGTGTTCTCCCACATTTCTACTTCCACCTAGAAACTTTCACCAGCTTCCTTTATCTCTTAGCAATTCTACTACATCCTCCATGGAATTGCTTTTGGGAGTTACAACAATACTTCTGCTTTAATGCAAAGACTACAATCTTCTAATCTCCAATCTAATTAGAATAAAACCATATCATCTTACCTTCAAGATATTTTTCTGATATTGTCCTTCCATTCACTTGCACTTATGAATGGACTGACCTTTCCACTAACTTTCAACTGTATCTTCAAACTCTACTTCTTCAAAAGCTTACAAACATCTATCTTATAGTTTAACTACTATTATCTTCCTTTCAGATTTTACTCATTCAATATCTACTACTCATTAGATAAAATGGCATACCTTCACTTACTTTCAGAATCTCACCATTCCTGCAAACCTGTTTCAGCAAATCTTTATGCTTCCACTGCACAATTTCTCGATTTTCAACTACTGTCAATTAGATTTTAGAATCTAGTCCTTTCTTCCAATCTTCTAGATTTATCTGGGTAAAGCTTAAATATGAGAAACAACTCCTTCTTGTTGAGTTTTCTTTCCACTCAGAAATCCTTAACGATTCCTTCCATTAATGCTTCTTAATATCCTTTTGCTAAGATACTGCATTTGCTACAACCATCAATCCTTAATCTATTTCTTTGTCGGCAAAACTCAAATCAGAATTAAATAAACACAATACCTGCCTGATTTCTCCATTCACTCTTCACATCCGAGTGAATCTCCATTCTCGAAACATTACTTTGGATTCTTTCTGTCTCTACAATCACTTTTTAATTCTTTCTCCCTTGTCTTGAAGAACTTAACTGTTCTTCTCCATTCTCCCAGCTGTACTCTAGTTGCGTGACTTTGAGATTAGAATCTGATCTCCCTTGCTTACATACAAAACTTTTCCAAATATCTCTGTTCTGAACTCTTTCAAAGAAACTTTCATACATAATTTCTTCGTTCTGCCTTACACCAAATCGTTCATTTATAATTCAGCTCTGATACCAAAATGATGTAGGGTTACCCCTGCGCATACCCACAGTATGCATGTATACCTATGCATAAATCATTTTCCCAGGAATTGACCCTCACTTAAGTCAAATCTACAAATCATAAATGATTAAGGCCCAATACAACAGTTCCTTTTGATCAGAACACAATCACCCCTCTTTAAACCCTCTATCGGGGCTTTTCCTCAATATAACCCTTTTCCTTTCTATCGGGATTCATTTACTCTTCATAACCTATATCTAACATTATAAAACCTTTGAACATACATATGCAACCTTCCCTTTTCCAACCCTTGTCTAACATATGTATTTAATCCACAATCCTTCATTTGGTGCTAATTCTTTATAAAACAGTTTAAATAAGGAAAACACTCACACACATTTACTTTTCCTCCCTTCCATATGACTTCTGCAAGGATTTCAAGGTTTGACCTCATCGCAATCGCAATCGGGCTTCTCGCAGGTCACATACATATATATGTTATCCCCCTCTCCTTCTGATTTGTGATTTCCCTTTAGAATTTGGAAATATGCTATCGACGCTCAATCCTTCTAATACCTGTTTACAAAGGAAAAAAATCACCTAACAAATATGTCAGACTACATGTCCATTAGACCCGCATCTATAAACGTGTCAGGTTCACCTCCTTCAATCCTTTCCGCTTTTAATTATCGAACTCTGCCAACGCCGATATGCGATGGCTAATTTAATCGCGACCATCGATCAGGATCGCTATCTGACGGTTGACGATTAATCGCCTGATTGCTTAAATCTTTTGTTTAAACTCCGATCTAACATAGTTTATGGACCCGATGGGTTCTCAATGTTACATTTGATGGGTTTTCAGGTCCGCCACATATCGCATAATAGTTATGTTGCGATCTCGATTAATCCAACCTCGCGATTCAATCTTGGCCATCAATCTTCAAGATCTGACGGCTATTGTGTATCACTTTCCAACTTCCCACTATTCTGCCTGCTTGTGATTTTGTTGTTTCTTCAACATTTCTGTGGGTTCTGCTTCCTTCAAAGGTTTGGTCTCACAATGTTATTAACCGCGCACTCCCTCCTGAGCTTGGGCATTGATCATTCTAATGGATTTAACAATCCATTATGATCCTCCTCATCATGTTCTTCCTCTGTATAATCACCTCAACTCTATCTCCTTCCGTTTACTGCACCTACCTTCATAAACATATATATACACTTTTCAATACATTTGATTCGTTCTTTCAACACTCAGTCACGCATTTAAAAGGATTTAATTAATCTCTGTATCTTTATGATTAAAACAATGAATGAGAAACTAAGATCTTTGTCTCTCTCTAGCCTGATTTTCAATATCAGTGGCCTCTATTTCCTAATCTTCCTATAGGCTTACAACACTCCAATCTGTTATCTATTTTCCTATTCCACCTCTCTAACCTCTGTTCATGCCTTTTAGTCTTACATTTATACAATGGGTTTCTAAAACCAATTTCTGGTTTAGATCCCTGAATCCCTCAACAAAATCCTAAAATCTCTTTCCTGTTCTTAAAACTCCTCTCTAATCCCTAGATTCATGAACTCACTCCTAAACTAAGATTTACAATCAATTCTCAATCCCTCAATCTCTAAACTATCCTAAATCCCTCATGTTCTCCTACATTTGAGAGCATTTAGAATAAAGCCTCCCAATATTTAATTAATTCCTACTCTCATTAAAATCACTCAAAACATTAAATAATTACATAAATACAATACTTAGGAAACCAACTTCCTTGAAAACACCATACCCCTATGTCTACTAGAATACATTGATAATGTTGAGCTAGATGCTCCTGCATCATGTGCACTCAACAAAATGAAAGAAACATACACATCTTAGAGTAAATTAAATAAAATTGTTGTAAGGTGTGTGGGCTAACAGGTGAATGGAGCCATGAATGTGTAGGGAATGAAGGGTGTGTGAAAAATGGGGTATTGTGTGGAGAAAGCTTCAACTGTGCTTCTTATTGACTCTACATAATGAAACCTTCTTCCATAGCTCCACACTACATAAAATGAAATATTCTTTCAGATGTCGATGTGAAATTGATATTTCAATTTCGTAAACCTTATTTCCTAAGCCTTAATTAATTTCCATACTCGACACCATGAACGATATATGTGCATCTCAGAGTAATTTTAGGGAAATTATTTTCATGACTGAAAAGTGTTCATACGTTATGGTTTCCTAATCCTAATCGAAAATATTGTTATCCTAAACTAATATATACTAACTTATGGTTAAAATAAAACTACAACCTAATGATCAACTTAATTATGAAGTGAATGGTGAAAATGAAACAACCTAAACTTAATGTCAGTATGAGAGAAAAGGGATAAATGTTTCCATACTAATGAACTATGATATGCTAAGTAATCCAAATTGATAGATTTCATTTAAAAAGAAGAATTTAGAAATATATTAAAATAGTTCTGCTATAAAACAAAATGTACAAAACATTATGTTACAACAAATAAAATAGGTCTAAATACATCATAACTTGCACAAGTGAAAGATGCACTATTAACAAAATTTACAAAATGTATTTTATGAAATGGAATGAAATCCTATTTCTACACGAAATTATAAATAAAAACTAATTCTTAATGTATGTAATGATAGAACAGATAACTATAAAATACAAAATCCTTTTACTTGTAGAGAAATAGAGATAAAGTATGTTTACTTAAAGATTTTACATCAAGAACAAATGAAATAAATTAACTAAACTATAATAATCTAATGCTTGGAAAATACAAATAGAAAGGGATAAATGTAAAGATCTCTTTAAAATTCATGTAATTTAATAATTGGCTTATGAAAACAATTAATAAACCACCAAGTCAGGAAATGATATAAATGAGACAACAATTCACAACTACAAGCTTAACTCAATTTGTAAACAAAAACAAACATTTTGTGTCAACTTAAACATCTGGAATACACTCACGGATGTTCAAATCAAAAAAATTTCTATATTAACACCACTCTTAGGACATGGGTCACTGGATAAGGAAATCAATTGCATAAAGAATTAAAAATCAAAGAAATGGTTATCAACAAAAATATATAATATGAACGCTAATTTTCTTAAGAAATAAAATCATGAAACAAGCAACATTTGTCCTCTAGAGCTCAAAAATAAATAACAAGAGAATTAAGAAGATATTAAACATGAACATGGACATAAAAATGAGAAAACCAAACTGAATGTAGTCAATTTGGAAAACTTGTATTATAAGTATTCCACAATCACAATTTAGCCAGTTGTCCTTATTGAAACTCCACCACCTTTTCTCATCAAAAGCAAGGGTATATATACTTAGGCCCTGAGCCTATAAACATAAAAATAGTACTAAAATTTTATTTAACGGACAATTACAAAATTGAACTAAAACTATTATTTATTAGGCCTCTTCGCCAAAGGAAAAATATGAAATAAAAGAAGCGGCACATGGACTTTCCATACATAGCTAGGAACAAACACATTCTAGTCGACAGTATCTTAGGTTGTGAATTTCAAGATCATTGTCTTTCATACATTGAAGACCTATCACAAAAAAAAACTAAAATTAAATAATATCATTATAATACTAAAAATAGGTTGCTACAGAATCCTTGGTTTTGTAGTGACCTTTTATTCAAAAATAGAAAAGATGCTAAAGAAAAAGCACACCTAAACAACCTCACACTTATAAATAAACAACAAATTCACTATTTATATGCATATGATCCTTCTAATTCTAAAGAAACGGGACTTTGAGATTCTAATATTTAATAACAATGTCATTGTCCTTTACAGGGATTTACCCTCAACGCTAGGTGACTTGTGATCTTTAGATTTGTCCTTCGATTAAAATGAGGCTCTGGGGTGGGCTATTTCCATATATTAATTGGCTAGTACGATAGTCCAAATTAGGAATAATAACCATGTATTATTGTTGCAAACACATATTGGAAATTAGTTCAACTGAATAAGAAGTATTTAGGAAAGAATCATCACAATAAGTTGCCTCACCATTAGAATGAGGAGCTCCCCAAGATAGGGCCTTGTTCTTATTTGGCGATTACTTAGAATTGGCTTCCAAATCAAGTAAGGGAACATTTACATGTCGAATTTTGTGCCTAGTCATAGGAGGGATTTTGTGCCTAGTTCTTTTGGCTCGAGAAATTCTCCTTTGAGGCCATCTTTCCTTAATCATGGCTTATTTATTTTTGTTTGTTTGATCGATATTCTATTTTTTTGCAGATTGGGTAGATTCTAGTTCAAGCTAAGGAAACTTTGTGGAGGATTTGAAATCGTGGGATTTTTCAATACTTCTATTAGCATGAAGGGAGGTTAATATTTTTGAGACTTCAACCTAGATATCATCGATAAGAGGTGAATTTGGTGCCTGTATGGATCCCTCACACTCATCTTGTTGGAAGTTGTTAGTGAGTGATCGATTTGAAAAAACAGAATAGGGGTCAAGGGCCATCATTGTAGAAGACTAAGAAAAGATCAATTGTAAATCATTATCATAACCATTACAAGCTAGAAAGGAATCCTATTTTTCACCCAATAGAATCAAGTGATGTTAGAATAATATGAAAATAAACCCATGGTGAAACAAGGACCTCTTAGTGTACTTAAGGTCATATTGATAGTATTGAAAAACAATTATTAGGCTATTCTTAAAAAATTAGGGAAATTTTAATTTACGGCCTAGGAAAACAATAAAAAACCTGATATGGTACATAAACAATAGGATTTAACACCCTTTAATGGTTATATACAAAAGAATTGAGTGTGAAAATTTGTGAAATTTGGGCTTTAAAGATGAGATAGGCATACTGTTGACATGGTATTCATAGTCCTTGCCGGTGAGGAGCTTTGGCCATGAAACATTACGGACTACGACATTCTTAGAACAACATTCACCTTCAACAGGAAGGTGTGTGACTTCTATTATGAACTCCGGGTTGATTTTTTTTTATAGCTTTCCCATATGGCCTTCTTCCCATTAAGAGAGGCAACACAAGATTTAATGACTTTGTAACTCTGTCCCTGAAACAACTGTAAAAATTCCAACTTATTGACTTAGCAGGACAAGGCTAAACATTTATCATTGGCCTCAATGAATTCTACCCCATTAACCTCTATTCGTACAACTAGAGGGATGTTGTGGAGAAATGGCTAAACACGAAAGGGAAACAGGGTTCAGAAAAGATCTAAAAAATTAGATATCAAAACCCTAGATTATAGAGCATTCACAAGATGATGAGAAGGAACAAAATGATATTGCTTGGAGAACCCTCTTGAAAATTCCATTAATAAATTTGATAAATAAAAAGTGCAGTCTTGATTAAAATCCATAATTACCTAGAGATATGGGGAATTGGTGATAGCCATAAGATGTCAATCTGCATAATAGTTGGCATCTTTGTAGGTTGAAACTCAAGATTGGGAATCTATGTCAGATTATGATTAATAAACATAACCTGACTAACATAACCCATCACCCAAAAAACATTTTTTATCATAAATATAAACCCATTGCTTTAAATGAAACAAATAAATCAGAATTAATGATTTAATTTGAGATCAATGGATCATTAAATCATTACATATCCAAGGTGGTTGAAACATAACCAAACTCTTTAAATGATATAAATGAAATGTTTTCAATGCACATAGGACCATTAATATTCCTTAGTTTAACACCATTTTTTCAATAATCAAGGCATTTGGACTCACACATTGAAACACAAGGATTAACATAAGAGTCGTCATGATAGGTTGTGAAAATCATCCTATTAGAATTATAAGCTCAACTAGGCTGCTACAAAATTTGTGGTTTTGTAGCGGCCCTTAAACTTTTCCTTCTATTAGGAGTGATGATATATTAAAACAAATCATAATAGTCAAAGGAAATAATCCTTACATCATTTATTAATAAAAGAGTAGGCCATATTGTGAAACAATACCCATCATGAGTAAAAGTTGAATTTACCATAGAATAAAAAATGATGATTAGAAGAAAGGATGTAGAGGCCAAACCAATACTAATTCAATCAAATCAAAACAACTGAATTAGTAAAAATTTCTAGGTGGGGCCCTTTATTTTTTTTTAAATAAAAGGAAGTAGGTTATCTTGGAAAAAATTAGCAACTTGTTAGGTCGAACCAGTTTTCTCTACCTAAAATCATAAAATGAAAGATATAAAGTCATATTTAATATAGACATGTACAACATGCTGAGAATTCATCTCTTTCAGTTTACTCTACAAAATAATATAAGTGCCCATGAATATCTTCATTAAAAAGAATCAACAACTTTCAGAAATTGAAACACATTATTGTATAAATGTTCAAAAGGATATTTAAATATAACAGATTCTAGAAGATAAAAAAAGAAAACTTGTGAACATTGGTACAACCATAGCTTTAATACCACAGGTAAAACGATTGTTGTGAGTAGGAATAAATATCCTGAGAAAGGTTACCTTTTAATGAAATGATGTGATTGTATCCCATCTGTTAGATATATATTTACAACCATTAACCATATTTACTTCACTTAATAATTTCTCTTCAGAAATCAACTAAAAGCAACTACCATCAATTGGTAATTAGATGGTGATAGTTCCATTCACAAGAACTAACAAAAGCAAACTAGTTGACTCGTTATGAGACTTCTTGTCATTCAGTCTTGGGACCAAATTCTATTACTCGGGCTTGGTGACTGGTAAGGATAATGTAACTTCTATCACGACCCATAATCATGGTAGGTCGGTGCATAATGAGACCTCCTCTCCCTCAGCTAATATTTTTCTACTAAAATAAACTCTAAGTAAAAATAATGATTAAACATATTAATTAATATATGGGGATGAAAATCTACTCGTTGAGAGCAAGGGTTGGCATGAAACATTTACCTCCCTAACCTGATGCTAATGATGTTATTAAAAATAATTTGTTTATCTATAATACTAATTTTTCTTCAATAACAATCAACTTAGATCATTTTTCCAATTAAGAACATATCTAAAAATATCTTTAAACAAGGGACCTATATGTTTGGAGAAAACTGAAATAATTGTTTCAACAGTTAACACATGAGTCTGTAATTCATCTGATAAAGTTTCCTCTTAAAATTTGTTTTCAAAAATATTTTTTTGTGGAATAAAAATAAAAAGAAATATCAAAAGGAATACAAACCGAGGAAAAATCTTACTCAATAAAAGAAAAATAGTCGACTCAAACATACAAAATCAAGAAAAAGCATAACATAAATATGTACAAAAGTATCCCAAAGGAGGTCATGCAAAGTAACTTTTTCCAAGATACTCATTGACTGGGAAATACTCAGATTGACCTTACAATGTTTGTAGCCAACACGTGTTCGGTCTGATCTTTTCTATAGCAATGGAGGGTCCCATCCATAATATTTGAAACTTGGTTTGTTCCCCTTTGTTCTCGTGGGCATTGTCCCATTTTAGAACTAGGTCACCAATTTCAAATCCCCTATTCGAATAAGACTTATTATCAAACGATAATTTTACTAGTTGTTGATGTTGATTTAACCTAGTTTTATCATTCTGTCACTCTTCCTTTAACTTTAGTAAAGCATTAATTATATTTTACATAGCTAATGCCCTTAGTTCATGGACACTCTAGGATAGTTGCAGATAAGGGAGAAAGATGTGATTAGGTATAACATCTCTACCATAAAAGAGGAAAAGGGTGAATTTCCAGTAACAACTTTTGATGTAACCTTATCGTACATAATGCATTAAAAACTATCGTATGCTAATTTTTATGATTTCCAAAAAATGTTTATTTAAGGATTTTTAGAATAGTTTTGTTTGAGGATTCAAGAAGACCATTTCCTTGTTGATAATAGTTTGTTGAAAAATTAACCTTAATCCCTTTTTCAAATCCATATGCATCTAATTCATTAGATGAGAAATAAGACGCATTATCAAAGATCAATGACACGGGGACACAAAAATGAGTGATAGTATGTGATTCTAGAAAATCAATAACTTCACTAACATTTACCACATGTAAAGGTGCTACGTCACCCCATCTGGTAAAATAATATATACGAGTTATGATAAATTTATGTGATTAGGATGAGGGAGGATTAACGATTCCAATTATGTCGAAGCACCATTGCTGAAATGGAGCTTCAACAATGATAGTTTGAAGGGGAAAATAAAGTTGTTTAGGCCTACCAACTATCTTTTGGCATGTTTTGTATTTTATAACAACGGCATGGGATTATTTATACAAAGTGGGCCAATAGTATATAACCCTATGAACTTTGTGAGTGATGGGGACTCCACCAAAATGCCTAGCACTAGTTCCAAAGTGGATTTCATGTAGTATTTTTGAAGCATCTCGTTGCTCTAGACAGTGGAGTAACACCACATTGTAATTGTTTCGGAAAGGAACATTATTAATAACTTTATAAGATGTTGATTTTCATGTTCATTCTCTTCTCTGACCTATTTATTGGGGTTAAGAAAGGGCATGGCCTATCTCCTACCCTTCTTGTCATCTACATAGTTAACATAGAGTAGTGTTTGGAAACTATGGGGTGCAATGGAAGGAGATTTCTTTTATAATCACTACTAATCTCCTTTGTGCCAATGATATCATTCTTCTTGCCAGAAGCCATGATGACCTAGATAAGCAACTTAAGACTCTTCATCGTTACTACTTCAACATGAGTATGATAATTAATACTAATAAGGCTAAAGTCATGATAATTAAATACAAAAGATCAACCATTGTAATTTCGTCTATGTCAACAATTACATGAGTAATTTTCTTCTTATAAATATTTAGATGTTGACCTTCATCATTGTATCAAATATAACCATAGCGTTGGGAAAATGATTATTGGAGGTTGGAAAGGTTATTCTAATCTTGAAAATAATTGTTAGTCAAATGATCTTTCTATTTGGGGTAAAAAAAGGTTTCTTTTTTAGACTCTTGTCACCCTTGTTACTTTTTACATACGTTAAGTTTGGGGTTGCAGTATATCTTGAGATTTTTGGAGAAATATTGAGATGACTCGAAGAAATTTATAATCTAGAACATTAAGATCAAGGGAAATATTCCATATCATATCCTCCTGATTGAAGATGGCCTTCCCCACATTGAAGGTATGTATATGTTTAGGTATTTGATGCATAATAAAAATAGTTACAACATGGAATTCAAGAAGATTCCAAAAATTCCTTCCAACTTTAGTAAAAACACCCACCAGTCTTGGATCAACCACTTGGGGATAAAGGAAGAGATGCTCATGTAAAACAAGGATGGTGTCAAAAATACTATTACCTTTAAATTTAAGGATAAATTGTCGAATGATAAGGAGCTGTAGGGAAAAAGGAAGCTAAGATATTACAAGGAGGTGATCAACTCCAGCCTTGCTAACTCAAATTATCTCTCTCTTTTTACCACCATTAAGAAAAAAATTAATATCACTAGGACACGAAGTAATTATCATCAACATCAAAGTGAAATTTAGCAGTGGACTTCTCCCAAAACTCACTAGGGTGAAAGAATTTGTCACCTTTTCTATAATAAGAGGGTGGAATATGAAAAACACTTCCTCTTAGATTTCCCAACCCTTACTCACATCTGCTCTCATTTCCCTAATATTTTGCACACCTGCAATATCCTTTACATGTTAAGTTAGCCAAATTATAGTAATCTTAGAGTGTTTGTTTCCCTTCTTTATTATCATCGAAATAGGATATTGGAGAATCACAATTATATTTTTATTTTCTTAAGGTATAACAGACCTCATTAGCCTTAGTGGACATTAATCATCATGATCATCATCGTCATTAAGATGAGATGGGGCTACACCTTTTTCTAAATAGAATATAATGTCTAAATACCATGACTCATGATTATGATCTTGACACAAGACTTTGTTTTGTGTTAAAGGTAATTCATTATTTAGAGAAGAATAATCTAGATGAGTATCATTTTGAGAATACTCACTAACAGAAGAAAGCGATTCAATAACCAATGTACAAAGAACCTGACCTTTGATGATTTATCAAAGTTTAATTTCAAAGTCAAATTATTGGAGGGTTGTCATCTAGTGAGAACTTTAATCCCAATGTTCCTTTTGAATTAAAATATTTCCAAGAGCTCGGTATGGGATTTAACTTTAGTCCTAGAATTAAGTAGATAGAAATGAAAATCCTTAACTAGTTTGTACATAACAAAGGGTTGTTTGTCGACAGGTGCATAGTTAATATCTACTCCCTTAACACTGGAGCTCATGAAGGCGAGAGGGATTTCAATATTAAGATCAACTTTTTGTATGAGTACAATGACATAGGCATATTATCAGGAAAATGTATACAAAAGAACTTATTTGGAAAAATGGAGACATATTGATGTAGGAGCCCTTGATATGGATTTTTTGAGAGTGTTTAAAGATTTCCTTTGTGGTTATTCCTATTTAAAAACATCAGTCCTTTTTACTAAATCTTTAAGAGGTTTCACAATTTCAAAAAAACTAAGAACAAAACGTCTGATGAAATTTATAATTCCCATGAAAGACTGGATTTCCTTTTGGAATTTGGAGGAGTTAAAGTTTTAATGGATTTCCTTTTGGGATTGATTCTAATTCCATATTTTGATACAATATATCCTAGTAATTTTCCTTTGGTAACTGCAAAAATATAATTTTTTGGATTAGGGAAGATTCCGAGTAGTTTTCTACATCTTTCAAACACATCTTTTGAGTCCAACAAATGGTCATATACATGTTTCAAGAAAATAGTAAAATCATCCTGGATTCATTATTCATACACCTAAAACATATATTGATTGGTTGCTGGAAAATTGCCCTTGGATTCATCAACCCAAAAGGAATTTTCCTATAGGTAAAGGTACCCTAAAGAATTAAGGACACGATCTATAACTGGTTAGCTGGTGCTACCATAATTTATTGTAGCTCGGGAAACCATCAAAGAAGGATGTCATCTCAGAGCTCGAGACACATTGGAAGATTTGCGCCAATGGTGATACTAGGTAATGGTGTTTTTGAGAGGCTTTGTCTAAATTCCTAAAGTCAACACAAAAATGGATGTCTTCGGTTTTATTTCTAATAGATAATAAGTTTGTAACCAACTACATGTTTCACATAGG
This sequence comes from Pinus tabuliformis, assembly GCA_031772625.1. Taxonomy (NCBI): domain Eukaryota; kingdom Viridiplantae; phylum Streptophyta; class Pinopsida; order Pinales; family Pinaceae; genus Pinus; species Pinus tabuliformis. The sequence goes on along the minus strand of CM062820.1, from coordinate 885,247,868 downwards.
ACAAATGATTTTAGCTTCCAAGAGATTACTTAATTATTCTTTAATTCCATGTTTAAGACTTTGGTTCATTTTCCTAAGCTTTTGCTAAAAGTGTTTGGTTTGGGGTTTCATAATAATAACATGATGCATTGTATTTGGATGGAAGGTTTTAATATCATTAAAATTTCAAGAGAATACATCTTTATACTACTCGAATAGATTAATTAAATCAAACCTTTCCTTAGGAGAAAATTTTACCCGTAGATTGATGCATTGTGGATTATCTTTTGACCCCATGTTTATGGCTTCAATTTTCGTAGTAGAGTTGTTAGTTTTCCACTTTTTGGCCCCCTTAAATCTATCATGCAATTCATATAAATTCTCTAGTATAACAACAAATTCAGTGATTAGTTTTACCATATTGAAGGGTTCATCTCATCACTTATCTTTTCTTATCTCAGAAAAATCACACAAGTTTTCATTGTGAGTAACCTCATTAATAAATACATTCTTGAAAGTTTCGTCCTAATGCAAGAAATACATTATTTATTTGTCATCATACAAAGAAATGTCATTTGGTGATTTTGTCAATTATGGATGGTTTAAAAAGAAATTCAGCTGAAAATGAATGAGGTTCAAAATTTTCAACAAGAATCACTATAAAGCTACATTAGCTAACAAATCTACTTCTTGACTCTAAACTCTAGATATAGTATCAATATTGAAGGTTGAAAACTTATATATTAAATCTCATGCCTATGATTGATAAGACCATGTGTTCTGAAAGGTAGTGAATAGGTTTTTTTACACGTCTACTATTTTTTTTAGAATCACCATAACCTCTGAGCAATTCAACTACAATATACAGAACCTTACGGAGCCCTTGAATATGAACCTCATACTTGAAAACATTATTAGTACATTGAAACTATAATCTACATGTGATAAAAACTTTGTCTTTTAGGATGTAACAACATACACCTAGCATCAACCCATCCTTGAAGTTAGAACCATAAAAATACAATGACCATATTTATGTTTCATCCAGATTTGACACATTACTAGTATGAAGAACTTTATGATTGGATATAACTAATGTATTGACTATCTCTAAATGAGATGATTGTTCTAAATTCAAAATAGTAGAGAATCAAGCAACAAAGAATTGAAAGAATTAATCATTAGCCAAGAATTCATCCATCCTAACTGGTTCATTTCAGTCATTTATATAAGTAATGATATGTTTCATATATAGCTACCTATTAATTTTAATTTTATTTGTTTCCATTACCATGGTAGCCATAATCGAGTCAAATCAGTTTCAAAAAATCCTACATCATCAATCATACACTTGTATCAATCATCCAATTGTGTACATTATGGTTGAAAATTTAAAGAGTTAAAAAAATGGAGGGGCTTTCGTTTTCTCAGTGGAGGATCTTTTTGTTGCACGTTTCAAGTTCTGAACATTTTCCGAGGACTTATTGAAAGAAGCTATATATTTACCTATAATAACTTTCATGCTAGAAATGTCTTGTTGAACCTTTTTATAAACTATGGGAATTTTATAAACCTCATACAAAGAGACATTATATTTATTTTTTTGTTAAGTTCATCTATTGGATCATAGTCATGAACTCTAACATTAGATTTCTAACCACTAGGTGGCTATTCATTTATGTTTTATATCTACTTTAGACGTCGTTTGAGTTTCTGATATGGATTGGATCATTATACTATTTTTCATCCATCTCATTACATTTGCAATGGAAAATGGTGGAGGAATCAGCTCATGGAACCATTTTTACTGGAAGGACCCAGTTTGTCAACAGGGGATGTAAAAAATTCTAGGACCATTTTGAGGCATCAAACCACATTTTTTGGGGTTATAAGTTCACCTATCTAGCACAAAATATTTTCATCTTATTTTAAAGATATAGATATTTCTAATGGTGTAAGAAGCTCGTTAATCATAGTTCGTATGTAAACGTCATACCAATCTGAAGTTGACCTTCCTATTCTTGCCACCATGGTTCGAGAGGATGCCACAATATCCCCCATTATTCACGGGAAAGGAGATATACATGTGACTGTGATGTAAAAGAATCTAGAAGAGTCTATATTGTAACTCTTCTTAAAATTTGAGGTAGTCATTCTTAACCACCTGTAGGTTATCTCGATGTGTTATAACCAGACCACTAGGAGGAAGAGGAATTCCATTATTTTAAGTGCACTTGTTCCATAGTTGAGGAAAAATATCCAAGAGGGATAGGATGTACAACACAAATAGAGGATTTGTGCACTTTAGAAACCCACGAGTTATATGCCATAATTATTTTCACCCCCAACCATATTTCCATACAGAGAAAGGAAGTCAAGTGACCTCACCTTCTAGTTGGGTTTCATCACAAAAGGGTTTCCCAGAGAATAGATTGTGTCTTATGTGTGTGTGAGAGATTTTAGTTATTTTTCTCTTTATTTTCTACATAAGTTGCATTTGCATGCATGCACTAGTTACACTAAAATCTATAGATTTATAAATTTAATAAATTTCTAATAGTGTGTAAATTCAGATTTTTAATATAATATTATCAAATATGTTCTAACAATTTGTCCAATGGAATACACACAGCAGTTTATAGAACAATTTTGGCTAAATATTTTCTAAGGGTATATGCAGAAACAAAACAAAAATATTCCTCAAATACATTTAACAGAAAATGAGGAGGTTGAATTTTGTCTTGGGTTTTCGAATTAGATTTAGCCTATTTTTCCTAACTATTATCCAGAGTTAAATCAAGGTCCACTCACAAAGTGTGCAATAGATTTTCTAGTCCTTTAGTGTTGAAACCTTCATCAATGGGAGGTTAGGTATGTGGAGTAAGTATCCTATATAATTGCTTAAAGTTCCCCCTCGCAGCAAGTCTTTCTAATTTTCCTTTCATAAGGTCAGTTATATCATTAGTTAATTTATTTAAAACCATCTAAAGGATCTCGAGATCTAAAGTTGTCTAGTATTTATTAAATGTAGGTTGTTTCGATGTTTCTATTTTATTGCAAGAAGAAGAGGTTGAGTCAGATTGTTTGTTAGTACAAGGTTTCAGAGTAAGAACTTACTTTTCTAATAACAAGTATTCCTCAAAGGTTTCTTATAAAGAAGGTTTGTGAGCCTTTTTAACCCACATGGATATAACATGAGGTAGATCATTCACATAATTGGTGATAATTAGATTTTGAGTAGGGAAATATTCCATATGGATTCTTTTTAAATGAAATAAATGTAACATTCAAATAATTCTATTTGTTATGCATTTTAATGTTTGAAAATTCATTGAATAGAACATTTGGGGGCCTTATTGTCTCAATTTCTTTCGTGAAATGTAGATTCAAAGTATTCCAAGAAATCATACTTTGGGAAGGCTAGGTGTAATACCAGTTAGTGGCCTTCCCTTAAAATGTATAAGGGGAAATTCCGCAAATCATTTAATCATGTTGAAAATTCTTTTAAAAAACAAACATAATAAATTCCTTAACATGATCTTTAGCGGGTTATCTGGATTTAGGATCAATTTTCACTGCTACAACACCCTCCAAAATTTCGCTAGATGAGAACTTTGGAGCCTACTTTATTTCCATATCAAATGTCACCTTGGTTGTCAAGTGTAATTTAATGTTGCTTTGTATGTCATAAGTGTTCTTGAATGATCTCAAGTGTCATTGCATTTATTAGATTATCCCTAGGCACATTTCATGCTCACAATGTCTTTGTGTTGTAAAGAAACACTTTCGGGTGGCAATCACACACACTTACTTTACGGAACATCTACAAAGTGGTGTTTCGATGTATATTCATTGTTGATGAATATTTTTCAAGTTCTCTCGATGAGTTTGTATGTGCCACATGTGTCTTGCTGCCTAGAATTCATCCTATTTACCCCTTTCCTTATCACTCAAACTTAGACAAATATCATTTCCACAGCAAGCCCATTAATGCCAAGAGCACATGCGCGCACTCCAAAGCCTTTATCGGAGACCCTTCATTTTTCAAAAGTGCTCCTTGCACCCTCATAGAGAATTGGGTGCACTCCAAAATCATGAATCCCTTTACTTGTTCTGAACTTTACCCTTCAAAATCAAGCCTTCCTTTGAGCACACTCGATTGACTTGAAGGAATGAATCCTCCTTGGGAGCACTCCATCGACCTAAAGGAATGCACCCTCCTTGGGGGAAATTCTTCAAGCTGAAGGAATGCACCCTCCTTTGGATCACTCTTTCGACCTAAAGGAATGTGCCCTCTTGGAGTACATGAGAACACCCAAAAGGCCTTAATATCCATCATTCAGTCTTCCACAATGTGTCATACACCTCTTGACCCTTTAAGAATATGAGCACACTTTGAGGACAAAAAGAATCATTCTTCAACCTTTGGACCTATGCCATGTTCCCTCTTTGGTCGCTTGAGTGCATTAGCGAGCTTCGAAAGTATGAACCTTCCTCCTTTAGCCTTCAAAATTGTGCGATGAACCCTCATTGTTTTCCTTTGAGTGCACTCCTTTGACCCAAAGAGATGCGCCCTATTTGAGAGAATTTCTTTGACCTGAAGAGTTGTGCCCTCTTTGAGAACACTCCTTTGACCTAAAGAGATGCACCCTCTTTCGGAGTAGTCCTTTGAAGAGATGAGATGTTCCCTCATTCTCCATTGAGGATAAATCACAATTGGGAAGGTTGAAGCCTTCCCCTTTGTCCTTTAGACTTATGCCATGCATGCTATCTTAATTGTCTCCCTCCCTTGACTGCATGAGCACATGTCAAAGCCACGGAACATTTCCCCCATGAGCCCATAAACCCCTTTGATCCTTTTCAGTGCACCAAAAAGGTATAAATATAAAACATGCATAAAACATGGTAGATTAGGAGATTTTTAGGCTAGTAGTTTGTTCTAATGGGTGATTGCAGAAATAGGTATTCTAGGGACCTTGTTGAAAGAACACATGAGGAATATTAGGCAAAGTGGAAAGAAAAAGGAAGCATAAAAATAACCAAGAACACACTTGAAACTTGATGATCGAAGAACCCCAAAGACTCCAAAATTCAAGGCCATTGGAGGATGAAAGTACCATGATCAGAAGATAAACAAAGAGAAAATATAGAGTGGTAGTCCTGTCACCATTCAAGAAGGTCCATGTCATCAATCACTATCAATCCCAGTCATCAAAGATAGTGACGTGTCAAGTCCCATCATATTATGATCTCGAGGTTATTACGTAGTATTTTAATCATTGGAAAAGACAAATAATTGAAATTCGAAGAGTCATGTGTGGAACATGAAGAGTCACATAATGATATATTTACAAAGATTGTATAGAAGTCCAAAAGTCATTTAGAAGTTCAAATTTTTTTAGAAGTCCAAAATTCATTGGTTTAATCCAAGAGTCATGAGGATATGAAAGGTCGTTCCTCTTATTATAAAATCAACCTCGTAACTCAATCAAAAGGATTTTGGAGTCTTAAGCTTTGCAAAGCTAGTATTGGCTTCTCTACTTCGCATAAGTGAGAAAAAGTATTCTTTCGAGAAGCAAGAAGTGACTTAACGTTCCACTATTGGAACTAGTGTTCACCATTGTAATCGAGGTAATTGGATTTTTCGCCTTATAATTGAAGCTCTATGATCCAACACATTTTCATAAATTTATCACAAAAGTTTTAGGACTATGCTTGGGATGTTTATAATATATGGCATGCTCATATGAGCTAGAGAAATTGACATATTCAAGTGGCTTTGATACTTATCTTGTTGAATCTCTGTTCTATTTGGCCTAATATCGTTGTGTGAATTATTTCGCTAATGAATATTTTCATGCTTATATGTGCCTCTCCTAGGATAGTACTATTAATTTCCTCTTAGAGACTCACTTTTTATCTCCACTCGTGAATTTTCCTTTTGCGTCCTAGAATTGGTGCTAAACAATTTCATCTTACTTGCTTATTCAAGGTTTATGTATATAATCCCTTATTTTATCCATTGAAACCAAGAAGAACATATGTGTTATGGGGGTTGTGTCGATAATCCATATGGGGCTCCTACTCCAAATAGTGTGAGGTATAATTGGTACTTCACATCAGGGAGACCCCTTATCTATTGGAGGTATCCATCATTGTCAACATTCTGGCAATAGAAGCATGGCTAGGTGACAGGTTGTACCTATTGAGTCTGCTTTCAAACTCTTATCTTAAATGGCTAATCCTCAAAACATACTCCCAGTGTGTTTTTCTAACCTATCACCTATTAAAATTTTAATCCTCGATGAGACTCTCTATTACTTATCTCAATTGAAGTTTGACGGTGAGGATGGAACATCCATAGCTAAGCACATCTATCATTTTCTTAAATTGAGTCAATATTACAAAATTGATGATGAATATCTTACATGTGTCACTTTCTTCCTCACCCTTGAACGTCATGTTAATTGATGGTGTCATAACTTATCATCTGTTTCTATCCATTCTTTTCATCATTTTCGCAAGGATCTTCATCAAGGATTTTATAGGTATGATTATCAAGAAGTTTTGGAAACAATCAATTAACTTAGAATGAATCCTAATGAATCAATTTAGGATTTTTCTAATAGATTCCTCCGATTATGTTGTGAGTTTCTTTGAGAAAATTTGGATTGGAATTTACTTAAAAGGACATTTGAAATTTTGGTTCGAATCTCTTTAAACAGTGAATCTAAACACCCTCGTATTTATGCTCCCGCAACTTTTGTAAATTGTAAGACACATATAATTCCAAAGGAGGAAGCTACTATTCTTTTCATTCCTTGTTGTCTTCCTTTTCTAATGCCAATTTGGGTGCCTTCTTGAGATAATGTTTAAGTTGGGAAATATATAAATCAAATTCATAATCAACCTTCTCAACCTTCTCCTAGTTTCCATGATTAAGATCCAATAGAGGAAAACCTGGAATGGTTCATGAAGCCTATGGTGAAGGGTAATCCTTCGATTCCACAAAATGGTATTAACACTCTTAACTCTACTGGTAAATATCACTTGAATTATTTTCATCCTCTATCATCTCTTTCTCATGATGCCTTGCCCAATGATTTTCTTGATCAACTTATTCTGAATCCAAATAGTGATTAGGTGCAAGGTAGTCACTTTTCATAGGCAGAGGAGCAGGAAAGTGAGGATTCTTTTTCTCTTCCTTCTCTTTTTCAAAATTCTCCACGTCAAGATAATTTTCTTCCATCCTTGGTTGATTTTGAATCTAGGAATCTTGGTGATAAATCAAAAGGAATTTATTTTCCCAATCAATATGAAGAGTTGGATAACCTTGCTTTTATTGATTCTGACTCCATTATTGTATGTGATGATGTATTCCTAGGTATACCATTTGGTCTTTTAGTTTCTGAAGAATATTTGCTTTTGGATTACTTAGATCTCAAATATGATTCAGTCTAAGAAGTGATTCTCTTGGAAACTTCGTCTTCACCTCAGTATCCTTTGCATTCTACTATTTTTAATGCATCAACTTGCAAAGAAGATATAGCATGCTTTTCAATTTCATCATCTAATGAGTTTTATTTCAAATTTACACAAAATATTGAGGTAATCCATGTTGAAAACAAGGTAAGAAGCTTATCATGTATCCTTTCAATTCCTTATCATTTCTAATTTTGCATGAATAAAAATATTATATTGAGGTTACTCATGAGATTTTTCTGATCTATCCATCTTTAGATATCTAACTAGAAGAATATTTTGACTTCAGTAATCTATTTTTCGAAAATGAAAATTATGATCGAACTAGTGATGTAGATGATTTCCATTAAGATAGTAGTAAAAAATGCAAATTATGATCGAACTAGTGATGTAGATGATTTCCATTAAGATAGTAGTGATCTCGTCGAAATTACTGGTGGTAGTCGTCCATGCACCACACCTAATTTGATTCTATATTCAGAAAGAAATTATATAATTCTTGAAAGTTTTGGGACTCATCACGGAGTCGAGGCACTTCAACTTTCGTTGATGGTTATGTTATGTTATCGCAACTCTTGTATGACCCTCGAACTAAATCAGATTTGGATATCCTCACAAAAATCATTCTTTTCCATGGTTTCAATGGATTCAAATTCCTTCTTGGAAGATGTTCATTATTTTGAATATACCTCTTTCAAATTTCAATATTTTGTTTTTGATCAGATTGAACATTTTGTTTCAATTCATGATTCTATTTCAATTGATCATCCCCATGGATGTATTTTATATCTAACTTGCATTCGGAATGTATAATTTTCATGGATGAAAAAAGTTTTGAAGTTAATAATTCTCAAGATTAAAATTGGATGAATTATTCATACTTGTGACATTATTTTGAATGTAATTAGCTCCTAATCATTCTAGTGAGTATTCTAAAGCTAATGATTTTTGTTTTGGCACCCAATATCCTCTTGATTATTAATGATTTCTTGTGTTTTTGTTGAGTCAAGTTCCTTATTTTCATATGCTACATCTCAAATAGTTTCATGTGTTTTCCATATTGGCATTCCTTTTTAATGATTATGATGTTGGTCCTTGTTGTAACCGGTCACAAGTAGATGTTTTGACACATTCATCATATGAGGAAGATGATTATTTTATTCAAGGCATTTGTAAAGCTATGAAAACTGATTTATCTTGGTTATCTCCCCAATGAGAATATTATTTCTTAATCAACCCATGTTATCGTGGTTCTCTTTCTAAAAATTGTGATCTAATTAATCATTTTTCCACTAGTGTACATAATGGTGGTTGTTTTACATCAACTGATATTTATGGTTTATCATCTCAATATTTATATACTTGTCAAGTAGTTGAGGCAGTTATTCCTCCACTGATGCTTATGTCAGATCCTCACTATCTTGACAAGCCTTTTGAATTTGATTAGGTATATTCCCCTCACAATATTAGTGTGATCATTCAATTCCATTAACCAAAAGATTATCTTTTCAAAGATTTTAGTTTTCTCATGAGGATATTTTTTAATTTCATGATCCAATTTGTAATCAGATGGAGGCATCCCAATTAGAAAACCCATTTGCTAGAAACAGTTTTTTTATTTCTCTTGATGTTTACTAATGAAGACAATGTAAGTGTAGGTGCTTTCATACCGAGTTGTATAGTTTTAAATGATTTATGTTCTTATCGGAAAGGTAGGATGGGCGGTTGGGTAAAGTCATGTGCTATGAAAAATATTTCTTTCTTTAGTAAAGACCTTCTATTTGTTGTGTAAGATATTAAATATTTTATCCTTCTCATGCATATTATCATATATTTCTTTTTTTTGCCCATATCTTTGTGATTGGAGGTCAAGAGAAATTATGTTGGCTTCATTTTAAATATCATTACACTTATCCTTGAACTTCTAGCAGGTTAGGTTAGGAGTAAGCATAGTTTCATTTAGATTGCATTTCATTACATCCACCCTCTTTCCTGCTCTCCATTGAGTATCTACATTCCTTTTTTTTGTTATTAGATATTATTCATGTTGTCTTATGTCCCACCTTCATTTGCTTGGTTCTTTTGATTATGTTTCATTCCTTTTTCATGCATATTTTTTTTTTAATAAGTTTGCATGTGAAATTTTTTTGGATCTAAAGCAATTTTTCATGGAATAAAAGGTAAGGGTCACAAATACAACACTTGTATTTCTATTTGTTGCGAAGGGGTCCCTAGGGGTCAATTGCGTAAATTTTGTAGTTCTTTTTGTAACAAATGTAAAGTCTTCATGAAATGTGGAAGTGAAGCACGAAGCTAGAAGAATTCAAAGGGGCTTTATCTGCTTAGTTGGGTAGGTGATAGAGTTGTTTTTAGATTCGCCCATGGTCCATGAATGATGGTATTCTAAAGAAAACGCTATATAAATTTGAATCATAACAAATTTTAGGATTAAATTCTGAAAAGAATCATTGTAAGAGCAAGGTACTAAGGCAAGAAAAGTCAATTTCCTCTACTTAGGTGCTAGCGGAAGGCTCCTGCTACTAAGTGCACAAACACCTTGGTATGTCCACAGGCTAAGTGCATGGGCCCTTGGAGATAAGTGAGCAAGGATAAGAAGTTTGTAATTAAATGTTTATGCTTAATAGAGACTATCTAGAGATGATTCAAATTCATCTGTTCCTTGTTATTTACTTATGTTAAAGTTTATGTATCTTCTCTCTATGATATCTTTTATGTGAATTAATGCTTATTCACTGTGTGAAACTGGGAGATCTATAATATTTATGTATGATAAGTTCAACTAAGTACCTTTGTGAAGATCTGGAAGTCATTTGGATAGATTTGTATTAGTTATACATTTAAAGGATTCGATTTATACGAAGGCAAATCTAAGCCACAATGGTATCAGGAAACCATCACACCGGCCTCTGGATGGAGAAAACTTGATGTAGCATCCCCCAATACTGCTTTAGGTGAGACTGTAGCCTACGCTATGCAGGTTGTTTCCAAAAGGACCAACAACTAGGGTTTTGTTGGTTGGCACAGTTAAAGATGAACCTAGATTAGGTCCCATCAAGCAAACAAATGGTTTCCTTACCCAAACCAGAATCTATGTGAGGAATTTTGATCTTGAATACATGGTTCCCTACTAAGAAAGAAATTGAAAATTGGATTGATCGAAAGTTGCACACATTTGCAGCTCAAGAGAACAAAAACCCACAATTGTCCAAGGAACAGTGGTTGAATGGATACCCATACACAGATGAAACCAAAGCCTTTTTCTATTTCTTCCCTTTGCTAATTATGTGAGTGGCTATCTAAATTAGTGGATAGTCAGTGTACATGGAGGCTTGATGACCCTAATGTGTGGACTCCTGAGATGGTGAAGCACCTGGAAACATCAAAAAATAATATCGCATGGGTTGTTGATCACTCAATTTGTTGTATCATAGGAGGGTTCATCATTGAGCTCATGATTAATATGACCATCCACTATAGTGAAGAAAATCGCATGCTCTTCAAGCTATCGCGAGGTAAGTACTTAAAAACTCTGAAAACTTGGATTAACAGGTTGTTGTGTGAAAAATGGGTTATGCCATTACCATTATTTTTGGGACTATGCAAAGTGGAAAATCCTTTAGGAGGAATGAAGAATCAGGCTCTTAATACAGTTCGCTGCTAGGATCCTCTCCTAGCAACGATGAAGGAACTATTTTACATACACCATTAAGTGCGCTACAAATAGTAAGTTAAGGTATCTTGAGGATATCTCACCAATCCACTCAACCTCCACCTTCACCTCCACCTCCGCCGCATACACCAACACCATCAGTTCCACCTCGACTCCCACATCAACCATTCAATTGGTTGAGCACGACGAAGATGCCAATCTTTAAGGGGGTAGGGAGCGAAGACCCTGAACAATTTTGGTTTATTGTAAATGTTGTGTGGACGGCACAACAGATTATTGATGATAATATAAAGAAATCGCAGATGGTCACAACACCGTAGGATAGGGCACTGACTTGGTATATTAAATTTTGTCAAGATAGACCTAGCACGACATTGGTAGAGACTTAGAAAGCATTGAACAATTAGTTTAAGAATCCTAAGTCTCAGGCGTAGTATGTAACAAAGTTTAATGAGATACAATAGAAGGTAAATGAGTCCTCATGGGACTTTTATCAGAGGCTAAAATTCCTAATCCGACAGGCTAATACGAACATCATGGATGATCAACACATAGACTGGTACATTTCTTCATTTTTTCCTCATCTGAGATTATGATTATCATAGCAGAAGATAGGAATGCAAGTGGAGGTTGCAAAGATCGCATTGAGGTTGGAAGCCTCACCAGTACAGGACACAAATGTACGAGTGCAATAGATGCAGTCGCAGATAGCAATTCTGCACATGGAATTGCAGAGTTTGAAGACAGGGAAGGATGCTCAGACTGAGGTGTGCACGGAATTCTGGTGGACAAAATTTAAAGACAAGGGACATCATAGGGATCAATTACTTGTTTATCAGAATTATTTGACTGGAGGAGGTCCTATCCCATTGAAACCTGAGAATATTATGGGACCAAGAATGAGAGTACCATTATGGTGTGCTATCTATCAGATTGTTGGAAAGCACGTGACAAATAATTGTCACCTTTTCCAAACGTTTGTATAGATGCTGGAAAAATTGTTTTGTACTTTTTGTAAATCGGTCGGACATGATGAGCGAAACTACCCAAGTTACAAATTGATGATGGAAAGGACCCCTACCTATCGAATGTGGGTGGAAAATCAACCTTAGGATCAGGGCATAGGTGCAACATACAGAGTATTCCAAGGATGTGGAAGAGGAAGAGGAGGATGGGATGGTAGAGTTTGTGGACAAGTTTTTTTTATAACTGTGGTGAAGCTGGACATTTTACGTGTGACTGTCAGAACCTAATGCATCCATCTTCTCAATATTGCTGACATTTCAATCATGTGATAGAAGATTCTGAGTGTTGATTTCCAAGATGTAGGAGAAACATACAAAAAAAACTATGTAGAACATCTAGATTATGAGGGTGGAGCCTCGTGAAGAAGGTCAGTTTATTAATATAATAATGTGTAGTGGTATGGCCACAGGAGAAGATAAAGGAAAGAATCTAGACACCAAAGGATGGGTACAAAAGGTTGCTGAAGAGGAGGTCATGTTTGACCTCAACCAGGCTAAAGAAACTTTTATGGAGACCAAGAAGAATTCTTCTAAAGCTTCTACGTCAGGGAGTCAAGAGAAATCAACTGGAAATAGTGAAGTGCAAGATGTGGATCCATCGCTATTAACCACTATTCTAAAGACTTGTATGAAGTTGTTAACATATAAGAAGGCAATGGAAGGGCTCCAGGAGCTAATCGAAAAATGTATAGGAAGGATTAAGATTCCTTCATAAATAAATGCCATGAGGAAACTGGGTAAACATAAGAAGTGAATAGGGCACGAGATGAGGATGACTGCGTAGATTGGATAATATGAAATGGATCAATTCTTCCTAGATTTGGGTTATGTTGCGAATGTACTACCTAAAAAGACAGGGGAGAGCATGGGGAGACCTGTGCTACAATGGTCTCCCATAGAACTATGTGTGTCCAACCAGCATAAGATAATACTTATGGGGTGCCTGTATGGGGTAACAGTAGACACTTAAGGAGCAATTGCTCTGGCCAACTTTGAATTAATTGAAATAGTGGATGACAAAAATCATTACCTTGCACTACTAGAAATTGATTGGGTCTTTGACATGGATGCAGTAATCAATCTGAAGAAATGAAGGAAGACATTTGAGAAGAAGGCACACAAGGTTATGGTGCCCCTAGATCCTGTCGAAGGAGTGCACTACACTAAATCAGTCTGTGACTATGTGAAGGATGATGAATTGGATCAAATATACAAGATAACTACATGTGATGAAGATTTGATCAATCCCACTGCAAATAGGAGGATCACGTGGGATAGAGACAACTCATGTACCTTACACTCAGATGAAGAGCTTGAACATTAGCAAAAAGGTTGCATGAAGTCTTACACTATGTTACAATATGATGACAAAATCATTGCGGTGCATCTATACAAAAGTAAGGATTATTCCAAATTATGATGGATTAAATGATGTTAATTAATTCTTGGATGAGCTTCAAAGGGAGGTTCCAGAAGGGAATTGTTTCTAGGCACTCGAATTGGCAATGCGCGCTATGCTTTCCCGTTGGTGCAGTATGCATAAGCATAGTATTGTTGACCGGAAGGAATACAAGTGAACGATGAATCTCATGTTTGGATACATGAATATTTAGATGATTCAAAATACAATGGAAAGGATGACCTACATAAAAACTTCACGCAGTGGACTAAAACATGGGGCAACGAGCCACAATAGGAATGGGTGAATATATTTTGTCACCTTTTAGATACTATTCCCATGAATTGGTACTTGGAAACAAATTTATGCCATGGTATAGCTGAATGGGATATCTTGATTGAAATTCTCTTGTTAACTTTAAGCTTTGAGGATGTGTTTGAGTGCATTGATGAAGCGCTCTAGCAGATTAAGGCCACTCTATTTTGAATGCCTAAAGAGTCGGTAGAATGAGTTCAACTGGACTGGAGTACCTAGCTACGGCATGTCTTAGAGTGGTACAATGTGACTACAATAGAAAAAGAAGAAGATATATGAAAAACAACATTTCGAAGACCGAAGGACAATGCGAGGTTGAAGGTCCTAAAGCAATGATCTCTAATATATCGGAACCTTTGAAGACATGGCAAGTAAACATTAGATCTCACGTGTAGCCTAAGTTTTCAAAGATAGGTGATCATTGGGATGAAGATACAGTTGATAAAGTTGCAGAGCTACTACTCGAATACTAGGGCTTGTTTCCCATCAAGTTCTTGAACCTGAAAGGAATAGTAGGGGATCTGGGAGTCGTGAATATCACCTTAAATCTTGATGCGAAGCCAGTAAAACAGAGATCTTACCGTCCAAATCCAAAGTATAAGGAGATGGCGCGCAAAGAGCTAGAAAAAATGCCGGAAGTTGGAATTATTAAACCAGTTGAAGAATCTGATTGGGTGAACCCTATGGTTGTTCAAGAGAAGAAGCAGCAGGGTGAAATCAGAATATGTGTAGACCTGACAAATATCAATGATGCATGCGTTCATGACCCATTTCCAACACCATTTACAGATGATGTTTTGGAGAATGTTGGAATGATGTTTATAGGAAGGTTATTCATTCACTGATGGGTTCTGATGGTACCATGAGATTAAGATCATGTCAGAGGATCGTAGCAAGATCACCTTCGTGATGGAATGGGGATGATTCCAGTACATATTTTTTTTATTTTGAGGAAAAACCTGTGAACAATTTTGAAACCAACGTTTCGGACTAGCTTAGTGAGTCCATCATCAGGGCAATGAGATTTGTTTTTGAGAAGAGAGAGTGTGAAAATTACAGAGCTTATTAATAGTTATTTGAAAAATATTGCTGTTGTCTTCATTTGTAGTCGGCTTATAATTGATAAATTAATCAATACTTATTTAATTTATTTATTTAGATAGGTATTTATTATATTTATTATATATTATTATTATTATTTATTTATTTAGTTATAATTTTATTATATTATTGTTTATATATATATATATATATATATATATATATATATATATATATATATATATATATATGTATATATTTTATGTCACTTGGACTTAAAAATGCGTCCACGATCTTTTCTAGTTTTGTAATTGTAGCATTCAAAGAATTCATCCATAAATTATTAGAAGTTTTTTGATGATTGGATTGTGTTTGGATTAGTCAAGCACCATGTTGCAAGTCTGCCCCTTATAATGGATACATGTCATTGATACCAGATTGCTATAAATTTGAAGAAATGTATCATTTTCATGCCTTATGGGATATTGTTGGGTCATTTGGTCTGTAAGCAGGGACTAATGGTAGACCCTGCGAAGATAGTTGTGATTGTCAATTTAAAAGCTGCGAAGAATGTAAAGTAGTTGCAAGCAACGTTGGGCCACAACAACTACTATAGAAATTTTATCAAGGCTTATGCTAAAATAACTGTGCCAATGGATAAGCTACTGAAGAAGGACGTGACTTTCTGCTGTGATGAAGAGTGCCAACATAGTCTAGATGTAGTAAAGGAAAAGATGGTGATTGTTCGCATTTTGGTATTCCTAGACTGGAAGAAAGAATTTCATGTTCATGTGGATGCCTCTTGTATTGCGTTGGGTGCAGTATTGACCCAACCAAGCGAAGGAGAGATAGATCACCCTATAGCCTTCGCGAGTAAAAAATTATGAAAGGTAGAAAACAATTATTCAATGAGAGAGCATGAAGTTTTGGTGATGGTCTACATGCTGTATAATTTTCGACATTACCTATTAGGTGCACATTTCAAAATGTATACATATCACTCCGCTATCAAGTACCTGGTCAACAAGCCTATGTTTGGGAGAAAGATCTGTAGGTGGTTATTGTTGTTTCAGGAATATGACTTTGAGGTGATTGTGAAACATACGCAGTTGAATGTGGGACTAGATCATCTATCCTTAATTGAGAGAGGTGAAGAACCTACTAATTTGGAGGAAGTATTATCGGATGTGCAACTCTTCATTGTATGCATCGCAGATGATCATTTTGCTGATATAATCTAGTTTTTAACTATTGGAACAACCCTGGAAGGATACTCTACACAGTAGAAAAAGGAGTTGGTGGTCTATGCAGCTGACTTTTCTGTGATTGTAGGACAATGATATAAGATGGGTATTGATGAAATACTTCTTCAATATGTTCCAAAATTTGAACAATTGAGCATCCTTGCCAAACTAGATGGAGGAGTGGTGGGAGGACATTATGTAGGCAGAGCAACCGCATAGAAGATTCTGCACATGGGATTATGGTGGCCGACTATACATAAGGATTATAAGGCATATTGCAGGGCATATGATGCATGTCAAAGGATGGAAAAGCCATTGCGAAGGGAAAAATTGCCCTTAGATCCCTAGATTTCATTACAGGTGTTTGAAAAATGGGCGATCGACTTTGTGCATCCAATACATCCACCATGGAAAACGATGGAATTTGAAAATATGATTATAAGCACAACTAGTGAAGGAATGCAGAGCTGTTACAACTGCAAAGTTCCTGTTTGAATATGTCTTCACAAGGTTTAGGTATTCTAAGATACTGATGAGTGATAGGGCTACACACTTTCTAAATGAAACTATTACCGTGATGCTTGAATAATTTCAGGTTTATCAGCAAAAGGGTATGCCATATCATCCTCAGGAAAATTGTACAGTTGAAGCATTCAATAAAATTCTAGAGAAAACGATGAAGAAGGTCTACAACGTGTAAAGGAACAATTGGGATGTGCACATATGAGCAGTACTATGGGAATATAGGATGAGATGCAAGAAATTAATAGGACAAACACTGTTTTGGCTAGTCTATGGGATAACGGTTGTGATTCCCATGGAATATATTATGTCAAGTTTGTGAATTGTAGCATTGAATGATATGGATGGCCATGAAACTATGGACGAACACCTAACGGAATTATTGGAGTTAGAAGAAGAAAGGTTTTTAGCAGGATTCCACCAACAGGTGCAAAATCAATGCGAAACTGCATGGCATGATCGACATATTAAGTTGCACACCTTCAAGGAGAACGATTCGGTATTAATTTATGATAGCAAGTTCACGAAGTTCCCTGCAAAGTTTCAAATGCATTGGTTGGTACCCTATGTAGTCAAAGAAATTAGGTGGCGTAGTTCAGCTCGGGAAGCTGAATGGGGAAATATTTCTGGGAAGAGTTAATGGAAGTTGTCTGAAGTTATATTAAGGGGATCCTTCCCCCATGTAATGAGTGCATGATGGTAGGATAGTCTTAGTACTCCTGATAGCTTGGAGTATAGGACTATAAACTACAATGCCTAAAGACTGAGAAAACTAAGTAATGGGGCTACGCGAGGGGAGCCAGAAGTGCACCAGGAGAGGTTGTGCCAAGAGGGCTGTGCCATGAAGCATGGTTCCGCGTAGAGGAGTCTAAAAATAGTCATTAGATGAACTGTAGCTCATGGGATGGTGAAAATACCATTAGGAGGAGTGGGTAGGCTACATTTATGGCGAAAATATTTAGCAATATGTTTCCAATGATGCATTTATGATCAAAAATTAGAGGGAACGATTGGATTTGAATATGAAGTTCCTTATAAATCTGGCATGTTGGCCAATAGTAGAACACTTTTCCTTCTGAAACTCTCATGTAAATTTTCTTTCCTTAAGTCTATGAATTGAAAATCTTGGGAGGAACTTCTTTTACGACCAGAGTGTGAAAACCTCCTAGATTGGAGTCGTAAGATCATCCTTGAGGAAATGACTAATCCCATAGAAGTTGTTGTCTATCATGCTACTATCCCTGAAATTGTGTCAGCAATGGAAGCTACATCGTCTGTGCCTACGAAGCCGAGGTCGCCTAGGCCTAAACCATCTACTGCTAAGGAGAAATCTAAGAAACCATAGGTTGTATCTATGAGGCAGTCACTAAGGAAGAACCTTACAAAAGTTCCGTACAAAGGGAAGATAGACAAGTCTAAGCAGCTATATGAACCCTTGGATCTTCACGTAGAGGAGCTTCACGATGGGGTTGAAGAGTTGGATGCTGAGGAGGGAAAGCCTATCACCAGGCTCCCAAAGTATATCCCTCCGTCAAAGGGCAATGCAAAGGTCCTGAAAGATCTTGATTTTGATAATTTTATGGTCTCTACACCGCTATTGCTGGAGAAAGTTCCATTTGAAGGCACATTGTTAGGGTGCATTCCCTCACTCAAAATGGAGGATTGAGATGTATTTGATCACGAGAAATTCCTGCACTTTGTGAATAAGCAATATTTGGTGAAGATGTACTATGAGCATATCAGATTCAAGTGACTGGAGCCTCTAAAGTGGGTCACGAGGGTTGAAAAGGCGAGGTTGCTAAATTTTCTATGTGCACCACATTTTAGTAGAAGCACTATCAACACAGTCTATGTACGCCAATTTCTTACACTAGTTCATGAGCCCATTACTCCAAAGCCTTGATCGGATAACCTTCATTGTTTAGAAGTGTGCCTTGTGCCCTCCTAGACAATTGGGCAGACTCAAAAAGCATGAATCCCCTTCCTTGTTTTGAACTACACACTTCAAAAACCAAGCCTTCCTTTGAGCGCACTCCTTCGACCTAAAGGAATTCACCCTCCTTGGCAGCAATCATTCGGTGTGAAGGAATGTTCCCTCCTTACGAGAACTTCTTCAATGTAAAGGAATGCACCATCCTTGGAAGCACTACTTTGACCTAAAGCAATGTGCCGTTTTGGAGTGCACGAGCACACCTCGAAGGCCTTAAACTCCACCCTTCAGCCTTCCACAGTGTGTCATGCACCCTCTTGACCCTTTGAGTGCATTAGCACACTTTTAAGGCACAAAACATTGTCCTTAATCATTTCAACTTGTGTCATGTACCCTCTTTGGTCTCTTGAGTGCATGAGAGCACTTAGAAGGCACAAAGAATCCTTTTTAGAAAAATAATAACTCCATATTCTAAGACCATTTTTGGTGTTCCCACTTCTGTGGAGTAGAGGGTGAGGGAAAAAATCCATTAAAGCATAAAAAAATATTCTTTCATTCATAATCTTTATCCCTGAGGTTGGTGATAACACTTTTTAATTGAAGAGATGGAATTTTTGTTTCGTGATCCACAATGGATATTGTCCTTGAGATATCGTTAAGTTTCGAAGGTGAATGTACTATATTTAGGACCTCCTTAAAACCCTTGGGTTGAGAAGAGGAAGGTTCCCCCAACCTTTGGTGCCACCTCTAAATTTACTGACTAAATAAATAGAGGCATCCTTGGCCATGCCATATTATTTGAGGGATTTTATGTCCTAAAATTGTTTTTCACCATATATGAGCTAGAAAATACTAGAGGAGTTTAACAACCAATATTGGATTCTATTGGTGAGTGAAGATATGAGATCCAATTATTTAACTAGCATGTAAAAGAATTCCACTAAGAATAATCGTAAAAAGACTGGAAAATTCACCAAATCTAGGATAAAACCCTCATCTAAGATGCAAAAGAGACTCTAATGTGAATAATAATTTCTATGATTGACTAAATTTTGATGGTGGATATAATTCTTCATATCCTCCTCTGAAAGGAGATGAATGCCCTTTAGAGGTGCAAATTTTTGAGTGGAGTAAAAAAAAAGCATTATAATTAAATCGTCAAAGAATCTTTCCATTGCAATATACGTATGCATATCCATAGAAATAAAATGTAAAAAAGTACTAAGATCAAATGCTCCAAGAACATTTCCTTATAGAAAATATTACAAATATTTACTTGCACTATCACTGGACATTAGATCAAAGGTGCCATCGGGAGATTGAGGATTGGGCATGACATTGGATACGAATAAAATCCCATATGTTGACTGAGGAATAATATTGATATGGCTAGGGTTAGCCCCGACATAAACCAATATCACTTTTGCATTAGGGGACTACTTGATGAAGGCCTTCAACCCTGTTTTTACAATGTTTCATTTACAAAATCCTTCTTGATGACCTTCTTAGGGTATTTTGTAATACTAGAAACACACCCATCCAACAGTTCCATCAATGAAGGTCTTAATAATGATGGTATTCTAACTAGCGATGTGGCCCATCAAGACCTCTTTCACGGCGATTGTTGTGTTATTTGTAGCCAAGGCACTTGCTGAAACCCTCATGAATTTTTCGGAGAACATTATTCGTCTAAATATTTAGCTATTTTTTGCATTGTTAATAATATTTCATAGTTTATTTTTCAAAGGACACTCCTTAGCTCAATGATTCACTATATTTTGTTTTCCCTAATAAATTAAGCAATTTAGTGCCAAGAAATCAAATAACTTCATTCTTCATACAATTATTCTTGTCTTTAGTAGCTTATTTCTTAATGTCATTATCTACCTTTCATCATTTAGTTAGTTTACATAGTTTTATTTCTAGAATTATATAGTTTTACCTTAGTTTGAGCACCCTTTTTTGTGATTATCATTTCATATCCCATAACATTCAACAAAACAAGAATAGTTGCAGGTCTACAATGTGACTGAGTCTCTTATCCAATACATCGTGGTATCTAATTGGACCTCATATAAGAGAAAACCATTTGTGTATTTTATTGGGTCATTCATCCTCCTCCACGCCATCTTAAGTCAGATTTTTCAAGAGCAGAGTGTGATCAAACATCTTGGGATACAAATATAGATCTACGTTGGTTATTTATATTAAATATAAATTTCACATTTTTATAAATATCAATACTCTTATTTTTAATTCAATCAAAGATCTCACATTAGAGATACCTATATACATATGAGCATGTTGTTTTTTGTTGACATGTTCTATAAGTTTTTATTAAAATTGTTAATGTGACATGCATATCATAGATTTTCTATAGAGTGAAAATATATTACAATCTCCATTAACTAAAACGAAGTATTAAAATATGATGGTTAAAAATAGAAATCATCATTATTTTAATTTATATAATAGGATGGATCTATTTAATATATATATATATATATATATATATATATATATATATATATATATTTCTTCTAAATGAAACACCCATAATTTTATATATTATAAAACAATGGAACAAAATCACAATATGTATATGATAAAAAACATTATGAAAAAATATGCCTCTAGACTAGAAAAGAAAATGAGAGCCAAAAAAAAAATGACATATTGAAATGTTGAAGATAAGTTTGATAATAATCACTTAAATTCTCTTTCTTGCCTTTATTTTTCTATACTTTCAAACATTCCCCTGTATTTGGACCCACAAGAATCATTGCTAGGTCACAACCTGTAATACTCGAAAGGGATTCTTTGTCTAAGTTTGAGCTTTCAAAAACATGGCTTGCCTTTTTACCCCCCATCTTATCTTATGTAAAATCCTCGTTTTTCTTATTCTAGTGTGTGGATCTCTAGTGGTTTAATTCCATTCTACATGTTGGATACATGGCCATGCTAAGCGTGTGATTCCACGTCAACTTGATTTTTTTAGTTCTGCATAGTCCCTTATTCTTCTTCTTCTTTTTATTATTCTTGTTCTTCTTCTTATAGTATCATTTTTTCTTGTAGACATGTGCTTTATAGATGTCATGTTTGAAAGAATGTTTGACATCAAAATATTGTGTTCTCGTAATATAATACTTGGGTCCACTACTCTTTTTTCTTGTTTCAGTTGAATGTGATTAGATATACCTTCGTTGAGGTTTATCTCAACACATATTCTGGTGAAAGTGGAAATACTTTTTTTCTTTCTTTCTAGGTCCATCTTTTCGAATTTCACCAAGCTATTTCCAATTTCCTCTAACACCTTATAATGTCATAAGTGGAGGGAGATATTTGGTTGTCTCACCCAAAACAGCAGAATTGATACCACTATATTTGTAATATGAAAATCATGGAACCATTGGATCATGAATAATGAAACACTACCCTAGAAGCAAGGCACATAATTTCGGATGATGTCCAAATAATTTTGTGCATTGAATTGTGCAAAGAAGAACCCCTTTGGAACATGAATAGATATCACATTATGTGGTGTATGAAGAGAAGACCTACTGGATTAAAGCATTGGATATAGGAAAAAACACATTAAAAGTACACATTATATCCTTTGACTCGAGGATATAAAATTGATAATTTACGTCTGAAACATTAACCTCCATAGCAGGTACTTGTTCCATTTTTTCTATGATGCAGTATCTTGAGTTGAATATGATCTTATCGACTATTTTAGGAGCCTTCCCTTGTACTACATCATTGAAAGAGATGGAGCCTAGGGAACTTCCACACAAACATAGTTTCAATAGTATGGTAGGTTATTTGGTTATACTATGACCCTTCACCTGAGAATAATCATGAAGAATCTTTCCATCATAAAGGAGACTCTATGAATTTTCAAGTATACCCAACTTCTCCTTTATACGTTGCTTCAATATTTGCACAAAGCCTAAATTATCAGTCCAAAAGAGTGTGGTCTTACCATGAATATATTTGATGAAAATATGGAATACATACTTTTCCAAGTCTGGATTTTGAGCCTCCCACATTGGATGTTTAGATGAATACCTAGCAATGTGAACCTTCATGCTCGTATCTAACACTCTCATAAGAATAGGACATAGGCAAGAGGTGGAAGAAGGGGTAACAATAGACGTTGTTTCAGCTATGTCTAATAACTACAAATGCTTTAGAAACTCAAGAAGGGTACTTGAGTGTCCAACAAGACTATGTATCGAACCCCTATCTCACATAAAAAAAAAATATGCATTTCTGACAGACATAAGTTTATAAGGTTTGAAAGGTTTTTCTATGGTCCGCTCCACAATACTTGCCTCTAGGGAATTTGATTACACAGGATATCTCTCTCTCTCTCTCTCTATCTATCTCTCTCTCTCTCTCTATATATATATATATATAAAGGTAATCAGGAAGCCACAGTAAAGGAGGTGTCTAAGACCCCATAGACTACCCCTAACTTGTACCATTAAAAACCTTAGTTTGACTTCCTTGTTCCACTACGCAGGTCAATCAGTATTGATCCTCTTCCCCAATCACTCACCTAAGGATAGTGTGTGGACCAAATGTGTGAACGAAACCCTAAGATGTATGACTAGATCCATTGTTGCTCCAACTTACAAATACCTACACTCTAACTTGTTGGAAATAATACTGAGAGGGGGGGTGAATCAATATTATCAAATTCTTTTAATAAATCTTCCTTATTTGTTCTTTGAATTATTTTTGCATGTCAGTACCATAAAATAATGAGCATGAACAAAGAAAACAGATAGTCACACAAAAGAACACAAGATGTAAGGTGGAAACCCAATGTGGGTGAAAACCACCTGTTGCAATATGTCTCTATCTTATTTCAAATTAGAAACTCCTTTTACAATGGTTTTGTACTGGTGCAGTCCTTTACCAGTACGCAGGCTGCAACCTGCAGAGAGCTACAACTCTCTCTCTCATTTTCCAGTCTCTCCTGGAAGGGAGCTACAACCCCCTACTTCTTTTCATAAAGCATCAAGTACATAAAAGTTACAGTCCACTACAGTTATCATATCAACAATAACAGAACTAACCCAGAACACCTTATCAACAGAAAAATTCAATCAACAGAACATCTTAAGACATATACGCAGTTTTCCCTTCTGTGCCCTGCGTCGCTACGCAGTTCACCTTCTGCTTCCCTGCATATACCCGCAGAGATCCTTCTGCCGCACTGCGTGCCCACGCACTGTTCCTTCAACCGCACTGCGTATTGTTACTGCAGGTACGCACCCAGAGACATTATCGCGCCGCGTACTGTTACTGCAGGTACGCACCCAGAGATACTATCGCGCCACGTACTTTTACTATGCATACGCACCTAAACATTGGTCGCTCTGCGTACCCACGCATTTCTCCTTCTTCTGCTCTGCGTACCCACGCAGATCTCCTGTTTCTGTTCTGCGTACCCACGCAGATCTCCTATTTCTGCTCTGCGTACCCACGCAGCTCTCCTGTTAAACACCTGCGTACTTCTGATTAGGGCCGAATAGGCAGTCCACCAGAGTGGCACAGTTGCTCAGATCTGATCATGCGCTCGAGAGATCACCCTTCACAGATTCGACTTCAACTTCCCTTTCATATAGATCAAGCTTTTAAGACCATAACCCAATATTTCAGATCTAAAGATATTCAATTGCAAGAGATGCTTAGCCAAGAGATCTCCTTTGCTTTATATAGGCAAGCTCCTCCTAAAATCATGGAACAATACCACGAGCCAAAACCGTAATAACACAAATACCGTCGGCTAAATACCAAGGATTAAACATAAGAAACCCCACGTGGCTTTTCTCTGCCTTGAAATGAGTGCACTGGGGGTACGCACCTCCTGAACGGCTGACCTGCGTATCTGGCCGCGGTCCCTGCATGGTGTACCTGCGGGTACGCACCTTCTGAACTGATCTCCTGCGTACTTCTTAATTTTCAACATATTGAGAGCCTTGCCATGGGAGTTGCCATCAAGTACAACATCTGTAACATATAGCCATACCAGAAACATAATGCCAACAATCTCCCCCTTTGGACTTGATGGCAACCTCACAAACTTCATCTTCATTCTCCCCCTTTGACATCAAGGGCAAAAGGGGTATGCTCCCCCTGAGAACATGCTCCCCCTGAATATGAACCAGATCTGCAACAAAGAACCATAATCCACCATGAAAGAGATAGAGACATATTGCAGCTACTTCCAAGATCTCCTTCTGAACATCCTCTATAATGCCAACAATGCATTATATGCTCCCCCTGAACCTGTGCCATCAATCTTCAACCAATCAGCCACCCAGCACATGTACGCATATACCCCAGATGAACCATGCGTACAACCATCAATTAGAAGAGTTTCAACAATAAGATGATGCATCAACAACCCCCAGCGTTTGCCTGAGGTATTCAAAAGTGTCCCTGGGCAATGGTTTGGTGAGTATATCAGCAACTTGTTCCTTAGAAGGAACATACTCCAACTTGACCTTCTGTTCAAGCACTTGTTCCCGAAGAAAATCCTGCAAAGTCTGCATCATCCAAAGGAGTTGGGTGCAACAAGATGCAGCAGCAACATATTCTGCTCCAGCTGTAGACAAGGCAATAGAACTCTATTTCTAGCTGAACCAAGATACCAGTCTGGAACCCATAAAGAACGCACCACCACTTGTGCTTTTCCTGTCATCCATGCTTCCGGCCCAATCTGCATCTGTATAAGCATGAAGTGTAAGATTTGTATCTCTAGGATACCATAAGCCATAATTTTGAGTCCCTTGAAGATATTTGAAAATTCTCTTCACTGCCTGAAGATGAGTCTCCTTCGGATTTGCCTGAAATCTTCCAACTATTCCAATTGCATGCATGATGTCCAGTCGGGTACCTGTCAAATAAAGTAAACTTCCAATCATAGATCTGTAGGTTGGTTGATGTACTGCTGCAGATTCATCATTTGCACTGAGGCTACATCCTGTGACCATGGGTGTACATACTGGTTTTGCATCTTCCATGCCATATTTCTTCAAAATCTGTTTGAGATACTCGGTTTGAGATAAAAAGATTCCTCCTTCTTTTTGTTGGATTTGCAAACCAAGGAAATATGTCAGTTCTCCTAGCAAGGACATTTCAAATTCTTTCTGCATGACCAAGGCAAATCTTTGACTCATAGCTTCTTCATTGCTACCAAAAATAATGTCATCCACATACACAACAAGTATTAGCAATTTGTCATTTTCAACTTTTATATAAAGATTGCTATCTGCTGATCCTTTTGAAAAGCCTTGTTGATGAAGATATTTGTCCAAACGGTAGTACCAAGCCCTTGGAGCTTGTTTCAGACCATAGAGAGCCTTTTTCAATCTGCATACAAGATTTGGATCATTTCCAAGAATGAACCCATCTGGCTGTTCAATGTATACTTCTTCTTCAAAGTCTCCATTCAGAAAGGCTGATTTCACGTCCATTTGAAATACTTTGAAGTTTTGAAAACTTGAGAGAGCAAGGAACATTCGGATGGCCTCAAGTCTTACAGCAGGAGCAAAGGTTTCTTCAAAGTCTATTCCTTCTTGCTGCGCATAACCTTTACAAACAAGTCTGGCTTTGTTTCTAATTACTTCTCCATTTTCATTCAATTTATTTTTGAAGACCCATTTTGTTCCGATAACATTCTTATCCTTTGGTCTAGGAACCAGCTCCCAAGTGTTGTTCTTTTCGATCTGCTCAAGTTCTTCATCCATTGCCTTCACCCAACATTCATCTTTACATGATTATTTCACATTTTGTGGTTCAGTAGAGGAGAGTAATGCCAAGTAGCTTGAAGCTTCTGCAACTGTTCTTCTTGTTTGTACACCTGCTTCTTTCTGCCCCATAATCTGAGATTCTGGATGATTCTTCTGGACATATCTGGATGGAGTCTTTTCTTCTATTCTTGTTTGCTCCTCTGGTTCTTCTTGAGTTTCTTCTTGAGGTTCTTCTTCTTCATCATTCTGTTGTTGGGGGTAGCCTTCATCTTCTTCGATGTCTTCATGATGTACTTGCCTAGGAATGTATCCCTTCTCATCAACCACTACATCAATGCTGTCAACAATTCTGCCAAGTCTTTTATTGTAGCATTTGTATGCCTTGCTATATGGAGAGTAACCAAGAAAAATGCCTTCATCTGCTCTAGGTTCAAGTTTGTCAAGCTGCTCATCAGTATTCTTGATATAGCATTTGCTCCCAAAGATTTTGAAGTGCTTTACCGAAGGAGTCCTACCACTCCAGAGCTCATGAGGAGTTTGAGTGCTATTCACCCGGACATTTGTTTTGTTGAGAATAACAACCCCAACATGTGCAGCTTCACCCCAGAAAGTTGCGGGAGTTCCTGACTCATCAAGCATAGCACGAGCCATTTGTTGGATTGTTCTGTTCATTCTTTCCACAACTCCATTTTGCTGAGGAGTTCTTGCTATAGAGAATTCTCTTCTTATCCCATGTTCTTCACAGAAATCGAAAAATTCATTTGAAGTAAATTCCCCACCTCTGTCGGATCTGAGGCACTTAATTTTGTGACCTGATTCATTTTCAACCAAGGCTTTGAAGGATTTGAATTTTTCGAATGCTTCATCTTTGTGCTTCATAAGTCCTAACCAGACAAACCTGGAGAAATCATCAATGAATAATATCAAGTATTCTTCTCCTCGAGGTGTTCTTTTCCTGAAAGGACCGCATGTATCTATATGTACTAGTTCAATAGGCATGCTAGCTGATCCTTCTTTCTCTGGAAAGTTAGTTCTGGTTTGTTTTCCAAACTGACATGATTTGCATATGGTGTTGTCAGGAATTTTGATATCTGGAAGATCGCGAACTACCTGATATTTGCATGCTTTCCTTATTTGTGAAAAGCTTAGATGTCCCAACCTCCGATGTCATAACCAATGCTCATCATCCTTGCTCAGATAGCATTGTTGTTGTCCTTCTTCAAATATGTACAGATTATTTGGAGTTCTTTTGCCTTTGATCACTGTTTTACCTGTATCAAGATCACGAACAAGACATCCATTTGATCTGAATATAACCTCGGTTCTTTGATCACACATCTGGCTGACACTTAGAAGATTATGCTTCAATCCATCAACATACAAAACATTTCCAGCCTTGACCTTTTCTTTTAACTGAGCAATGCCTTTTCCTTTTATGGTCGCAGGAGTATCATTTCCAAAAGAGACTTTCTTTCCCTTTTCTAGAGCAGAATATGACTCAAGTTTTTCTTTATCACCTGTCATATGCTTCGAACATCCACTGTCAATGTACCATAGATTTTCCTGTCCCTCTGCATAAAATGTTATCCCACATCTTTCTGTTTGTGGTTCCTTTATTCTCCATGTTTTGGTGCTTGAGGCTTGTTCCTTTTTCTGCTGAAACCTGCTCCTGCATTCAGAGTCTTCATGACCAAATTTATTGCAAATAGAACATTCAACTTCATTTTCAAGAACCGAAAAGTTGTTATAGGTCCTTTTTGTAATCCCGGTCATACTTCTTTGTTTTTGAGCTTCCCTAGTCATGATCGTTTTATATGCAACACATTGAGCTGCTTTGTGACCAAAGTTATGGCAAGAAAAGCATTGTCCATTGAAGAAACTTCTGCGGTTATTGAATCTACCAGCCAATTGATTGTAATTTCTATTGTCATCTATTCTTGAACCAAATTGAGAAGATTCTACCTGTGGCTGGTTGTAGCTTTTGTTCACCCTTAAGATGGATTGCCCCTGATAGTTTCTATTGGTAATTCGTCCCTGCTTTACCTGATGATCTTCATTGTGCTTTTGCTCATTTCTTCTTGCTGCATGAAGATAACTTTTTGAGGTGGATGCTTGAGAAGTTTCTCCATTATAGCCCAGACCTGTTTTGTTTAGTGGAGACCGCTGCACATTGATAATCTCATCCAAAGTTTCAGATCCTTTGACAAACTTGAGATTAATAGCTTTTGTTTTCTCAATCTCTTTTCTAAGACCAACAATTTCACCTTCTAATTTTTCAAGATGTTTTTCCTTTTCATCAATTTGAAATTGTAGAGTATCAATGATCATGTTCTTTTCTTCTATACATCTCTTGAGTCTAGTAATTTCATCATAAAGGTTATCCACATCTATAGCATCCATATAATCATCATCTTCAAATGCCATTAACAACTTATATTCATTACCTTGTTCATCTTCATCACTGTTTGATAGACCATCACTATCTTCATGAGTGTAGTAGCTTTTCTTATTTGCGTTCTGTTTCTTGTTCCATCTAGCAGGTTCCTTTCCTTTATCCTTATAAGGACATTTTGCAGCATAATGACCTACTCTTCCACAAGCAAAGCATTTAAAGGGTAACTTACCTCTGAACCTTCCAGAACCCCTTTGAAGATTTCTGACAAAATTTGATTCTTCTTCCTCTTCTTCTGGGACGTGGCTTGCTTCATAATAATCTCCTTTCCCTGATGCCTTGAAAGCAGCTTCTCTTCTGTCTGATGGACCTCCCTTTCTCATTTCATAAGCAGTTAGAATTCCATGTAGCTGAGACATAGTAAGAACTCGTAGATTTTCCTTTTCTTCTATTGCAGATACTTTAGATTCAAACTTGGTGGACAATGATCTTAGAACCTTTTCAACCACAATAGCCTCTTTTATTTCTTCACCCAAATTTTTCATACAATTAACAACCTCATCTACCCGAAGAAAATAGTTAGCCACACTTTCATCATTATACATTTTGAGAGTCTCATATTGAATTCTGAGAGTTTGAAGTTTAGCACGCTTTACCTGTTCATCTCCTTCATAGCTCGTGATAATTTTGTCCCATATCTCTTTTGCGGATTTATAGTGCATTACCTTCATGAATTCTGATTGAGATATACATCATAATAGAGTACTGACTGCTTTCGCATTTGTTTCATACTTCTTTTTCTCGGCTGCATCTGTAGGAGTAGCTGAAGGAAAAGCGTAGCCTGTCTCTACGATGTCCCAAACTTCTGTACCAAGAGATTGAAGATAGGCAGTAACTCTTACCTTCCAATAATTGAAGTTTGTCCCATCAAAAACCAGTGGCCTGATTGATGCTTCTCTCTCGTAGTTGCTCATGATGAACGATCTACCTTCAAGCGATCAAGCTTCTCTGAAGGACCTGCTCTGATTCCAATTGTTGGAAATAATACTGAGAGGGGGGGTGAATCAGTATTATCAAATTCTTTTAATAAATCTTCCTTATTTGTTCTTTGAATTATTTTTGCATGTCAGTACCATAAAATAATGAGCATGAACAAAGAAAATAGATAGTCACACCAAAGAACACAAGATGTAAGGTGGAAACCCAATGTGGGTGAAAACCACCTGCTGCAATATGTCTCTATCTTCTTTCAAATTAGAAACTCCTTTTACAATGGTTTTGTACTGGTGCAGTCCTTTACCAGTACGCAGGCTGCAACCTGCAGAGAGCTACAACTCTCTCTCTCGTTTTCCAGTCTCTCCTGGAAGGGAGCTACAACCCCCTACTTCTTTTCATAAAGCATCAAGTACATAAAAGTTACAGTCCACTACAGTTATCAGATCAACAATAACAGAACTAACCCAGAACACCTTATCAACAGAAAAATTCAATCAACAGAACATCTTAAGACAGATACGCAGTTTTCCCTTCTGTGGCCTGCATCGCTACGCAGTTCACCTTCTGCTTCCCTGCGTATACCCGCAGAGATCCTTCTGCCGCACTGCGTGCCCACGCACTGTTCCTTCAACCGCACTGCGTATTGTTACTATAGGTACGCACCCAGAGACATTATCACGCCACGTACTGTTACTGCAGGTATGCACCCAGAGATACTATCGCGCCGCGTACTTTTACTATGCATACGCACCTGACCTTGGTCGCTCTGCGTACCCATGCAGTTCTCCTTCGTCTGCTCTGCGTACCCACGCAGATCTCCTGTTTCTGTTCTGCATACCCACGCAGATCTCTTGTTTCTGATCTGCGTACCCACGCAGCTCTCCTGTTAAACACCTGCGTACTTCTGATTAGGGCCGAATAGGCAGTCCACCAGAGTGGCACAGTTGCTCAGATCTGATCATGCGCTCGAGAGATCACCCTTCACAGATTCGACTTCAACTTCCCTTTCATATAGATCAAGCTTTTAAGACCATAACCCAATATTTCAGATCTAAAGATATTCAATTGCAAGAGATGCTTAGCCAAGAGATCTCCTTTGCTTTATATAGGCAAGCTCCTCCTAAAATCATGGAACAATACCACGAGCCAAAACCAAAATAACACAAATACTGTCGGCTAAATACCAAGGATTAAACATAAGAAACCCCACGTGGCTTTTCTCTGCCTTGAAATGAGTGCACTGGGGGTACGCACCTCCTGAACGGCTGTCCTGCGTATCTGGCCGCGGTCCCTGCATGGTGTACCTGCGGGTACGCACCTTCTGAACTGATCTCTTGCGTACTTCTTAATTTTCAACATATTGAGAGCCTTGCCACGGGAGTTGCCATCAAGTACAATATCTGTAATCATATAGCCATACTAGAAACATAATGCCAACATAACTTGCTTCATAGCATGCATTGTGGAAAAATGAAACTTGCTCATAATTAGTTCTTTTATATATATATATATATATATATATATCTGTGTGTCTATTTTAGTTTTATTAAAATAGTCATAATACATATATCGGGCATACGTATGTATTTATTGCAATAAGAGGCACTCTTCAACCCAGTATGCAAGAGATGTTCTAATGTCTTGTCCTATATGCATTTTGAATTGGTCAAAATAAATAAAAATAATACTAAGTTAAATTAAAACGTATGGTCCATGGGGACTCCGATAGATGTTGATCGAGTGATTTGTTAAGTCACTCATTGATGTGAAGTCATCGCTTCAATTCCCCGGCCCGATCATGGTGATATATTGGACACAATGAAGATGTAGTCCCACAAAGATCAGAAAAAAAAATAAAAAAATTAATGTATTATTTATTTTGATAATTTTTTGTTAGGTAGCAAAGGTAATTTTAAATTAAGAATAAAATAATGTTATGTTGTTTTATTTTGATCAGGAGCTTTGTTAAGGTACTTCTTGATGTGAAGTCACTGTTTCAATTCCCCGCCTCGGTCAAGGTGATAAATTGGACACCATGAAGATGTAGTCCCATGAAGCTAGGAAATAAAAATAAAAATTGTATTATTTATTTTGATCATTTTTTGTTTGGTACAAAAGCTAATTTTGAATTAAAAATAAAATAACCCTATGTTAAAATAAAAATTCTACATTATTATCAATTTTATTAATTTATCTTAATTAGTTAAGGTAAACTTGACTTGATAAAGTTACTAGTGGTTTTGACCTCCACGTTTATGAGAACCCATGGTATTCATGTGGAATATAATCAATTTAAAGGGGGTAATTAAACTATATATATATATATATATATATATATATATATATATATATATATATATATATATATATATATATATATATATATATATATATATATATATATATATATATATAATGCTTAGACAATGAATTTATTTTAAGTATTAAAATTTTATATGTTTACTAACTAAATTTAAATTTAAGGTTCTTAAATATCATGGATACAAATATGAATTATTATTATTCAATTTTTGAAATATGATATGCATATTATGTTGTGTGTGTTTTTTTCAAATGGTATTATTTATAATTTTATCAACAAACATGACCACATTAATAAATGTGGTTGATAGACACTGATAGTTGTATATCGATTAGATACAAAACCACATTAGTAAATGTGGTTGAAATACATTCATAGGCATTAATGGTATAAATTTAACATTAATATTTAAATTCATGTTGTTAAGTATATAACAATAATAATAATATATAAAATTAACTAATATATAATTTTAATGTTTATTATTATTATTGTTATATTTTTATTATAATAAATATAAAAATAAAATATATAAATTATTGAAGGCTGATGGAGCAAGAATGAAGAATGGATGGACTAAAACCTATCTTGTTTCTGATGCGAATAATGGGTTTCCCCTGAACATGGGAGTGGTAACAGGATGCGGGGAATGTCATTGATGTTTGGTAGACAAGGTGTGAAACATCAAGAAATTTTTTATCCGCAGTAGTTCGACATCATATGGCCGCGTGGGTTTTTTTGGGTCTACAGATAATGAGATGAAACTGTGGAGGATGTCGGTTGATCAGTTGGGCTAGTGTCTATTGGAGGGTGCAGTGTACAACCGCACATAGGGACAGTAAAATGGTGTGAGAGTGAACATCATTTCACATGGATGAGGAACTTTTGGATTATTCCTCATATTTTATGGAGGCTTCCCAAATTTGGGTGGAGGATCCACATCAGCACCACACTAGGTTTCAACGGTGACACACTATCAACCAGAGGTCCATGTCGATTCTCATATCTCAGAGATGGATGATGTGGATGGTTCCCTAAATTCCCTAGGGTTTATGTTATGAAACCAGCTCAAGAAAAGATAGAAAAGATAAATCCACGCCTTAGAATTCAGCCTCTTCGAGGGGGTAACCTCCTTTACATTACATAAATGAACAATTCTTGGATGATACAAATGACAAAACCTCCTTTCTATATATAGGAGTCTAAGGAGTCACAATATAATCCAGCCGACCTAACAATAATAATATAAAGCCACAAAAATAACAATAGAGGGATTCTATGGGGCACAGAAATAACAATATGGAGGTAATAGGGGCACAACAATATAAATAGGGGTATAACTACAATAGTAATGGGGTAATCACTAGTATTATAGGGACCCAACATGCCCCTCTCCTTCAAAAAAGTGTTGTCCTCAACGCTTGAGTAGTTCTGGATACTTCTGCATAAAATTCTCATCCTCCCATGTGGAATCTTCAGCGGATAAGTTCTTCCACTTGATAAGATACTCTGAAATTGATCGATTTCGTAGCTGTCGAGTTCTTGTTTCTGTGACTGCTTCCGGTTCCAATATAATTTTTCCTTCCTCGTCAAGTTCTGGCAATATTGTTTGAATTGGGAGCTTGTCACCTATAACCTTCTTTAAACATGAAACATGGAAAACTGGGTGCAATCGAGAAGCTGCAGGAAGCTCCAATTTGTATGCCATAGTACCAATCTTTTGCAACACCTTGTACGGACCATAATACTTTGGTGATAATTTATTATCCTTCTTAGCTTGCTTTAGGGACATTTGCTTATATGGTTGTAGCCGTAGGAATACCCAATCACCTACATCAAAACTTCTTTCACTGCGATGTTGATCTGCCTGTTGTTTCATTCTATTTTGTGCCAACACGAGGTTATCCTTTAAGAGTTGGAGGACTTGTTGTTGATGTTCGATGTGATGTTCCACTGCCTGAACCTTAGAATTTTCTCTTAAATATGATGTGATGGATGGTGGTTGATACCCATAAAGTGCCATAAATGGGGTCATTTTTGTTGCTGTATGGAAGGAAGTGTTATACCACCATTCAGCCAGAGGCAACCATTTGACCCATTGTGTCTGTTTATCAGATACAAAGCAACGAAGATATCCTTCCAAACATTTGTTTACTATCTCAGTTTGCCCATCAGATTGAGGATGATAAGATGAGCTATGAGCTAACTGAGTACCAAGACAAGAAAATAATTCTGTCCAAAAATTTCCAGTGAAAATGGGATCTCTGTCACTTACAATAATCTTTGGGTTTCCATGTAGCTTTTGAACTGTTTCCATAAATGCAGTAGAAACTGTACTGGCTTTAAATGGATGTGATAATGCACAAAAGTGTGCATACTTGGTAAGTCTGTCAACTACCACCATGATGACACTCTTTCCCTCAGACTTGGGTAAACCTGTGATAAAATCCATTGAAACCTCCTCCCAACGTTGGCTTGGAATGGATAAAGGTTGTAATAGACCCGGTGTCTTAATTGTTTCAACTTTATTTTGCTGGCAAACCAAACATTCCGCCACAAACTTTTGAATATCTGATTTAAGGCCATCCCAAAAAAATTCCTTCTTAACCCTGTGGTAAGTTTTTAAAAATCCTGAGTGCCCTCCTAAGGGAGAAGTGTGCAATTCCATAAGAATCTTTTGTTTTAGCTGGGAATTCTTACAGAGGTATAAGCGATCTTTGTACCATAACGAATCATTTTGCCAGCTAAATGTATCAGAAGTACTGGAATCTTGTTGTAGCTTTCGAATAAGTGCCCACACTTCTTCGTCATTCTTCCATTCCTCCCTTGCTTCGTTTATCCAATCTGGTTGGATAATAGAAATGGCACACAACAATGCTTCCACATCCTCATCCTTTCTTGAGAGTGCATCTGCCACCACATTTTGCTTCCCTTTTTTGTAGATGATTTCAAAGTCATAACCCAACATCTTTGTGACCCACTTTTGTTGCTCTTCAGAGGATAATCTTTGTTCTAAAAAGTATTTAAGGCTATCATGATCCGTTTTTACCTTGAAGTGTCTTCCCATTAGGTAGGGTCGCCATTTCTTAAGTGCATGGAGTATTGCCAACATTTCCTTCTCATAAATAGCTTTGCTTAAAAACTTTCCCTTGATTGGACGACTTTCAAAAGCAATGGGTCTTTCATCTTGCATTAGAACAGCACCAATTCCATTTCCTGAAGCATCACATTCCACAATAAAGGTTTTTGTGAAGTCCGGTGTAGCTAAGACCGGTGCTTGGCACATTGCCTCTTTAAGATGTTCAAAGGCCTTTGTTGCTTCCGGAGTCCATGAAAATGAATCTTTCTTCAATAATGTTGTTAGAGGTGCTGCTATTCTCCCATAATTCTTAACAAACTTGCGATAATACCCTGTCAACCCAAGAAATCCTCGCAGATGCTTTATGGATGTGGGGATTTTCCATTCCTTAATGGCTTTAATTTTGCTAGGGTCTACCTTAACTCCTTCATGAGATACAATATGACCCAAATATTCCACCTCCTGGACTCCAAAGAAACATTTGGATCTTTTTGCATATAATTGTTTCTCCTCCAATAGTTGTAGCACCCTGTCAACATGTTCAACATGATCCTTCCAAGACTTGCTGTAGATTAGTATATCATCAAAAAATACTAACACAAATTTTCTAAGGAATGGTTTGAAAATTGAATTCATCAAACCTTGAAATGTTGAAGGTGCATTGGTAAGGCCAAAAGGCATGACCAAAAATTCATAATGACCCTCATGAGTTCTAAATGCCGTTTTCGGAATGTCTTCAATCTTCATTCTGATTTGATGATATCCCGAACGAAGATCCAACTTGGTGAAGTAAATTGATCCATGCAATTCATCCAGTAATTCATCAATAACAGGAATGGGGAACTTATCTTTAATAGTGAGCTTGTTGAGCTCCCTATAATCTGGACACATGCGCCATGATCCATCCTTCTTGTGCACCAATACTACTGGAGCTGAGAAAGAACTTTGACTCGGTTGAATTATACCAGCCTCTAGCATTTCTGCAACCATACGTTCAATTTCACTTTTTTGGACATAGGGATATCTGTACGGCCTGATGTTTGGAGGAACACTTCCTGGAATCAGATGAATAGCATGATCATGATCACGCATAGGTGGGAGACCTTTGGGAGTCTCAAATACCTTGGAATGATTGTCCAGGACTTTTTGGAGATCTGGAGAAATAGATGATTCCAATGTGGAAACATCTAGCGAACATAATTGTGCAATTACACCTCTTTGCTCCTTTTTTAGAAGCTTTGTCATGCCATTAGAGCTGATTATCTTTCCTGGTTTCCCTGCAATACCCCTTAATTCAACTTCCTTTCCTTCCACAGAAAATTTCATGAAAAGTTCTTGAAAATTAAAAGCTATTGTACCCAAGGATTGTAGCCATTGGACTCCTAGTACAACATCAGCACCTCCCATTGGAATGGAAAGCATTGGGCTAGTCAATACATATTCTCCCATGGATAGCTTGATATTATGGCACTTTCCAGAACAATTTATTGTTCCTCCATTTGCAATCATCACTTGACACTCTGGTGCTGGATATAGGAAGCAATTCAATTCTTTTGCTACCCTACAATGAATAAAATTGTGGGTGCTTCCTGAATCAATCAACACTATTACCTTTTTCTTCTTGATTTGTCCTTCTATCTTGATGGTTTGAGGAGTGGTAATTCCCGCCAATGCATTACAAGATATGGTCGGATTTATTTGTTCTTCATCTAGGCTTTGTTCCTGGAATATATCCTCTTCTTTTGACCTTTCTTGCTCCTTTTCTTCTTCCTCTTCACAATCTATGTAGAATAATTTCTTCTCAGCACACTTATGACCTTTGTGTATTTGCTATCACAATTGTAACAAAGCCCTTTTGCTCTTTTTTCTTCCAATTTTTGTGGTGTCAACCTTGTAGGTTGTGGAAGACTATGGGCAACAACACTTCCGTCTTTATAGTTGTGAATGGTATGCTTCCTAGTTGCCATAATTTTGCTTTCCATTTTTCTTGCTAACCTGAATGCCTTCTCTAATGAATCAGGTTCCCAAAGGCGCACATCATGTTGGATATTATCCTTTAAAGACCCTATGAACACATCAATCCTATGCTCCTCTGGAATATCTTTTACCCTTATGTTCAATTTTTGGAACTCCTCAATGTGCTCCATTATTGAACCCTTTTGTTTGAGACTTATCAATTGGCTAAAAAAAGTGTTGCTTTTTGTATCCTCATAATGTGCTATCAATTCTTCCGTAAAAATTGCCCAAGTGATAAATTGTTTACGAGAACAAAGCCATTGATACCATACAAACTGATTTGGTTCCAAATATAAAGTTTCCATACGTACCTTTTGTGTGTTTTGCACATTATTGAGATCGAAGAATTGCTCCATCTGTAATATCCATGTGGCGGGATCCTTGCCATCAAACTTCCTCATATCGATTTTTGGAACATGGTGAGTCTTCGATCCAACATTAGAGTCTATGGAATCATGATTAACATTTCTTTTGTTCTCATCATGAGTTTCCTTTACTACCTTTTCACCATTAGTGACCCTTTCTTGTAGCAACTTCTTCAATTCATCCATCTTATCATCCATGCCATCAATTTTAGCGTCCATGCCATTCACCTTAGCTTCCATGCCATCCATCTTAGCTTCCATGCCCTTTATCTTAGATTCCACGCCATTTACCTTAGATTCCACGCCACTTATCTTAGCTTCTGTTAGCTTTTGTGAGCGTGACATTTGTTGCACTTGTTCTTGTAATTTTGATATATCATGTAGCATTTCTTCCTCTTCTTCATGAGTCATGCTAGAGCTTTCAGGTTCCTTACTAGGTGTTTGCATTTTCTTTCCTCGGGGCATCAGTTACCAATAATAATGTTTTACTATGCCCTTTGAATTCCGTTAAACCAAGCTTACACAAAAATTAAAAAAAAAAACTACACACCTTTTTTCACTTTATAGAAGCCTGATATTGAATCTGATGTATCTCTGTAATTTCGGATCATCCAATTTTGAAAATGCTATCTGCAGTAGCCTTCTGCGTCCTCTTTCCAATGCCACATGCCTGAGCCAAATTGGATTCTCCAAGGAAGAGTTATGTGAAATCTCCCACAGTGACTTGCTTTTAGACTGGTTCAGTAGAGCGAACTTGTACGACATGCCACGAGTCACTGTTTCAACCTTTGAATCTGAGACACACATACAAGAAACCACAGTCCGTCCTCTTTCTGTAACTTTTTACGAAATTTCAATCTGATCCTCAGAGAGAGAGTTATGACGATTTTCCCCAGGTCACCTGTTTTGAATGTAATTCAGGAGTCTGCAAAAAGGCCAACTTCCTCAGATCATATCTCCGAAAATATCGTGTGAAAAAATTTTAAATTTCGACCCAAGGTTCAGCGCCCATTCTTCTAAAATGGGTTTTTTTTGCGACTTCTGAAACGTCACAGAAAAAAAGTTATAGCGAAAATTCTACGGTGACCTGTTTGGAGTAGCAAAACCCTAGAATCCAAAGCTCTGATACCAAATGTTATGAAACCAGCTCAAGAAAAGATAGAAAAGATAAATCCACGCCTTAGAATTCAGCCTCTTCGAGGGGGCAACCTCCTTTGCATTACATAAATGAACAATTCTTGGATGATACAAATGACAAAACCTCCTTTCTATATATAGGAGTCTAACGAGTCACAATATAATCCAGCCGACCTAACAATAATAATAGAAAGCCACAAAAATAACAATAGAGGGATTCTATGGGGCACAAAAATAACAATATGGGGGTAATAGGGGCACAACAATATAAATAGGGGGTATAACTACAATAGTAATGGGGTAATCACTAGTATTATAGGGACCCAACAGTTTACCCACTTGAGCCTAATGGTGAATGCAGATTTTATTCAACTTCACGAGGACCTGGCTCACTCAATCCTGAATATACCATTGCCATCGAAGTTATAGTATTAGGAACTCGAGCAACATGGTTAGGCGAAAAATGTATTGGGGCCATAACTCATGGTGGATGGGGGCATCAGAATTTATGTTAGTGACAAATATGGCTTTGTAACTTCAGGGAATAATATACAAGGCTCAACAGGAGCCGACCCCCAAGGATCGAGACCTTCTCTCGCGGCACACACATCAGGATGTTTTGATGGAATTTCTCATCAAGAACTTGGTAATGAGGACACTAGAGCTTCAGAATCAGGTGAGTATCAGCTGACAGAGGATGAAAAACACCCGGTAGACCTCGCTAAGAGGACAAGGGGAAAGAAAAAATCAAAATGCACCAAGGTGCATGAGCAGGGGAATTTGTTGGTATTCAGAGAAAGTATCAGTGTGGCAGAAGTTGCCTTTATGGAGAGTATTTTACTTGTTGGTATGGTTCATGGATGTAACTATACCCCTGCGCGGTTGAAGCGTTAGAAGATGGAAATGTGGGGACACTTATTGGACTAGTTTCTGACACTTATTACAATGAAGAGAGGCTGGTTTGCACTTATCTTCCCGTAACAACACTAATTCAATTGGGTTTTGTCTAAATATTGGCATATCGAGATGACCTTGGTACTTGTTGGACACCTAATCCTCTAAGGGTTGGTTTGGAAGTTGAATAGACTAAGGAAGTCCAAGAGACCTTGGAATACGAAACCAAAGGTCATATGAATGTACTATGAATGTATATCATTTGTTAATAATAGAGGTAATCTCATGGTTATATTCAATATTCTATTGTTGCCATGTGTGTGTTTAACATGGTATCAGAGCAGACGATATCCTGCCCTGCTCATATTTGAGCCACTAATTTTTTTCATCTTTCTCTGTGTGTTTGTTAGACCTGAGAGTTGTCTAAAATATTCCAGAATATATCTGCACTGGTCAGAGACCCAGGTCTACATATCTAAGCTTTTCTGCATGTTTCAGTTTCTTATGATTTACATTCCTATAATCCTTTCCATAATATCTATGCTCTACTAGCATTATGGATTTGAAGCTCAAAGGGAATACAAAACAATTTGGCGTTGTATTAAATTCCACAATGGTGAATGAAGCAGTGAGCCTCTCCTTCTGCTATGCGGTTTACAATTGCGTTGAAGTTCCTTCTGTTAGATGTGATAGTTCATAGGATAAATGTATATGCAGTGTTGTATTCATATCTACGCATTGTGTTAAGTGTTCTGAAAGCCATGCATACCTATTTCTAGTTAACTCCCCATGCCAATGTTGTCATAAATAAGGTCGGGCTGACATATTAACGCCTCTCACCTCCATGCTGTCCATCCACACCAGGTTTAGAGCTTGTCCCTTTGTCTATCAGGTCTGCTACTTACATGCACCAAGCCATTTCATCTAATTATGTCTCTGCCATGTCTCCCTACAGCTCGTTTGTGTGGAAAAGAGTAAAATTCTGGTGTTAGGGTTTTGGTTTCTGTAAGGTTTGACCTTAATGGCTTTTGGTGGCGTTTCGTTTTGTGTTTCTTGGTGGCTGTGTGAGAAGCGATGTGACTGAGGATGTTTGAAACAGAAAAATTACGTTAACGAAATTGGGTACGTGGTGTGGCTGTCAAGTCAATGCGACTGACGAGCGTCGTTGCACTCCACTTGCTTCAAACCTAAGTTACCAAAGTTACCAACCCTATTCTCATGACAATGCATTTATATAAAAAAAATATTCAAATCGAATGGTACAACCCAGGAAATTGGTAAATAATAGGTGTTACAGGTGTCTAGAGATGATAAGGTCATAGATTCCAGAAAGAGGAAGGCAAGCACAAGGCACACGATAATGTGAAACCTCACACAGAGAGCCCAGTATCCTCCATGTTGTTGTTGTGGCACATAGAACCTTCAAACTATAGCCCGGTAGGCAGAGAGCTATTGAATGGTGTGCATTCTCACTCTCCTTTGACAGGAAACCAAGTAGGAGAGCCGCATAAGCTTCCACTATCTTATTTTCTTCTTCTCACTATCCTTGCATTATAACAACTTCATCATTTTCCCATGTAGCCACCATCCCTACACCATGTATTGCCTCACCAGCACCTTGCCTAGTCAGAAATACAGAGCATAGTGATGCAATTACAGCTCTACGACAAACTCGAACCTTAGAACTTCCTCTGGTAATTTCTTGTTTTTGTTAGCCTTTTTTCTTTTCATAGTTTCCATCTCTTCATCATTGAATTAATATGGATCTTGTGAGTCTTCAAAGGGGGCACTCTACTTCTACTCTACCGGCCTAGAGGATTGCTTCCCTAGGTTTGCCAATGACTTCATGCCAATTGTTGGTGAAACTTTTCATAGTAAGAATAGATTAACGGTTCAAATACAGGTAAAACTATAGAAGAAAGGAGCGTAGGGAATAAAGTTCTAGTT
The DNA here is from genome assembly GCA_031772625.1 of Pinus tabuliformis. NCBI lineage: Eukaryota > Viridiplantae > Streptophyta > Pinopsida > Pinales > Pinaceae > Pinus > Pinus tabuliformis. The sequence continues at coordinate 885,206,322 of CM062820.1, read as the reverse complement.
GGCATGCTCGCTATTAGAACTTGCAAATGAAAATTCTGAGGTTGGTATTGATGTGAAACTACTCTTATTCTTCTTAAAATTTGTGGAGTTCAAAACTGTATCTTGTGAACCAGACAACTTCACTATTTTTCCATGCCCTCACACACCATTAGTAGTGTAAGAAACAAGGAGGAAGAGTCATTCTTTTTTGCACCCACTTATCACATGCATTTTCCATGTATGAAGCAGTGAGTCTTGTCCAGTGAGTGCAACCTTCATACTTGGCGGTGTGGATTATACTCTTTTGGTGATTATATAACTATGACTTGGTTTCTTCATGCCTAGTTGGGAGTTGAAGATTAACCTTGTAAATACATTGAACACTGTGTGTTTGGTCTCCGCGCTAAATTGAGGTTAGTTGCCTGCATTGTTTACAAGTCGTATGCTACTCGGCCTGTCAGGAGTCATTTCCATCTCAAATTATCTGCGTTTGACAGTGGGTATTCTTGGTGCTCTAGTTTCCATGCGATTATATACGTTGATTAAGCTGGTTATAACGGTCTCTACAACCCTAGCATTTCTCGGTTTACATAAACACACATTTCCATTGCAGAAACACACTTTGATATCAAAGCAAGTAAATCAACTTCTCTCTTATGTGATTCAATCTTTGCAAAACGCTCTCGTAGCTTCTGGTCCATGATTTTTTGTTGAGGCTATACCTGTAGAATGTCGAGTCTATCATCAAATAGCAGGGGATGAGATTAATTGTTTAAGGGCGAAAATTTTGTCTTATCTGCCTGACATTCCAGGTTCCAACAGAGCAGGCCACAAATGTCCTACAGAGTCCACATTGCTTCAGTGAATGAGATAGATTTCTCCATGTGTTTTATTTGGCTTTTTAGACTCCAATGATAAAATTGTTCATCGTGACTATGAATTTGACATTATGGAGGCCCTGCGGGGAATTACATTGATAGGTTAGCACATTATCATTCAAAGTTCAAACTCCCTTTATTTGTTGCTCTGTTCAAAATCAAGTTTGCACTGGTGACTGCATGCAAATCTACTCAGGAAAATTTCAGAAAGCAATAAGGCAGACACCCTCCATTGGCTACACCCTATTTCCTATTCTACTGCCATTGGCTTATATGCTATCGACATAGTATATTGAAGTTGGTATTGAAGTTTTTTTTAATCAGTTTTTTATCTAATCATGAAGGTAGAAAGTTGAAAATTAAAAGTAATATTTTCTGGAGGAGAGTTCAGTCATTTCCTGCCATTAGAACTATTACACTTTGATTTTAATAGTGGTGCACTTGTTATGTCTCTAATTGGTGGTGTATTAGATTTTCTCAAAACTCTGATACAATCTACTATCAAAGACAGTCGAAATCAACAAAACCACTCTTGTTGACATTCAAACATGTCTGTAGCATACCCACGAAAAGGTAGAATTTTTGGAACTTGAATCTCAGCTTCAGCAAGAAGAATTTCAGAAATGGAGTCAACATTATGAACATATTTCTATTCAGAACATTGAAACAGGCTCCCATAAGAAACAAATTGATCATATCATTAAGCCCCTCTCAGGAGCAGTTGTACATGCAGATGCAGAAATTTAGCCTACACTTCCCAAGTTGGTCATCAAACCTTGGGAAGATCTTGTTAGCAAAAAGCACAGAATTGGTCTTGGATATGACAAGGACTTGTCCTTTCATACCCCAAACTACTCCAAACCAATCCAATTTGAAAGTGTTGGATTTCTTTTGGACGGTTGATCTTCACCTGCTCCTCATTACAGTTCACCTCCAGCTGTTCCAGATTCTCCCCCTCTTCCACAACAACAAATTGTGAAATGCCAACACTGTGACCGAGTTGGCCATAAAGCTCACTATTTTGATCTTCATCCATGTAAGCAATGTCATAAAACCAATCATTCTTCAAATAGATGCTTCAGAAACAAACATCCTACAAGAACAATGATTCATCTTAGATTGATCGCTTTTTGGCAATGGGCTTCAAAAGCAAAGAAGATATTTCACTCATACAGCATGATCTTCTCTCGAATATTGAAAAGTCTTGAGGTTGAGATCTCTTCATCTTTTCACCTTGTATCTGACAGGGGGGGAAATGATGGTCATCTACAAGCTTCAAATCCACATCAAGTGAGCCTAAGCCACAACCTGCCATACCAGATTCAGAGTTGTAGCTAGAGACAAAGATGCCCCTGAGCATGCCTTCAGTCGGTGATATCTCTTCAAAGAATTGGGGACACTTCCTCTAGCAGAAGATTTCAACTTCTTTCTAGTTTTGGAAGAGTTCTAGGAATTGCATTAAGCATTCTAGAGTTGGTGGTAATCCTTAAACCATCACAAGTTGAGACCTCCCTTTTCAGGTTGAGTTTCTCCCTTTTATGTGGGGCAAGAAATCCCTTTCATGGTTGAAGGTTTCCCTCTTCAAAACATTAGGAGTAGCTCCTCTAGCAGAAGACCTGAGCTTCATGCTAGACTTGGAAGAGTTCTGGGAACTACACTAAGCATTCCATTGTTGGTGGTCATCCTTAAACCACCTCCCTTTATACCAAGATTTCAGAGAGCACATTCAGCCTAGTGCTGCTAGGCATTTTTTTACATTTTGTATTACAGCTCTCTTCTTGGACTCATATATAACCCTTCATATTAAGGGGTGAAATGTTCGAAACCTAATCCTCTAAGGGTTTTTGTGGAAGCCGAATAGACTAAGGAAGTCCAAGAGACCTTGGAATACGAAACCAAAGGTCATATGAATGTACTATAAATGTATATCATTTGTTAATAATAGAAGTACTCTCATGCTTATCTTTAATATTATGTTGCTTCCATGTGTGCGTTTAATAGTTCTCCTCTAGAGGAGGTCGCCACTCTTCGAACCTGAGAAGGAGAAATTGGGGAAGGGAAAAATATGGGTTAGACTCCCAAGGTTGGCGTCACAATTTGGTAGGAAGAGATCTTCAGGTGCATTGGGGATGACCTTGGAATCAATCTCGACCAAGACAAAACATACATAGAATCAGGTTTCTTAGCCATTGCTAGGATTCTAGTTCACCTAGATACCAGAGAGGGTTTTGTTGAGATCTATAGTCTTCAACTTGGGGATATTATTAGATTGATGGTCGTCGATTATGAGGGACTCACTTTTCAATGTAGGTAGTGTCATGAGGTGGGGCACTTGTATGAGTGTCCACTGATAAAAAAGGGGCATACTAACCCCCCGAGAAGATTTGTTACTATGGGTACCCAAAATCTATCATATGTTGAATCCACCCCTGCACAAAACATAGCAATGTATCCCTAGAGGAGGTGGAGGGTGGATGTGGAGGCACTTCAGCACGCGGGCATCCAAACTCCTAATGCTCAAGTCACTTGCTCACACTGAAGGGGTCCATAATTGCTACCAGGTACGCTTAATTTTTCTCCTCCCTCTTTCATATTTTAATCAATTCCGACATTTCTATGTTATCATTAGCTTCTTCGGGATTGAGTTTAGATGCTTGTAAATTCAGTTTAATTAATTTCCCTATTGCGTCGGATCCCCCTACTGATTTAGTTACTGTACCTACCATTTCCTTCAACTATCTTTCAATTCGACTTGTTAGGGAGAACTCTTCTTTCGATAGCTCTCATAGATACAACCTTAGATCTCTAGTCCAACCCTAACCCTTCACTTTTGGACTGGGAGAGGACCCCCTAATAGAGCTTTGAAATTGTCGAGGGGCAAAAAATCTAATATTTCTCAAGCCATCCTAAGAGTGGGAATTGAGGTGGCGAGTGGTATCCAGATTCCAATTGACCAAGTTATTATGGCAAAGGGAAACCCTAATTGGGTTATCCCATGAAGTGTCTTTCTTTCAATTGCAGGGGTTTGGCCAGCCCAAAAGAGAAACTGGCACTCAGAAGACTACTACCCTTGGTTGGGATTGATGTATTATTGCTACAAGTGACTTTGGGAGAATGGGGTTCTATCAAGAATATTTTGTCAAACATACTACCGGGTTGGAATTTTCATACTCTAGATGTGAGGGGGATATCCAAGGGATGCACATTAGCTTTCAGTAATAAGACTATCAAGACTGACAATATTTAGTGTGGCAAAGGATTTTTGGGCGCTAACTTCACAACTACTGAAATTGATGTACCTATTAGATTCATAAATATCTATGGACCCTATCATAATAGGGAGGGCTTTTTGGATAAGCTGATGCCTGCACCATTTAGGAATAATGACTATATCAACATAGGAGGAGATCTGAACTTCTCCTTGGGTCATGTCAAATCCTGGGGATATATGGAAATGACCGATCCCCTGATGGCATATTTTGAACACCTGTTTCACTACAATAACCTCATGAGCATTGACTTGGCCAAGATAATACCAACTTGGCAGAATAGGAGAACTGGTGATCTGAATTGGATCCATGAAGAAATATCACAGTGCTATGAATGTATCAAGACAAGACAGACTTCGAATTTATGGATAAAGAGCGATCAGGAAAACCTCTGTACAGTGGCAGTTTGCAGCCAGCGAGGAATGACGAGGACCTTGGTGAAAGCACGCTGGACGAGGACCATGGAGACTACGCAGGAGGAAAAACTGGCACTTGGGAAGCCCGGATCGGGAAACAGAGGGCATTTCTGATGTACCCCTCGAAAAGGAAAGGCCCCGAGCGCTCGGTCGCATGGGAAGCCAAGAAACTATAGGGAAAGTGCTAAGGAGAAAGAAGAGAACTACACTCCAAAACCGGTGGTATATATCAGAGGAATCCTTGGGCGGTAAGCAGATTTGGAGAAAAACAAGCGATTCCATTTAGCACAGGACGCGTGTCCAGTGAATGAGAGAGAAAACTGCTGCTCATCATGCACTAACGGTTGAGTAAGTTAACCGCACGAAATGAGCGAATGTCATAGGATCTGGGGGCCAGATCTAACGGTGGAGATTGCACCGGGTGGAGGAATCAGAATTGACAGGGGATTAAGCTGCAGCATAGAGAAATTTCAAGTCCAGTTTGACTGTCGAGTTGGCAAATGAGTCATTTGACAGTGTAACCGAAAGTACCAAACCATTGAGGATGAGTTGGTGCAGTTCGTAAGAGGACAAGAGGCCACTCCCTGTGAGACGTTGGCGAAGACGCAGAAGCAGGGAAATCTAAGTGGACATTAGCAGGCAAACCAAAGGGGTGAAGAGGAAGCGAACATACATGGGACAGATTGGCTTTTAGCCACGAATGGCCAGAGAGCAGAACAGGAGAAGAAAGGAAGAGAATGAAGACAGAGAAAGTGAGAGAGAAGGCAGTAATGCAAGAAGCAGAAAATAGAGAGTAGAGCTAACCATAGGCAGCGTCGAGGAGATAGAAGGCTAGAGAGGTCCAAGCCATCGCTGTGAGGATCTGTCGGGAATTGAGTACCACATTGAGCTCCTACCATTAAATACCAGAGAGGTCAATATTTGGCAAGGAAAAGAGTCTATACACTCTAGTGGCTTGGGGGATCCAAGAACCACCCTACCAAGCATTCTCTATTTCAGGAGACTCAAATTGAGCTCCTCATTGTAATTCTCTACTTTAAAGACACAATAAAAGAAGGCAACCACTAAGAGATGGACCACAGATGTAGCCCTAGCGAATAGGGTGAACTCCTTATTAATTGTTGTGTTCTTGCATTTGCTTACTGTGTTTTCCTTAATGTTTTTCATTTCCTAGTGTCTGCGTATTTTGCAATCTAATTTATTCGTTGCCTAAAATAACATAGACACGCACCAGCACATGAGTTTGTAATACCTCCATATAATAATTATTTTACTGAGGTCACATATGAGTGATTTTCAGATCAAACGGTATCAGAGCTAAAGGCTATTAAGGTTAGACAAGCTTGTGTTGGTTTAGCTGTTGAATGCTAACTAGATCCAAGCTCAAATTAGGAGAAGGAGAGTTGGTCAAATCTAATCCTGAAATTAGGAGAGTCTATTTTTGGAAGACAATGGCAGAAGAAGGCTCTGTAGGGCCAGACCCTCAATTCATAGATAGTTTCCTAGGCATAAGGTCCATGGTAGAGGAAATGTATAAGGACTTTAGAAAACATAAGGATGAAGATGCAGCAGGCTCTAAATAAGATAATGGAGAAGATGAATCTCATTTCCATTACCACTCAAAAGGAAAAGGGAAAGAGGAATGCTTTCTCACACCTCCTAATAGCCCTAAACATAAAAATAAAGCATCTTTGATCAAACTAGATGTTAAATTTGATTTGACTATATATGATGGAGAGTTGAATGTAGAAAAGTTGAACAATTGGATTAGACAAATTGATGTTTATTACAGAGTGCAGAGTATTGAATCAGACAAGAGCAAGATTCAACTGGAAAGCCTACACCTTGGAGGCACTGCCTTGGTTTGGTGGGAAGGTAGCACCCAAGCTGACTTGAAGAGACATGGTGAGAATATCTCTGTCTGGAGTGAATTTGTTTCTGCAATCAAAAAATAGTTCTATCCACTGTCCTACATGTGGTAAGCCGTGATGAGTTGGAAAACTCTTCGACAATTGAAAGGGAAAAGTGTGCAAGGGTATACTCGAGAATTAAGAAAGAGAGCATTGATTCTAGGAATCTTATTAGACTCACCTGAGACTATGTTGAAGTACATTGGTGGTCTACACAGCTACATGCGGCACACTATCCTCATGTTTTAATCCCACTATTATAGATGAGGTATCTGTACAAGCTATTTATTTAGAAGCTGGAGGAAATAATAGAAGTCTAGAAGTTGGGGGAGCATCCCAACCCATCGTAAGCAATAATAAGGACAAAAGAAAGAAGAAATGGAAAGCAAGGAAGGCTAATACTACACAGAAGATCAAAGCTTCATGCACTCACCGTAAAAAGGATGGGCATGATGATGAGCACTGTTGGATTCTGCATCAAGAGCTGAGACCTAAGAAATTCGAGGGCAAGAAGAAGAAGACTCATGTAGCTATTCAAAAAGATTTAGGGTTAGACTCAGGAGATGAAACAACTATTGCAGCCACAGGTATAAAAGGTTGTCAGCTTTAGAGAATGTTGAAATCAAGAAGCAGGTGCAGGAGTTGCTCGAGAAAGGGTTCATTAGACCTAGCACATCACCATGTGGGTCACCAATCATTTTGGTGAGAAAGAAATGGCTCATGGAGAATGTGCATTGATTACCGATCACTCAATAAGATAAAAATAAAAAATCATTATCCCCTTCCTCGCATAGATGATCTTTTAGATCAATTGAAGGAAGCTGTTTATTTTTCAAAATTGGACTTGCACAGTGGATACCATCAGGTGAGAGTTCCAGAGCAAGATGCATGGAAGACTACTTTCAAAACAAAGCAGGGATTGTATGAGTGGCTGGTTATGCCTTTTGGCTTAACTAATGCTCCTACTACTTTCATGAGATTAATGAATGATGTACTCAGACCATTTCTTGATGATTTTGTTATTGTGTATCTGGATGACATTCTGATATTTAGAAAAACATGGGAAGAACACTTAAAGCATGCCAAGTAGATATTAGATGTTTTGAAAAGAGAAAAACTTCATGTTAAACTCTCGAAATGTTAATTTGGAAAAACATCTTTGAATTATTTGGGACATATAGTAGGGGGTGGTGAATTGAAGATAGATCGCTCTAAGGTGGCAGTCATTGTAAACTGGCCTAAACCCAAATCTGCTACAAAAGTTAGAAGCTTCTTAGGGGCAGCACAATATTGGAGAACGTTCATTTCTAACTTTTCCATAATTGCAGCTCCCTTACATGTTTTAATAGGATTGAACAAGGTGTTTCAGTGGGGAGGCAAACAACAGAAAGCCTTCAACACCTTGAAAGAAAAGATTAGTACAACACCTATACTAGCACTGCCTGATCTTTAGAGACCATTTGAGATCCAAACATATGCCAGTGACTATGCCATGGGAGGAGTGTTGACACAACATGGTAAACCCATATGTTATCATTCTGAGACTTTTAATTCTGCAGTAGTTAACTATCCCACATATGATAAAGGATTGTATGCATTAGTACAGAGTGTGAATAAGTGGTAACATTATTTAATGGGCAAAGAGATAGTAATACATATTGATCATCAACCACTTCAATATCTACACTCCCAAACTAAGTTGCAGCAATCAAGACACTATAGATGGATGGGTTTTCTACAACAGTTTCATTTAGTCATCAGATATAAAAAGGGCATACATAATAAAGTTGCAGACATGTTATCTAGACCTACTATAAATGCATCCACTATACTTAAGCATAATTATGTGTTACATGCGAGTTACATTGAGAAATATGCTCAAGATAGATACTTTAAATATGTATATGCAAATTTAAGTGAAGGCAAAAGAGTAGAAGAGTTGGACTATCATGCAAAGTTCTGACTCTTATACCATTGTGGGAAGTTATGCATTCCACAAATTGAGAGAGTAAAGATAATTCGAGAAGCACACACTTCTCTAATATCAGGTCACTTTGGGGTAAGTAAAACAGTTGCACAACTGCAAAGATTTTTTTATTGACCAAAAATGAATGAGACAGTTTCTAGGTATGTAAGAGGGTGTACTATGTGTGCTAAAAGCAAGCCCAACAATAGAAAATTAGGCTTGTACACTCCATTACTAGCTGCTTCTCACCCTTGGGAAAGTGTTTCCATGGATTTTGTTGGAGTACTACCCAAATCTAGGAAAGGTCATGATTACCTATATGTTGTTGTGGATAGGTTCAATAAAATGTGTATTTTGATACCTTGTAATAAATAGATTACAACTGAACAAACTACAAAACTGTACTTTGAACATGTATGGGTTCATTTTGGATTACCCACTTCTATTTTATCTGATTGAGACACCCGATTTGTGGGGATGTTTTGGTCAAGTCTGTGGGAACTTATGGACACCAAACTAAAGAAAAGCACAACTTTTCATCCACAAACTGATGGCCAGACAGAAGTAGTTAACAGGACAGTGATCCAGTTACTCAGAGGATATTGTAGCAAACATCCTAAGCTTTGGGATGAACATTTATGTTATGTGCAACATGCTTACAATAGAGAAAAACATTCTTCTACATAGAGATCTCCTTTTGAGACCTGTTTTGGTTTCACACCATGGTCTCCTTTGGATTTTGTCCTTGGTAAAGACACCACAATTGAGGGACACAGTGATGTGGACAAGGCAACTAGGTTCATTAAACAAATCCAAGAGATCCACCAGGTAGTATAGGAACAGCTGGAAAAGAGCCAAGCCAAATACAAGGAAAGGCATGACAAGCATCGGATGGAGCATAATTTCCAAGTTGGTGACCAAGTGTGGTTGTTCATAAGTAAGGACAGGATGCAAGGTGAAGGTAAAAAGCTGAAGCCTATCAGGTATGAACCTTTCAAGATACTTGAGAAGATTGGTGAGAATTATTTTTGCCTTGATATACCAGCTTACATGCACATCTACTTAGTCATGAATGCAGATTTCTTGAGGTTGTTTGAACCATCACTAATTGAGGATCCCTAACGGCAGAGACAATTACCTTCTATTGATGACCTGCTACCTGAATATCTTAATGAATTGCAGGAAGACACAGTGCTGGATGGGAAGGTGAGGACGACATGCAAGGGAGATGTTGAGTACGTCAGAATTGGGCTCAAGGTTTCAAAGCCGAGTAGTGCCAAGTGGATAGAGATTGGACAAGTGAGACAATTGTATCATCACCTAGTCGATGCTTGAAAACCAACTTTTGGTGGTCCAAAATCTTTTTCAGTGGGAAGGCCATGATCCGAATTGGATCCATGAAGAATTATCACAGTGCCATGACTGTATCAAGACATGAAAGACTTCGAATTTATGGATAAAGAGCGATCAGGAAAACCTCTGGACAGTGGCAATTTGTAGCAAGCGAGGAACAATGAGGATCTCAGTCAAAGCACATTGACCGAGCCCCATGGAGACTGCGCAGGAGGAAAAACGGGCACTTAGGAAGCCGAGATCGGGAAACAGAGGGCATTTCTGATGTGCGATTAGTTCTTAGCACTAATCACGCATTACTGGGAAAAACACCTCGAAAAGGAAAGGCCTCGAGTGCTCAGTCACATGGGAAGCCGAGAAACTGTGGTGAAAGTGCTAAGGTGAAAGGCGAGACCCACTATCCAAAACTGGCGGTATATATCGAAGGAAAATTTGGGCGGTAAGCGGATTTGGAGAAAAACGAGTGATTCCATTCAGCGCCTGATGCATTTCCAAGTGATGAGAGAGAAAACCACCACTCATCGCGCACTAATGGTCGAGCAAGTCAACAACACGAAATGAACGAATGTCATAGGATCTGGGGGCTTCATATTTGACGGTGGAGATTGCACCCAATGGAGGAATCAAAATTGACGGGGGATTAGGCCGTGGCGTAGACAAATTTGAGGTCCAATTTGAATGTTAAGTTGGCAGATGAGTCATTCCACAGTCTAACCAAAACTACCGAACCATTGAGGACAAGCGGGCGCAGTTCGTGAGAGGACAAGTGACCACTCCCTGTGAGACGGTGGCGAAGATGCAGAGGCAAGGAACTCCAAGCGGACAACAGCAAGTGAAATGAAGGGGTGCAAGAGGAAGTGAACAAACATGGGACAAGTTGGCTTTTAGCCATGATAGCTAGAGATCAGAACAGGAGAAGAAAGGAAGACAGAAAAGTTAGAGAAAGAGAGAGAGAAGATAGTAAAGCAAGAAGTAGAAAATACAGAGCTGAGATGACCATAGGCAACATCGAGCAGACAGAAGGCTGGAGAGGTCCAAGCCATCTCTGTGAGGATCTATCGGGAGATGAGTACCACATTGGGCTCCTCCCATTAAAGACCAGAGAGGTCAAGATTTGGCAAGGAAAAGAGTCTATGCACTTTAGTGGCTTGGGAGATCGAAGAACCACCCTACCAAACATTCTCTATTTCAGGAGACTCAAATTGATCTCCTCATTGTAACTCTCTACTTGAAAGACACAATAAAAGAAGGCCACCACTGGGAGCTAGACCAGAGATGTAGACCTAGAGAATAGGTTGAACTCCTTATTAATTGTTGTGTTCTTGCATTTGCTTACTATCGTTTCCTTAGTGTTTTCCATTTTCGAGTGTCCGTGTATTTTGCAATCTAATTGATCTGTTGCCTAAAATAACATAGACACACACTACCACGTGAGTTTGTAATACCTTCATATAATAATTACTTAACTGAGGTCACATATGAGTGATTTTCAGATCAACTGGTGAGGATGAACTAGCTAGAAGATTGGACAGATTCATTATTAAAGCACCTATGTTGGAGAAGTGGATAGAATTAGACAATGGGTGGGATCACGGGGTATATCTAACCAATGCCCGATCTATTTGGAAATTATGAATTCCAATTACAATCAAAATTCCCCTTTCAAATTTAACTCTACATGGCTTGTAGAAGATGAATTTCACAAACTAGTTATGGACTCCTAGATTCACTGTGGAGAAGAAACAGCTCCACTCCCACAGAGGTGATCTCCAACAATTTAGCTCGAATAAATCTCAGAACCATAAGTTGGGCTAAAGAAAAAAAGTAAAGGGATGAGGCTAATATTTAGAAAATTGAATCTAACAGATCGGAGTTGGAGGGAAAGGGTATTGCTAGTTATTCAACCAGGGATAGTAAGGAACACTTGACAAGGTTATAAACTGAAAATATTCACCTTCTAAGACATCAAGAAGAGACATGGAGATCGAAGAGTAGATTGATTTGGCTAAAGGATGGGGATGAAAATTCAAAGTTGTTTCAACAATAAGCCAGTGGGAGAAAATTGAGTAATACACTTTGGACTCTAAGGGACCATACTAGAAGGGAAGCCAGTACCTTCAATTGGCTTGCAGATATGGGTATCAGACATTTCTCCCAAATGTATAGGGCACGCAAAGATGCTACCATTGTTGAGCTACTCTATATTGCTAGTACATTACCTAGATTTGTTGAGGCAGAGGATATAGAGACATTAAATGACTCGGTGACTTGGGGGAGATCAAAGTTGTTCTAAAATGGTTTAAAAGAGATAAAATCCTAAGACCAGACGGTTGGCCTATGGAGTTCTACATTACTTTTTTTAGCATATTGGTGTTGATCTCCTAATTGCAATTGAGGACTGCAGACTTTCAGGGTTGATGTATGAGGGGCTTAGTGGTGAGCTCCAGTATTGTAGCAATAATGCTACAACTCCTGGGGCTTCCTGTCTCTCATTTTATCAACCCGGTAGTTCGTACAAACTTGGAAGCGACGATGCTATATGCACAAGTACTAGCTCTTGTCGCAGCTGTCACTTGATCAGCTGGCACAAGTCCGCTAGGGCTCAAGCCAACTTCTATAGGCTCTCAGAAGAAGCTTGCTAATTGATGGACGAAAGCTATTCTCAAAGGAAAACTACTCTACCTGACAAAATGGACTGAAAGCAAATCAAAGCATGTAAACCTAGGAAACCCTAATTTAACTAGTCTAACCTCTATAATGCAAAGAATGTGAATAAAACCTCTACCAATGTTGTTTTTACCTCTAATAAGTGGAAATGCATGGATCTAAGCTACTTGCATCATAAAAGACATGTTTTTGTATTTTTCCTTTAAGTGGATGGAATGATTGTGATTTTGTGCTAACTAGGGTTTGGTTGTGCAGATGGGATGGAGAAGGAAGGAAAGCGTGGGACAGGTTGGGGAGGCTAGGAGAGGTCCCTAGGGATCCTTAGCATCCATCCACAGAGGTTCCTCGCATTCAGAAGCTCAGCAACCGAGTGAGTGGCCTCCTACAGGATGTCTGCAGGGGATCCTACAGGATACGCAGAGATTTCTACAGGATGTCTACAAATTGCTACAGGATGACCTACCGTGAGTGTTTGAAGTGATGGAGGAGTGATGGAATGGTAGGGGGAGATGTGTAAGGTAGGAATAGGGCTGGTGATGGCTCAGAAGTGGAAGAATAGGATAGGGAGTGAGTGTGGGGAATAGGTTGGAAGATAGAGGACTAGGTCAACAAAAAGGGCTAGAGAATGAAGCTATGTGAGGAGTGAAAGACTTTGGGAGATAACAGAGCGGAGCAGGGGTCAAATATGTGTTTGCATGCGTGATCAAGATGGAGAATGAGGTAATGGAACGAGAGAGAGCAGTGTAAGTGAAACAAATGCTTATGACTGTCACCAAACCGAAAATGCATCAACCTAAACTACCTGTGCGTATAAACTCAATGAACAGCAATCCAAAATGCGAAGGAGAATGTGCATGAAGTTGTGATGAAGGTGTGTGGGCAGGTGTGAATCATGTGGAAAGATCTATCGTAAACGAGACTATGTTGCAGCATGTATGAAGTGAAGAACTGCGTGTTTTTGTGGCTGGTATAGGCTGCACTCCAATCTCCAAACGGAGATGGCAGTGGAGGCTTCCTCAACCTTTTTTTTTGCTGGAGCTCCAATGTATTATCAACCTGCTAATCTAACTAAACAACCAAAAGCAATTCAACCATAAACTAGTCCTATCTATGCTCATGAAAAAGACTAATTCAACAACCTGTAATTCAAATTGCATGTGAAAATAAAAACTCAGAGTGCTGAAACGAAATGCAAACAACACTACAACAGAGGGGATCTATGGCTCTCAGGTTGGGCCCTAACCTGAGAGCTATAGTCTCCTTAAGAAAACTCAGAGCTAGATCAAAATCTGCCTTCTTTATTCATAATCTGATGTTATGCCAAAACTGGCTTACAACAAGAACTAACACCGAGCTGTGCTCAAAAATTACAATAATAATGTGAAAGTTTCAACAACCTATCAAAGGCTACGGCCTCTATACTTATGCAAAAACGATCATCCAACAGGTCTCCTTGATTTTAGGAACTCGGCTGTCCAACTGAAGTTTAACTTGGTGATCCTGTAGAACAGTTATGACTGTTGTTCCTGCAGAATAGTTGGCTGCCTCTATGCTCGGTGCTCTATGCTCGGTGGGGAGATTGGATTGGAGCTCAGAGTCCTTGGTGGGAATCACGAGGAAGGTCCCAAGACCGTGGACATCCTCTCCTAAAAACCAGCAGTGCCACCTCCTTGTCTCCTTGTCTCCTTTTTCGTGTCTTTTCTCCCTTTAAATGCAAAAAACCTGAAAGCATCATGCATTAGTCACGTAGATAATATGTCTACCCTTCTTCCTACAAACAACATGAACAAACTAAGAAATGCATGCATAAGCAATAAAATATGAATGGTTTGAGCAAGTAGAATAGGCCAAAATGAGCCCAAATTGTACCAAAATTGGGGCTCATCATCACCCCCCAGCTAACCATTTGCTCATCCTTGAGCAACCTTGCTCCTGCTCCTTGTCCTTGGCCGAGGACTCGGGACCGGAACAGGCTCTTTCTTTCCAGCTTTTGATGGCCCTGCCTTCTCTGCCCCTGGTGGTGACGAGGGTGGAACTTCTTCCCTCTTTCCTGTTTCTTTGCGCCAGGCTTCGGAAGGCGATTGGCCTATCTTTCGTGTCCAGGAGGTGACCTTCGGGCTTCCTTTCTCGGGGGTGGCCGGTGTCTTAGAGGGAGTTTTCTCACTGGGTGAAGTAGGAACACTCCCTAAAGTGGTTTGGCTGCTGGGAGGAGGCTGCGACATGTCTGTTTTCATCCTCTGACTTCTCCTGGTTCTGGAAGGTAGAGGGATCTCCCTCTCCCTCTTTTCTGTTGGTTTCGCAGGTGTGCTGAGGGCGGCTAGCGCAGTTGCTGCCTCCTTCTCGAGAGGATCAGCCTTCTCTCCCTTGCTTTTTACTTTCCCGGTGCTCCTTGTGGAAGCCCCTTCCCTTTCTATTTTCAGGCTTCCTGTAGAAGACCCCTCTTTATCCACTTTCGTCCCTCCTGTAGAAGACCCTTTCTTTACGAGCTGTGGGCTTCCTGTAGAAGACCCCTTCTCTGTTTTTGGGCTTCCTGTAGAAGACCCCTTCTCTGTTTTTGGGCTTCCTGTAGAAGCCTTCGTCTGCTTTCCTGTAGGCGTACTTCTTGGGCTTCCTGTAGAAGCCTGCTTTTGTTTTCCTGTAGGTGTTGTTCTGGGGCATCCTGTAGAAGCCTGCATTTGTTTTCCTGTAGAGGCTGCTTCCGGGCTTCCTGTAGAAGCCTGTTTTTGTGTTCCTGCAGATGCAACTCTCACCACCTTTTCTTGCTTGGCTGCATGGATTTTGCTTTTGGCTTTGACTGCAGGAACTGACGAGGTGCTTGGGCTGGCAGGGACCACCTCAGTTTTGACTGCCCTAGTTTTCAACCTCTTTTCCCTTGCTGACAGGATGGGGGTGTCCTCTTTTGCTCTGTCATCCTTTCCCTCCTCCTTCTCCTTTCGTTCTTTCTTCTGTGTTGGAGTCGGGATCTTTTGGCTTTTCCCTTTCTTATTCTTGGCTACTGGCTCTTCTTCCTCACAGCTAGAGGACCCCGTTTCTTCAAGCAACATCTTTATGTCCCCTTCTCTTGTTAAATTCCTAAATGATTCCCATGCGAGGGGGACCTTATATGAGTGGAGAGCATCCTCCACAAGAAGTTTGATTAACCCATGGTGGGCTACCTGATCCGGAATGCCGTCCTTGAGCTTTGTAGCGCACTCCATCAAGGACTGTAGTAAAAAGTAAGGAATGCTCAATCTCTGTTCTGCAGGAAGATTAATCCGGTGTCTTAGTTCACTGAGCAGCCGGAAGTGATATGCATACACAATACTGTAACGACCCTCACAGGTGATATATTTCATGATTTGCAAACTGACTTCGTTCCATGGTGGCAACAGGCTTGTCCTCCTCACCCCATTTTTGTCCTCTGTGAATGATTCTTCAGGTGGGAAGAACTCTTTCTTGGCTTGCTGGCTTAGCTTTCGTTCTTCTTTATCCCACGGGAGACCCATAGGAAGCTCAGTGATTCTGCTGATAGACTGCGGAGTGATCGTGAGGCTTAGGCCTCTGAAATTGACTGTGGCCAGCACCTTGGATTTTGGCCTCAGGGCCTGCAAGAATTCCTCGGCCACTTCCTCATCGTACCCCTGCAACTTATCACAAAAAGACATCCACTGTGCTTGTGTAAAAATCTCTACCACTGCCTGACTTCTCCTCAATTTTTCTGAATCTGTGGGTTCTCGCCTGATAAATCCACCCGGCATGATGCACAAATTTCTTAACCGGAGGTGGTGATGGTGGAGGAGTGTGAAGTTTCGGTGACAGGGTGCAGAACAATGCGTGTAATCCACAAAATTTTACAACACAGTCTAACTACTTCAACAATCTTGTAGAATGACAGTATAGGCCTACAGACAGCAATTTCACCACTTTCTCTATACCCAGACAGTAACTGACAATTCTACCACCTTACATGACTATTTGCATGAGAAGTCCAGGGTTACCTCGTTACTCAGCCACCTTTTTTTACGTGCACACCCGCGTTCCTCTAGAAGGCTGCGTTCCTGTAGACTGCGTTCCTGTAGAACTGTGTTCCTGTAGGAGCAGTGCGCAAATTTCCGAGAGGACTGCAATTGGACCGTGGTTGAGGTGCGCTTCACTGGTGTTCTGGTAGCCAACAGCTCGGCATATCAAGGTGCAGAGACGATCGGAATAGCCACTCGAGTTCGAAGTGGTGGTTGATTGAATGCATGTCAAAATCTAGCCGATTAGATTTTGAATCGGCGCGATTCGTGGCGCGGGGGACAGCTCATCCCCCGCCGGACCGTTGAGGGACGTCATCAACCACTCACCGGTGTATTCACTTGCTACCGCATTCATTCCCACAGATCTGTCGCCGCCTTTTTCTGCTGAACTCATTCCCACGGATTCTCACGTGCGTGCTGCTGATTTATTTCGTGGTCGCCACCGGAACATTCAACTATACCATAACTAGCCGACGTGGCCAGTCTATTTGGCCATACGGCTGCTCAACCATTCACCTTTATGCCATGCAAACAAATCAAAGTAATATTCATGCGATTTGATGGAAGGAAGGGGTTAGACGCTTACCTGCGCGGCTGCACACGATTTTTCCAGTTTTTCGATGATGGTGAGCGGATCTACCTGCTGCATGCACACTCACATAGACCCGGAGGCTCATGGTTACATGTTGCTGACGATGGAGGGAACGCTGTGGTTGCATGCGCTCGCATTACCTTGGAGATGGCGGTGTTGTGAACGGTATCCACTCCAGCAGGTTGAACTGTTACAGGATTCCCGCGGGTGTCTTGTACCAGTTCTTCTTCCTTGGGTGTATGCTACACGGCGAAGGATCTGGTCTTTCAATCCCGCTTCCGGAGCTTCTGATGCCTGTGGTATAAGATCTCCGCGCTTGTTTATCTTTGAAAATGCCTTTTTCCGTGAGAACTCATTGATCTGTTTTGCTGGTGCAGGGGACTTGGATGCATGTTGACGAGGATGGTGGAGCAAGGTAACAGCGTCGTGCATGGGCCCAAAAGAGGCTTGCATGTGTCCACACCAACCCGTAGTCATCAGATCTGCTCATGAAATGCATTCTGGTCCGTTCTGAGCTTCTACAGGAAGTTTCCTGTAGAAATACAGAGCTTCCTGTAGACAGGCAGCTCTTCCTGTAGAAACTGGCACCTTCCTGTAGAAACTGGCACCTTCCTGTAGAAACTCGCACCTTCCTGTAGAAAATCTGCGTCTTCCTGTAGAAGAATCAATCTATAATGAAAGTGCACATACCTTGAAGAACATAAGCATTCTTGGAGGAGGAGCTGGTGAGGTGTCCTGGCTGCATGCTAAGGACCTTTGACCTTGAGTTGAGAGGCTTCCTCTCCTCCATAGAACACCTGCAATCTGCATGCAAATAACTTATGGATCTTGTTTTTTCTTTTTTCTTTTTTTTCTTTTTTCTTTTTTTTTGAAGGATAGCAGGGGCGCCTCAATGAGGTTTTCACCCCTACCACCTGCCTTAAGCGCCTCAAAGAGGTTTTCACTCAAGGATCTTTATCTCTTTTTTTCTTTTTCTTTTTTTGAAAGATAGCAGGGGCGCCTCAAATGAGGTTTTCACCCCTACCACCTGCCTTGGGTGCCTCAGAAAGGTTTTCACCCAAGGATCTTTATTATTATTATTTCTTTTTTTTTTTAGATTCTTCAGGGTGTGCCCAAAGCAGGGGCAGAACCCTTCTCTATGACCAATACTGCCTTCTCCATAGTTTTGATGAACTCTTGTCTGGAGGGAGGCTTCCTGTAGATCTTCAATCGATGCCCGCTGACAAGCATGGGGATGGCTTCCTCATCAATGGTCCGAATGAGAACAGATCCATTGTCATGACATTTTTCCACTGAATATGGCCCTAGCCATCTGGTTCTCAGCTTCCCCTTGAAATCTTTGTATCTGGAATCATACAACAAAGCCCAATCTCCCGGCTGAAATTGCTTGTCATGGAGATGTTGGTCATGCCACACCTTCCTCTGAAGTTGAACCACTTCCGAGTGAAGGAGGGCCTGCATGCGGTGCTCGTCCAGGCCATTCAGCTGCAGCAGCCTTTCTTGATGTGCATGGCTGAGATCTAGGTCCAGCTGAGCTGCCATCCTCAAAGTGTTATACTCAAACTCAATGGACAGCAAAGCTTTCTTCCCATAGACCAGCTCATAAGGTGTGAAGCCGGTGGTGGTCTTCCAAGTGGTGTTGTAAGCCCATGTGGCCTCAACCAGGCGATCTGTCCAATCTTTTCTACTACTGCTCACCACTTTGGTCAAGATCCCCTCTAATGCTCTATTGGTGACTTCCACCTGCCCATTTGCTTGAGGATGATAGGGGGTGGAAGTCCTATGCTTGATCTTGTGATGAGCTAGGAGATCTTCAACCAAGTTGGATGTGAACTGGCTCCCTTGATCGGTCACCAACTCTCTTGGGTAGCCAAACTTGTAGAAGATGTTCTCTCTTAGGAACTCGGCCACTTTCTCTTCTGTTGCTGCTTTGATTGCTTTGGTCTCTGCCCACTTTGTCAAGTAGTCAGTACGCACAATGATGTAGGATCTTTGCCTCGAAGAGGGATTGATTGGACCCACAAAGTCCATGCCCCACTTCTCAAATGGCTCAAGAGTCACTTGAGGTTGGAGAGGCATCTCATCCCTTTGGGTCAGTTTCCCCATTCTTTGGCATTGGTCACACTGACTGACATATCTTCTGACATCTTGATGAAGTGTGGGCCAATAGTAGCCTGCCTGCAGGATCTTGAAGGCAGTTCTTTTTGCTGCAAAATGTCCTCCACAAGGCCCATCATGACAGGTGAGGAGGATGTCAAAGACTTCCTCTTCCCTTACACAACGCCTTAAGATCTGATCGGGGCCAAGCTTGAACAGATTGCCCCCGATCC
The DNA here is from genome assembly GCA_031772625.1 of Pinus tabuliformis. Taxonomy (NCBI): domain Eukaryota; kingdom Viridiplantae; phylum Streptophyta; class Pinopsida; order Pinales; family Pinaceae; genus Pinus; species Pinus tabuliformis. Next base: position 885,186,964 of record CM062820.1, on the reverse strand, counting down.
AAGTGAATGAGGCACTTTTTCTGATGATTCTGCTCTTCTCTTTTGAAGAGAGGTGCGGAGGGAACTGAGCTGAAACAAGGTAGTTTGCTATATCAGCAAACCATGGAGAGAGTACTGAGATAGAAAACAGATGCTCATCAGGCATCTAGTCATCCACCGTCCCATCTTCATCTGCAGACAAATCCAATCTAGACAAAAAATCAGCAACAACATTTTCTCTACCTGGTTTATCAACAATGGTTAAATCAAACTGCTGCAATAAAAGTAACCATCTAATGATACGAGCATTCACATCTGGTTTATTCATCAAATATATAATAGCAGCATGGTCAGTATGTACAAAGGTCTGGTAACCAGTAATATAATGTCGGAACTTGTTCAATGCATGGACCACAGCCAAGAATTCCTTCTCGGTTACAGTGTAATTCAGCTCAGCTTTGGACAAGTTTTTGCTAACAAAGTAAATGGCATATGGAAGTTTCTGCTCAACTTGTCCTAAAGCTGCACCTATGGCTTTGTTCGAGGCATCAGTGTGGATGTGGAAAGGTAGGGCCCAGTTTGGACCTCTCAAGATTGGTGCTGACACCAACTTGTCCTTTAACTCATTCAAACTCTTCTGACAATTGTCAGTCCACTTAAACTCCACATCTTTTGCCAACAGACCAAACAATGGCGAGGCTAGCTTGTTGAAATCTTTAATGAATCTCCGGTAGTATCCTGCTAATCCCAAGAAACTCCGGAAATCCCTTACTTTTTGAGGAGGTGGAACCCTCTTGATGAGAGCAATTTTGTTAGGATCCACCTGCAATCCTTGGGAAGAAATGGTATGGCCTAGCACGGTCCCCTCAGTCATTAGGAATTCACATTTTTCAGGACTAAGGGACAAGTTCATCTCGGTGCATTTGGTTAGGACTTTCCCCAGGTTGGACAATGCTTCCTGGAAGTTGGCCCCATAAGGAGTAAAGTCATCCATGTATATTTCCACTGCATCATGGACCAACTCCGAGAAGATGCTCAAGACAGCTCTCTGAAAAGTAGCAGGAGCATTGCATAGCCCAAAGGGAAGGACTCGGTAGGCAAAGGTACCCCAAGGACAAGTGAAGGTGGTCTTATCTTGGTCTTCCGGGCTGATTTGGATTTGATTGTACCCGCTAAACCCATCCAGGAAAGAGAAGAACTTCTTTCCTGCCAGTCCATCCAACACTTGATCTATGAAAGGTAAAGGGAAATGGTCTTTCTTGGTAGCTTTGTTCAGCTCCCAGTAATCCACACAGATCCTCCACTTCCCATTCTTCTTGGGAACCAATACTAGAGGGGACACCCATTCACTATCTGAGATGGGGTAGATGAATCCGTCATCCAACAGTTTCTGCAATTCTTCCTTGACAATGTCCTTAAGGGCTGGATTCATTCTCCTCTGAGGTTGCCTAACTGGTTTACAATCCTCTTTGATGTATATATGATGGGTACAGACTGAAGGATGGACTCCTTTCATTTCCTTATAGCTCCAAGAAAAAGCATCTAGGTGGTTGGCCAACAGACTACACAGCTGCTTTTCCTGGGAAGGAGATAGGGAGGAGCTGACTTTCAATGCTCTCTCAGGGCCGAACTCCACATTCTTAATTCTGGGAGTGACAGGGTTGGTTGTACAAAGATCCACTAAGGTGCTAGCTTGGGCATCCTCCACCAATTTTTCTAAGGGTAGTGCACTGGTAGGTGGGTTTTGGATCAAGTTCTCGATCAAGTCATCCTCGGTTGGGGGGTTTCTTCTAGTGGTATCTAAGGTACACAGAGGTGCTGAGTACACCTCGTCTTCTTCTCCTTCTTCCAACCAGAGTGGTAAATCATGCTCTAAAGAAGGTTGGGCAGGAGGGTATAGGACTAGCTGCTTGGACATGGGACCATTTTTGATGGTCATGTTTCCTGCCCGACAACTTATGTAAGAATCTGCAGTAGCTAACCAAGGCCTTCCCAAAATGAGAGGATATCCAGTAAGCTTGGCCTTTGGTTGCAGAACCAGGAAGTCTGCAGGGTATTCCCAAGAATCAATGGAGACCATGACATCCTCCACAATCCCTTCGGGAGTCACGGTGGAGCGATCTACTAATTTCAGTACTGTCGAGGTCTTCCTCAAGGAACCCTGAAGATTGAGTTTAAGCATGGTATCCCTGGTCATCACATTGATGGCCGCCCCGAGATCATTCAAGGTGTGGGGGATAATGGTGCCATTGATGTGAACATCTACTACAGGACTTCTAGGATCTAGGTACTTTGGGCAGATGACTTGTCCTAGCATAAGGTCAGACAGTTGTCCTATGACATTGATAGTTGAGGCATCTTTCTTCCGTCTGCCTGGGTGTTTGAAACACTTCTCCTTAACCAGCTTGTTATATATTGGCACATCCTTGATGGCTTGGAGAAGTGGGATTTTTACACACAACTGCTTGAGCTCACCCAAAAGCTCATCTTCTTCTGGGTTAGGTTGTGTGGTGGCTGTTAGTCTCTCAGGAAAGGGTGGAATAGGCCTTGGTTCACTCTCCTGATGGTCTTCCTCATCCTCTGGGGGAGGAGGCTGGCGATATGGAAGAGTCTTTCCAGATCTAAGATTTATCTCCTGAATCTCCACAGCATAGGTAGGGCATGAGGTTTCCCCGGTGTATACCTGCTGGTCCTGTCTATTGTTGGGGTTGGGGTTCGGTTGAGTAGGCATTTGAGGTTGCCTTGGAGGAGCAGGAGGTAATGGTTGTGGTTGAACTGGAGGTGGAGGCAGAATGGCGGGTGGAGTGTTGTACTGAGGCCTCCACCCCGACTGAGGTGCATTCCATTGAGGCTGTGGCTGGGTATGTGAGTGATATGGATGAGAAGTAGGTTGAGTGGGGTACTGAGGTGGATAAGACCATGGAGGAGGCATGGACCATGAAGGATGAGCAAGGGGACCCCAGGAAGGCATAGGAGTTGACTGGTTGGGGTTGTAATAAGCTTGAGATGCCCCTTGCATCCCCTGCTGATAAGGTCTAGATCCTTGTGGTCTCCTTTGGTTGAGGTAATAGAGAGGCTCTGTGGGAGCTTCGGTCCCTTGGTACATGGCTTTAAACCCAAGTAAGGTTGGACACTGATTTGTTGGGTGGTCCTCCTCACAAACGAAACACACTTCAACCGAATGCAATGGGCATTCGTTCTTAGGGTGTCTTCTGGTGCACCTAGGACAGAAGACAACCAAGGCTCTCTCAGCTTCTTCTTTCTTCTGCTGGATCCTAAATGTTTCCAGCTACATGGCAATGGTCTGTCTCACCTCACTCTTAAGATCTTCTAATTGGTTTGTAAACTCATATTTGGAGAAAGGGACACCAGTGGAGAGGAGATTTCCTCTACCTCGTTTCCTAGCTGCCCTGGAATGATTTCTAAACACAGTCTTGATGTCCTCATAAGGCAGTTGGTAAATGTCCCCCCCAGCTAACATGTGAAGGGTGTCTAAGAGATCTTCAGGGACTCCTCAGAGTAGAACCAACTTGAGGGATTTAGGGTCAAGTGTGCACCTGGCCCGCTTATAGCTAAGTTGGAACCTCTCCTCATAATCCTCTAAAGACTCATCATTCCCCATGGTCATCCGAAAGATCTCTCCCTTGGTTTCCTTAGACCTACAGTAATCCCGGTACTTGGTGTTGAAAGCTTGCTGCATCTGAGGCCAAGTAGTGATACTATTCCCAGGTAAACCCATGAACCAGCGTAGTGCTGCATCCTTGAGAGTGGAAGGGAAAAGTTTCAACTTTTGCTCATCTTCAGCATAGTCATAGGTTCTACAAAGGACAACAAACTCAAACAGGAAGGTATCAGGATCCTCAGTGGTTAGTCCATGGAAGTGAGGCAAGGCGGAGGGGCTAATGTTCTTCATTTTCATCTCTCCATTGGTCTCTCGGATGGGGAAAGCTCCTTCTATTCTCTCATCTTCCCCTCTGTTATCAACCATGGCTTCAGATGGAGTGGTCTCTAACTCTTCTTCTTCTATAGGGCCTTGGTATATCTCAGGATGTTCACCTATAGGTTCCTCTGGGTCACTGTCACCAAAGAAGAGAGAAGGGTGACTTAGTGATGTGGTGGGGGTGTTGGGTAGGAATTTGCCTGATTTATCTCGGTTCCTACGAGGCATGAAATGGAAAGGACTTTTCTTTTTTGAGTGCTTTTGCTTTTCTTTGGTACCTGCAAAACTGAAACAGAGTGATCTACAACTAACTATATTGCTCAAATGAAATTGCGGAATTGGAAAGCTAATCTAGGAAAGCAAGAAATATTAATCTAAGAAAGCAAGGAATATTAACCTAGGAAAGCAGGAAATGCTAATCTATGAAAGCAGGAAATACTAAGCTATGAAAGGAGGAAATACTAAGCTAGGAAAGCAAGAAATACTAAGCTACTTTTGCAGAATGGAAACAAAATAAACTACTGAGCAGAAGTAAGAGTACGAAAGTAGAAGAAAAGCAACAATTACTAATACTCTGACGCTTCCCCGGCAACGGCACCAAAAAGATGGTGAGCTCCAGTATTGTAGCAATAATGCTACAACTCCTGGGGCTTCCTGTCTCTCATTTTATCAACCCGGTAGTTCGTACAAACTTGGAAGCGACGGTGCTATATGCACAAGTACTAGCTCTTGTCGCAGCTGTCACTTGATCAGCTGGCACAAGTCCGCTAGGGCTCAAGCCAACTTCTATAGGCTCTCAGAAGAAGCTTGCTAATTGATGGATGAAATCTATTCTCAAAGGAAAACTACTTTACCTGACAAAATGGACTGAAAGCAAATCAAAGCATGTAAACCTAGGAAACCCTAATTTAACTAGTCTAACCTCTATAATGCAAAGAATGTGAATAAAACCTCTACCAATGCTGCTGTTACCTCTAATAAGTGGAAATGCATGGATCTAAGCTACTTGCATCATAAAAGACATGTTTTTGTATTTTTCCTTTAAGTGGATGGAATGATTGTGATTTTGTGCTAACTAGGGTTTGGTTGTGCAGATGGGATGGAGAAGGAAGGAAAGCGTGGGACAGGTTGGGGAGGCTAGGAGAGGTCCCTAGGGATCCTTAGCATCCATCCACAGAGGTTCCTCACATTCAGAAGCTCAGCAACCGAGTGAGTGGCCTCCTACAGGATGTCTGCAGGGGATCCTACAGGATACGCAGAGATTTCTACAGGATGTCTACAAATTGCTACAGGATGACCTACCGTGAGTGTTTGAAGTGATGGAGGAGTGATGGAATGGTAGGGGGAGATGTGTAAGGTAGGAATAGGGCTGGTGATGGCTCAGAAGTGGAAGAATAGGATAGGGAGTGAGTGTGGGGAGTAGGTTGGAAGATAGAGGACTAGGTCAACAAAAAAGGCTAGAGAATGAAGCTATGTGAGGAGTGAAAGACTTTGGGAGATAACAGAGCGGAGCAGGGGTCAAAGATATGTTTGCATGGGTGATCAAGATGGAGAATGAGGTAATGGAACGAGAGAGAGCAGTGTAAGTGAAACAAATGCTTATGACTGTCACCAAACCGAAAATGCATCAACCTAAACTACCTGTGCGTATAAACTCAATGAACAGCAATCCAAAACGCGAAGGAGAATGTGCATGAAGCTGTGATGAAGGTGTGTGGGCAGGTGTGAATCATGTGGAAAGATCTATCGTAAACGAGACTATGTTGCAGCATGTATGAAGTGAAGAACTGCGTGTTTTTGTGGCTGGTATAGGCTGCACTCCAATCTCCAAACGGAGATGGCAGTGGAGGCTTCCTCAACCTTTTTTTTTGCTGGAGCTCCAATGTATTATCAACCTGCTAATCTAACTAAACAACCGAAAGCAATTCAACCATAAACTAGTCCTATCTATGCTCATGAAAAAGACTAATTCAACAACCTGTAATTCAAATTGCATGTGGAAATAAAAACTCAGAGTGCTGAAACGAAATGCAAACAACACTACAGCAGAGGGGATCTATGGCTCTCAGGTTGGGCCCTAACCTGAGAGCTATAGTCTCCTTAAGAAAACTCAGAGCTAGATCAAAATCTGCCTTCTTTATTCATAATCTGATGTTATGCCAAAACTGGCTTACAACAAGAACTAACACCGAGCTGTGCTCAAAAATTACAATAGTAATGCGAAAGTTTCAACAACCTATCAAAGGCTACGGCCTCTATACTTATGCAAAAACGATCATCCAACAGGTCTCCTTGATTTTAGGAACTCGACTATCCAACTGAAGTTTAACTTGGTGATCCTGTAGAACAGTTATGACTGTTGTTCCTGCAGAACAGTTGGTTGCCTCTATGCTCGGTGCTCTATGCTCGGTGGGGAGATTGGATTGGAGCTCGGAGTCCTTGGTGGGAATCACGAGGAAGGTTCCAAGACCGTGGACATCCTCTCCTAAAAACCAGCAATGCCACCTCCTTGTCTCCTTGTCTCCTTTTTCGTGTCTTTTCTCCCTTTAAATGCAAAAAACCTGAAAGCATCATGCATTAGTCACGTAGATAATATGTCTACCCTTCTTCCTACAAACAACACGAACAAACTAAGAAATGCATGCATAAGCAATAAAATATGAATGGTTTGAGCAAGTAGAATAGGCCAAAATGAGCCCAAATTGTACCAAAATTGGGGCTCATCACTTAGTTCGACTTTTATTGCTCTCATACTGAAAGCTAATAACCCTGAATCATTTTAAGACTATCTTCCTATATCCTTATGTAATTTCATATTCAGAATAATATCAAAAGTAATTTCAATTTGTATCAAGCCAATTTTATCCAAGATGATTTCCAAGGGATAATTTGCATTCCTAAATCATCACCAGATTCATGAAGCCATTGGGACAACACAAGAAGGAATCCACTCAATTAAGCTCATGAATTCTAAGAGTATCATACTCAAGGTTGACCTATCAAATCCTTTTAAGAGAGGTAGTTGGAGATACCTCTAGCTTATTCTAATCCATATTGGATCCCCTCACTCATTCATTAAATAGATTTTGTGTTTTTTTACATCTGCACCACATAACATACTCATTAATGTGGTTGCATCTAAATTCTTCCACGTTGAACATGGTCTAGTGTTGGCTTATTAGGGCCTAACCTAAGTTGGGAGTTAATTAGCCAAACAAATCCTTGTACTACTGGCCCTTTTGACAACAGTCTGCATCCTTGAGATCTCTGAGGGTTTGATTTGGTCCAACTATGAGTCCCTTCACGCAGGTTACTTCACGCACTTCTCTTGCCTTCACGCCCTGATATATTTTCCTTTGCATAGCCCTAATCAGGGGCTGTGGGGCTTTCGCACTGCTGGAGTAGCGATCTGTACTAATTCCCTAACTCACACCCAAGATCTTACTTATCTTCTTATATGAATTAGTTATCTTCGCATAAATAGATGCCTTATATTATATTTACTTATTCAGCACATTCATAGGAGGTCACGTAGTGAATAAACAATAAACTTGCAATTCATACCCAATAATATGTAAAAAAACAAAAGATACACATAAATATGGTAAAACTTCTCTTTATTAATGATTCACATGGTTACAGACTTGACCTACCTTGCGCACTCAGCTACAGGGGTCCGTGCACTCACCTGTAGAGCCTTCTCCTACTCTATGACCCAAAGAAATGATTTACACCTTGACTCAATGCTTCATCAATTCTTTAGATCCATTATTAGCTTAGTTGTTTTCTACACTTAGAGCCTCGCTCTATTTATACAATTCCATTGTCCGCAGACCATGGGTAGATCTTTCAAATCAACATTACATTACAAAAACAAGGGCAGACAACCCTATGACTCTATTATGAATTTATGCTCCGCACCCATAAATCGTAGAGTCTTTACAATGGACTTAGTCAAAAGTTGGGCTTTAAGCCCCAAAACATGCCTTGGGGGGATTCCACACCCAACAGGCCCCCAACACAAACATCGTGACTTGCCCTTGAGTCACTCTGTTGGTGTAGAGATCTTCACACGGAGATCCTCCAACTTTGATCAAACAACTGGAAGGTTGACAATGCACTGAGTGGCTGCATACTGAATCTGCTGTACACATTGTTCCAAGACCACAGTGTCAGAACTGCTTCCCTGGATCTATTCCTGTGTCCACTACATCTGCGCGATCTTGCCTTCAATTCTTGTTGTAATGATGAAGGCATCATCAATCCAAGGCTGAGCACATGCCTTCAAAACTACTTCTTTGTGTCGTGCTGCATCTAGCGGTTCTCTAAGCACTTTGGCCTATTGTATGTGTGTGAGCCTCCGAGTGAGGGCCACCGTCTACACGGTCCCTTTGGTGTTTTCATACTGCTACTGGAGCTCACGCGGCTCTGTCTCTAAGTGCTCCATGTTAGGGTCCTCCTACAAATTGGTGAGAACCTCGAATGACTTTTCCAACATTCTGGTGCAGTCTCTGACTACACTGCTGATCTCCTCCATCCCTGATGTAATAGTGCTAGCACGTTGTTCTCTTACTTCTGGAGGAGTGGACAGTTGCACCTTCAATTGTAGCTCTGTTATTTGAAGGTTCATCTTGAGTTGAACCTTGGCCATTTCTTCTGATGCCTCGCGCACCCCTACTGCTAATATGTGGATGTGTGCCTCTTCTAGTGCATCTGCTAGGATGGAAAACTCAGGGACCATCTGGTAGGGTTCTTCAAGTACATGCTCCGTCTGCCATTTCTGAGACATGACCTCATCGCACTGCAAGCTCAACTGATCCATGTTGATCTTCTTCTAACTCAGCACCTAAAATGTTGGGTCCCTATAATACTAGTGACTACCCCATTACTATTGTAGTTGTATCCCTTATTAATATTTTTGTTCCCCTATTGTCCCCATATTGTTATTATTGTGCCCCATAGAATCCCTTTAATGTTATTTTTGTGGCTTTATATTATTATTGTTAGGTCGACTGGGTTATATTGTGACTCCTTAACAGTCCTATATATAGGAAAGAGGTTTTGTCATTTGAATCATCGAAGAATTGTTTATTTATGTAATGTAAAGGAGGTTGCCCCCTAGAAGAGGTTGAATTCTAAGGTGTTGATCTATCCTTTCTATCTTTTTCTTGAGCTAGTTTCATAACATTTGGTATCAAATCTTTGGATTCTAGGGTTTCGCTGCTCCAAATAGGTCATCGTGGCATTTTCGCTATAACTCTGTTTCTACGATGTTTCAAAAGCTAAAAAAAACCCATTTGAGAAGAAATCGTGATGAATCTCGGATCCAAATTTCAGAGCTTTTCGCGCTATATTTACGGAGATATGATCTGAGAAATTTGGTCTTTTTGCAGACTCCTGAATTACATTCCAAATAGGTGACTCGGGGAAAATTGTCATAACTTTCTATCTAGGCATCGGATTGAAATTTCATAAGGTATAAAAAGAGGATGGAGTGTAGTTTCTTGTATATATTTGAGAGCCAAAGGTCGAAATAGTGACTCGTTGCACATCGTACAAGTTCGGTCTACTGAACTACTCTATAATTAGATCACTATGGGAGATTTCGCATAACTCTTCCTTGGAGAATCCAATTTGGATCACATTGGTGGCATTGGAAAGAGGACATAGAGGGCTACTGCAGATTGTAATTCAAGAACTGGATGATCTGAAAATACAGAGATAAATCATAAGCAATATCGAGCTCCTACAAAGTGAGAAAAGGTGTGTAGATTTTTTTAAATTTTTGCTTAAGCTTGGTTTGAAAATTTATTTTGAAGGAATTCAAAGGGCATAGTAGAGCATTATTATCGGTAATTGATGCCCCAAGGAAAGAAAATGCACACACCTAGTAAGCAACCTGAAAGATCTAGCATGACTCGTGAAGAAGAGGAAGAAATGTTACATGATATATCAAAATTACAAGACCAAGTGCAACAAATGTCACTCTCAAAAAAGCTAATAGAAGCTAAGATAAAGGGTGTGGAAGCTAAGATGGACGATTTGAAGATAGATTTGAAGACAGATTTGAAGATAGATTTGACAAATTTTCTACAATAAATACTTACTAATGGTGAAAAGGTAGTAAATGAAACTCATGATGCGAATAAAAGAAATGTTAATCATGATTTCATAGACTCTAATGTGGGATCAAAGACCCACCATATTCCAAAAATCGATATGAGGAAGTTTGATGGCAAGGATCTCGCAACATGGATAATACAGATGGAGCAATTTTTTGATCTCAATAATGTGCAAACACATAAAAGGTACGTATTGCAACTTTATATTTGGAAGCAAATCAGTTTGTATGGTATTAATGGCTTTTCTCTGATAAACAAATTATCACTTGGGAAATTTTTATGGAAGAATTGACAACACATTATGAGGATACAAAAAGCAACACTTTTTTTAGGCAATTGATAAGTCTCAAACAAAAGGGTTCAATAATGGAGTAGATTGAGGAGTTCCAAAAATTGAACATAAAGGTAAAAAATATTCCATAGGAGCATAGGATTGATGTGTTCATGGGGACTTTAAAGGATAATATCCAACATGATGTTGACCTTTGGGAGCCTGATTCATTAGAGAAGGCATTTAGGTTAGCAAGAAAAATGGAAACCAGGAAGCATACCACTCACAACTATAAAGATGGAAGTGTTGTTGCCCCTAGTCTTCCACAACCTATAAGGTTGACACCACAACAATTGGAAGAAAAAAGAGAAACAGGGCTTTGTTACAGTTGTGATAAAAAATACACTAAAGGTCATAAGTGTGGTGAGAAGAAATTACTCTACATAGATTGTGAAGAGGAAGAAGAAAAGGAGCAAGAAAGGTCAAAAGAAGAGGATATACTCCAAGAAAAAAGCCTAGATAAAGAAGAAATGAATCCGAGCATATCTTGTAATGCATTGGCGGGAATTACCACTCCTCAAACCATCAAGATAGAAGGAAAAATCAAGAAGAAAAAGGTAATAGTGTCGATTGATTCAGGAAGTACCCACAATTTGATTCATTGTAAGGCAACAAAAAAATTGAATTGCTTCTTATATTTAGCACTAGAGTGTCAAGTGATGGTTGCAAATGGAGGAACAATAAATTGCTCTAGAAAGTGCCATAATATCAAGCTATCCATGGGAGAATATGTCTGGACTAGCCCAATGCTTTCAATTCCAATGGGAGGTGCTGATGTTGTACTAGGAGTCCAATGGCTACAATCCTTGGGTACAATAGCTTTTAATTTTCGAGAACTTTTCATGAAATTTTTTGTGGAAGGAAAGGAAGTTGAATTAAGGGGTATTGCAGCGAAGCCGGGAAAGATAATCAGCTCTAACATTATGACAAAGCTTCTAAAAAAGGAACAAAGAGGTGTAATTGCACAATTATGTTCACTAGATGTTTCCACATTGGAACCATCTATTTCTCTAGATCTCCAAAAAGTCTTGGACAATCATTCCAAGGTGTTTGAGACTCCGAAAGGTCTCCCACCTATTTGTGATCATGATCATGCTATTCATCTGATTCTAGGAAGTGTTCCTCCAAACATCAGGCCATACAGATATCCCTATGCCCAAAACCGTGAAATTGAACGTATGGTTGCAGAAATGCTAGAGGCTGGTATAATTCAACCGAGTCAAAGTTCTTTCTCTGCTCCAATAGTATTGGTGCACAATAAGGATGGATCATGGCGCATGTGTCTGGATTATAGGGAGCTCAATAAGCTCACTATTAAAGACAAGTTTCCCATTTCTGTCATTGATGAATTATTGGATGAATTTCATGGATCAATTTACTTCACCAAGTTGGATCTTCATTCAGGATATCATCAAATCAGAATGAAGACTGAAGACATTCCGAAAATAGAATTTAGAAATCATGAGGGTCATTATGAATTTTTGGTCATGCCTTTTGGCCTTACCAATGCACCTTCAACATTTCAAGGTTTGATGAATTCTATTTTCAAACCATTCCTTAGAAAATTTGTGTTAGTACTTTTTGATGATATACTAATCTACAGCAAGTCTTGGAAGGATCATGTTGAACATGTTGACAAGGTGCTATAACTATTGGAGGAGAAGCAATTATATGCAAAAAGATCCAAATGTTTCTTTGGAGTACAAGAGGTAGAATATCTGGGTCATATTGTATCTCATGAAGGAGTTAAGGTAGACCCTAGCAAAATTAAAGCCATTAAGGAATGGAAAATCCCCACATCCATAAAGCATCTACAAGGATTTCTTGGATTGACAAGGTATTATTGCATGTTTGTTAAGAATTACGGGAGAATAGCAACACCTCTAACAACATTATTGAAGAAAGATGCATTTTCATGGACTCCACAAGCAACAAAGGCCTTCCAACATCTTAAAGAGGCAATGTGCCAAGCATTGGTCTTAGCTACATTGGACTTCACAAAAACCTTTATTATGTAATGTGATGCTTCAGCAAATGGAATTGGTGTTGTTTTAATGCAAGATGAAAGACCCATTGCTTTTGAAAGTCGTCCAATCAAGGGAAAGTTTTTACACAAAGCTATTTATGAGAAGGAAATGTTGGCAATACTCCATGCACTTAAGAAATGGCAACCCTACCTAACGGGAAGACACTTCAAGGTAAAAACGGATCACGATAGCCTTAAATACTTTTTAGAACAAAGATTATCCTCTGAAGAGCAATGAAAGTGGGTCACAAAGATGTTGGGTTATGACTGGTAAATCATCTACAAAAAAGGGAAGCAAAATGTAGTGGCAGATGCACCCTCCAGAAAGGATGAGGATGTAGAAGCATTGTTGTGCGCCATTTCTATTATCTAGCCAGATTGGATAAACGAAGCAAGGGAGGAATGGAGGAATGATGAAGAAGTGTGGGCACTTATTCAAAAGTTACAACAAGATTCCAGTATGTTTGATACATTTAGCTGGAAAAATGATTCATTATGGTATAAAGATCGCTTATACCTCTGTAAGAATTCCCAGCTAAAATAAAATATTCTTATGGAATTGCACATTTCTCTCTTAAGAGGGAACTCAGGATTTTTAAAAACTTACCACAGGGTTAGGAAGGAATTTTTTTTGGGATGGCCTTAAATCAGATATTCAGAAGTTTGTGGCGGAATGTTTGCTTTGCCAACAAAATAAAGTTGAAACAATTAAGACACTGGGTCTATTACAACCTTTATCCATTCCAAGCCAATGTTGGGAGGAGGTTTCAATGGATTTTATCATAGGTTTACCCAAGTCTTGGGGAAAGAGTGTCATCATAGTAGTAGTTGACAGACATACCAAGTATGCACACTTTTGTGCATTTAAAGCACATCCATTTAAAGCTAGTACAATTTCTACTACATTTATGAAAACAATTCAAAAGCTACATGGAAACCAAAAGATTATTGTAAGTGACAGAGATCCCATTTTCACTAGAAATTTATGGACATAATCATTTTCTTGCCTTGGTACTCAGTTAGCTCATAGCTCATCTTATCATCCTCAATATAATGGGCAAACGGAGATAGTAAACAAATGATTGGAAGGATATCTTCGTTTCTTTGTATCTGATAAATAGACACAATGGGTCAAATGGTTGCCTCTGGCTGAATGGTCGTATAACACTTCCTTCCATACAGCAACAAAAATGACCCCATTTATGGCACTTTATGGATATCACCCACCATACATCACATCATATTTAAGATAAAATTCTAAGGTTCCAATAGTGGAACATCACATCAAACATCAACAACAAGTCCTCCAACTCTTAAAGGATAACCTCGTGTTGGCACATAATAGAATGAAACAACAGGCATATCAACATCGCAGTGAAAGAAGTTTTGATGTAGGTGATTGGGTATTCCTATGGCCACAGCCATATAAGCAAATGTTCCTCAAGCAAGCCAAGAAAGATAATAAATTATCACCAAAGTATTATGGTCTGTACAAGGTGTTGCAAAAGATTAGTGCTATGGCATACAAATTGGAGCTTCCTGCAGTGTCTCGATTGCACCCAGTTTTCCATGTTTCATGTTTAAAGAAGGTTATAGGCAACAAGCTCCTAGTTCAAAAAATATTGCCAGAACTTGACGAGGAAGGAAAAATTGTATTGGAACCGGAAGCAGTCACAGAAATAAGAACTTGATAGCTACGAAATCGATCAATTTCGGAGTATCTTATCGAGTGGAAGAACTTATCCACTAAAGAACCCACATGGGAGGATGAGGATTTGATACAAAAGCATCCAGAACTACTCAAGCATTGAGGACAACACTATTTTGAAGGAGAGGGGCATGTTGGGTCCCTATAATACTAGTGATCACCCCATTACTATTGTAGTTGTATCCCTTATTAATATTGTTGTGCCCCTATTGTCCCCATATTGTTATTAATGTGCCCCATAGAATCCCTCTATTGTTATTTTTGTGGCTTTATATTATTATTGTTATGTTGGCTGGGTTATATTGTGACTCCTTAAGACTTCCATATATAGAAAGGAGGTTTTGTCATTTGAATCATCCAAGAATTGTTCATTTATGTAATGTAAAGGAGGCTGCCCCCTCGAAGAGGCTGAATTCTAAGGCATTGATCTATCTCTTCTATCTTTTTCTTGAGCTCATTTCATAACATGAAACATGCGGCTCTCCCTAGCCCGTAGTTCTACAGTAATCCCATACTACAGAACATAGAGCATCTCCTGCAAGAGCATAGCCATGTTGATCTTGATGTCTTTCAAGGTACTGACCGTAGGGCTATCTACCTCATTTTTTATAACCAATGCCCCCTCTAGTAGCACAATTGTGTTAGTTGTTCGAGCGCGTAGAATTTCCTTGGCTCCCACTATTCCTAATAGAAGGTTGGTCGAAAGGGTAGCAACCTGATGAGTGTGCACCTACAAATCCTGAATCTACACTCAGAGGGCCCCCAATACAATTTTATTATCCTCCATGAAGTTCTCGAGGGCCTCGATGGTGATGTCGTTTTCCATCTCTCCTATATCATGCAGATCACTCTCAGGAAGGGTGTCTTATCACTCAGAATTTTCCCCTAGAAGTTATCAGAAGAAGGAAAAGACCAAGGTAACTAGAAACCAATCTTTTAAGCATAGCCTCTAACCAACCTATGACTCGGAGAGGGCTCCCTCTATATGTTTTAGCTTTGTTTGCTGATATTTTAGACTAGTTCTTAAAGTTCAGGGGGTTTGGATTTGTATTGGAAGTTGGATGGTGGAATCCTTAAATAGATGGATAGAATGATGTCTCTGGATATTGTGCTATGGAGTCAAAGAAGGGCAGCAGAATAGGGATTACATCATTAAAGGGAGTGTTCAATGGGCAAACTAGTAGTGTGAAACACAAGTTTTTAGGTCGAATGGGTGAAATGATCTTAACTAGGGTGAGAGAGCACTTAAGAATCCTCAAACTGGGATTAAAAGGAGGAACAGAGGATGATCATGAGAAAAGGGTAGTTAAGGATCCCTTTACTATAGACCATAAGGAAAAATACCTTAACTAAGGAGCAATCAAGAATTCCTTAACTTAGATAATTTAGAAGAAAACATAACAAATGCATAATAGTTAAAACAGAGTGCAGTGAAGCAAGTTATGAGATATCATTCCATATTATAGCATTTAGATTTTACATACATTTAAGATTATGGAAAAACTTTTGAAGAAAAGTGACAATGCAAAAGAATATACTTGTTTGTATTTCACATTACACATGAATCCAGTGAAATGTCTTTGCTTTATTCAATAATCTAGCTTGCTAGTTCAACAGTGATACAATAGCTTACAGTCTTTGATCAAGAAAACTATATAAATGTCTAAGAATCCACTCTACATACTTCGAATTGTGAAATATTTATACAAAAAATTATTACAAAATATCTCAAAACAACTTGAGCTTTAATATAGGAAATACACATATCTTCTTGCAAGAAGATAGAGACAGTTAATGAACTACTTCATGTTGTCCCTTTTATTAAGGTTGTGTTGGCCTTTATTGTTGAAGTGTAGCCCTTTATGCTGGCTTGCAGTTCTGCAATTTCACGGTGGAGTCTTCTTTACTTTCATCGTTCAGCTGATACTCTTTAACTCTGATACGCTTTGACCTGGTTGTCCTGTTTTCACCTGTTTTACATGGTTGCCTTAATTTTTACCGTGCAGTAACTTTTTGCTGTAAATATATCACAGTAAATCTATCATTTACTTCCACCATTCTGCATCTATTAATTTCACATTCACCATTCTCCTGTATATTTCATCACCCTCGGTATACTTCAGAAAATTTGGCTTGGTGAGGAACAAATGTTTTACCTCATGTTCAAGGAAAAACAATTTTTGAAAGGTGTCATATAACACTTTTCCTATTGGTAGGTATTTTATGGATGAAGAACTGGCTTGTTCCTTAGCCAATGTTCCGAGTCTATCAGCATAGTCCAACTCTGTCATGAGTTTCTCATTGATAACCATAGGATTGGGAAAACCTTTCTCCCTCAAAATTTGGAATTTAGCCATGAACCTATCAATGGCTACCTACATATTGTGGCATTTTTCTTCCAAATTAAGCATAAGGTTTCTTTTGGAAAGGACCTTCATTATTTCTACAATAGTAGTAGTCTTATCTTCTATATTTAGCTCCTGGAGTTCATATATGTTCTTGGTGTTGAGGAAGTGGATGAGTCTATTTGCATTCTCTGTCTTATTTCCCAATTCCTCCTCCACTTTCTGGATAGCTTTTGTAGCTATCTTTACCAACTCTGTTTGTTCAAAAATAACTTGGATTGATGGCCAAATATCATTGACAAAGTCATTGATATTGGCCCACAACATTTGCTTGGTTTTTCCAAGTTGTTTCTCCAATGTTAAATCCTTCTCTAGGATTTTGATTCTCTCACCCATTCTCTGGGCCTTTTGTACTTCTTCTTTCTGCTTCAGTTGGGAAAGCCTATAGTATGTTTCCAAACCTGCAACCTTTTCTCTTAACCTATTCATGTCAGTAGGCTGGATAGACATCTCTTCCATGGCTTTGACAAGTTTTGTCGCTTTCTCTCTTCATGCACCTGCTGCTGATGTAGACTATGTTGTTGCAAGAAAGGATGTTTCAAGTGGATCTGTAGGTGCCAAAGATGTTGCTAGTGTAGATGGGACTACTGTGGAGACTATGGGGATAACATTTGTTGAAGAAGTGGCCATATCTATCTATTTTAATTGGATCAAAGCATCCAATTCCTTTTCATTTTCCTTTAATTGATTATTCAATTTCAGGACCAAGTACATCAACTCCTCATGTCCGGTTTGATTCTCTATGACTTCTAGAGTCTAAGGATGTTGTAGCCGGGGTATTTTAAATTTCCTCTTAAGTGAAACAATATCATCACTTTTCTTCTTAATGAGATGCTCTGTAGCTTTTATATCGTTGGGATCGTGCCCCAATTCAATCACTAACTTCTCCAAGGACTTGATCCTAGTATCCTTGGGCTATGAGGAGGCCTTCTCTAAGTGGAATTAAGCTGAGATGTTGTTCAGAGAGTTTTGTAGATGATGGGTAGTTATGGATTTACTTGTCAAGGTGGACTATATCATCTCTCTAGCCTGTTTGTGTATTTCAATATGGTCTATGGGATGAATATCCCTGGCCAACACATCAAAATCTACCCTTTTGAAATCGGATGTTGTCCTTGGCTGTTGGGTAAGCTTCTCTCTCAGGTATGGGATGGTAAATGAAAGGTCCTAGCTTGACCTTTTCTCTCTTCTTTGTGATGAATTCCAAAGGATCATATCTCCAGACAAAACTTCTTTGGAACTTCATATTCTGTAATATTATGTTTTGCAGAAGCTTCTCTCTCAGGTATGGGATGGTGAATGAAAGGTCCTATCTTGAACTTTTGTCTCTTCTTTATGATCAATTCCAAAGGATCATATCTCCAGACAAAACTTCTTTGGAACTTCCTAGTATATAATATCAAATTTTCCTCTTTGCCAGCCTCTCTAGAGTTGCATATGAAGGGGCCTAGTTGGTCTTTTATTTTGAAATTGGCCTTCTTCTTCGCATTGACAAAGTTTACTTCATCTGCATTGATAATTTTCCTATAGTATTCTAATGAAAACAACCTCATTGGGAGGTATCTTGGTCGCTTGTATGGTGTTAGCATGCAACCATAAATCTTGATTTCTCTATGGTTCTAGTAAAGGTACTAGTCACCAACTTTGGTCTGCTTAGACAATTGAAGGAATCTCTTTATTTTTGGACTGATCCTAGGAGGAGGGCTTCTAGTCAACATTTCCATGACTGGATGTACAAATAAATCGTTGAAATCAAAGTAAGAGTGTGGAGAGTGGTATTGGTGGATCAATGGGGTCTAGACAATGACTGACTTGGGCTGACCATTGGTGTCAAGCTTTTGAAGGGTGAATGGGAACTTCTCTAATTGATAATATAAGAACATACGGTATAAAACTGAGGAGCACTTAAAAACCCTTTCATTGTTCATCCTAAGGAATTTCTCATGCATACTATCAGCTATAAATTGGGGATAGTCATAAAGGACAGCAGGAGGCTGCCCTGGAGTGTAGATGGACATGAAGGCAAGGATTATTTCATCAATGTACTCACTAATGGAGTAACCCAAAACAGAATACATTATGGCCACAATATTCTGGTCCCATGGAGAGAAAATGACTGATATATATGGAGGGGAGTCCTTAGTGATTTGTTTCTTTTCTCTGATGAATGTTTGGAGCAGCGGGGCCAACTTTGTAGAGGTAAGTTTGGGATACAAGTCCAATAAGTCTCCAATTGAAAGTGGGTCAGGCTTGGTCCTGGTTCGAGCTACAACATTTCATTTATAGACTTAGTAGTAATGGTGAAAAGGACCTTCTGGTCATGATACATGGCAGTTCTGTGACTTGGGACATAGAAAGTATAGCACATATGCACAATTTCATGAAAAATGTGGACTTGGGGGAACTGGTACTTGGGAAAATTCGACTCCCAAAGTCCAATTTCATCAGCCTGGTTCAAGAACTTGTCCCTACTTTTGCAACGTACCTTGAGCATGGGTTCTAGGATAGTGGTATCTTTTATTTGGAAATCTTTATCCACCAAAGGAAGGTGGTCCAGGTCTAAATGAGGTGTAGTTATGGGCCTTACATGCATAGTAATTAGAGTAGCCATACTCAGTTCTTGTGGATTTGAGTGTGGGGGATGATTCAAATTTTTAGGGAAATAGAGGTTTTGCAATGGTTTATTGCTCACAGTGTTATATTTTAAGTGAATTTGACCATTTTTACTTAGCTAACAGTGTCAAAGAGGGTGAATTGACTTGGAATTTGACAATGGAGTTGGAATTCCATGGTTAAATACCTAGAATTTGGGAGAATTTGATTGTAAACGGGTGGTTGATGGTAGCTGCAGAGGTTCGTATGGTACTTGTATGAACTGATGAATGAGATGGGTTTTCTGCAGCATCCATGGAGCAATGGTATAGGTTTGTGAGAAATTTGGTTGTTTGCAGTGGTTGCAATGAATTTTTGAGCTCTCAATGGCAAAATGCACAAAAAGAGTAAAAACAGGGGTAAATGAGATTTTATACGAAAAATGGTTAATTTTGGCGGGTTTCACTAATTGATGAACAGTGACAGTTTCGGTTTAAAGGGGGCAATGGTTTTGGAGGTCCATGGCACAACTTTTATGGTGCGGGCGGTATTCGGGAGGGTTCACCCGATTCCATTCAGCATTTTCCACGTAGCATCGAGGGCCAGAGGGAAAACCGCTTTATTGGGCGGGTAAAGGGCAGACGTTGGGTGGGCCTGATATGCTTGCGATGTAATGGATGTGGAGGAGGGACGATCAATGGTGATCGGGAGATGGGAGTTGTGCGGGGGTTTAACCATAAATTTTTTCAGGGGGCCCATGGGTCTAATCATCGATGGTATGAGATTAATTTAGAGATTAATCTCACTAGGGACTCTTTAACACGGTATTAAAGACTAAGGGCGGGGTAGTAATATAGTTTATATATAAACTAAGGGGTGGGGATAATTTATATGAGGGAGTTAAATATATACAGGATTATCCATATTTTTATATACTTAATTAAAAATTTAATATGAATTGAAATGGGTGGAAGGGGTATTGCGTTTAGGTACATGAAATGTTGTGTGTTTTCCATATACCTAGTACTTTAGGACAAATGTATTTGGTGGATATTTTACATAAAACATGTTTATAATGGGGTTTTCCTAAGAAAAGGAAATTAACCTTAGGAATAGGGGTTTTGTGAGGGGGGTGAATGAATTATGATGAAAGCTAACACCTTTCCTTCTTATGTCATCAAGCTGAGGGTCCGGTCCCACCAGAAGTCAGAGAAATGCTCTGAGCCTTTTGGACTTAAAAACTATAGGTATTAATATTTTGTTATGAAAGGGAAGTTAGTGAGTATCGTGGGGTTTAAAATGGATGAGGTGATGTTAAGTAAACCACATTGTGAACCATTGCTTTTGTTTTGTTTACCACTTATCCATATTTAAATGATGCATTTAGAACAATGAAATAAGTGCTTTTTGTATCAAATGACATGATATTTCTGCAATCTTTCTACTACTTATTCGCTTACTCATTCTACCATTTTTTCTTCACATTATTTGGGTGCATTTAGGCGAGAAAACCCTTATCAAGCTTTTTCTTTTCTTTACAAAATGAACTATCCAAGTCTAACCTTATATCCTCCAAGGGATCAGATTAAACTAATGAGCTACGTTTATTCACTCTACCTATCTAATGATCTGCCAAGATTACACTGTTTAGTCAGATTTATTCATTACCTATAAACATAAAAAATCAAAGTATGAAATAGTCAAGTTTAAACATTTTGACTATCATGGATTTTGGCATAAGTAACAAGCTGCACACAATCATTTTTTATGCATAAAACATAAATAGTAGTGGAATTTTGACTTGCACACTTTCATGGTCTCTTTTTGTCTTTTGGGGTTCATATATTTTCATTTTTTTTGACATTTTTCATTCTTTTTGTCCTTTGTTTATTGTTTTAGGACATACCTTCTTCACATTTTTTAATTTTTTAATATGAAAAACATTTGCAGAAAGAAAAGGTATGTACAATATTACAAGGCTCAACCTTAGTCAATCAAAATTATGATTCCTATTGGTATAGCAACCTAATAGTGGCTCGACTTGGGGATGACATTTCCTAGTGAAATGTCAAGAACTTTGTAGATCAGTAGCCTTTGAATTGTTGTTGATGTTACCTTGCAAAATTATTCTCTACGCCTCAACTTCAAAGATCACCATCCAATCCAAACTAAACCTTTTTGAAGAAAAATGAAAGATGTATAATGGAAAGTAAAAATCAGTAGCTAGGTTCATAATAGTTTTTGAGAATTCGACAATTCATTGGTCCACCTTATGCTTCTGTACCATCCATTTCTCTTAGGAAGAAAGCATTATTACCTCTGAAAGGATAAATTACATATGGGCGTTTCCATAGGAAATCAAAATTCCCATGTTTACCTTTATCTTCCCTCCTTGAATCCCATTTTAGGACTTTGTCACCAAGGTAGAAATCTTTAGCCTTGGTTCTCTTGTCAAAAAAATTTCTTATCCTTCCCTGCACAACCTGAGACCTAACGTATACTTCCTCCCTGGTTTGTTGAAGATGTATTGTTTGGTTGATTCTTCTTTGGATACTATTTGGTTCAATCTGCAACTCTTGAAGTAGCTTCATCATTGGTGTTCCCAGGGAGGATGGAAAAATAGCTTCCATCACATAAACTAGTTGGTAGGGAGAGGTACCAATTGATTTCTTAGTGGTTAATCTGTCTGCTCATAAGGCATTGAATAACTTTTTATTCCATTTTTTCTTATTCTCCTCTAACAACTTTTTAATGATGTTCACTAGACTTTTCTTTTAGGATTCTTCCAGTCCATTTCCTTGAGGATAATAGGTTGTGGAATGGCTCGGGGTTATATGATACTTATTGCAGAAATCTATCATTCTTTTGGATTTAAAGGTTTTTTCTTTATCAGTAATAAGCTTAGTTGGACATCCAAATCTTGATAGAATTTTGGTTTCAAGCAAGGTTATGATAACAGTGTCAGTGGCTTGCCTTGAAGGTATGGCCTCTATCTATTTTGTGAAATAATATGTGGTAGTGAGGATCCATTTTTGTTGGGCAGAGGAAGGTGGGTGAATTTCACCAATGAAGTCGAAACCCCATTGTTGAAAAGGTGTTTCAATAGAGATTGGCTTGAGGGGTAAAGGTAGAAACTTTTTCTTTCCCTAAAAAAATTAACATTTGTGATAGGAGGTCACATATTTCTTTACATCAGAAAACAAGGTAGGCCAGTAAAAACCGACTCTAAGGATCTTAACAGCAGTGGTTTTCCAGTAAAGACGTTCTCCATAGTCACTTGCATGGAACTCTTGTAATACTTTTTCAGATTCATCTTTTAATAAATAGTTGAGAAGAATACCTTCATGATTTATCCAAAACAAATCATTGTCTAATATATAAAATTTTAAGGATTTGATCTTTAAAAATATGCTTTTAGTCTTAGATAATTTAGGAGGAGCTTGTAAATTCAGTAAAACATAAATGGTATTAGAATACGATGGTGATTCAGTAAAGGTCTGTCTAATTAGCGGAGTCATCATATCCTCTTCATTATCTATTTGTGCACTAAAGTTTATATCCAAAGCCTCACAGCTTGATTCAGCCATGATCTTGGCCAAACCTTGGCCCTTGATTTTAACTTAGTTGGTTTGATTTCTATGTCATATTCTAGAATAGTAGCAATCCATTTTCCCCTCTTTCCATTTCGACCACCCTAAGTTAGGATGTCTTTGACTACTGAATTAGGAACATAAGCTACTATAGGAGAATATAAAATGTACACCCTAAAATATTTGACAGATTTGACCAAAGCAAAGGCTTGTTTTACCATTATGTTATATTTTAATGGGGCCTCTCTTAGGGCTTTGCTAAAGAAAGCAATAGGTTGTTCACAACCCTGGTCATTTTTCCGCGGTAAAACTACAACAATTGTGTGCTTAGAAGCAAAGGAAAATAAGATGAAATCTTTATCAAATTTTGGACTGATCAAAACTTGTGTTCTAGTGAAGGCTAGTTTAATATCTTCAAAGGATTTCTTAGCCTCAACAATCCATTTTATGGTCGAAACTTTTTTCAACATACTATTCAGTGATGTAATTAATTCTGCTAGATTAGAAATAAATCCTCTAAGAAAGTTAAATTTCCCTAAGAAATCTTGTAATTCCATAATGTTCCTTGGATGTTGTATCTGTAAGATGGCTTCTATTCTTGAAGGGTCTATTTGGATACCATCTTTTGAAATTATATGACCTAGTAACTTTCCTTCTTCTAACCCAAACAAAGACTTCTTTGGGTTTAAAGAAATTCCATATTTCCTGCATTTAATAAAAACCTGCCTTAGATGATCCAAATGTTGGTTGTCAGATTTTGAAAATACAGTAATGTCATCTAGGTATATCACAAGGAAGTCATGAATTTCTCTAGCAAAGGCTATATCCATAGCCCTTTGGAAAGTGGCTCCTACATTCATTAGTCCAAAAGGCATTTTCACATACATGAATGTTCCCCAAGGAGTAGTGAAGGCAGTCTTGGCTTGGTCATTAGGATGAACTCAGATCTGACTGTAACCAAAAAACCCATCCAATAATGAGATTCTAGCTGATCCAACTACCCTTTGCAAAATATGGTCCATTTTGGGGAGAGGGTAATTATCTTTAAGGGATACTTTGTTGAGGTTCCTAAGGTCTACACAAAGTCTGATTTTCCCAGTTTTCTTCCTAGTTGGCACCAACTTCGAAACCCAATAGGAAAATCTGATTGGTGCAATTATCTTGGCATCATACATTCTCTGGATTTCCTTTTCAATTAAAGGTAATAGGACAGGATTAATCCTTCTAAGTTTTTGTATGAAAGGTTTTTGATTTTCTTTTATAGGGATTGTGTATTATATGATGCTGGTGTCACAGGAATTGAGGTCCTCATAACTCCAAGCAAAGACATCCTGAAATTCTTTTAGTAACCCAATGTATTTTACTCTTTCAATGGGAGGTGATGATTTATAAAGTTTGATCAATTTTGGATTTTCATCAATGCCTATATTACACTCCCTTATATCAGATTTTAAGGGTTCCCTTTTAGGCTTTCTAGGAACATCATTTGAATCAAACAAGTCTTCCAAAGGGGTTAATCCCTTAGGTAAGAAATTGTCTTTGAGGTTGATTAATTCAATGTCTCTATTAATTATTTCATCAATCTCAACTTGCTCTAGGTTTTCTACATCTGATTTTGTAAATCTAGTGGGATGAAATCTATCTATCTCTTCACCTTCTATCTCATTGATTTCTATTTTGTTTTCAATGTTAGAATCTATTGATGTGTCAGTATCTATATTGCTATTTACAAATTCTTCTTCTGAGATTAAAAAGTTGTTTATCAGCTAGTCACTAGTAAATATTTTCCAGTTCTTCAAATTGTCTGGAATTGCAGGTTTGTGCCTAACCTCAGCAGTGTACTGATAGTTAGGTCGAAAGGGTAACTTGCAGGTGCTAGCAAACATTTCTAAACTATGAGCCTGCATATTATGTTTTCTAGGAATTACAACAACCTTGGTTTCTAAGAAAGTGTTTAGTATTTCTACAATGGTTCCTCTATAACAACTTAATCTAAGGTCTTTTGTCATATATACAATTTTTTTTTTTTTATAACTAGTTTAGAGTCTCCCATTACAAAAACTCTTACAGCTCCTAGATTCCTAACTAATTTAGGACCTAAAATTAGTCCTTCATACGCTGCCATATTGTTAGTACATTTAAAATTTAGTCTGTATTCATGGCCTTCTGAGTGATCATTGTCGAGATTGTATATCCAAACTCCTGCTCCTTCTCCAAACTTATTGAATGACCCATCAAACTCAAGATACCACAATATCTCATGTTCATAATTCCCATCATCTGTTTGAACAAACGTTTCCTCATCTTGACTACCTTGTTTAGGGGAAAGTTATAAAGTTTGGACAATTTCCTCTTGTTTTGAAACTGCAATTTCTCTGGGTTCTGTATCAACATTGTCTAAAAGAGTTCTTGTGTTTGATCAGTATTATACAGGATAAAAGAATCAATGTCTAAATATATAGAGTAGATAGGAAAGTTTTGAGGCCAATCCTATGTACTTACCATGTATTTCATTAAAGTTTCTCGGTACATCTTCTTGGGTTGTCCAAAAACCGAAATTATTGCATATGAAATATCAAGTTGTAAAGATCACTGAAGTTTGGCTCCCCATGATTTGGATAACAACATGCCATACTTCGGTGGGATGTCAACAACCACAATATCCATAAGGATGTTTTTCGCAAGATATTGAACTAAGGTAACACATAGGTCTTTAATCAACCCTAGACACTTTACTTGACTTGTGTCAAACGAAAATAAGTCCTTGTAAGGCCTTGTAATGTCTAGGTTCAATTTCTCCATTACTGATTTCGACATTAAGTTCTGGGAGGCCCCAGAATCCAACATTGCATTGTGAAGAATTTTGTCATGGATGCTAAGGCTAATATAGAAAGGTGGTATTCCTCCTTCTAATCATTTGCCATTAACATATGGACCAAATATAAGTCTGGTCAGTCATCAAATCGGTTAATGGAATCCTCATTTTCAGCAATGTTTAGGGTCTGCTTTATCTATATTTTGTAAGTTTCATTCTTGATTAGTTTTTTCAAAGGGACTGAGATCTTTAGCTTAACCACCTCTACTACCAAATTGAATGGAAAAGGGGCTTTTTCTATTTGAGGGTTTGGACTTTTCACAGCAAGGAGGGGATGGTCTTCTTTTCCTTTATTGGAGACCTCTTTTTGTGAATTTTCCGACCTAGTGTTTTGAGGTGTGTCCACTGGTTTATTAGGGGGAATTTAAGTAGAGGGTTGATCATTAGAAGGTTGATTAGGGGTTATATCTTCAATGGTGGGGCTAGAAGGATTCTGGTTTTGTCTGGGGAGGATCTGAAGGATTTTAGAAACTGGGGCTTCTTTGATTTTCCTAGGTTGATTTGTCGTTGTTTTCTTGGTTTGATCAGGGATATCAGAATTCTTCTTACTGCTTAGGTTATACTATTTATGCACTTCAAAGATGGTAGAATCATAACCATTCTTATAATCAAATGATTCCGCATATTGGATTTGCAATTGTTGCAGCATATGCAATTGCTAATCATCTTGGGTCAGAAAATCAACAACATCATCATCTAATCTCACCAGGTTAATCTGTGTGTCTTCCTTTGGGTCTTTAGGATGGGATGTCTATGCATAATTTTCTTGGAAATGAGGCCTAATATTCTAATCAGGTCCATTTTTCTGAGTGCTTTGGTTTTGCTTTTGGTTTTTCCTAAAGTTCAGGTTTCTAACTGGAGGTGCATGTTGGTTCTCCTACTCGAGTTTCCTCTATATATTCTCTATTCTATCCATTAACTTTTCCATTCCTTTCTCTAAGCTATCTATCTTAATGTCAAATGGTGAAGGCTCATCTTTAGTTGAGCCCGTTCTTTCCTTCCTAACTCTAGCTCTTTTATCTAATAAATTAGCCTCTACGCTTACGACTACACTTTTCATATCTTCTAAGGTTGGGGGGTTTCTTTCCCTGAGATGGAATGCCATGTCTGTGTCAAAACCATCAGGGAACTTTATTAATGCTAAGTTAGGTGGGTGTCTAGGATTAACTGGAATTTCATTTTATATATTGTTAAATATGGTGCTGTAATCTTGAACAGTTTTATTGGGTCCTCTCCTAATATTTTCATATTCTAAAAGGATCTGTTGAGGATTCTTTTTCTTTTCCCATCCATTCAAAAATTGCTGACGAAATAATTCTAAACTATCAATGCTATTATCAGGTAGTGATCTAAACCATTTCCTAACATCACCAGCTAAATTCTGAACAAATAGTCTCGTTTGGACATCCAAAATATCAATTTCATGAATTTCAAAGTAGTTTGTCATCTTATTAACATGGTGTTGTGCAGTGTAGTGTCCTATGCCATCAAATTGGATGATTTTACTCTGGTATTCTACTGGCATGGCACCAAGTGGAGCAGGTAGGACAAAGGGAGCATATCTATTTTCCATGACTATAAGTTGGGAAGGTCTAAAATGTGGGGTTGAGGCACTGGAAGATGATATGGTAGTAGAGGATGAACTAGGACTGGTGAGTGATAAATGAGCAGTGCTAGGTTGGTAAGGGTGTGAAGGTATGAATGGTGGTGTGGAATGGGCTTCAAAAGTTGAAGGGAATAGTGGTGAACTGAGAGTAGTATACAATTGTTCAGAAATCTCAGGGATCTTGGCAGTACTAAGGGATGATTGTGGTGAATTCAGAATGTACTCATAAATTGATTTGTTGGCCTTTTGGAATTCAAGGTCTGCAATAAACTCGGGATCTAAGAGAGTGTCACAAATTTCACTCTCAGAATTTGATTTAAATAAAGAAAAATCAAATTTCTCATCAAAGGGAAGATCTTCTAGAAACAACCATTCATCAGGGCATGAATTAGCTTTAACTAGGGGTGTGTGACTAGCTGAACTTTCTTCTGTTTTAGATCTTCTTGAAATTAGGTTGGGATTATCAAATACAAGGGGAGGGTTTGGATTTGGGTTACCCCTAGTATAATGAGTTCTCCTCGAAGCCAGAATTTGAGAATTTTTCTAGTTGTTTTCTTTTTGTGAGAAATAACTTCTAATAAATTACTTTAAGAGGCTCAAAATATAGAATTAAAAATTTCTTAAAGATTTATTACGATTGAGGGTTCTCCCCAGTATGGTCAACACTATGTTATTAGTCATAATTTTTCCCTAGAAGTTATCAGAAGAAGGAAAAGACCAAGGTAACTACAAACCAATATTTTAAGTATAGGCTCTAGCCAACCTATGACTCAAAGAGGGCTCTCTCTATATGTTTTGGCATTGTTTGCTGAGATTTTAGAATAACTCTTAAATTTCAGGGGGTTTGGATTTGTATTGGAAGTTGGATGGTAAAATCATTAAACATATGGATAGAATGATGTCTCTGGCTATTGGGCTATGGATTCAAACAAGGGCAGCAGAACTGGGATTAAATCATTAAAGGGAGTGTTCAATGGGAAAGCTAGCAGCGTGAAACACAGGTTCTTAGGTCAAATGGGTGAAATGATCTTAACTAGGGTGGGAAAGCACTTAAGAATCCTCAAACCGGGATTAAAAGGAGGAACAGAGGATGATCATGAGCAAAAGGGTAGCTAAGAATTCTTTTACTGTAGACCATAGGGAATACTACCTGAACTAAGGAGCAATCAATAATTCCTTAACTTAGATAATTTAGAAGAAAACATAAAAAATGCATAATTGTCAAAATAGATTGTAGTGAAGCAAGTTCTGAGATATCATTCCATATTATAACATTTAGATTTTAGATACATTTAAGATTATGGAAAAACTTTTAAAGAAAAGTGACAACACAAAAGAAGATACTTGTTTGTATTTCGCACTATACATGAATCCTGTGAAATGTCTTTGCTTTATTCAATAATCTAACTTGCTGGTCCAATAGTGATACAATAGCTTATAGTCTTTGATCAAGAAAACTATAGAAATGTCTAAGAATCCACCCCATATACTTCAAATCATGAAGTAATTATACAAAAAATTATTACAAAATATCTCAAAACAACTTGAGCTAATGAAGATAGAGACAGCTAATGAACTTCTTCATGTTGTCCCTTTTATTAAGGTTGTGTTGGTCTTTATTGTTGAAGCGTAGCCTTTTATGTTGGCTTTCAGTTGTGCAATTTCATGTTGGACTCTTCTTTGCTTTCATCTTTCAACTAATACTCTTTAACTCTGATACGCTTTGACCTTGTTGTCCTGTTTTCACCTGTTTTACCTGGTTGCCTTCATTTTTACCGTGCAGTAACATTTTGTTGTAACTTTATCACAGTAAACCTATCATTTTCTTCCACCATTCTGCATCTGGTAATTTCACATTCACCATTCTCCTGTAGATTTCGTCAGCCTCGGTATACTTCGGAAAATTTGGCTTGGTAAGGAACAAATGTTTTACCTGATGCTCAAGGAAGAACAAGCTTTCAAAGGTGTCATATAACACTTTGCCTGTTAGTAGTGCTTTTATGGATGAAGAACTGGCTTATTCCTTAGCCAATTTTCTGAGTCTATCACCATAGTCCAATTGTTTCATGAGTTTGTCATTGATAACCCTAGGACTGGGTAGACCTTTCTCCATCAAAATCTGGAATTTAGCCATGAAACTATCAATGGATACCTGCATATTGTGGCATTTTTCTTCCAAATTAAGCATAAAGTTCCTTTTGGAAAGGACCTTCGTTATTTCTAAAATAGTAGCAGTCCTACCTTCTATATTTAGCTCCTAGAGTTCATATTTGTTCTTGCTGTTGAGGAAGTGGATGAGTCCATTTGCATCCTGTGGCTTATTTCCCAATTTTTCCTTCACTATCTAGATAGCTTCTATAGCGATATTTACCGACTCTATTTTTTCAAAAATAACTTGGATGGATGGCCAAATATCATTGACATAGTCAATGATATTGGTCCACAACATTCCCTTGGTTTGTCCAAGTGGTTTCTCTAGTGTCAAATCCTTCTCTAGGATTTTGATTCTTTCACCCATTCTCTGGACCTTTTATACTTCTTCTTTCTGCTTCAACTGGGGAAGTCTGCAGTCTGTTTCCAAACCTGCAACCTTTTCTCTTAACCTGTTCATTTCAGTAGCCTGGATAGAAATCTCTTCCATGGCTTTGACAAGTTCTGTTGCTTTCTCTCCTGATGCACCTGTTGCTGCTGTAGACTCTATTGTTGCATGCGAGGCTATTGCAAGTGGAATTGTAGGTGCCAAATATGCTGCTAGTGTAGATGGCAGTGCTATGGAGACTTTGGGGATAAAATTTGTTAAGAAGTGGCCACATCTGCCTGTTTTTATTCAATCAAAGCATCCAATTCCTTTTTAGTTTCTTTTAGTTGATCATTCAGTTTCAAGACCAAGTCCATCAACTCGTCATGTCTACTTTTATTCTCTATGACTTCTAGAGTCTAAGGAAGTTGCAGCTAGGGTATTTTCAATTTCCTCTTAAGTGCGTAAATATCATCATTTTTCTTCTTAATAAGTTGCTCTGTAGCTTATATATCCTTGGAAACATGTCCCATTTCAATCACTAAGTCCTCTAAGGACTTGATCCTGGTATCCCTAGCCTGTGAAGAGGCCTTCTCTAACTGGAATTCAACTAAGATGTTGTTCAGAAAGTTCTGTAGCTGATGTGCAGCTATGGTTTTACCTGTCAGGGTGGAGTATATGATCTCTCCAGCCTGTTTGTGTAGTTCAATCTGGTCTATGGGATGAATATCCCTTGCCAACACTTGAAAATCTACCCTTTTAAAATTAGATGTTGTCTTTGGTAGCTGGGCTATAGGCTTCAAAAATATTGAAAATGCAAGAATATGATGGATATTAGTGGAAAGGAGTCGCCTTCACTAAGACGACCCGTAGGCTATTTTTGGTGCAAAGTCTATTTTTAGACTATGTCTATTTTTAGACATATGGATCATGGTTTATGAGTTGCAGGATGCTATTTGTTGATGATTGGTCATGTTGGTAAAAATAGATGGACTTCTATTATTAGACATATGGGCGATTTATATTTTTAGACTGCCAGGCTAAAAATAGAACAGTCGAATATTATTAGCTCTTAATAATATTTGAACTATAAACATTATCTTATCCTATTGGAGCACTTTAGTTTGAGCTACAGATGTGGCACATGTAGCTGTCAGAAGGAAATACGCTTTTCTTATGGGTCAGTTGAGCTATTGCATGATGGACTTCAGTTAGAACTCAAGTGATTGAGTTTGGTGGAGTTGATTGAGGAGTTGATGGAGTTGTGTTCAGTTTGACTTAGTTGAACTAGTTGTATTTAGTCTAACGGAGGAATACACTAGTGATGAGTGATGCGAATTAATTATTAATTAATTCACTAATTATTAGCTCATAAAGAAACTAAAGAATACATTAGTTAACTCAGTGCATGGACAGTTCATTGGAGACAAGTGTTAGAGGTGAGTGAAAGGGCAAGACAGCTATCAGTTGTGACTATAGTTGTGCATGAGATCTTGCACAATCAGTGGGATTCAGTAACGCCAATTAGGATTGCGTGGTTTAGCCAAGGGAAATACGAGTTTGGATCAGCCATTCTCATCCATTCTCATCCATTCTCATGCAAGATTGCGCAGTGGATTCAGGCAAGCAGCAGAGGAGATTTGAACCTGTGATTGATTAAGATCTGAGCTAGTTTGTGTATAACAAGTGGAGATAGTATTGAGTACTTGCGAGGAGTATTGTACTATGTATTGTTACATGTTCTAAATCAATATAATATACAGATAATGTGGGTTTTTCAGCTGTATGCTTTCCCCGGGTTACATACTGTGTTAATGTGTGCATGCGATTGATGTTTCATTGTTTTTAATTCCGCAAAATTGATGATCAACTTAGAGGAGTTTATGTATTGTGCATGTATTCCGCAATAGTGTATAATCGGGATAATCTCTATGAATAAGTGTCATATTATTCAAAATTTCTACAACAAAAGTCATATGCAACTTGCCCTCTTTAATGTCAAAGGCTAACATTACCCTTGTCTAATTGGTGGGAGTAAGTTTCAGGTATTCTGCATATATTTGGGCCTTAATCCTCTCATTTATAGCTTTTGATCTCTTTATATCTTTCCTTGATATCTAGGTCTTTGTCAGCTAGCATTTTGAAGGAAGATACTTCAACACTGAGCTACCTTTCCAACATCTGAGTTTGTGATGTGGAAGGATCTTGCATGCCTGCAGATGGAGTGGTAGGCCTATTTCTTTCCACTCCTGTATTTGAGACCTTAGCTGAGTCTTCAGTATACTCTCTCTCAGAGGCTGGATTTAGCCTTTTGCTCTTGTTTGATCTTGCTGCAAATTAGAGGTGGCCACTCCTGAAGTGGAAGCCCCTTCTCTGTTTCTTTTTGGGACCTTCTCCTCATTCTAAGAGGTCTACATGACTGGAGGGGTGCTCATAGTAGTATTTCATTCTTTTGGTACCTGCAAAAAAGAGTTGTCATCAAGCTTCTTTTCTAAATCAATTAGAGAATTCTCTATGTCTACTTTGGTTCTATCTTGGTCTACTAGGGTACCCTTCACCCATTCTACCTAATTTGCATAAGCTTCTATCTCAGGTATGGGATGGTGAATGAAAGCTCCTAGCTTGACCTTTTATCTCTCTTTGTGATGAATTCCAAAGGATCATATCTCCAAGAAAAACTTCTTTGGAACTTCATATTTTGTAATATCAAATCTGCCTCTTTGCCAACCTCTCTAGAGTTGCATATGAAGGAGTCTAGTTGGTGTTTTATTTTTAAATTCGCCTTCTTATTGGCGTTGACGAAGTTTACTTCATCTGCATTGATAATTTTCCTATATAATTCTAATGAAAAGAACCTCAATGGGAGGTATCTTGGTAGCCTGTATGGTGCTAGCATGCAACCATAAATCCTGATTTCTCTATGGTTTTGGTGTACATACCAGTAACCAACTTTGGTCTGCTTAGACAATTGAATGACTCTTTATTTCTGGACTGATTCTAGGAGGAGGGCTTCTAGTAAATATTGATTGGATGTACAAATAAATCGATGAAATCAGAGTAAGAGTATGGAGAGTGGTATTGGTGGATCAATGGGGTTCAAACAATGATTGACCTGGGTTGACCCTTGGTGTCAAGCTTTTGAAGGGTGAATGGGAACTTCTCTGATTGATAATATAAGAACATATGGTATAAAACGGAGGACTACTTAAAAACCCTTTCATTGTTTATCCTAAGGAATTTCTCATGCATCCTATCAACTATAAATTGGGCATAGTCATAAAGGATAGCAGGAGGCTTCCCTTGAGTGTAGATGGACATGAACACAAGGATTATTTCATCAATGTACTCACTGATGGAGTAACCCAAAACAGAAGATAGCGTGGCCACAATATTCTGGCCCCATGGAGAGAAAGTGACTGATACATATGGAGGGGAGTCCTTAGGGATGTGTTTCTCTTCTTTGATGAAAGTTTGGAATAGTTGGGCCATCTTTGCAGAGCTATTTTTGGGGTACAAGTCCAATAATTCTCCAATTGAAAGTGGGGTTAGGCTTGGTCCTAGTTGGAGCTACAAAATTTCATTTATAGACTCAACAGTGATGGTGAAAAAGACCTTTTGGTCATGAGACATGATAGTTCTATGACTGGGGACATAGCAAGCATAGCACATATGCACAATTTCAAGAAAAATGTGGACTGGAGGAGCTGGTATTTGGAAATCTTTATCCGCCAAAGGAAGGTGGTCCAGGTATAAATGAGATGTAGTGATGGGCCTTACATCAATAGAAATTGGGGCAGCCATGCTCAGTTCTTGTGGATTTTAGTGTGGGGGATGATTTAGATTTTTAGGGCTATGGAGGTTTTGCAGTGGTTTATGGCTCACAGCGTTAAAATTTAAGTAAATTTGATCTTTTTTACTTAACTAACAATATCAAAGAGGGTGAATAAACTTGGAATTTGACAATGGAGCTAGAATTCCATGCCTAAATACCTCGAATTTGGGAAAATTTGATTATAAACAAGTGGCTGATGGTGACTGCAGAGGTTCGTACAGTATTGGTACAGATTGATAAATGAGCTGGGTTGTCTACAAGATCTGTGGAGAAATGGCAAAGGTTTGTGAGCAATTTGGCTATTTGCAGTGGTTGCAATGACTTTCTAAGCTCTCAAAGGCAAAATGCACGAAAAAAGTGAAAAGAGGAGTAAACGGGCTTTTATAGGAAAAATGGTTAATTTTGGTGGGTTTCACTAATTGATGAACAGTGACGGTTTTTGGTTGAAAGGGGGAAGTGGTTTTGGAAGTCCATCTCACAGCTTTTGTGGTGTGGACGGTATTTGAGGGGGGTCACCCGATTCCATTTAGCATTTTCCGTGTAGTGTCTAGGGCCAGTGGGGAAACTAATTTATCGGGAGGGTAAAGGGTGGATGTCGGGCCGGCCCGATATGCTTGTGAGGTGTTGGATGCGGAGGAAGGACGATCAATGATGATCACGAGATGGGAGTTACACAGGATTTTAACCGTAAAGTTTTTCGTGGGCCCTTGGGTCTAATCATCAATGGTATGAGATTAATTAAGATCTTAATCTCATCGAGGACTCTTTGACATGGGATTAAAGACTGAGGGTGGGTTTTAAAATATTTTGTGGGATAAGGGGTAGTAACATAGTTTATAAATAAACTAAGGGGTGGGGTTAATTTATATGAGGGAGCTAAATATATATGGGATAATGGGTTTATCAGGATTTTTATATATTTAATTAAAAAGTTAATATGAATTGAAATGGGTGGAAGGGGTATTGCATTTAAGTACATTAAATGTTGTGTGTTTTCCATATATCTAGTACTTTAGGGTAAATGTATTTGGTGGGTTTTTTAGATAAGACATGTTTATTATGGGGTTTTCCTAGGCAAAAGAAATTAACCTTAGGAAAAGGGGTTTTGTGAGAGGGATGAATAAATTATGATGAAAGTTAACACCTTTCCTTCTTCAGTCATCAAGCCGAGGGTCCGGTCCCACCAGAAGTCATAGAAATGATCTGAGTCATTTTGACTAAAAAACTATACGTATTAATATTTTTGTTATGGAATGGAAGTTAGTGAGTGTCATGGGGGTTAAAATGAATCATGGGATGTTAAGGAAAGCACATTGTGAACCATTGCTTTTGTTTTTTTACCACTTATACATGTTTAAATGATGCATTTGGAACAATGACATAAGTGACTTTTGTATCAAATGACATGATATTTCTGCAACATTTCTACTACTTACCCGGTTACTCATCCTACCATTTTTTCTTCACTTTATTTTGATGCATTTATTCACCAATATCTTTCTTTTCTTTACAAAATAAACTATCTAAGTCTATCCTTATATCCTCCAAGGGATCAGATTAAACTGATGTGCTCCTTTTATTCACTCTACCTATCTAATGATCTGCGAAGATTACACTGTTTGGTCAGATTTATTCACTACCCATAACCATAAAAATTCAAAGTATGAAATAGTCAAGTTTAAAATTTTTGACTATCACTGATTATGGCATAAGTAACAAGCTACACACAATCATTTATTATGCATAAAATGTAAATAGTTGTGGCATTTTGACTTGCACACTTTCATGGTCTCTTTTTGTCTTTTGCGGTTCATATATTTTCATTTTTTTTGACCTTTTTCATTCTTTTTTGTCCTTCTCTTAGTCTTTTAGGACATACCCTCTTTTCACTTTTTAACTTTTTAATATGGAAAGCATTTGCAGAAAGAAAAGGTATGTACAATATTACAAGGCTTAACCTTATTCAATCAAAATTATGACTCCTATTGGTATAGGAACCTAACAGGGTGATCAGGTCGATCGATAGCTTGGATGCTTTCACCTTCTTGTGGGTCCAGACCACCCTCTTCTTCCTCTGTTTCCATCTCTTTCTCTTGCTTGGCCGGAGGTGACTTTTAGCCCTCGCGGGCCTTTTCTGTTCCCTCCTGTGATGCTACTACTATGGTGTTCTTTTGTTCTGTTGCTACTTGCATAGTGTCTCATGCCTCTTGCACTTTTTCTGCCACTACTTCTTGCCTTCTCTTTTCTACCAATTGTGCCATGTAGAGTTTGGCCTCCTCCTTCTTCCTCTGCACAACAGATTTTTCCACTACCGTGATGTCGGGGGAGTGCCATTTCGGCAGCCATGTCTCTAGTACATCGAAAATCACATCATCTGTGGCTATGAAGGGTAGTTCGCTCCACTTCTTCGTAGGTTCCTCGCATGTCCTGAGGTAAATGTGGTGTAAGTCCGCTTTAAATTCACAAAATTATGCAAGTTGTTGTAGATAGTGGGTGATAACCATGGCTTGCGGTTAATCACCATTCTAATGTTCATCTACATTAACACCCAGAATATTTTACTGTCATGGATCTAATTCACGTCTTTAGTGGCCCATAACGAAGCATACTTCGTAGTCACTAGGAGATCTGTTGCAATCATGGGAAACTGGCTGTCCTTAGGAAATTCCAATTCCACTAGCATTATGGACAGCAGAAGCCATGCATAGTGGAAGATTCTTCCTTTTTCCTGTGCCTCATGACAACTTTCTAGGAACTCCTTACAAAAGAACTCAAACCAGTTAAAGTGGACCCCCTCCACGCACTTATCACCAAGTGGAACCACCAGAGCGGGCACCTCATCCGCGTGGCACATCTGCATGAGCTTACCTACCAGTATCTGGGTCGCAACTTTAACTCCTTTTTCATTGATGTTGGATATGGCGTAGCCCCTTTTCTTCTTCTATAGCTTGTATTTCTTTTTCATGGCCTCTGCAATGGCCAAATCACTACTCTTCCCCTCTGAAATATCTACGACGTCCTCTCCTTTACAAGGGAGCCAGGTAATGCGATGGATTAAGTGGTCTGTGATGGGGATGGACTCCTCTAGCCACAAACACCCATCATCCACCAGGCAGAGGAGCTACCTCCTAATGAATATTGTCACTAGGGCGAGATGGAAATGCAGCACCCAGAGTAGGTTTAATAATCCTACCTTTTCAACTCCACGTAACCACTTTCACGGCTCTAATTCTATAACCCATGTTGCACTGCTTGAGCTTCATGAGCTACACGATTTATAGGTGAGGGAATTTCCCATGGTCTGTGAGATCCCAATCTTCAAATTTCAAGTTCAGCACCCATCCCAGGTGCATGCCCTCAAAGATGATGTTGTCCAAGAGGAGCAGTGTCTAGAGGGAGCTCTTTCTCTCATCGAGGTCCTTGGGCACTTTTGCCTTCCCCTTCTGTGGGGGCATATACATGGGAAACTTTGTTGGAGGGTCCACAAGCTCGGCTTCTTCCTACATGCCCTTGTCCTCATCTTCTTCAATTATGACGTCTTCCATGTCTTCTTCCTCCTTGTCGGTTTCTAGGTTAACTTCTTTCCCTTTTTCCTCCATTGTTAATCTAGTGCACAACGGATTTCGAGGGGACACACGCACCAAAATCATTAGCTATTTGTCTTTCTCTAGCCTCAATGTACGTGGTTATTTAGGGATTCCTACCACAATCTCAGTGCCTTCAGGGGCATCTTCTATGGTCAGGGCCTCAACGGCCTCTTCGGCAGTCATCTACGCAATTTCCCTAGCTTATTTATACGTTTCCATGTTGCTCATCCAGAAATATCTCAATCGCTTAATCTGGGGCTAAATCAATGCTCTACATAGGGAAAACAGGTCTCGGCTTAGAATACGCGAGCATACAATAGCTCAATTCGCAAATGACCAAGTGTTGTTTGCTCGGTAGCCCTTTGTAATTTATAGCATCTTTTGAACTTGAATTCGACTGCTCCCCCAAAATCTGGTCCATTAATGCACCCTTGGCAGCAGATTTTCCCAAATCTTGCCCATAAAGCGCATCTTAAATGCCTACCACCACTCCATTTGGTCGTAAGTCAAGCATCACATCATGAATAGTGACTACAACGGTCACTTTCCAGCCAACCCGTGCAGTAGCATAGCCCCCCTTACACGGTCATGGACCTTGTGACACTTTGCTACTGCGCACCACTCCAACATCGTGCAGCCCCCGAGTAGAGTAGTTTATAGTCCTGTGCCTCCTTTCAACTGCCTGGAGCACTAAGACTGTACTTCCCACGGCTAGTCAGGTGGTTACGCAACCTGTATAGGGTTTCAACTAGTCATCCATCATTTTTCCTAGAGAAAATCCACCTTTTATTGTTATTGGATGTGTCTCACACTTTATCATCTGCAGTGCGCACCATGGGTGATTTGTTTAGTAATATGCGGTCCAATCCAAGGCATCAGGCTAATCAACTCTTGGTGGTAGTGCCCAAATTCTTCAACGTGGTCGTGCGCATCCTATTTTATCACCTTGGTTTTCTTATCAATAAAATCTCTTTATTTCATCATCAAGCTTCTTGGCTTCCGCTTCTACCAGAGTGCATTTCTCCCTTAATCACACCCTTTCTTTCATAAGTTCTTGGAGCCTAATATCTTCCTGTCAGATTTCTTCTTCAGGTCCCAAGTGTTCTACTTTGTTCAGTTGCGTGATCCCTTCTCCTAAGGCTCTGCGAGCTGTCATATCTACCGGTGGTGCTATGCATGGACTAGGAATTTTATACTCTATGGGGATTACAATGTTCACTCCATACTCCAGCCTCAGAGGAATCTGCTCTGTTAGTTTCTTGCATGTTGTCCTATAATCCCACATAATTGCTGGTATGCGTAGGTCCCAATCAGTTTGTTGTGCATCATCTACCTTGTTCAATGCTTCACATACTTCGTTAAAGGTTTCTACGTGGATAACCTTCTGCACACTCATTCTTTCCAGAGCGGTCGTTTGTGAAATTTCCTTGCCCACACATGCTTATTGATCGTGTTTCCTAACGCACAGTTTGTGTGAGTCCGTGTAGGTTTTTTAACATATACCTGTATCCATCTAGATAGGTGCGTGCGCAGATCATTTTGTGTGGCAATATTGTCTGTTAATCGCATTTGAGGCTTCCCAAACTACATGTGCATCATTCTCCTACATTTGTGCCAGTCCTCAAAGCTTCCTTGGTGCGCGCCACACCACCTCGCGGGAATAGCACACATTACCCATTTCAAAGCCTCGAAACATTGTTATTCTGACACTTCTCTTTCGAATTTGTTCAGGAAGGTATCTACCTCACTTAACCCATCATACGTATGCAGATCCCTTACCTCTGTCGATACACAATGCAATGATCTTGTCATCATGTTACAATTTAGCATGGTTACCTCATGTAACCAGTTCTACCATGGCTCTATTTTCTCGTTAGAATCCGATGTACATGAGCTTTCACGCTCCCATGAGATTCACCCATCCGTGTTGGGATTTACCCAATCTTTCTCTCATTTGGTTATCTTGTAGATGCAGTCTAAATCTTCATCACTTTCATAGTCACGCATTGGCTCAATGTAGCGTGATCCTTCTATAGGGTCCAAAGGTACGACTATGTCCAAAGAATTTTTCTCAAAAATCATCTTGCGCTTCTTTAGATTTATCACCCCATTCATGTTAGTGGCCCAATCTATTCCTAGTAGCATAGGGTAGGGATTGTTGTCATCAATAATCTCTATCACTTGAAAGTTTTCTAGCATGCTTGCTCCTTCAAATATCCACTGTGATTCCCTACAATTTCCCCATAGGTGGGATATTTTGCCGGTTTTCCATTCGCAGTTGGATGGGAGACCATTACAGCGTAGGCCTTCCCATGTGCTCCCATGTCTTCTTTGGTAGAACGTTCGCATTTGATCCTAGGTACAGAATCACTTGGTCCATCTCATATTCCTCAATCTATGTAGTCAACTTCATTTATCTTCTCGTCCTCATCGCATGCTTTCTGATCTTCTGGACTATGCGCGGTTCTCCTGGCACAGTCCCAGCACATCTATTTCTGAGTTCCTATAGTCCCTTTACATCCTTACTGTCGCGTAGCAGCTTCATGCATGTTTCTAGGAACATCATGAGCATCGATGGGTCCATTTACGGTTCTGGCTTGCCTTTGCTTCCTGAATTAGAGGCATCAACGAGGCTCTTCTTAGCTTACATGAAGGTTTCCTTAGTGCACTCAAAATCAAACTCTAGTTCTTTGATCGGAGCCTTGCAAACCCAAGTATTATCTTGAGGCTACTTGCATTTATCATATCTGTTCATAATTCCACTTCAGAGCAGAATATTTATGTTGGGGTCTTCCTTGCATGGATTAGACCTCGTCATTTGCAGGTTCTGAGTCGAGGGAGGTTGGAGCGCTCCCTTGTTGCGTAGCCTAGCTATCAGTGTGGGACAGTCCTCTATCTCATGATAAAATAATGCATAATACAAGCATGATGGACACGTCGGATTCAAACAATCACATGCATAATGTCTTGGCCCTCCGCAATTGTAAAATATTAGCTGTCTGCAACCTCTTCCAGGTCTTGCTCCACCTCGGCCTCATCTGCGTCCCTGAAATCCAATTCGCACCATCCCTGCATTTTGGTCAGGAGATCATGTTTCGGTCTGAACTCTGTACGTGGGAGTCCTATCCATCATCAGTTCATAGCTTCTACAGGTGCACTCATCATGTCCCACTGATCTACACAAATTATAGAACAACTGTTTCAAATTCTACATGTACCTCGGCAATAAATTGCAGTTGTCCGTAGCATTCTTTCCTACTATTTGATAATCATGCACTTGAATGCAGGCGTTGTGATAGGTTCTACTTGGAACTTCAGTCTTAATGGCATCAATCCTCCTCCCGCGAGGTAATCCATGAACACAAGGTAGTAGTCATTGTCATGACCCTGCCCCTTACATTTAGCACACCATACCTCATCACGCGCTTCTGGGCGAGCTGTCCTATCTTGTTTCAGACTCCGCATTTTAAGGCACAAGTTTTTCAACTACACATGTATCTGCTAAACTCCTAAGATAGGATCCTATATCGGGGTTTCATGTAGCCTCATTGCAATCTCTAAGGGCTCGGCCTGAGTTGTTAGCCTCTATTGTGAAAATGCATTCCTTGTATATTCCATAATGATCGACTGCACCTCTGGATTTGGCCTACTAAATTCTCTGTTTAGCATAGTTTGGATATCTACAATACTTACATTCGGATTTTCATTAGAATTCTTAATATACCAGGTCAGCGCGTGATCGTGCAGAGCACTTACCAACGTTGCTTCCTTTATATTGTCATCTGTAACTCCCTGTACTTCTCATACAACACTCATCACGAACCAAAACTGGTCTGGATCTTCATTTCCTACTCCCTTGAACACTGACAACTTTATCGCGCTTGCCATATTGACTCACGGTGGTGGTGGAGGTGGTATGGGCAAAGATGGGGGTGAAGAAGGTGAAACTGGTAGTGGTGTGGGTGGGGGTGGTATGCACGGAATCCTCTTCCTTATCAAATTGATCGCAGTTCTTGGTGAGACCTTCACAACCTCTTCCTCATCCCCTCGCAGAGGCGAAATCAAGGGGATAGTTTCTAGTTCTGCACTACCTTTGCTTCTCTAAATTCTCGAACTTCACGCAGCTCGGAACATCAATTTATTCGCATAACCCTCTTCACGCAGTAGCATTTTAATGCAAGTGTTCAGATATTTAACGTACTTACCTCACGGTCCTTTGAGAAAGAAACATTCTACCTCACTATAGTTGACTGAAGTATCTACTATGACCTCAGTAATGAATCCACCTATAATTCGATCAAGATAGTGAACAACAGCATGCGTGATCTTATCCTCTAATGACTCCAATCTACACACCAACTCTGGGGTCCACACAATAGGAATGTCGAGCTTGCACCTTCCTTGGCTATCTTCTAGTTTTGCGATCCACTCATATTGCTCAGTAGGGAATGTGCGAAGAAAATGTCGTGGATCTCTATGTACAGGTAGCAATCTAACCACTCTTCTTTTGATAGTTACGGATTCGTATTCTCCCGCGTCCTAAATTCGTGAATCTTCCTATCCAACCAATCTTCAATTTCTTTCTTAGTTGCATTCCAGTGATATGACATCAGACATATCTATGCAGATCCTAGTCTAGGCAATGGAACCATTTGTTGGCTTGCTGGGGCCTGACCCATGTTCAGAGTTAATTAGCCAAATAAATCCCTGTACTATTGGCCCTTTCGGCAACAATCTGTACAGTGCAGAATGAGGTATCATCTGAGGTAGTATGGGGGGTGACGAAACCAAGTTTCCGCCCCTTGAGATGTCTGAGGGGTTGATTTTGTCCAACTCTGAGTCCCTTCATGTAGGTTACTTCATGCACTTCTTTGGCCTTCGCGCCCTGATATATTCACCTTCACGTAGCCCTAACCAGGGGCTCTAGGGCTTTTGTGCTACTGGAGCAATCATTTGTACTATTTCCCTCAGTCACACCCGTGATCTTACTTATCTTCTTATAACAGTTAGTTATCTTCGCGTAAACAGATGCCTTATATTATATTTACTTATTCAGCACATTCATAGGAGTTCGTGCATTAAATAAACAATAAAATTCCAATTCATACCCAATAATACATAAAACAGGAAATGATACACAAAAATATGGTAAAAATTCTCTTTATTAGTGCTTCCCACAGTTATAGACTCGACTTGCCCTATGCACTCAGCTACAAGGGTCCGCACGCTTAGCTGTGGACTACTAGGCCTCTGCACACTCAGCTGTAGAGCCTTCTCCTACTTTGCGACCCAAAGACACAATTTACACTTCGACTCAATGCTTCATCAATTCTTTAGATCCATTATTAGATTAGATGTTTTCTACACTTAGAGCCTCGCTCTATTTATACAATTCCAAGGTGCGTGGACCATGGGTAGATCTTTTAAACCAACATTATATTACAAAAACAAGGGCGGACAACCCTATAACTCTATTATCACTTCACGCTCTGCACTCACAAATTGTAGAGTATTTACAATGCACTTAGTCAAAACTTGGGCTTTAAGCCCTAAAACATGCCTTGGGGGGATTCCACGCCCAACATCTGGGACACAGATGTCCTTTATCACCTCTATTATTCCTCCTGATCATGGCAGGCTTACGTAGACTTATATCAAAAGCTTGTGTTGAAGGGTCTTTTGGTGGTTTAAAGATGTCAGATGTTTCCTGTCTTTTTGATATATTTTTTGTATATGACGTACTTTTTTTTTAGATGCTTCTATTCATGATACCACCCACTTCAGGAATATTCTCTTCCTATTTTGTAAAGCTACAGGTATGGAGCCTAGCTACAACAAGTCCACCATCATGTTGGTGTCCTATTTACGAAATGACCGAAGACATGCGCTACATCATTTTTATTTTGTTAGGTAAGAAATGGAGACACAACTCAAATACCTTGGCTTCAGGCTAAAGCCAAATGATTTATGTATAGTGGACTGGACATGGAATATAGAAAAAATTGAAGGGCATATCAACATATGGTAGTAGAGATGGCTTTCGAGAGTGGGCATACTAACTCTTATAAAATTTGACTTGGAGACCATTCTAGTATATTGGATGGCTGTTGCCTAGTTTGAAAAAGGAATCATCAAAAGAATACAACAAATTTGTTGTCAATTCTTATGGTGAGGGAAAAATGTTGGGAGAAAATTTTCTTGGGTTATATGGGAATGAATTGGTAAACCAAGAAAATGGGGAGGTTGGGGTATAAAGGATCTACACTTATTTGCGAATGCGCTTGCTACGAAGATGGGATGGCAGATTATCACATCTGATACCCTATGGAAACTGTTTGTTTATCATAAATATATACACCCTCTATCAGTAATGGACTAGATTCGCAGGCCGAACTGGGGCAATGATAGAGTCTCTATCATATGAAAAGCTATCACTCATTCCTTAAATGTCATTAAGAGCGGATTGGTTTGGAGAATTAGAAATGGTGAGGAGGTGCAACTAGGCATTGATGCTTGGTTGGGATGTGGTAATGCACACTTTATACCACTGGAGCTCAGATAAACACTTGAATTGAATGGTATCACTCAGCTCTCACATATAGTTGATAGTAGAAACACATCTTGGATCTCACAAAAATTGTTTAATGTACAAGATCTCAGGATACCAGAAAGGTGGAGCAGGGTTTGGTAGTGTTTCATTGGGGCTCTGGAAGAAGAGCATATTAAGATTACTTTACATGAGGATGAAATCATATGGGCAGTTGCATCACATGGTAGATATACCCCCAGGGAAGGACACTTTGCTCTAATATCTATGTAGCAACCAGTGGAGGAGATTTGGTTGTGGAGCCCGCTTTGGAAGCTTAAAGCACCACATAAAGCCCACCTATTCACATGGTGTATATTATAAAATAAAGCACCCCCAAATGATAATCTAAAGCATCGTGCCTGTCATGGTCCATCTCGTTGCTATCTTTGTAAAGACTAAGCTGAAGATATTTCTCACCTTTTCTGACATTTCCCTATGACTAGTCAGGTCTGGCTACAGATTACTAACTCCATTAACATCATGCTGACATGGAATGGAACTCATCTATGTGATGCCTAGAAAACTTGGTGGAATTCTGTATCATCACAAAAGATAAGAACCCTCCCTTTGCTAGTATGGTGGGGTGTCTAGCTGACTAGGAATTGAACCATTTCTCAAGACTCCCCCATACTATGGCCAACAACTTGTAATCATATTGCTGCTATATATCATTTGATTACTAAGGAATCAATGACAAAACATGCCTGCATCATCATTCCTGAAGTCATTGATAAGAATATCCCTTGGACATATTTTGATGGTTCAGCACAGGACACTGGATGTGGGGGTGGAGTGGTACTTCAAATTACTGAATTACATTATTTCAAGCTCAAAATGGGATTAGGGAGAGGTACCAACAATTTTGCTAAACTTAATAGTCCCATATACCTTCTCATTTTTTTTGTGGAACAAAAATACCAAAAGATTCAAATATTTGGGGACTCTAAGCTTGTTATTAACTTGACCAACTCTACATCTCGTTGTCACGTGCACACACTCAGGGGTTTACTGGATGAAGTCATCACTTTAAAAGAACATTTTGATTTTATTGTATGTTCACATATATACAGGGAAAGGAATTCGGTCCATGAATTTCTTTCCAAGGAGGTCATGCAGCAGCACGGGGGGCAGTGGATGATTCAAGAATTCTGAGACCTAGAGTTCTATCAGTACTTCCACTGGCCATTCATTGAACATGATGGGGTAGAATACAAATGATTTACCAGGATCATTCAGTGGCATGTAGCAATTTTGTTTATTTTTT
Source organism: Pinus tabuliformis (assembly GCA_031772625.1). Classification (NCBI taxonomy): domain Eukaryota; kingdom Viridiplantae; phylum Streptophyta; class Pinopsida; order Pinales; family Pinaceae; genus Pinus; species Pinus tabuliformis. Next base: position 885,142,000 of record CM062820.1, on the reverse strand, counting down.
GTGTTGAACTATATGGACAATTTATGTTATTACTTCTATATATCTATGTCTTTTAATGTATATAATGGATGTTATATATGAACATTGATCTGAATTGAATGGCTTGGTTCATTTCACATGCAGATGATACAACATGTAATTTTCTTACTTCACTAATGAAAATTACAAATTTTTCTCTTGGAAAAAAAAGATATATAAATTATTATTATTATTATTATTATTATTATTATTATTATTGTAAAAATGAGATTAATATGAATATTTTAATAATTAATACTATATTATAATATATATTAATTATAATTAATTTTTTTTAAATAGTTAATTAATAAATAATAAACAATAAAAATAAAAACAATAGAAAGAAAAATAATAAAAATAATAATATTAATTATTTGATAATAATAATAATCATAATAAACCCAGATTAGGGTGATCAAACAAATGTCCATTTTTTCACATGCAAGGCCATTAGGGCCTGCCCTCTCTCCATGTGTTCATAAAATCCCCACTCACGCATGGTCTTGATATTCAATTCGCTTTTGTGATGTTTGATATCTCACATTCTGCAGTTAAATTTGAGGGTTGGCTTGTGTATCAGTTTAGTATGGAAGCTTTGATGATGAATTTTGGTCAAGACAAGCATGGATGTGTATGGATTTGTCTCCATGGTGACTCCCTAGGGTTTCAGTGTTGGTTGAGAGGCATAGTGGACAAGAGTGGCACTTTCACATTCGTTGGGTTCTTCCATATAGTTTGTCCCTCAGATATGGGCACCAAAATGGATAGGGAATGGAGTCAACTCTATGCCTCAAACCATTACAGGCTCTCACTCATAAAAGTGAAATTCAGAATCTCCAGTCTTTTGCGTGGGTTAAGTTCTCTATGTTCTCAAATTATTTCACATGTCATTGTGTTTTAAGGGTTACCTCTTTGATTGTTTGTGGACATGTTGTCATTTGATCCTCATTGGCACTAATATCTAGTTTTTACTGGTGTGGGGGTGACACCTCGGTATCTGATAAGGTTTATTGGTGGTCTATGTGCCCTTTCTTAGTCGACACCACTCAATTTTCCCTTCTGGGAAATTGAAGTTGTGCAGTCCATTTTGGTGACTTTATAGGTTGGTGGTTGGGGTCTCCTTAGTTCTACTCTCTAGTCTGGGTGGTCTCTTACCTTTCTTGTCTAAGCGCTCATGGGGTTGGAGCCCTGATTACTCTCACTCGATGCTATGGTATCTTAGTGTAATTAATTTTAGTTTTTATTGCAAATTTTGCAAAGGCTACCCCTTGGTGGCTCTTCATACCCAAAATTTAAACTTAGTTAGTTTCACTATTCCCCACCAATGGGGTCTCCCTCGTTGTGGTGAGGGGCCGACATAACCAGGTAGGGCATCCCAAGCCAGGCTATAGTTCGTCCTCCACCAACTCAGTGAATCGGGAAAATGCAGACACTGATGCTATTTCTAATGACTACTATTATGGAATCTATTACTCAAAAACTATAGGACATACAAATCGATATGAACATTCTCATGTACCATAGGTATGAAGACCGAAACAAAATTATGGCCTATTTAAAAAATATATAATACAAAGATAATGAAATTCTAGAATAGCTCGACAACCTCCATCACAACCATCATTGCACCATTGACCACTGTCGCGTCTTGGAAGCACGGGTGGAAGATATTTATTTCCATGTGCATGAACGTGTTGGTTACTTTGGATATCACCCCGCACTACCCACGCACCCCCTCCTTGATATGTTGCTGTCAGTTCGAGTTTCTTTGTTGTCTACTTCTAGTATGATAACGCTAGAATGTATTTCGAAAATAATGGTTGTAAAATGTCTTCTATGGTATTCTCCAGTTCCCAATGAAAGAAGTATGGTGAGAATGAGAGAGAAGGGATTGTTGAAATTAATTTTTTAAGCTGCGCCTGCCTACAAATCTAATGAAAGTCTTTTTAATCGACAAAAAATTAGTAGAAATAATAAAAATATTAATATTAATATTCATATTCATTATATATATATATATATATATATATATATATATAATATATATATATATATATATATATATATATGAGAGAATAGTTAGAATAATAGTGAAAGGAACACAAATTTTGATCATCTATTCAATGAGGATATGCAACGTGCATGTGGGATTTTGCATATAACTAAACATAATGGTGAGGAACATTATTAGTACTACCACCATCCTTTTTATGATCCACTACAGAAAGATGTAGCACCTGAGTGACATATTTTTGTTTCCTTTTTGGGATACATGAATTCTTTATACATGCACAAATTATGACATTATGATGGTAGATTTGTTATTATATAAATAACATTTTATTGATCTTATTGTATATACTTAGACATAGGTGGAGTGATATTGTATGTTAGTTATTGAGTGAACAATAGTCATTTATTTTTCATATGCTTTATAGCATCTATAACATCTAAGTTACACTATTTATTAATAAGCATTATGATTTTTCCTTGTACAAAAACAATAAAAAAATTAATATAAAAGTAACTATTAGATAAATGATTATTTTTATTGTTATCTTTTTGTTATAGTAATAATTATTATATTATAATTATTATTGAGTATAACTAATTGTTTTAAATAATCAATTATTAAATAACAACTATTTATTAATGATAATAATAATAATTATAGTAATTAAAAATAGTAGCAATAATAATAATTCTAATATTAATTAATAAATAATAACAATATAATTTTTTATTTAACAATAAAAATAAAGTTTAGACCCAAATAATTAATAAACCAAGCTAATTAATAAACCCATGGCATTAATATTATAAACCTAAAATATTAATAAATCCAATAGATTATGAATATATTCCCCCAAAGAAAATATCCTAACTTTCATTATATAATATAATGAAAGTTGCATGTTGTAGATGCTTCAAATGGGCATATCTCAAAAAGGGAGATCATGGTTGATCACACGAACTTTAAGACAATCCAAAAAATATATGATGGAATAGTATGAGTCCAATAATAGTAAATATCACTATAATCAAAATAATAAAAAAAGTCCATAATATGTTGTGATGGATCACGAAAGAGTTGCATTCTGAGCCTGATTTTCATTGGAAGGTTGATGATGATATTGATAGAATTCTTGTCCATTATATTCATAAACCATCCAAGAAACAAATACTTGTGTTGCCTCTTTGGATAAACTATAGAAAATTTGATTTCTTTCCTTCTAAATATGTCGACAAATCACAAAATCAAATTGGGATTTTAATGATAAAACTTCTTCCAACGAATTCCTCAGTCTGTGCACATGACAATCTGACTGTTGATTGAACTAGTTAATAATGATTTCAGAATATCCAAAGATATGAATTTTCCAACAACCTTCTCAAGAGAAAAGAGGATAAAATGCTTAATGTTGTTTAGATCTGCATAATTGTTTGTACCCCTTCCTAGTCCCATTTTCATTTTGAAGGAATTTCATTTAAGAACAAAAGTACACTACGTCCACAACCATCTTCTTCCACTGACCCATTAAAATAATATTAGGGGAGATATTTGTCTATAATTTCACTGCGGATATTACAAAACCTCTAATTTTGATCATCCTCAGGAACAATATTATAGATAGCCATTGATTATGCACCGATAGTAGGTTAGGGTTTGATTTTTTCCTGATTTGTTTTTTGGTTCCTACCTAACCAGATTCCATATCAAACCAGAAGAGGGAGATTCGTAAGTTTTATAGGGTGCACCCCTTCCCATAATTCGTCCCATTCAATAATAAAAGTATCTCCACGTCATATTATATTAATTTCTAGAGCTTGATATAACAGGTTCCAAATTTGTGTCGAGAACGAGCATTAAACAAATAAGTGATCTACCAATTCTTCACTATCTTGGTACATCACATGCCATGACAGCCCTTGAAAAGTTAGATGTTTCAAATTTTCCCTCATTGGAACTTTATTCCTCAAAAGGCACCACATGAAAAGCTTTTATTTTTCCATGACTTTAAGCTTCCATAATGGATGCCACCACCAAGAAGAAATTTTAGGTTCAGGATCTGCATAAATAAAAGGATAGCCTTGTTTTGGGGAATACCTACCATGGTTGGACATGGCCCATATGAACTCATCTTCGCTGTCCAAAATTGTAATGTCTGATGTAAAAAGAGAATTGGTAAATTGTAGCCAAACCTGATGCCAGTGATCAAGAATCTGAAGCTCTTGTGAAGATAACCATTTTTTCCCAAAGATAGTAGAGTTGTCCCTATCAACAATCTGATCTAGGGTTCACCTCCCTGTGTTAACAAGGAATTGGATCAAATATGGGGGAAAAGTGTGTGCATTACCACTTCCAGACCACCCATCTATTCTAATATGAACCTTTGTTGCAAATCTGGCTCTCTAGGCCAAACCTTCTCTAATATATCCAAAATAATTTAGTACCACCCTCCATATCGTCGAAATCTATGAGTTGTTCCAGGCTGGTAATCAGATCTAGTCCTTAATTAGGAGAGGGCTAATGTATTTCTTGATCACTACTTCTATCCATAGACTATCCAATGCAATCAACTTCCAACAAAATTTGGATGTCAATGAATTAGAAAAATAAAAAATATATTTTTCATCGCCCATCCCCCCCATTTTGTGGGAACATCAATGTGATCCCATTTGACCCATGCAAAGATCATTCCTTCCTTCTTTCATCTCTAGAGGAACCTGCATAAATTTTATTAGATTCTTTGAAGAATTCAGTTAGGGATCCAAGATAACAACATCCAATAAACAATAATGGCCTCCAACAATGATTTCACAAGTACCAAACAACCCACTCTCTACAACCATCTATGATACTCTGCATTTATCATACTTTCAATTTTTTCCATGACCCACATCTAGTCTGCAGATTTGTAATTATTTGGCTTAAGCTTGAATCCAAAATATTTCAATCATTCCTCAATCTCGAGATTCTGATAGGGGAAGAGAATTCATGCATGAATCAATTCATACTAGGAGAAGCATGTAGGTTATGGCGTTGACTTCTACTGATTTTTCCCCATACCCATCGATTTACAAATTAATTAAAGGACACTATATAGGGAAGAATAATTACTGATAGCTCCATTCAAAAATATGGGGACATCATCTACAAAGAGTAGATGAGTTATAATAATGTTATCAACAATATTTTCTCCTTTTATTGGATCCTTTCAATGGATATTAATCTACTTAGGCCTTCCATTACTAACATAAATAAGAGAGGAGTGTTGACATAGATTGTCATTGATGTCAATATGGAAATATTCTAGGAGCCAGAGGAAAGCCAAGACAGTCAAGTCATTGGAGGCAGAGGAATTCATCAAAAGAGGAGTATTGAAGAATATAAAAGCAGAGCTATCAAATGAGAAAAACAGAGCTATCGGGAGTATCGGGGTAATATATGCCACAAAAGAACTATCAGAATCCAAAGGAAGACTAATCAGAGGAGCATAGGGGAAGAGTGGAAGACATAGAGGCTAAAGGAAGAGGTGGAGCAACATATAATATATATATATGCAATATACACTATTAGACGTAGAAAAAATAAATAAATAAATAAATATATATATATATATATATATATATATATATATATATATATATATATAGGAATACACTATAGGAGGCAGAAAAGATATATATTAGAGAAATTATAATCGACGGGTTCTATTATGAGCCACTACCCGAAACCCTTGACAGTGATATACATGTGCGAACCCGAGAAGACATATATGTCCAGGTGTATAAATAGCAAAAGTCTGGGTAAGTGCTTCAAAGTAGGTTTTAAGTGTATTTCATATGTATCATTATATTTGGGTTCTAAGCCTTGCCCCATTAAAACATGTGAATTGCGATATGTTGCGGACCCACTGCAACATTACAGTTTGAATTAATGCTATATCGTGTCTGCCATGTTGGAGTTATCCATTGCATGTTATAAAGGGATGGAAATATAAACTGCGATTGCGATTACACATAGACCTGAAGGGTTATCAACTGCAACTTAACATCATATCGCATTCGCAAGGGAATTTGTCATCAACCATCTGCATTTTCATGGGCTCGACTTATAAAATACCTCCAGAAGCCGTGACTGCCGATTGCGATAACATTGTGGAGGAGATGACCTGATGCCATTATAGATGCGGGTGTAATGAATTTGCAGTCTAGCATTAAGCATTTCGATCGGGTTTTTCCATGTATTCCTGTGTATTCCATAAATGTATTGTCTGGGGTTCTGAAGGCCAAAATGCATAAATAACAGTTTTGATAGTTCACTAGGCCTGAACGATGGTGATTGTGATTGCGATGGTGATGTGGCCTATGTGGCCTCCTGATTGTTACAGTCTCTTTGTAAAAAAATAAAGTCCTATGTTTTCATATTATTATTGAAAAAGGGGCTCTATTACAGTTTTTAATATGCAACATTTTTTCTCCCTATATTTCGATCCTCTCTTTTGAATTTACGTGTCCCTGGAGTGTTGGTGAACTCGAAAAGATAGAGGAAGCCGAAAGCTGGGAAGCCAAAGGACATGCTAGTACAGAGGAAGCCAAAGTGACATGAAGAATCGAGAAGCCGAAGAGGCAAGCAAGCACAGAGGAAGCTGAAGCAAATGTTGAGGAAGCCGAAGAGCCAACAAAAAGCAAAAACCAACAGTTAGAGGCATCAGGAATACATAAAATAGGAAAAGCAAGGAAAAGGCAGTGTGCGTGTGAATAATCAGAGTCAGAGGAAGTGGAAGTTCAGGCAGAGGTGGAAGAAGAAGGACAACAAAATTGAATCATAAGCTCAGTAGGTTTGGGAGCAAAGAACTACAACAAAACAAATTCTGATAGTTTACAATAAAGGGTTGGAGCCTAAAAACTGAAAGGATTGGAATCCTTGGGAGTTGGTGCTCCTATGTCCAAGATTGCTGCGTTGGCAAAACAGAGTTGGTCCTCTAGAGGTTGGAGCCTCACAAAAGTCTAAGTTGGTGCTTGGCAACTAATTGCAACCATTTATATATTGTATCTATTTTATTGCACAGATTATATTAATAAAATAATTTATTCTAGCTATCTATTTTTGTGTTCCATATATAAATGTTTTTGTTGATAAAAATAACAATTGAAAAGAAATATTGATTCACCCCACCCCTCTTAATATTTCCAACAATTGGTATCAAACAAGGCTTCTTCATATTAGCCTAACAGCTTGAAGAAGGATTCCTAGTCATGATGAGAAATCATGAAGTGTCAGGAAGACCTCCTCTATTTGATGGAACCAATTTTGGTTTCTGCAAAAAGAGAATGACCTACTACTTAATTTCCCTTGGACCCGAAGTCCGGCATTCGGTTCTAAATGAGTACCCAATTCCTTGCACTCTTCCAACAAATCAATATGAGAGGAAAGCCTATGTTGCAAATGCAAAAGCCTTAAACTCCATGACTAGTGGAATCACTGATTCCGAATTTACAAAAGTCATGAATTTTAACTCTGCCAGAAAAATGTGGGATAAGTTAATTGGCTTATACGATGGGGACTCAAAACTCAAGAAGGCAAAGCTTCAAAATCATAGAAGGCAATTTGAAAGTCTTAAAACGGATGATGAATAAGATATTCTGTCATACTTTCTCCGAGTAGTTGAAGTGGTCAACTCTCTTAAAGGATTGGATGAAAACATTGATGAAAGTACCATTGTTCAAAATGTCTTAAGATCTCTCCCAGATAGATTTGACTCCAAAATAAGCGCCATAGAAGAAATAAAGGATTTACACACTATCAAGATCGATGAACTCCATGGAATCCTCACTGCGTGTGAGATGAGAAAAGGTGGCCCAAGCTCCAAAGATGCAACATGCAAGGTTTCAAAATAAAAAAAGGGGAAAGAAAGGAATGTCAGTAGTGATGACTCCGTTGTGGAATCCGAGTTGGTGCAATTTGTACGAAAGATGAAGAAAGGATCTAAGCTAAAAGGTAAGTACCATCTTATCTGTTTCAAATGTGGAAAAATAGGTCATTATGCTGCAAAATGTCCTCATATGCATGACAGTGATGATGAAGAAAATTCTAAAGGAATGGTATACAAAAATAAAGGGATCAACAAGAAGAACCTCTTCTCTAAGCAAGATGAGTCTGATGAAGATGAATTTATAGTCATCAGAAAGAAATCAGATGAAGAAAGTGACCATGCTGAAATCGAAGAAACATTATTCATGGCATTCACAAATGATGATGACTCAAGGCTAGAAGGAAATGTAGATGAATTGTTAATAATTTCCATTGAATAAAATGAGAAAATACGGAATAAAATCATTTCTCTCAAGGTAGAAAATGAGGAAATAAAAAGAAGGGAAGATCTCTTCAAGACAAAGCTAAAAGAAAAAGAAGAAACTTGCGAAGAACGTGAAGCTGAAATAGTATTTCTGAGGAAGGAATTGGAGAAAGTTAAAAAGGGTTGGAAAATCTCTCAAATACTTGAGACTATCATAAATAATAAAAAACCTCAACATGACAAATCTGGAATAGCTTTTAAAGGAGAATTATCAAGCACTAAGGATAGTGTGAAAGCTATGTTGATGTGCTTTCCAACAACCCAAAAGAAGAACGATTATTTCATCAAAGGCTCATCCTAGATCCAAAGAATGAAGAGAGAATAACTCCAAAGAAGAATGTGGATTCAGCTCATGGATATTACAATAGATACAAACCAGTATTCCATCAAAGGTCCATCTCAAATCTAAAGAATGAAGCGGGAGTAATTCCAAGGAAGAATGTTGATTCAAATCATGTCTATTACAACAGGTACAAAACTATCTTTTTTGGACACTGTTTCTATTGTAAAAGTTTTGGTCATCATGCTAGACATTGCATGGCTTGCAAGAATGAAACACCAAAACTAAAGGATCAAATAAACAAACCATATGGCCCCAAAAGTCATGGACAAATCAAGACCTACAATTCATTTGATCCCTTAACCAAATTTGATCTGATTTGCTCATTATGTAATAATAATGGACACTATGAACAAAATTTCCCACTCAAAAGAGGAAAATCAAGAAGTTAGAGTCCCAACACAGATAAATGCGGCCTGGATCTATATGCTCAAAATAATGAAAATCATTAGTTTGTGGATAGTGGGTGTTCCAGACACATGAGAGGGGAAAAAAGGAAGTTTGTCTCATTGAACAAAAAGGAAGGAAATGTATCCCTTGGAAGTGGATTTTCTAGAATTGCTGGAAAAGGAACAGTTACTCTTATTAATGGAAAAGGAAAAGCTCAAAATGCTTTGCTAGTAAACGGGCTCAAACACAACCTCATGAGTGTTAGCCAAATCTTTGATCAAGGACATAATGTTGTCTTTAACACCAAAGACTGTGGAATAAGGAACTCTTCCTCAAGGGAATTTTTGGCGAAAGGGGTTCGAACACCAGACAACATTTACATTCTGAACAAGATTCCAGAATATAAATGCTACTTATGTCAAACAAATGAAAGTTTGTTGTGGCACAAGTGACTTGGACATATAATTTTTGAGAACTTGATCAATATCAACAAGATTAAAGTTGTACGGGACATCCCACAGTTATTCAAGCCAAATCAAGGAATATGTGGTCCATGTCAACATGGAAAGAAAACCAGAACTAGCCACAAGACCAAGGATTTCTCTACATCAAAGCCTTTGGAGATCATACATGCTAATTTATGTCGGCGAACTAGAAATCTGGGACTCCAAGGAGAAAGGTATTTTTTTATTTGTTGATGACTATACTAGAATGATGTGCATATATTTTATAAAATATATATCTGAATCATTTGAGTGTTTTAACAATCTTAAATAACTTGTAGAAAATGAAAAGGACTCAAAGATTAAGTGCCTTAGAACAAATAGAGGGGGAGAATTCACATCAAAATAATTTAATGAATTTTGTAAAATACATGGAATTAAAAGAGAAATCTCTGCTACTAGAACACCCCCGCAAAATTGGGTAGTTGAAAGAAGAAATCGATTAGTTCAAGAAATGGCAAGAACAATGTTATTAGAAGCAGATTTGCAGCCAAAAATTCTGGAGAGAAGCAGTCAGGACAACTGTCTATACCTTGAATCAAACTTAATTAAGAACAAATTATGAAAAAACTCATGAATTATGGAAAGGAAGACCTGCTTCAATAAAATACTTCAAGATTTTTGGAAGCAAGTGCTTCATAAAACTCAATGATGGCTCACCAGGAAAGTTTGATTCTTAGGTTGATGAAGGGATCTTCCTTGGATACTCTACACGGAGCAAAGCCTACAAGTGCTACAATAATCGACTAAGGAAAATAGTGGAAAGCATTGATGTAAGGATTGATGAAGACCTTCCAGAAAAATAAATTGAAGAACACGAAGTTGATCCTCTCATTGAAGAAGAAGAACCTAAAAAACAAGAAATAGATCAAGAAGAAGCCAAGGAAAAAGAAACACCTCAAACCCCTTCAAAGATGAAGTTTATCCAAAAATATCATCCAGAAGAGTAGATTATTGGCAATAGAGATGAAGGAATGAAAACCAAAATAAGGATGATAAGTACACCAAAGAAAGATGATATCGCTCTTCTATCCATGATAGAACCAGAAACATACACTCAAGCAAGCAAGGATCCTCATTGGGTAAAATCCATGGAAGAAGAAATGTCCCAAATTGAGAAGAATGAGACATGGGAGCCGGTACCTCGTCCAAGGGATAAAAACACTATAGGAACCAAGTGGGTATTCAAAAACAAAATGAACGAAGATGGACAAATCATCAGAAACAAGGAATGGCTTCTTTGTAAAGGCTATTCACAAATTGAAGGAATTGACTTTGAAGAAACATTTGCAAGAGTATCTCATGTGGAAGATATTAGGATGCTCTTGGAATTTTCTTGCTCAAAAGGATTCAAAATCTATGAAATGGACATAAAATAAGCATTTCTCAATGGGAAACTCAAGGCAGAAGTCTACATGGAGCAACCAGAAGGGTTTGATCTAACAAAAGGAAAAGACTTAGTCTGTAAGTTGAAAAAGGTATTATATGAGTTGAAACAAGCTCCTAGAGCTTGGTATGCAAGGTTGGATCACTATCTAAAACAACAAGGCTTCAGGAAGGGAGTGGCAGGAAGTAATCCCTACATAAAGACAGATGAGTGTAAGTTACTAGTCACACATGTTTATGTTAATGATCTGATTTTTGCTAGCAATAATGATGAGATGAGCCATGAATTTTATCAAAACATGTAAAAAGAGTTTGAGATGTCGATGATAGGAGAGTTATCTCACTTCCTTGGACTACAACTATCCCAAACCAGAGCAGGATTGTCTATATCTCAATCCAAATATCTTAGAGACATGCTTAAACGATATGGAATGGAAGACTATGCACCCACGAGAACACCTATGACCAAAAATTGCAAATTGAGAAAAAATTATGACTCCCCTCCGGTACATGCAACTCGTTACAGGTCAACAATTGGAGCCCTTCTGTACTTAACTGCTATGATACCTGATATTATCCAGGCAGTAGGAATGGTGGGAAGATTTTAATCAGCTCCTAAACAATCCCATTTGTTAGCTATAAATAGAGTTCTCATATACGTGAAAGGAACTCCTGATTTTGGTCTTTGGTACCATAAGAGCTCAACTCTTACCGTAGATGCATACACCAATGTTGATTGGGCAGGAAGTGTAGATGATCGAAAAAGTACTAGTGGAAATGCATTCTTCATGGGAGACTGTTTAGTATCTTGGCTTAGCAAAAAACAGACATCTATATCATTATCCACAGTCGAAGATGAGTATATAGCTGTAGCAAACTGTTGTACTAAAATACTATGGATGAAGGAAGCTCTAAAAGATGTCAACATAGGTACAGATCAACCAATTACCATATATTGTGATAAAACAAGTGTTATCAGTCTCAACAAAAATCCAGTGATGGACTCAAAGACCAAACATATAACAATCAAGTATCACTTCCTTTGTGAACAAGTAGCTGAGAAAAACATCATCTTGGAGTATATCAATACTAAAGAGTAGATAGCTGATATTTTCACAAAACCTCTTCCTCGATAAGCATTTGAACATCTTCGTCAAAATATGGGGGTTATCTCTTTAGCATCAATTAAGTTCATTTATAAAGATGTTGTAGGATAGGGGGAGCAGTTCTACAGGGGGAGCCATTCAACAGGGGGAGTCTGTATGCATTCCTTTGCCATTGATGTCAAAGGGGGGGAGAAGAATAATATTGCCATCAATAAAAAAGGGGGAGATTATTGACATAGATTGTCATTGATGTCAATATGGAAATATTCTAGGAGCTAGAGGAAAGCCAAGATAGTCAAGCCATTGGAGGTGGAGGAATTCATTAAAAGAGGAGTATCGCAGAATATAAAAGTAGAGCTATTAGAGGAGCCAAACAGAGCTATCAAAGCTACAGGAGGAGGCATATCATGAGTATTAGGGGTAATATATGCCACATAAGAAGTATCGGAATCCAAAGGAAGATCGATCAGAGGAGCATAGAGGAAGAGCGAAGACATAAAGGCTAAAGGCAGAGGAGGAGCGGCATATAATAATATATATATATATGCAATATACACTATCATTGGCAGAATATATATATATATATATATAATATATATATATATATATATATATATATATATATATATATATCGGAGAAATTATAATCAGCGGGTTCTATTATGAGCCATTACCCAAAACCCTCAACAGCGATATACATGTGCAAACCTAACGAGACATATATGTCTAGGTGTATAAACAACGAAAGTCTAGGTAAGTGCTTCAAAGCAGGTTTTAAGTGTATTTCATATCCATCATTATATTTGGACTCTAAGCCTTGCCCCATTAAAACATGTGAATTGCGATATGTTGCAGACCCGATGCAACATTACAGTTTGACTTAATGCTATATCATGTCTGCCATGTCAGACTTATCCATTACAAGTTATAAAGGGATGGCGATATAAACTGCAATTGTGATTACACACAGACCTGAAGGGTTATCAACTATAGCTTAACATAATATCGTATCCGTAGGGGAATCGACCATCATCAATCGGCATTGTCAAGGGCTCCACTTATAAAAGACCTCCGAAAGCTGCAACTACTAGTTACGATAACGTTGTGGAGGAATGGACCCGATGCAGTTATAGATGTGGGTGTAATGAATTTGAAGTCCGATCTTAAGCATTTTGCTCGAGTTTTTCCATGTATTCCTGTGTATTCCATAAATGTATTGCTCGGGGTTCTGAAGGCAAAAACGCATAAACAATGGTTTCGATAGTTTAGTGGGCCTAAATGATGGCAATTGGGATTGTGATGGTGACATGGCAGGTGGGGCCTCCATATTGGTACAATCTCTCCAAAAAATAATAAAGTATTCTGTATGGATATTATTATTGAAAAAGGGGCTATGTTATAGTTTTTAATATGCAACATTTTTTCCCTGTGTATTTTGGTCCTCTCTTTTGAATTTACGTGTCCTTGGAGTGTTGGTGAACTCAAAGAGACAGAGGAGGCCGAAAGCCGAGAAGCTGAAGGATAATCCAGCGCAGAGGAAGCCAAAGTGGCATGAAGAATCAGGAAGCCGAAGAGCCAAGCAAGCAAAGAGGAAGCTGAAGAGCCAGTGGAAAGCGGAAACCAACAGTCAGAGGCATCATGAATACATAAAATAGGAAAAGCAAGGAAATGGTAGTGTGCATGTGAATAATGAGAGTCAGAGGAAGTCAAAGTTCAGACAGAGGTGGAAGAAGCAGGAGAACAGAAGTGAATCATAAGCTCAATGGGTTTGGGAGTAGAGAACTACAACAAAAAAGATTCTGACAGTTTACAATAAAGGGTTGGAGCCCGTGGGGTTGGAGCCTCAGAACTGAAAGGATTGGAGTCCTTGGGAGTTGGTGCTCCTAAGTCCAAGATTGTTTCCTTGGCAAAACAAATTTGGTGCTTTGAAGGTTGGAGGCTGACAAAAGTCCAAGTTGGTGCTTGGCAACTGATTGGAACCATTTATATATTGTATCTATTTTGTTGCACATATTATATTAATAAAAGAATTTATTCCAACTGTCTATTTTTTTGTTCCATATATAAATGTTTTTGCTGATAAAAAGAACAATTAAAAAGAAATACTGATTCACTTCCACTCTCAGTATTTCCAACAATAACAGAGATAGCAGGCATCCATGTCGAAGACCATGTTCAGCATGGAAGAAATTTGTTGCAGAACGGTTAATGATAATACTAAAAGGAACAAATGTTATACAACAAATAATCTAATTAATGAAGTCATTTGGAAATCATGTGTCAGCAACATGCGAATATACAACTAGTTGATCCTGTCATAGGTGTTTGATAAAACTATCTTAAGAATCATGCCTTTCAACTTATTTCATTTTAAGGAGTGGATGCCCTCCTGTGTTATGCTTATGGCTTCATGTATTTGATGATTCTCTAGAAAATAAAATTATTCTTCGGATATATGAGTGAACACCTATAATTTTTTCATTTCCCCCCACTAAAAAAAACCTATTAGGGTACTCTAAAATCAATCTAGAAGAAGAGTAATAAGAGATGGGTCACCAGGGAGAGCACCAAAATATCGTTCGAGAGAAGATGCATAAAATCCCAAATTTTATTATCTAAATCATCATATATTTGAAACCTTGGCAAAATTTTCCCTTCGGCCAAGACTGAGATGAGGGGTCTCCAAAAATTTCTACTATAGATGACATTGGGGAACAAACCCTTAGCTCTGACAATCCATCTGCCACCATTTTCTCCATTCTCAATTTATTAGGTGGAGATTGTGTCTAGATAGGCACCAATTCTAATGGATCTGAAGAATAGTCCATGAATTCCTCATCCATATCATCAAATGGTACCCAACAACAACTGCAAAAAACAATCTCCAAATAGAAAAACGTACGCCAGACTGCTATAGTTAACACCTAATTCCTTGACGAACACAAATAGTCAGGATAAACTGAGAGGTCATGTCTGCCCAAATACACATGTTGGCCTTTTCCCCGCTTGAATATTTCTAAGGATAATACGCATCTTTAGACAAAGTTAACCTAACCCCCATGGAAGTTGCATGACTTAATGGTTGAAACCTCCAAATTGTAGAGCCATCCTTGAACCCAATGGATTATGAATATTTTAAACCCAAGTGACAAATAAACTGAAGGAAGAAATATTATAAACCCAAGGGATAAATAAATCTAGGGAGAAACATTATAAATTCTTGATATTAATATTGTAAACCAGAGGAATTTATAAAACAAAGCAATTTCAAACCAAAGAAATTGTATTGTTCATAAGCGAATTGATATTATACATATGATGGATATATAAAATCGAGGCATTATAAAACCAATTGATTATAGTGTTGATGAAGGGATAAATATTATAAACCCAAGTTGTCAATAAACCAATGGGATGGATATCATAAACCTAGGAGACAAATATTATGAACTCAAGGGATTAGTAAATTGAAGGGATTAATATTATAAACCTTGGGGATAAAAAACCCAAGGGAATAATATTGTAAACCTAAGATATTAATATTATAAAACAATGAATTAATAAACACAATGGACTAATACTAAGAACCAAAGGCATTTATAATCCCTACTTTCGCAATGTTGAGATCCAACATTAAATAAGTTGCAATGTAATGTAACATTCTAATAATAAGTATCACATCAACTGTCATATGAAAACAATGTTTTCCACAATACAACATCATATTTATTTTTTTACCATGTAAATGTAACAACACGAACCCCTATTTTAATGTCCCACCATGACATTAAAAAAAATTGCAATGCAATGTTATGTTATACATTCCAACAATGATTTTCATATTGCTTGTCGTATTACAAAAAAATTTGCAATAATGCGACGTTGGATAGATTTCTACACAATTAAAACTTCACGACTTTAAACCCAAATGTTATACCAGAGATTTTAAACCCTAGCAATATGAAACCAATATTATAAATTCTAACATTAAACCTTATATTACAGCTATAATATAAAACCCAATATCATAAACCCTGAAATTTAATCCAACATTTTTAACACTAGTATTTCACCGTAATTTTCCAACACAACAATGCAACCAGCTAAGAGATTTCATATTGGGTTTGATAAACCCAATGTCAAAGGAGATTAATATCAAAAACCCAATATTAATTTTAATAAACATAAGGGATTATAAACACAAGATATGAATAGAACCAAACACTTAATATTATAAAGCCTATGGATCATAACCCAAAGGGATTAATATTATAAATCCAAGGAGTAAATTAACCCAACAAACTATTAATAATATAGAATCAAGGAATTAATAGACCCAACAAATGAATAGTTTAAACCCAAGAGATTAATATTATAAACCCAACAGATTAAAATGTAAGGCATTAATATTATAAACCATAGGGATTATAAACCTAAATGATTAACATTGTAAACCCAAGTGATTGATAAACCCATTATATTAACGTTATAAACCAAATGGATTAATAATTTCAAAGCATGAATATTACATATCCTACATATTAAAAACCTAAGGGGTTAATATTTTAAACCCAAGGGGTTAATATTATAAATCCAAGGGATTAATAACTACATGGCATAAATATTATAAAGCCAAGGTATTAATATTATAAACCCAAATTATTAATATATTAAATCCAAGGGATTAATATTCTAAACTCAAGTGATTAAAACAACCAAGGAATTAATATTATAAACCTAAAATACTAATAAATGCTCCATATTAATATTATAGATCCCAGGTATTAATATTATAAACTGAAGGGATTCAGAATATAAACTCAAGATATTAATAAACCCAAGGGATTACTATTATAAACCCTAAGGATTAATAACCCAAGGTTCTAATATTGTAAACCTTGGGGATAATATTATAAAAATAAGGGATTAATATTATAAACACAAGGAATCAATAAACCCAATGCATTAATACTATAAACCCAAAGGATTAATAAACCATACTTTTGTAATAATGAGAGGCAACATTGAATAAATTGCAATGTAATGTAACATGGAGACAATCAACATGAAATCAATTGTCATCTTAGGCCAATGTTTGTCACAATACAACATCAAATTTATTTTTGTGCCATCCAAACGTGAGAATAGGAGGCACTATTATACTATTGGAATGTAACATTGAAAAAAATTGCAATGCAAGGTAGGGTCCCATCATTGATTGTCATATTTCTTGTCACATTATGACAATCTTCCTGAAAATGAAATGTTTGATAGATATCTGCACCTAAGTGATTAATATTATAAACAAAAGGAATTATTTAACCCAGGGGACTAATACTATAAACCGAAGGGATTAATATACCCTACTTTTGTAATGATGAGAGGCAACATTGAATAAATTGAAATGTAACGTAACATTGCAACAATCAGTATTTGATCAATTTCCATCTAACAACAATGTCTTTCACAATATGAAGTGCTATTTTACTATAAAAATGTGTCATTCAAAAAAATTACAATGTAGTGTAAGGATCCAACATTGTTTGTCATATTGCTCGTCACATTACGATAATTTTTGTCACAATGCGATGTTGGATATATTCGTACACCACTTAAACTTCACAACTTTAAACCCAGATGTTAAATGAGATATTTTAAGCCCAACCAATTAATAAACCAAAGGCATTAATATTATAAACCCAAGGGATAAATCAACCCAGGAGAGAAATATTATAAACCAAAGGGATAAATAAACCTATGGAAGCAACATTATAAACCCATGAGATTAATATTATGAATGAAAGAGATTTATAAACCCAAGCAATTATAAACTGAAGTGATTTTATCAATGACTTTAGCATTCTTTGGTTGTGAAGGCTAGCCAAATTATGCGTTCCAAACAAGTGAACCAACAAATAAAATAAATTCTTTTCCATTGGATGTAAGAAATTTTCAACAGGGAACATGAGAACATCCCAACCATGCAGAAATGTTTTATAATTTTTGATATTAGTCAAAAAATTACAAAAATAATATTTTTTGGATCATCTCCTTATTGCCTAAAATGTTTATCCAAGGTCACAACAATGTCAAAGATTTGACACAACACTTTCCCTACTGTATTACCTACATACAAAGGTTTACTCTTAATAGGAGGTAGCTTCCCAGGGTTACCCACAAGATTCATGGAGCTACCACCGAAAGGAGGAGACTTGTTATCAAGGAAGGCTTCTTCCAAACAAGAATCTCTATGTATGAAGAACCTTGGACCTATAAATTTTATTATATCAATCAAGATATATCGAATGTACCTCATTTCTTCCTGAAATTTTTCTAGGGCCTTCCCATTTAGTGGTTTCATATCTTTGATAGGAATTTTATAAGAAGAATGTTTTGTTTTTCTATTTATATTAAAAGTAGCTATACTAGTTGGAGTCAAAAATAACAATGGACTTCTATCATTAGTTGTTGAATTATAAATAACACAAGAAATACAATGAATAATAGTAGACTTTCAAGTTCGAGTTGTTACTTAGATAACCAGTTCTAGAGAATCATGGTCACCACTATCAACATAACGACATAAAACGTTGTGATTAAGAACACCTAGAGACTAGGAATATTTTATAAAATGGATAGCCTATTATATAATATCTTTTGACAACATTGTTTATTACCAATTATAATTAATATTGAAGTCCCTTCAACAAACATTGTCAAGCTTAGATATATGAACATTGTTTGGAGCAACTATTCGGGAAAGATGTTTCCACTCTTTAGAATATTGATTAATGGTATCCTCATGAATGAGGTCTTCCACATATTCTTCATTAGTTTCATTTGAAAAAGGAGATCAATCAACATGCCATGTGTGATATCTTAAATTCCTCTAATTCTCAACGACAATTTCACTTGAAATTCTTATATATGAAGCATTTTCAGGAAATGGCTTTTACAAAAGAAACTTAGTCCAACAAAACATCCAAAACTCTTTTCAATCATCATTGGGAATAGCATATAACCATGTTCACACTCGAATAATCACATGCAAATCTCGTGTTCTCCATGGATCTTGCCTAAAATTGGCATCAAATGCATATGATATTGTTATTTCTATGAAACACAAGTGTTCCATAAAATTGGTTTTACTTTGATAAACTTGAACAAACGTGTTTTGGCTGGAAATTTCATCAGAATGCACTAACATTGGTTGGAATACTTTGTTCCTAACATTCAATGGAAAAAAAATTATCACTACATACAATAAGAGGTACCTTTAGTAACAAATGTTAGGTTTCTTGCGCTCCAATTTCATGATCAACAAGATTTTCTAAAAGAAACCTTCTGTAAGAAGAGAATGCATAAGCTTCACATCCGCTTGCATTAGAAACCCTTGTCAACATTTCATGATAAGTTTCAGATCATTTTTTCACCTTTGAAACATATTGTACAACATATTTCAAAAATCCATGTCGAGCAACAATTGGTTGACTATCAATATTTGCTTGCCACATTGCCAGGAGATCAACATTGTGAACATTCAATCGATCATCATTATGTGTTAGTTCTTATTTATCTTTTCCATTCTCATCTATGAAAATAATACATTCATAATGAACCATTCATGGAGCATTGTGGTGACATGAAACGATAGACCATTTTTTTGTAAATAGGAATTGACACCACATTTTGCATGTATTTGGACTTGATTCACCACATAATCATAATCCTCATGATGATTGCAAGAAAAAATATGTGAAGTGTTCAAAACAAATGAATCATCATTCAAAATTCAAGGAATCTTTTCATCTTGACCATGGATGTCACGTGGATTCCAGGATGTTACATATTTGTCAAAGTAGCACTTTGTTGCACGCGAAGTTGAATTGTTGGACCTATCCAACGTTTCCATATTTAGAGAACTTGGTGACCACAAGAAACCATGGATGTGTGCTAAACCTCTATGTTTCCACTCATACCTAACAAACAAAAATGTAGAAAATATATATAAGCCAATCAAAACAACTAAAGTTTGATACAAATTAATAAAGAGTCAAGGAAAAGGAACAAGGATGAACCTATACAAAAACTATTTAGCTCCAAGATATTTATGAATAAATATGTCATGAAATATATTGAATATTTGGTGCATATACATCATAACTTTATGTGGATACTGAATACAATTTTCAATTTTTTTGCATGTTTGAAGGCATAAGACTAAGCAAGCTAGACCACTTTGTGTTAGCTACACTTAACATAAAAGATAAGGTTTGGCAACCGAACTAGGTAATGATGCCAATAAGTTTGAGAATGGTACTTTTTCCAATATGTCGTTGTACCACTATGCAAATCTTCAATAGTTGTAGGTGTATTTTCATGAATATTCATTTTCAAAAAGAAGGAAGTTTTTTTGTGGCTGTGATGGCACATAAGCATGTTTAACAAGAAATATTGGAGCTAAGGATGGCTTCCAAATCATCACTACAAGAAAAACGTACATTGGTGAGGGTCGAAAAATGTCACCATATGATCATTAGTGATGGTCAAAATAGCTTTCATCACCAGAAACAGAATGTGACCAAAGGTGGCATTGCCAAAATTTAGGTGTTGTGGTGGCATTCAAGGTTCATCACCAATAATGATTTATAATGAGAGATAGTGACCATCACCATTTCATATGAGAAATGGTGACAAAACTTAGCATCTGTCACCAAAAAATTCAACGTCATCAAAGGTGGCATCAACAAAATTATAGGTGTTGTGGCGACATTCAAAGTTTGTCATGAATAATGATTATAATGATGTATAGTGACCCTCACCATTTCATATGAACAACAGCGATTTATTGTATGGACCTTTCATTGTCCTCATTGTTGATGCATATATATATATATATATATATATATATATATATATATATATATATATATATATATATATATATATATATATATATATCTATATATATATATATATATATATATATAACCTTCGTTGACCGTCACCATTTCATATTTTGGTGAGGCTCAAAAAACATCACCGTAATCTCATTAGTGATGGTCAAAAGAACCTCTGTCATCAAAAAATCAATCTCACCAAAGGCTGTATGAAGAAAATTATAGGTGTTGTGGTGAAATTCAATGACCATCAAAAATAATGATTATAACAATAGATAATGACCGCAACCATTTTGATATGAACAACAATTATTTTTCATAATAGACCTTTCATGGTTGTCACTATTGATATGCATATATTTGGTCTCATTCATTAACCGTCACCATTTCATATTTTAGTGAGGGTCAAAAAATGTCACCATAAACTCATTGGTGATGGTCAAAAAAGCCTTCATCACTAAAAACTAATCGTCACCATTCCATATGAATATCTGGGCATGATGGAATGAAACCACCAACCTCCTGCTTTTAAAGCAGGTGCTCTTCCTTTGAGCTAGCACCCTTTAAAGAATTAGACTTTAAATGTTAAAACATGAAACTTTATAAATTCTAAATTCGAAAACTTTCAATAAACCAAAAAACTTTGTAAACTATTAGCAAATCTTTTAATAAACAAGAAAAATAGCATCAAAGTTACATGTCCCTACCTAATTGTTCTGGAAGTTATGAAAGGTGAGTGGAGGGAAAAATAGTTACATATAAAATACTCAATATGTTCAGTTGAATACTCAATTAAAAGTGAAACGTGAAGACATATATAGCCTATAAATGACCTATATTATCAAACCTATCATCTTAAATTACACCAAAGATTGATTTCTCACCTTGTGAATCATGTAAACCTATTGTGACAACATCAAAATCTGCCACCAAAAGACTAATTTTCATTCCAATTAGTAAAAAATAGTGAGTATACATGATGCAATTATGAATAATGAGCTACATTATTGAATATTGCTAGCTATGGGGTCTAGAAAACTAATTGGAAGTGGTTCTCATTATTAATTAATTCAAGATGTCAAAATACAACGATCAATAACAATGATCCCGAAATGTAACCACCAAACAATAGATATTAAAACTGTAAGCACAAAACTTGGTTGAAAATCTTCTACGCCAGCAAAATATCCAGGTGGCATTCAAACACTCGCAAATACACACCAAGCATGAGTATCCAAAGATGAAATTTCATGGATACAAGGAAATCACTCTCTACCTCTCAATGATACTATGTCCACCCAAAAGTAGTTCAACAAGCAAAGGGGTGTGAAGACAATAACCTCAAAGCACAAAGAACTACATTGTACAAAAATAGACTTTGTCCCCCCTCCACCTATATAAAAAAGAACTAGGGGAATAAAAAAAAGATCCATAGAGAATACGAATAGAGTGGGAAAAATAAAATATGGCAAGAAAAAAATAACAAGAAATGAAATATACTAATTTGACCAAGTGTCCACATGTACTCAAAGATTAGAGGAAACAGGAGAACCCAACATGATTGATTATAGGCTTCATAACATGGCATTTACTTATTTAGTAAAAAGGAATAAAATACCAAGTTATATGGAATAAATACTCTATGTATCGCATTGGGGTTTTGTGCTACACTCTGTGCTTACTCTCAAACATTAAAATGAAATTTCCCAAATTTGTTTCTAAATATGTATGATTTGTTTGAGTTTGAGCCAAACCTATTAAATTATTGTCAAGTTTAGCCATGTGCAATAAGCTTAGTTATGTTCACCTAAGTTAGCCAAGAAGCTTGACCCAGGATTTCCAAAAGGAATTTTGATAGAGATGACTTCTCTTACATATTTTGCCAAATTTTACCTTTTTGCATACCTTCAATAGATAATCTGAACTAGTCTCCTCTTACCACGATGTGGCTAGATAAGTCAGACAAATCAAAACCAATAGTATCCACTAAGAGATTGCAATTGAGGGGCATTTATTATGTCAAGAGATGCTCAAAAATCACATATGAATCTAGCTATTGTTTTTGCGTTGCTCCATCCATAAGCAGAAATGAAATTTTTCCATCCAACAGGCTTTAACAGTGATATGGGCATTTTCAGCACCTCACTTTTACTAACTAGGCAAGCCACTATTTCAATATTTATTTTAATTGTGGAGTTTCATGCCAATTTTATAATGGGAAATCCAAATCATTCTTCCTCTTTAGACTTTTCTCAATGTTTCCTGGGTCGATGTCATGTGACTATGCTCTCCACTAGGATATAATTTTTTTTAAATTCATCTCTTTGAATCAAAAACTTGTACATAATATAAATAGGAAACTCATGTCTTCCAATTCAGAGGTTACCCTAATTGAAGATTCCTCTCCACATTTTGTCCCAAATATGAAGTTGTACATGTCAACTAGGATTGGATGTAGAGTTTACAACAAATGAGCAACATTTTAAAGGGTGGTCCCAATTTGAATTCATAAGAAATAAATTTTCGTTCATTCATCACTGAAAGATAATATTTCTCACATGTAAATCGAGCAATGCTAAATCAATTTTTTAAATTTTCCATATGTTCAATAATAGGAGAATTTGGATATACCAACTACTTCTAAGAATATAGGACAATGATTCAATATGCGACCCAATCCTACCCATTTTCTGATTGAAGAGAATTTATCCATCGACAATTGTCTAATAAAAAATATGTCTAGTCATCTTGTTAACGTAGCATCACCTGTCCTCTGATTCCTCCAAGTGGGATTGAGGCATGCCACTTCAATATCAATAAGTCTACTAGCTTCCAAAAAATTCTCAAAAAAGCTAGTGAGTGAGTCCACATGGGCATGACTCCCCCAAGACTCTGCATTACCCATAGAGAAATTTAAATCTCCACCCAAAATTATGTTATCACCCTACATGAACAAGATCCTCATGATATCTTCCCAAAAGGCTATTCTATTTTGAGAGGGACCATAAACATTTACTATCCTAACTTCCAATCCTATTTCTTTAGACACTACATCAGTTGCAAGTAATCCTTCGCTTCCCCACAAATTCATAAGTTTAATCATTCCACAGTTGATACCTATGAAAATTTCCCAAGATCCACCTCTAGCATCTAACGCAAAAAAGATACCAACCCTTTAATACAAACTCCAAATAAGAAACCAGTTTCACACTATTCCCCAATCTTTCTTGTAAGAAGTTCACATCCAACCTTTCAGATTTGAAAAGTCACTTGAGACCTAGTTTTTTTAGCAAGTCTAGCCATCCCCTTATAATTAAAGGACATCCACTTCATAGTGAATTGATGTCATGGGCACATCTTTCTCTATGAACCCCATCTAGGGATAAATTTCTACCCTCTCGAACATCCATACTAGATTTATGAATGGATTTCAGGGTATTGGATTATCTTCCTCTAGGAAATTTAGGAAATTTAGGATTTGATGATTGACCTATAGCCCCACCTAACACAATAGGGGTTTTGAACATTGATCTCTTATTATACCTATGACTCGTATGAAATTTTGTCAAACCTTTCATTGACGGGTCTGTTAGGTCAACGGGAGAAGAGGGAATGAGAGTGAAAGACATCATAGAACATATGGGAACAAAGGCAATAGAACAAGTAATAAAATTCAAATTGCATAATGGTAGCACCAACCTATGACATACAATAGGAACAGATAATGTAGAGAAAAGTGATGTATTTAAAATATTCATAGGTTTAGAAGATGGGAAAGAGAGAGTGGAACCTCGAAGGGGAACTGATGGGGATTCCCTCGCATGAATGACCATTGTAGCGGAATGATTTTTCTCAAATTATTGCCAACTTTTCGCCCTACCCACCACCTTTGACTACTGAGCTAGGATTTGTTGAGAATTGGGCACCATAACATCGATATCTTCTCTATCCCCCTGGACATTGACCTCTCCCACTACCTCGTCTCCACCAGGCTTGTCCTTTTCAAGTAGGTGGGCGTGCTCAATTATATAACCCACTTAGTAACACCATCTACACCACAATGACACTACATCATAATCCAATTTTTGCAGTCTAAAATGAACCCTACATTGAAGCATCAGACTTTTCACTAGTCCTTCGATGGTATTTATATGAACCAAAATGCGAGCGTAATCCATTTTTCTAGTCTCTTGGAAGGGCTTATCATAATCCATAAAAAATCCATAATCATCCCCAATCCTCTTGAAGACATCTTCCAACCAGAATTGAAGGGGTCAACTAGGCATCCTAACCCATATCGGTCCCACCCCCAATTTCTCCCTCTTTGGATTGAAAAGAGGGGACCATATTTTCAACATAATTGGTGTGAATGCAATGTGAAAAAACTTGGAGATAACCCATGCTGGGTTCTTGGACCTATTGAAATGAACGGAAAACCAACCTCTAGTCATCGTAACCACCGATCACAAGACATCTATTACCTATCCCAAAAATTCCATAGCCCATGTCCTCAAATAATCCCATGAGTAATTTCGTCCCTTGAGTCTACCCACCAACACTCGATCCATCGTATTCATCACTTCATCCAGCCTAATACCTTCTCTAAGAACCAATAGGTGTCCCCTGTCTTTAACCTTGGTACTCTCTCATTTCTTCTCCTTTTTATTTTATACGCCTTCTTCCAAGATCTCTAAGGAAGGAGTAGGGTTTAATTTAGCTAGGCTAACCCTAATGTCCTCCTCACATGTCTAGAAATCACCCATAGAAATCTCGGAAAAAAAAGAGGGTTGGCTCATGACCTTTTTTTATGAGACCTTTTTAAAAAAAACTTGTCTTGTTTTGGGCCACCCCTTCAAGGTTATCCTCTATCTAGTAGTATTTTTTCTGCATATGAGTGAGTACCTATAAGTTTTATATTTTCCCCCACTAAGAAAAGCCTATTAGGGTCCTCTGAAATCAATCCAGAAGAAGAGTTAGGGTTTAAACAATGTTCAAGAAAGAGATGGGTCGCCGGGGAGGAAACCAAACTATCATTCCAGAGCGGATGCATAAAATCCCAAATTTGATTTTCTAAATCATCATATATTTGAAACCATAGCAATATTTTCCCTTCGGCCAAGACTGAGATGAGGGGTCTCCAAAAATATCTACCGTAGATGACGTTGGGGAACAAACCCTTAGCTCCCACAATTCATCTTCCACCGTTTTCTCCATTCTCGATTTATTAGGTGGAGATTGTGTCTAGATAGGCACCGATTCTAATGGATATAAACAAAAGGAATTATTTAACCCAAGGGACTAATACTATAAACCGAAGGGATTAATATACCCTACTTTTCTAATGATGAGAGGCAACATTGAAGAAATTGCAATGTAACATAACATTGCAACAATTCGTATTCGATGAATTTCCATCTAACAATAATGTCTTTGATAGTATGAAGTGCTATTGTACTATTATAACGTGTCATTCAAAAAAATTACAATGCAATGTAAGGTTCCAACATTGTTTGTCATATTGCTCGTCAAATTACGATAATGTTTGTCACAATGCGATGTCAGATATATTTGTACACCATTTAAACTTCACAGTTTTAAACGTAGATGTTAAATGAGATATTTTAAGCCAAGCCAATTAATAAACACAAGGAATTAATATTACAAACCCAAGGAATTATTAATATTACTAACCCAAGGGATTAATAAATCGAATACTTTATGAATATTATAAACCCAAGGGATAAATCAACCCAAGAGAGAAATATTATAAACCAAAGGGATAAATAAACCCAAGGAAGAAACATTATAAACCCATGAGATTAATATTGTGAATGAAAGAGATTTATAAACCCAAGAAATTATAAACCGAAGCGATTTTATCAATGATTTTAGCATTCTTTGTTTGTGAAGACTGACCAAATTATGTGTTGCAAACAAGTGAACCAAAAAATAAAATAAACTCTTTTTCATTGGATGCAAGAAATTTTCAACAGGGAACATGAGAACATCCCAATCGTGCGGAAATGTTTCTGTATTTCTGATATTAGTTAGAATATTACAAAAATAAGTTTTTTGGGATCATCTCCTTATTGCCCAAAATGTTTATCCAAGGTCACAACAATGTTGAAGCTTTGACACAACACTTTCCCTATTGTATTACCTACATACAAATGTTTACTCTTAACAGGAGGTAGCTTCCCAAGGTTACCCTCAAGATTAATGGAGATACCACCAAAAGGAGGAGACTTGCTATCAGGGAAGGCTTCTTCCAAACAAGAATCTCTATGTATGAGGAACCTTGGACCTACAAATTTCATTACATCAATCAAGATATATCGAATGCACCTCATTTCTTCTTGAAAATTTTCTAGGGCCTTTGCATTTAGTGGTTTCATATCTTTGATAGGAATTTTATAAGAAGAATGTTTTGTTTTTCCATTTATATTAAAATTAGTTATACTAGCTGGAGTGAGCAATAACAATGGGCTTCTATAATTAGTTGTTGAATTATAAATAGCATGAGGAATAAAATGGATAATAGTAGACTTTCCAGTTGTAGTTTTTGCTTAAATATTAAGTTTTAGAGAATCATGGTCACCACTATCAACCTAATGGCATAAGACATTATCAAAAGAAACTCATTATGTCTCTGATAAAGAAGATGGTGACATAATTGTCTCCCCAATTGAGTTGTGATTAACAACACCTAGAGACTAGGAATATTTTATAAAATGGATAGCATATTATATAATATTTTCTGACAACATTGTTTATTACCAATTATAATGAATATTGAAGTCCCTTCAACCAACATTGTCAAGCTCAGAAATATGAACATTGTTTGGAGAAACTATTCAGGAATGATGTTTCCACTCTTTAGAATATCGATCAACGGTATCCTCATTTATAGGTCCCTATATTACTAGTGATTACCCCAATACTATTGTAGTTGTATCCCTTATTAATATTGTTGTGCCCGCATTGTCCCCATATTTTAATTACTGTGCCCCATAGAATCCCTCTATCGTTATTTTTGGTGGCTTTATATTATTATTTTTAGGTCGGCTGGATTATATTGTGACTCCTTAGACTCCTATATATAGAGAGGAGGACCGAGGTTTTGTCATTTGAATCATCCAAGAATTGCTCATTTATGTAATGTAAAGGAGGTTTCCCCCTTGAAGAGGCTGAATTCTAAGGTATTGATCTATATTTTCTATGTTTTTCTTGAGCTGGTTTCATAAAATTTGGTATCAGAGGTTTGGATTCTAGGGTTTTGCTGCTCCAAATAGGTCATCGTGGCATTTTCGCAATAAGGTTTTTTCTGTGACCTTTTAGAAGCTAAAAGAAATCCCATTTGATAAGAAATCGCGCTAAATCTCGGGTCTGAATTTCAGAGCTTTGCGTGCTGTATTTGCGGAGATATGATCTAAGGAAGGTGGTCTTTTTGCAGACTCCTGAATTACATTCCAAATAGGTGACCTGGGGAAAATTGTCATAACTTTCTTTCTGAGCATTGGATTGAAAATTCGTAAGAAGGTATAGAAAGAGGATGGATTGTAGTTTCTTGTATATATTTTTGAGAAAGAGGATGGATTGTAGTTTCTTGTATATATTTTTCAAAGCCAAAAGTCGAAACAGTGACTCGTGGTACATTGTACAAGTTCGCTCTACTGAACTAGTCTATAATCAGGTCACTGTGGGAGATTGTGTATAACTCTTTCTTGTAGAATCTAATCTGGATCAGACTGGTGGAATTGGAAAGAGGACGCAGAGGGCTACTATAGATTGTAATTTCAGAACTGGATGATCCAAAATTACAGAGATACATTAGATTCAATATCAGGCTCCTACAGAGTGAAAAAAGGTGTGTAGTTTTTTTTAATTTTTTGCATAAGCTTGGTTTGAAAAATTAGTTTGAAGGAATTCAAAGGGCATAGTAAAGCTTTATTATCAGTAATTGATTCCCCAAGGAAAGAAAAGGCAAACACCTAGTAGGCAACTGGAAAGATCTAGCATGACTCGTGAAGAAGAGGAAGAAATGCAACATGATATAACAAAATTACGAGACCAAGTGCAACAAGTGTCACTTGCACAAAAAGGAACATAATCTAAGATGGATGGTTTAAATAAAGATGTAGAAGCTAAGATGGATGGTTTAAATAAAGACATAGAAGCTAAGATGGATTGTTTAAAGAAAGGCATAGAAGCTAAGATGAATGACGTGGAAGCTAAGATGGACGATTTGAAGAAAGATTTGAAGATAGACATGGAAGAATTGAAGATAAATATGAATAAGTTGCTAAAAGAAATGGTCACTAATGGTGAAAGGGTAGTAAAGGAAACTCATGATGAGAACAAAAGAAATGCTAATCATGATTCCATAGACTCTAATGTTGAATCGAAGACCCACCATATTCCAAAAATTGATATGAGGAAGTTTGATCCTAGGGATCTCGCAACATGGATATTACAGATGGAGAAATTTTTCGATCTCAATAATGTGCAAAACAAACAAAAAGTACATATTGCAACTTTATATTTGGAACCAAATCAGTTTGTATGGTATCAATGGCTTTGCTCTCGTAAACAAATTATCACTTGGGCAATTTTTAAGGAAGAATAGACAACACATTATGAGGGTACAAAAAGCAACATTTTTTTAGCCAATTGATAAGTCTCAAACAAAAGGGTTCAATAATGGAGCACATTGAGGAGTTCCACATATTCTTCATTAGTTTCATTTGACAGAGGAGATCGATCAACATGCCATGCATGATATCTTAAATTCCTCTAATTCTCAATGATAATTTCACTTGAAAGTCTTATATATGAAGCATTGTCACGAAATGGCTTGTACAAAAGAAACTTAGTCCAACAAAATGTCCAAAACTCTTTTCAATCCTCATTGGGAATAGCATAAAACCATGGTCACACTCAAATAATCACATGAAAATCTCGTGTTCTCCATGGATCTTGCCTAAAATTTGCATCAAATGCCTATGATATTGTTATTTCTATCAAACACAAGCGTTCCATAAAATTGGGTTTGCTTTGATAAACTTGAACAAAAGTGTTTTGGCTGGAAATTTCATCAGAATGCACTAACATTTTTTGGAATACTTTGTTCCTAAAATTCATTGGAAAAAAATTATCAATACATACAATAAGAGCTACCTTTAGTAACATATGTTAGGCTTATTGTGCTCCAATATCATGATCAACAAGATTTTCTACAAGAAACCTTCTGTATCAAGAGAATGCACAAGCTTCACATCCACTTGCATTAAAACCCTTATCAACATTTCATGATAAGTTTCAGATCTTTTTTTCACCTTTGAAGCATATTTTACAACATATTTCAAAACTACATGCTGAGCAACAATTGGTTGACTATCAACATTTGCTTGCCACATTGCCAGGAGATGAACATTGTGAACATTCAATCGATCATCATTATGTGTTGATTCATATTTTTTTTTTTTTCTCATGTATGAAAAATATATATTCATAATGAACCATACATGGAGCATTGTAGTGACATGAAAGGAAGACCCTTTTTTTGTAAATAGGAATTGACACCACATTTTGCATGTATTTGGACTTGATTCACCAAATACTCATAATATTCATGAGGATTGCAAGAAAAAATATGTGAAGTGTTAAAAACGAATGAATCATCATTAAAACTTTATGGAATCATCACATTTCGACAATGGATGTCACATGGATTCTATGATATTACATATTTTTCAAAGTAGCACTTTGTTGCAAAAGAATTTGAATGGTTGGACCTATCCAATGTTTCCATATTTACAGAACGTGGTGACCACAAGAAACCATGGATGTGTGTTAGACCTCTATTTTTCCATTCATACCTAACAAATAAAAATGTATAAAATATATATAAGCCAATCAAAACAACTAAAGTTTGATCCAAATTAATAAAGAATCAAGGAAATGGAACAAGGATGAACTTATACAAAAATTATTTAGCAACAATATATTTATGAAAAAATATGTCATGAAATATATTGAATATTTGGTGCATGTACATCATAACATTATGTGGATACTGAATAAAATTTAATTTTTTTTGCATGCTTATTTTGTGGAAGAGAATGCAGGTTTGAAGGCATAAGACTAAGCAAGTTATACCACTTTGTGTTAGCTACACTTAACATAAAAATAAGTTTTGGCAACCCGACTAGGTAATCATGCCAATGAATTTGAGAATGGAACTTTTTCTTATATGCCCTTGTACCCCTAATATAAGAACTAAAATGCATTAGCTTCTCAACCAATTTATTGTTAGGTAAATTGGTGAGTTGTTGACACAACTCTTGAATAGTTATAGGTGTATTTTCATGAATATTCCTTTTCAAAAAGAAAGAAGTTTTTTTGTGGCTATCATGGCACGTAATCATGTTCAACAAAAAATATTGAAACTAAGGATGGCTTCCAAATCATCACTACAAGAAATAAGGACATTGGTGAGGGTCAAAAAATGTCACCATAAGCTCATTGGTGAGGGTCAAAAGAGCCTTCTTCACCAGAAACGAAATGTGACCAAAGGTTGTGTTGCCAAAATTATAGGTGTTGTGGCGAAATTCAAGCTTCGTCACCAATAACGATTTATAATGAGAGATAGTGAACATAATCATTTCATATGAGAAATGGTGACAAACCTTAGCATCTGTCACCAAAAAATTCAACGTCACCAAAGGTGGCATCAACAAAAGTATAGGTGTTGTTGCGACATTCAAGGTCTATCATGAATAATGATTATAATGACGAAAGGTGACCATCACCATTTCCTAGGAACAATAATGATTTATTGTATGGACATTTTATGGTCCTCATTGTTGATGCATATATATGGCGACGTTCATTGACAATCATTGTTGGGCAGCGGATCCCCCACGTAACAGCTTTGGGGCTTAAAGCCCACAATTTTGGGTAATGATATTGTAAAGGCTCCATGAAGTGCGCGGAGAGCGAATTGTAATGAGTCAAGTCAAAGGATTTTCTTCCCAAAAATGATGTAAGGTAATGGAAGGTAATGAGTAAGTGACATGGGATTTTGAATACAATATTCAATTTGAGTCTGTAAGTCTGAGTCTTGGGTCATAGTAATAGATAGAGGCTCCACAGCTGTGTCCGCGGAGGCCCAGTAGGGTCTGCAGCTGTGTGTGCGGACTCCTACAGCTGAGTGCGCAGGGTAGGAAGTGGATTATAATTGGAACAAAAGATTAATAGAAGATAAGTTGGTTCTAAAATATTGTGCATTTGTATGTTTATGCTTCTATTATTTATTTATGCATCCTTTACATTTATGGTTGTGCGCATGTCTGTTTATGTTGACTAATAACTGAAAGTATCGTGCCTACTTAATCTAATTCATTATCTATAACAATAAAAAGCACAGTAAAGGGTAAAGAACGTCTGTGTTTGTCATCCAATCCGCACGACGATAGTTGCGCTAAATAGACAACTATGCAGAAGTAGCGCAGCATGTAGAGCCGGTTCGTGAACTTTCCAGATCTCATCAAGACATCCCTAGGGTGCAAAAACCTAGTTCTAGCACCCTCTCATACTACCTCGGGTGAGACCTCAGTCCGTGCTCCACGGACTGTTGCCAAAAGGGGCGGTAGTTTAAGGATTTGTTTGGCTAAAAACACTCTTGAACCTGGGTCAAGCCCCAATAAGCCAATAGTCACCATTTCATATTTTGGTGAGGGTCGAAAAATGTCACCATCATCTCATTAGTGATGGTCAAAAGAACCTTTTTCATCAAAAAATCAATCTCACCAAAGGTTGTATCAACAAAAGTATAGGTGTTGTGGTGACATTAAATGTCCATAATGAATAATGATTATAATGATTGATAATGACCGTCACCATTTTGATATGAACGACAATGATTTATGGTAATAGACCTCTCATGGTTGTCACTACTGAGATGCATATATATGGGGTCATTCATTAACCGTCACTATTTCATATTTTCGTGAGGGTTGAAAAATGTCAGCATAAGCTCATTAGTGATGGTCAAAAAAGCCTCCATCACTGAAAACTAATTGTCACCATTCCATATGCATATTAGGGCATGATAGAATCAAACCACCAACCTCCTACTTGTAAAGCATGTGCTCTTCCATTGAGGTAGCACCCTTTAAATAATTAGACTTAAAAAATTAAAACTTGAAACTTTATAAATTCTAAACTCTAAAACTCTCAATAAACCATAAAACTTTGTAAAATATTAGCAAATCTTCTAGTAAAAAAGAAAAATAGCATCAAAGTTACACGTCCCTACCTAATTGTTCTAGCATTTATGAAAGTTGGGTGGAGGGAAAAATAGTTACATATAAAATATTCAATATTTTCAGTTGAATACTCAATTAAAAGTGAAACATTGAAGACATATATAGCCTATAAATGACCTATAATTATCAAACCTGTAATATGAAATTAAAACAAATATTGATTTCTCACCTTGTGAATCATGTAAATCTATTGTGATAGCATGAAAATCTACCACCAAAAGACTAATTTTCATTCCAAAAAGTAAAAAATAGTGAGTATACATGATGCAATTTTGAATAATGAGCTACATTATTGAATACTACTAGCTATGGGGTCTAGAAAACTAATTGGAAGTGCTTCTCATTATTAATTAATTCCAGATGTCAAAATTCAAAGATCAATAACAATGATCCCAAAATGTAACCAATAAACAATAGATGTTAAAACTGTAAGCACAAAGCTTGGTTGATATCTGCTACACCAACAAAATATCCAAGGGGCATTCAAACACTCCCAAATACACACCAAGCATGAGTATCCAAAGATGAAATTTCATGGATACAAGGAAATCACTCTCTACCTCTCAATGATAACTATTTCCACCCACAAGTACTTCAACAAGAAAAGCAGTGTGAAAAAAATAACCTCAAAGCACAAAGAACTACACTGTACAAAAATAGAATTTGTCCCCCCTCCACCTATAGAAAATATAACTAGGGGAATACAAAAAAGATACATAGAGAATAGGGATAGAGTGGGAAAGGTAAAATATGACAAGGAAAAAATAACAAGAAATGAAATATACTAATTTGACCAAGTGTCCACATGTACTCAAAGATTAGAGGAAACAAGAGAACCCAACATCATTGATTATGGACTTGATAACATGGAATTTACTTCTTTAGTAAAAAGGAATAAATACCAAGTTATATGGAATAAATCCTCTATGTATGGAATTGGGGTTTTGTGCTACACTCTATGCTTACTCTCCAACATTAAAATTAAAGTTCCCAAATTTGTTTTTAAATATGTATGATTTGTTTGAATTTGGGCCAAACCTACTCAAATATTGTCAAGTTTGGCCATGTGCAATGAGCTTAGTTATGTTCAGCTCAGTTAGCCAACAAGCTTGACCCAAGATTTCTAAAAGGAATTTTGATAGAGATGACTTCTCTTACATATTTTGACAAATTTTACCTTTTTGTATACCTTGAATAGATAATGTGAACTAGTCCCCTCTTACAATGATGTGACTAGATAAGTGAGACAAATCGAAACCAATAATATCCACTAAGAGATTGCAATTGAGGAGCATTTATTATGTCAAAAGATGCTCAAAAATCACAGTTGAATCTAGCTATTTTTTTGTGTTGCTCCATCCATAAGCATGAATGCAATTTCTTCATCTAAGAGGCTTTAATAGTGATATGGGTATTTTCAGCACCTCACTTTTACTAACTAGGCAAGCCACTATCTCAGAATTTATTTTAATTTTGGAATTTTATGCCAATTTTCTAATGTGGAATCCAAATGAGTCTTCCCTTTTAGACCTTTCTCAATGTTTCCTGGGTCAATGTCATGTGACTATGCTCTCCACTGGGATATAAAATTTTGAAAATTCCTTTCTTTGAATCAAAAACTTGTACATAATATAAATAGGAAACTCATGTCTTCCAATTCAGAGGTTACACTAATTGAAGATTCCTCTCCACATTTTGTCCCAAATATGAAGTTGTACATGTTATCTAGGATTGGACGTAGAGTTTACAACAGCTGAGCAACCTTTTAAATGGTCATGCCAATTTGAATTCATAAGAAATAAATTTTCGTTCATTCATCACTAAAAGATATCATTTCTCGCATTTAAATCAAGCAATGCTAAATCAATTTTTAAAATTTGGCATACGTTCAATAAAGTAGTAACTTCTGTAAATACTAAATACCAAATATCGAGTATTCTATTATATCAAGTTTCATGTTTGTTGCATCAAACAATTAAATTAGAGGAACTGCACTCAAAAGTCTAATTTAGCATAAGAGTATGTTCCCTTGAAGGAAGTTGCATATTAATATCTTATGTGACATAAATACACATTTGATATTAGATGTGATATGCCTCTCCTTTCCGAGGGCATAAATTTGTGTATAAAGAATTTGTGGTAGCCTCGATTTTTTTTTAATAAGTTTTCTATCTTATATTGGAGTCGTCATTGTGTTTAATTTTAGTTTAAACTGAAATTTAGATTTTTTTTAATTATAGATTTGGGTGGAGTTAGCATCAACAACTACCAAGATAACATTAATAATAATAATTTATCTTGTGACAATGTATTCAAGGCATTATTTATCACTCCATGAATACCTACTCCTAAAACCTAATCACAACGAATAGCTCTCACTCCAAAAATTCCTAGCCCTAAAATCTCAATCAGAACTCACCAATAAAACCCACTCAAGCACTTCAAGTTCAGTTAAGGAAAAGGGAAAAAAACTTTTTCAGTAAAAAATATATATATAAGTTAGATAATTCTCCCATTGGAATTTGCTTATGGAAATAATAAAAAAATCACTATATAAGGCTAGGCCATTGGACATATTTAGTTATATCTGTTTCCTTTTTAATCAGAATATGTAGGTTAAGACTAGGACTAGATATCATAATCATCTTTATGGTAGATTTTAAAATATTACAAAAATTTAATGAACATGAACGAAGTCAACTATTTGAACTTTAATTTCCATCCCATATTCAAGAATATACAGTCAATTATATGTGACACTCAGATAACACAAACCTGAACTCGCACAATGAAAGCATATTCTATTCTTAGCATTATCCATTGATTATTGTGTCTTCTACAACTGCAGAAATAAAATTTATGGGGTAAATTTTGTAATTTAATGTTAGGAAATGACTTATTTGAAAGAATTTACTATATAACTGGATTAAGATTACAAACAAAGCATAAGAATAAAATCATAATTGCGATAATGTTTACAGCCAAAACATATTTAAGGTTAATGTGTTACATAATTTTTAAATTAATGATTTGATGAAGTTGAATGTCCATATATATTCATTAATATACAATCAGTGATTGTTATGAAACTAGCTCACAAAAAGATGGAAAACATATATCAACACCTTAGAATTTAGCCTCTTTGAGGGCACAACCTCCTTTAAATTAAAAAAATGAAAAATTCTTGGATGATACAAATGACAAAACCTCCTTTCTATAAATAGGATTCTAAGGGGGCACAATATAACCAAGACAACCTAAGAATAACAATATAAAGGAAGAAAAATAACAATAGTGGGATTCTATGGGGCAGAATAATAACAATAAGGGATACAATGACAATAGTAATGGGGGAATCACTAGTATTATAGGGCCCTAGCATGCCCCTCTCCTTCAAAAAAGTGTTGTCCTCAACGCTTGAGTAGTTCTGGATGCTTTTGTATGAAATTCTCATCCTCCCATGTGGAATCTTCAACGGATAAGTTCTTCCACTGTTATGAAACCAGCTCAAGAAAAGATAGAAAAGATAGATCAACGCCTTAGAATTCAGCCTCTTCGAGGGGGCAACCTCCTTTACATTACATAAATGAACAATTCTTCAATGATACAAATAAAAATACCTCCTTTCTATATATAGGAGTCCAAGGGGTTATAACATAGTCAAACCCGACATACCAATAATAATGTAAGGGCACAATAATAACAATAGTGGGCTTCTATGGGGCACAATAGTAACAATATGGGCACTACATGGGTACATCAATATA
Source organism: Pinus tabuliformis (assembly GCA_031772625.1). Lineage (NCBI taxonomy): Eukaryota > Viridiplantae > Streptophyta > Pinopsida > Pinales > Pinaceae > Pinus > Pinus tabuliformis. The sequence continues at coordinate 885,104,895 of CM062820.1, read as the reverse complement.
ATAAGTGGGTTGCACTAATAACAATAAGGGGTTACACTAGTAGTATAGGGGCCTAACATGCCCCTCTCCTTCAAAAAGCATTGTCCTCAACGCTTGAGTAGTTCTTGATGCTTTTGTATAAAATTCTTGTCCTCCCATGCGGAATCCTCAGCAGGTAAGTTTTTCCACTTGATGAGATACTCTGAAATTGAATGATTTCGTAGCTGTCGGGTTCTTGTTTCTGTGACTGCTCTAGGTTCCAATATGATTTTTCCTTCCTCTTCAATTTCTAGCAATATTGTTTGAATTGGGATCTTTTGGAACTTTTGAATAAGTGGCCATACTTCTTTGTCATTCTTCCATTCATCCCTTGCTTCATTTATCCAATCTGGTTGGATAATAGAAATAGCACAAAACAATGCTTTCACATCCTCATCCTTGAAGAGTCTTCCCATTCGGTAAGGTCACCATTTTTTAAGTGCATGTAGTATTGCCAACACTTCCCTCTCATAAATAGCTTGCTTGAGATATAGCAGTAAAAATACCCAATCACCTACATCAAAACATTTTTCACTACGATGTTGATCTACTTGTTGCTTCGTTTGATTTTGCACCGAAGTGGCATTATCCTTTAAAATTTGGAGAACTTGTTGTTGATACTCAATGTGATCTTTCACTGCTTGAACCTTTTTCTTCTTGATATGTCCTTCTATCTCTAGAGTTTGAGGAGTGGTAATTTCTTCCAATCCTTTACAAGATATGGTCAGATTCATTTCTTGATGCTCGATGTGATCTTTCACTTCTTGAACATTTTTCTTCTTGATATGTCCTTCTATCTTGATAGTTTGAGGAGTGGTAATTTCGACCAATGAATTACAAGATATGGTTGGATTCATTTCTTCTTTATCGATGTGATCTTTCGCTTCTTTCACCTTTTTATTCTTGATATGTCCTTCTATCTTGAGAGTTTAAGGAGTGGTAATTCTTGCCAATGCTTTACAAGATATCGTCTGATTCATTTCTTCTTTCTCTGGGGTGGGGTCCTGGCGTATATCTTCTTCTTTTGACCTTTCTTACTCCTTTTCTTCTTCCTCTTCACAATCTATGTAGAATAATTTCTTCTCAGCACATTTATGACCTTTAGTGTATTTTCTATCACAAGTGTAACAAAGCCCTTTTGCTCTTTTTTCTTCCAATTGTTGTGGTGTAACCCTTGTAGGTTGTGGAAGGCTAGGAGAAACAACACTTCCTTCTTTATAGTTGTGAGGGGTATGCTTCCTGGTTTCCATAATTTTTCTTTCCAATATGTCACAAAGCCCTTTTACTCTTTCCAATTGTTGTGGTGTTGCTCTAAAAAAGTTGTTTCTCTTTATATCCTCATAATGTGCTATCATTTCCTCCGTGACAATTGACCACGTAACAAGTTGTTTACGAGAACAAAGCCCTTCATACAATAAAAATTGATCTGGTTCTAAATATGAATATGCAATACATACCTTTTGTAACGGTTGTACACCATGTAGATCAAAATATTGCTCCATCTGAAGTATCCAATTTACCGGATCCTTGCCATCAAACTTCCTCATCTTGTTTTTTCTTGATTTTAGGAGCTCAAACTTGAAGTGACTCTAACTCTGTACTTTTGGATCTTTAAGTTCTGAAATTGTGACCTGTAGTATCCTTCTGTGTTCTCTTTCTAATGCCACAAGTTTGACCCAAATTGGATTCTCCAAGGAAGAGTTATGTGAAATCTTCCACAGTGACTTGATTATAGACTAGTTCAGTAGAGAAAACTTGTACGACGTGCCACGAGTCAGGGTTTCGACCTTTGGATCTAAAAATTGCATACAAGAAACTACAGTCCATTCTCTTTCTATACCTTCTTACGAAATTTCAATCCAATCCCTAGAGAGAAAGTTATGACGATTTTCCCCAGCTCACATGTTTTGAATGTAATTCAGGAGTCTGCCAAAAGACCAACTTCCTCAGATCATATCTCCACAAATATCACGCGGAAAGCTCTGAAATTCAGACCCAAGGTTCAGCGCGATTTCTTCTCAAATGGGGTTTTTTGTGACTTCTGAAACATCATAGAAAAAATTTATAGTGAAAATGACACGATGACCTGTTTGGAGTAGCGAAACCCTAGAATCCAAAGCTCTGATACCAAATGTTATGAAACCAGCTCAAGAAAAGATAGAAAAGATAGATCAACACCTTAGAATTCAGCTTCTTCAAGGGGGAAACCTCCTTTACATTACATAAATGAACAATTCTTCGATGATACAAATGAAAAGACCTCCTTTCTATATATAGGAGTCCAAGGGGTTATAACATAACCAAAGCCGACATAACAATAATAATGTAAGGGCACAATAATAACAATAGTGGGCTTCTATGGGGCACAATAGTAACAATATGGGCACTACATGGGTACATCAATATAATAAGTGGGTTGTACTAATAAAAATAAGGGGTTACACTAGTAGTATAGGGGCCTAACATCCACTTTGTGAGATACTCTGAAATTGATCGATTCCATAGCTGTCAAGCTCTTGTTTCTTTGACTGCTTCAGGTTCCAATATGATTTTTCATTCCTCATCAAGTTCTGGCAATATTGTTTGAACTGGAATCTTGTCACCTATAACCTTCTTTAAGCATGAAACATGCAAAAGTGGGTGCACTCAGGAAGCTATAGGAACCTCAAATTTGTATGCCATAGTACCTATATTTTGCAACACCTTGTATGGACCATAATACTTTGGTGATAATTTATTATCCTTCTTAGCTTGCTTGAGGAACATTTGTTTATATGGTTGTAGCCGTAGGAATACCCAATCACCTACATCAAAAATTCTTTCACTATGATGTTGATCTGCCTGTCATTTCATTCTATTCTACACCAAGGTGAGGTTATCCTTTAAGAGTTGGAGAACTTGTTGTTGATGCTCGATGTGATCATCAACTTCCTGAACCTTAGAATTTTCTCTTAAATATGATTTTATGGACGATGGATGACATCCATAAAGTGACATAAATGGGGTCATTTTTGTTGCAGTATGGAAGGAAGTGCTATACCACCATTCAGCCAGAGGCAACCCTTTGACCCATTGTGTATGTTTCTTAGATACGAAACAATGAATATATCCTTCCAAACATTTGTTTACTATCTCATTTTTCCCATCAAATTGAGGATGATAAGATGAGCTATGAGCTAATTGAGAACCAAGACAAGAAAATAATTATGTCCAAAAATTTCGAGTGAAAATGGGATCTCTGTCGCTTACAATAATCTTTGGGTTTCCATGTAGCTTTTGAATTGTTTCCATAAATGCAGTAGAAGTTGCACTCACTTTAAATGGATGATATAATGCACAAACGTGTGCATAATTGGTAAGTTTGTCAACTACCACCATGATAACACTCTTTCCTTCAGACTTAGGTAAACCTATGATAAAATCCATTGAAACCTCCTCCTAACGTTGGCTTGGAATCGATAAAGGTTGTAGTAGTCCCGGGATGTTAATTGTTTCAACTTTATTTTGTTGGCAAACCAAATATTCTGCCACAAACTTTTGAATATCTGATTTAAGGCCATCGAAAAAAAAACCCTTCTTAACCCCGTGGTAGGTTTTTAGAAATCCTAAGTGCCCTCCTAAGGGGGAGGTGTGAAATTCCCTAAGAATCTTTTGTTTGAGTTGGGAATTCTTACATAGGTATAACCAATCCTTGTACCATAAAGAATCATTTTTCCAGATAAATGTATCAGATGTACTGGGATCTTGTTATATCCTTCCAATGAGTTCCCACAGTTCCTCGTCATTCTTCCATTCATCCCTTGCTTCTTTTGTCCAATATGGTTGGATAATAGAAATGGTGCAAAGAAATGCTTCCACATCGTCATCCTTTGTTGAGTGTGCATCTACCACAACATTTTGCTTCCCTTTTCTGTAGATGATTTCAAAGTCATAGCACAACATCTTTGTGACCCATTTTTGTTGCTCTTATAAAGATAATATTTGTTCTAAAATGTATTTAAGACTATCAAGACCTTTTTTTTACCTTGAAGTGTCTTCCCATTAGGTAGGGTCACCATTTCTTAAGTGCATGTAGTATTGCCAACATTTCCTTCTCATAAATAGCTTTGTGTAAATACTTTTGTTTCATTGGATAACTTTCAAAATAAATGGGTCTTCCTTCTTACATTGAAATACCACCAATTCCATTTCCTGAGGCATCACATTCCACAATAAAGGTTTTTGTGATGTCTGGTGTAGCTAAGACTAGTGCTTGGCACATTGCCTCTTTAAGATGTTCAAAGGCCTTTATTGCTTTTGGAGTTCATGAGAACGCATATTTCTTCAATAATGTTGTTAGAGGTGCTACTATTCTCCCATAATTCTTAACAAACTTGTGATAATACCCTGTCAACCTGAGAAATCCTCGTAGGTTTTTTATGGATGTGGGTATTTTCCATGCCTTAATGGTATTAATTTTGCTAGGGTCTATCTTAACACGTTCATGAGGTACAATATGACCTAGATATTCCACCTCTTGTACTCCAAAGAAACATTTGGAGATTTTTTCATATAATTATTTCTCCTCCAATAGTTTGAGCACCATGTCAACATGTTGGACATGATCCTTCCAAGATTTGTTGTAGATTAGTATATCATCAAAAAATACTAATGAAAATTTTCTAAGGAATGGTTTGAAAATGGAATTCACCAAACCTTGAAACATAGAAGGTTCATTAGTAAGCCCAAAAGGCATAAACAAAAATTCATAATGACCCTCATGAGTTTTAAATGTTGTTTTTGGAATGTCTTCAGTCTTCATTGTGATTTGAGGATATCTTGAATGAAGATCCAACTTGTTGAAGTTAATTGGTCCATGCAAATCATCGAATAATTCATCAATGATAGGAATGGGAAATTTATATTTAATAGTGATCTTGTTGAGCTCCCTATAATCTAGACACGTGCACCATGATCCATCCTTCTTGTGAACCAAGACTACTAGAGCAGAGAAAGAGCTTTGACTAGGTTGAATTATACCAACCTCTAGCATTTCTGCAACCATACATTCAATTTCACTCTTTTGGACATAGAATATCTGTAAGGCCTGATGTTTGGAGGAACACTTCCTGGAATAAAATTGATATCATGATCATGATCACGAATAGGTGGGAGGCCTTTGGGAGTCTCAAATACCTTGAAATAATTGTCCAAGAATTTTCGGAGATATGGAGAAATGGATGATTTCAATGTGGGAACCTCTAGTGAACATAATTATGCAATTATGACTAATTGTTATTTCCTTAGAAGATTTGTCATTTCGTTAGAGATGATTACCTTTCATGGTTTCCCTACGATACCCCTCAATTCAACTTCATTTCCTTCTGGAGAGAGTTTCATGAAAAGTTCTTGAAAATTAAAAGCTATTTTACCCAAGGATTGTAGCCACTGGACTTCTGGTACAACATCAACACCACCCATTGGAATGGAAAGCATTGGGTTATTCAATACATATTCTCCCATGAATAGCTTGATATTATGACACTTTCTTGAGAAATTTATGGTTCCTCCACTTGCAACCATCACTTGACACCTTGGTGCTGGATATAGGAAGAAATTCAATTCCTTGGCTATCTTACAATGAATAAAATTATGGGTACTTCAAAAATAAATCAACACTATTACCTTTTTCTTCTTGACATGCCCTTTTATCTTGATAGTTTGAGTAGTGGTAATTCTAGCCAATGCATTACAAGGTATGGTCGGATTCATTTATTCTTTCTATAGTGTTTTATCCTGGTGTATATCCTCTTCTTTTGACATTTCTTGTTCCTTTTCTGCCTCCTCTTCATAATCTACGTAAAATAATTTCTTCTCAGCACACTTGTGACCTTTAGTGTATTTTCTATCGCAACTATAACAAAGCTCTTTTGCTCTTTTTTCTTCCGATTGTTGTGGTGTCAACCTTGTAGGTTGTGGATGGCTAGGGGTAGCAACACTTCCATCTTTATGATTGTTAGTGGAAGGCTTCCTTGTTGCCATAATTTTTCTTTCCAGTTTTCTTTCCAACCTGAATGCCTTCTCTAATGAATCTAGCTCCCAAAGGAAAACCTCATGTTTGATGTTACCTTTTAAAGTCCCTATGAACACATCAATCCTATGCTCCTATAGAATATATTTTACCCTTATATTCAATTTTTTGAAGTCCTCAATGTGCTCCATCATTGAACCCTTTTTTTGAGATTTATCAACTGGCTAAAAAAAGTTTTTCTTTTTGTATCCTCATAATGTGTTATAGTTTCTTTAGTAAAAATAGCCCAAGTGACAATTTTTTTATGAGAGCAAAGCCATCGATACCATACAAACTGATTTGGTTCCAAATATAAAGTTGCAATGCGTACCCTTTGGGTGTTTTACACATTATGGAGATCAAAAAATTGCTCCATTTGTAGTATCCATGTTCCAGGATCCTTGCCATCAAACTTCCTCATATCAATCTTCGGAACATGGTGGTTCTTCGATCCAACATTAGAGTCTATGAAATAATTATTAAAGTTTATTTTGTTCTCATCATGAGTTTCCTATAGTAGCCTTTCACGATTAGTAAGCATTTCTTGTAGAAACTTTGTCAAATATGTCTTCAAATCTGCCTTCAAATCTATCTTCGAATCGATCATCTTAGCTTCCACACCATACATCTTAGCTTCCACGCCGTCCATCTTAGCTTGTATGCCTTTCTTTAAACCATCCATCTTAGCTTCCATGCCATACATCTTAGCTTGTATGCCTTTCTTTAAACCATCCATCTTATCTTCCACACCTTTCTTTAAACCATCCATCTTAGCTTCTATATCTTTCTCTAAACCATCCATCTTATTTTCTGTTACTTTTTGCGCAAGTGAAATTTGTTGCACTTGGTCTCATAAATTTAATATATCATGTTGCATTTCTTCCTCTTCTTCATGATTCATGCTAGAGATTTTAGGTTGCTTACTAGGTGTTTCCATTTTCTTTCTTCGGGGCATCAATTACCGACAATAATGCTTCACTATGCCCTTTGAATTCCTTCAAACTAATTTTTCAAACCAAGCTTATGCAAAAATTTAAAATAACAACTACACACCTTTTTTCACTTTGTAGGATCCTAATATTGAACCTGTTGTATTTAATTTTGGATCTCCTAGGTCTAAAATTTCTTTCTCTGGTAAGCCTTTGAGCACTATTTCTAACCCCGCAAGTATGATCAAGATTGGATTCTCCAATGAAGAGTTATGCCAAATATCCCACGATGACCTGAGTGTAGACTTGTTCAGTAGATCAAACTTGTATGACCTATCGCGGGTCACTATTTCAACCTTAGGTTTTGAAACTGGTACCCAAAAAACTAAAGTTCGTCCTCCTTCTACAACTTATTACGAAAATTCAATTTTATGCTCAGAGAGAAAGTTATGACGACTTTCCCATGGTGACCTGTTTGAAATGTAATTTGGAGGTCTACAAAAACCCTAACTTCCTCAGATTATATCTCCAAAACTATAGTGCAACAAGATCTGAAATTTAGAGAAAAGGTTCAAACCACTTTATTATCAAATGCGTTTTTTTTTTAGCTTCTGAAACTTCGTAGAGAAAGTGTTATAATGAACATTCAACGATGACCTATTTTAGATGAAATTTTGGAGCTTGCAAAAACCTTAACTTCCTCATATCATATCTCCAAAAGTATAGTGAGACAAGATATGAAATTCAGATGCGATGTTTAGCAAGCTTTCAGCTCAAATGGGTTCTTTTTTTTTACTTCTAAAACATCGCAGAAAAATGTTATAGTGAAACTTCCATGATGACCTACTTGGAGCAGTGAAACCCTAGAATCTAAAGCTCTGATACCAAATGTTATGAAACCAACTCACAAAAAGATAGAAAAGATATATTAACACCTTAGAATTCAGCCTCTTCGAGTGGGAAACCTTCTTTAGATTATAGAAATGAACAATTCTTAGATGATACAACTGACAAAACCTCCTTTCCATATATAAGAGTCTAAGGGGTCAGAATATAACCAAGCCAACCTAACAATAATAATATAAAGGCACAAAAGTAACAATAGTGGGATTCTATGGGGCACAATAATAACAATAAGGGATACAATGACAATAGTAATGGGGGAATCACTAATATTGTAGGGACCTAACAGTGACCTATGAAAATGGTTATCTCCAACCTTTAAAAATTACATACCTACACCATTCTTCTACAGCTCTGATTGAAAACTCAAACAACAATATAGGAGAAAAACAACAAGGTCCTAATGTAAGCAAGCTGAATGACTACGTCAAAACGTTGTCGAAGAAGGATGAAAAACTATAGCTTTAGGACTCTGTACTACACTCAAAATTCTAATTTAGATATGTACCGTGGAAAGTTGGGTGGTTGCTTCACAAATTTGAATGGGCTTGTTTGTCTATATTCAAGGTGCTTTTGCAGTCACAAAACACTAGAGAGCAAGATGTGGTCCCGCAACATATTTTGGAAAGAACTATAAATTTTGTTGTTCAGATTCTTTCATATTCAATTGAAGACTACATCATGACAAGGGATAACTAAGAAGGTGATGAATTCCATGGATGTTATAGCAATTTGGCTAGAGGCTAGGAAGGTGTAGGAAACTATGGAAGTGAAAATATGCTTTTTATTGATACCTAAAATGTGATCAAGCTTAAAAAAAAGATGCTTCTGGTTCAAAAGGACAAAAGAAACAACAAAATAAGCAACAACAAAAATTTGAGACCTCATGTGCCTTTAGAAAGCAGTTCTACTTTGCCTCACATTTGTTGTAGCTATTGCAAAACTCTCATATATGCTTGAACATGGGAGGAAAATGATCACAACGTTATTTTTTGTATTTTATTCCTCTATAAGTTTCATGGAAAGTAAAATGATCACTTTTTTCTATTTTTTGAGCATTCTATGGAAGGATTCATGTAGTTATTTCATAAGGTTCTAGAATTTCTTGTCAAGATACAATTGTTCAACAAACTGTGATTAATGAGTCCTATTGGATCCTGTTACAACTAATACTTGAATATATCATTCCAGAAACTCTCCTCTTTAAGGATTGTAAATTCATCATATATTTTCCTAGGACAAGAACTAGTGAGTGATTTCGCAAGAAAGGTATTTAAGATGCTAGTTGGAGTGTCTAGAAGGTTTTAGGTATTGGAAGGGTTCTTCCACAATTCAACCAAGGTGGACAGGGATGCTTGATATATTGGAAGACTACTTGAAATTATTAGAATTTAAATATTTTCAAATGGATGGGAGCACTTCAAGATTAGAAAAGAGGCATTGGATAAAGAAAATCAATAACCAAGATAACGAATTTTTTATTTTTCTTATTTCAATTCAAGCAGGTTTGGTTGGAATCAATTTTACAAGTGCATATATAGTTATTATATATTGTCTATATTTCAGTTCTTTTGATTATTTATGATCTCAATCATGATCTTACAAGATAGGCCAAGTCAAACCAATGATTGTATATCAGTTGATAATAAAGTGTTCTGTTGGGGAGAGAATATTGTAGCGATAAGGAACAAAGTTGGATTTGGAGAATCTAGTGATAAATATTTGTAAAAATGAAAGTTTAAAAATGTATATATATCACAAAAAACCTTTTTGTTTGTGGATACTGCCACAATACCACCAACTCCATCTCAAGAATTTTCAAGTGAAAATTTATTGTGAGATATTATGTCCTTCTGCAATTACTATTAATGGTAGACCATGTCGAAATGTTTATGTTGTGAGTAGAGTTCATTATACAAAGATCAATGGTTCAAGCTACAAGAGTCCATTTCCAAAAATGGTAAATAATTCCCTCGCATGAGCATTCGCCAAAATGTTTATACTCCTCCTAAGTGTGTTAAACAAGATATGCAATTTGGCATACAATATTGAAACAATTGGTATGTCTATTGGAAGTGGAGTTTCCATTTACTAGAAATAGATCTCCAACAATATTAAATTAACATCAAGACAATATATGCCACCTGAGTAGACTATAATAGACCAAAAATGAATAAAATTCAATGCTAAGTTCTAGGAATTGTTAAGTGGTAAGAAATAGAACAGAAAGGAATTATTTTAGCTACATGAAATCATAATGTTGTGTTAGATGAAGACTTATATTACATGATCAACTAGGAATGAGTTGGCACAAGTATCATTTTTTTTAGGATATTGTTGAGAGACTGGCCTATTGGAAACTGTCAAAATGTTACAATGATTGAACTCGGTAATCATAGAGGTGCCAAAGTTGTGGACTCCAATGAATTTAACTCATTGAATTGTCCTAGTTGGCTAACCATTCAAAGAAAACATGTTATTGGCTTGACTAAAAGTTTTTCTCAAATGCACATGTATAGGAGAAAAATGCTACTTTTCATAATATAGATTTTGTTCATCCAGCCATAATTGAGTAATGTTGGAATTGAAATAACCTTATATGGATGTACATTGTGAGTTTCATTAGAATATGTTTGTGGATGGTGCTCAATAAGTAATAATTTTGATATGGATACATATGGAGTATGAAAAGTACGGTCTCATATCATTTTATTGTTGCTGAAAAAAATATGTACCTCACCACCAATGTTTCCTGAAGGTAAGATGAAGGTAGAAATTATTTTGGAGAGGCTGCATATGAATTTGACATGGTCAAATGGATATGAGTAGGCTCAGTACATATCAAATAGTTATGGTTAAATAAAATCTTGACATTGATGGACAAACTTCTATTTTTGAAAGTCATGAATGTCAACAAGGGTGTTATGGCTTCAGTGTTGTTTAGGGGCTGTTAGTTTTAAAATTCAAGATGCACATCAATCTCTCAATGTGCAGCCATCATAGTCAACAATTATTTTGACTAGTCTACCTAAATTGTGGCCACAACTGCATACAAAATATCCTAACTTGTTTCATCTACGTGAGATGCCAAGTGGTATTAAATATAACAATTTTTTGGAAGGATTAGCCACCCATAGAAACTTGTACCATGAATAGTGATTCATCAATCTACAGGTTGCACACAAGGCACACTCATGGAAGGGGCTATGACCTAGTTGGAAGCCTATTGGATATTTTGAAATGGTGGGTATAGCACCACTAACAGTAGAAATTTTGGGAATAAGAAATAACATATACAAAAAAAAACAAAATTAAAAGTACTCCTAATTAACAACTACATTCATATAATCTCTTTCTCTTTGAGATAGCGTGGCCATCAACACAACCTTAGGCTTATAATATGAAAATGTTGTAGATATTCCAAGGAATGGTAGAAACAATATATGGTGTAGGTGGATAGTAAGGTATAACTACTCCAAACCATCAACGTCACAGACAATAAGGGAATAAAGAAGGAAAAATGAATTAATCGAGGGCCTGGAAGGTACCTGGAGGCCCCAAATGAGTAGCAAGAGATCCTGGAGCCATGGAATCTAGGAATGTACCTGTCCGACAATAAGTTGTCCTTGATATGATGGCACAAGACCTAAGGGATTTTGGGTCAAAAGAAGGGGTGCAGCGCATGGAGGTAGGCTGATGGGGGGCATGAATTTGTAGGTTGAACCCTGTCGGGGTTGTTGCCTTTGCTTATTGAGGGTACTAGGAACAATACGAATACTTATATAGATAAGTATTTGGAATCCTTGTCTTGTGTTATGGATATATGTGTTTCAATTATGAATTGAAATTATTATGGATACAATACTTGTTGTATATACATGAATATAATATACCTATTTATTTGTTGAATGTTTTAGGTGTGTCAAACTATTGGAAATAATACTGAGAGGGGGGGTGAATTAGTATTATCAAGTCAATTATTTTTATTTCACACCTAGATCATATACGCTACTTCAGTTAGATAAAACCGCGTATATACGCAAAAACAGATAAGGAAACTACCGTATACCATGCAGACTTATAATTTAATTTATTCTATAGATGTTGATCATTAATCTGTGCATCAGAATCATATAAACAGTAACCAGGAACAATAAAACGGAGCAGAAGACAATCACACACAAGAACACAAGATTTAAAGTGGAAACCTAATGTGGGTGAAAACCACCTGCTGCAATTTGTCTCTATCTTCTTTTAATTAGAAACTTCTTTTTACAATGTTTCTGTACTGGTGCAGACTTATACCAGTACGCAGGCTTCAACCTGCAGAAGGCTACAACCTTCTCTCGTTTTCCATCCTCTCCTGTAAGGGAGCTACAACCCCCTTAGCTCTTGTACCAGCTGAGGTACTAGTACGTAGGTGGTGACCTAGAGAAGGCTACAACCTTCTCTTTCTTCTAGGGACCACGTTTCATAAATTTTCAGACTAGATCCATGAATAACATCAATCAAACATCAAGAATTTCTGCATCAAACAATCTCCTTTTCACAAATTAAAATTGAATCAAATAGACACTTCTCTGATAGCTATACCCAAAACACAGTAACAGTAACCATACACCAATTCTAAACCCAGATCACTGCAGTAATCAACAGAAGCAGCTAGAACATAATTTAAGAGACGTACGCTACTTCAATATTTAGAAACCTATGTGCATACGCTTCTGTGTTAAGACCAACCTACGTATACACACTTTTTACTTACAAAAAAAACGTGTATACGCGCCTTCACTTCACTGAACCTACGTACAAATCTATAAAGATAATTCACTCTTTCAAATATTCAGACATTAGTTAACCCAGATTATCAGATTTATAGGTCAAGCATGCGCCACATATAATAGATCAAAACCATACAAAGATATTATTACTCAAGCCCTAAGATTTTGACCCATCAATAGAACTTATCCTTTTCTTTGTGCTTAGGTTCCTCCTTCATTCAGATCCAACTCTGCACCTTAACCTCAATCACCAGTATTCTAGATCTAGCACTTTATTAGATATTCAATAATTCATATCGTGACCTTGCCTAATGATCTCCTTCCTATTTTATAGTCTTAGGCCTTTCACAAGACCACGGTCCAAAACCATAACAAATCAGTACCATGGACCCAATACTTGGGATCAACACTTTGGACAAGATACCATGGTCCAAAACCATAGGTTCAAATACCAAGGACTAAATACCACGGACCAAAGCCATAGGTTCAAATACCAAGGACTAAATACCACCTACCAAACATAAGTTCTCCCACATGTACGCGCTTTTCCTTGGGTGAAAGTGTGTATACATGCATACGCGTCTTTGGAACGTCTAACCCGCGTGTATATGCGGGTTGGTCATGATGAACCTGCATATAGATATTTTTCCTTCTTTCTGAGAGCCTGAACTGAGATCTGTCACTAGAGTGAGTTGCCATCAAGGACAACACCTGTGCCATAATGCCAAACCTGTGGCATAATGCCAACAATCTCCCCCTTTGGACTTGATGGAAACCCCAAGATCCTCAAAGTCATTCTCCCCTTCTGTCATCAAGGGCAAAGGGTTATGCTCCCCCTGAGTACATACTGAATTCTCTGCTCTGCTATGTTGGCTATGCTCCCCTGACTATAGGCAAGATCTGCAAAACGATGTTCTTCAAGAAGAACCATGACTCATACATCATAACTGACCTTCCTATCATCAAAGGCTCTATACATACATCTATCACCCAACCAAGTGGGGATCATCCACCCAACCAAGTGGGAATAGATCAGAAATTTACATATGATAACCAAGTACATTACATCATTCATCCTCGGCATAGTGGGGAAACCAAACTAGGCCGTTACATGACCTTGATAATAATAAAAGATATACATGACATAGAGACGAAATATCTAGAGCAAGACTATGAAAGTCACCAATAACTAATATCAACAACACTATCCAGATTAGCAACCATGTTCTCCTTCTGATCTCCTTCTGCAGCTGATCCACCTGAATCCAAAACAGCTTATGTACTAAAGCCAAGAGCTTCTAATGTAATGCTAATAATGCATTATTAGAAGTTTATCTGCTCCCCTTGAACCTGTGCCAGATGATCTCTGTCAGACCCATATCAGACTTTCTTCAACCAGAGTCTCTCCCCACTGATTTCCTTCAAACCACCATATACGCGACTATATCTGCATAAATCGGTGTATGTACATGGATCCTCCTCATGCAACTCGCGTGCAACCACATTTCTCTGAAACAGACAGGTTTCAACAACAAGATGCATCAAGTACTCCCAGCTTTTGTCTGAGATATTCAAATGTTTCCATGGGTAGTGGTTTGGTGAGTATATCAGAAACTTGTTCCTTAGAGGGAACATACTCCAACTTGACCTTTTGTTCAAGCACTTGTTCCTGGAGAAAATGATACTTGATCAGTATGTGCTTAGTCTTTGAATGCATGACAGGATTCTTTGAGACACTGATAGCACTTGTATTATCACAAAAAATGCAGATAGGTGGAGTACAAGTGATTTGAAGATCTTGTAATGTTTGTATCATCCAAAGGAGTTGTGTGCAGCAAGATGCAATAGCTACATATTCTGATTCAGCAGTAGATAAAGCAGTAGAACTTTTTTTCTTGCTGAACCAAGATACTAATCTAGGACCCATGAAGAATGTACCACCACTAGTGCTTTTTCTGTCATCCACGCTTCCTGCCCAATCCGCATCTGTATATGCATGAAGTGTGAGATCTGTATCTCTAGGATACTGTAAGCCATAGTTTTGAGTTCCTTGAAGATACTTGAAAATTCTCTTAATTGCCTGAAGATGATTTTCCTTTAGATTTTCCTGAAACCTTCCAACTATTCCCACTGCATGCATAATGTCTGGTTGGGTACCTATTAGATAGAGTACACTACCAATCGTGGATCTATACGTTGGTTGATGTACAATTTCTGATTCATCATTTGCGCTGAGGCTGCATCCTATCACCATAGGGGTACATATTGGTTTCGAATCCTCCATCCCATATTTCTTCAAGATCTGCTTGAGATACTTGGTTTGTGAAAGAAAGATGCCATCTTTGTTTTGTTGGACTTGTAAACCAAGAAAATATGTGAGCTCACCAAGCATAGACATTTCAAACTCTTTTTGCATTACTAAGGCAAAATTTTGACTCATGTCTTCTTCATTGCTACCAAAGATGATATCATCAACATACACAACAAGTATTAGCAACTTATCATTGTCAATTTTTATATAAAGATTGCTATCAGTTGATCCTTTTATAAAACCTTGTTGACGAAGGTATTTATCCAAGCGATAATACCAAACCCTTGGAGCCTGTTTAAGGCCATAGAGACCCTTTTTGAGTCTGCATACAAGCTTTGGATCATTTCCAAGGATAAACCCATCTGGTTGCTCAATATACACTTCTTCATCCAAGTCTCCATTTAGAAAAGAAGATTCCACGTCCTTCTGAAATATTTTGAACTTTTGAAAACTAGAGAAAGCAAGGAACATTCTGATGTCCTCAAGTCTAGCAACAGGAGCAAACGTTTCTTCGAAGTCGATTCCTTCTTGTTGAGCATATCCTTTACAAACATGTCTGGCTTTGTTTCTAATAACTTCCCCATTTTCATTCAACTTGTTTTTGAATATCCATTTTGTCCATATGAAATTCTTATCTTTTGGTCTAGGAACCAACTCCCAAGTGTTATTCTTTTCAATCTACTCAAGTTCTTCATCGATTGCCTTGACCCAGCATTCATCTTTGCATGCCTCTCTTACATTTTGTGGTTTGGTGGAGGAGAGAAATGCTAGATAGCTTGAAGCTTCTAAAATGGTTCTCCTTGTTTGTACACCTACCTCTTTCTGCCCCAAAATTTGAGATTTTGGATGATTCTTCTGAACGTATCTAGATGGAGTCTTTTCTTCTATTCTTATTTGTTCTTCTGGTGCCTCATGGGTTTCTTCTTCATCATGAATCTGATTTGACGTTGAGGGATAGTCTTCATCATCTTCAAAAACTTCAGATCTTTCTTGCCTAGAGGTATTTCCTTCTTCATCAATCACTACATCAATACTTACAATAATTTTTCCTAGTATTTTATTGTAACACTTATATGATTTGCTATGGGGAGAGTAACCAAGGAGAATGCCTTCATCTGCTCTAGGTTCAAACTTGCCAAGATTTTCATTAGTCCTTTTAATGTAGCATTTGCTTCCAAAAATCTTGAAGTATTTTACCGTGGGAGTCTTACCATACCAAAGTTCATGAGGAGTCTGAGTGTTGTCTACCCGGAAATCTGTCTTGTTAAGAATAGTTACTGCAGCAAATGCAGCTTCACCCCAGAAGGTTGCGGGAGTTCTAGATTCATCAAGCATAGCATGAGCCATTTGTTGAACTGTTCTGTTCATCCTTTCCACTACTCCATTTTGTTGAGATGTCCTTGCAATAGAAAATTCCCTTCTTATGCCATGTTCTTCACAAAAAATGAAAAATCCATCTGAGGTGAATTCTCCTCCTTGATCAGATCTGAGGCATTTGATTCTGCGATCTGATTCATTTTTAACAAAGGCTTTGAATGATTTGAACTTTTTGAAAGCTTCATCTTTATACTTCATGAGTCCTATCCAACACATCCTTGAAAAGTCGTCAATGAACAATATGAAGTACTCTTCACCTCGAGGTGACCTTTTCCTAGTTGGACCACATATATCCGTATGGACAAGTTCAAGGGGCCTGCTAGCCGATCCTTCCTTCTCAGGGAAATTAGTTTTGGTTTGCTTACCAAACTAACAGGATTTGCATATTGTATTGTCTAGAATTCTGATGTCAGGAAGATCACGAACCGCCTGATATTTGCATGCTTTCCTTATCTGAGAAAAGCTAAGATGCTCCAACCTTCGGTGCCATAGCCAGTGTTCATCATTCTTGCTTAGATAGCATTGATGTTGTCCTTCTTTGAATATGTATAAATTATTTGTAGTTCTTATGCCTTTGATCAATGTTTTTCCTGTATCAAGATCACGAACACTACATCCAGTTGATCTAAATATTACCTCAGTTCCTTGATCGCACATTTGACTGACACTCAATAGATTATGCTTTAAACAATCAACATACAGAACATTTCCAGCTTTGACCTTTTCTTTCAACTGAACATAACCTTTACCTTTTATGAACGCAGGGGTGTCATTTCCAAATGAGACCTTCTTTTCCTTTTCTAAGGCACTATATGATTGGAGTTTTTCTTTATCACCTTTCATATGTTTTGAACATCCACTGTCGATGTACCATTGATTTTCCTATCCTTCTACATATAAGGCTATCCCACAACTTTCTGGTTGTGGTTCTCTCTTTCTCCATGTTTTGGTGTTCAATGAAGCTTGCTTGTTCTAAGTTGTTTGCAGAACCTACTCCTGCATTCAGACTCTACATGACCAAAGTTGTTGCAAATAGAACATTCTATTTCATTTTCAAGAGCAGAGAAGTCATTGTAGGTTCTTTTCATGATTCCTATCATACTCCTTTGTTTTTGAGCTTCCTTAGTCATGATGGTCTTGTAGGCAACACATTGAGCAGCTTTACGACCAAAGTTATGACAAGTGAAACATTGGCCATTGAAGAAATTCCTGCGATTATCAAATCTACCAACCATATGATTGTAGTTTCCATCCATTCTTGAGCGATGTTGAGAATGATTTACCCGTGGTCTGTTGAAACTTCTATTCACCCTTGAAGTAGATTTCCCCCGATTTAATTGATAACCTTTGACCATTCTTGAAGCAAATTGTCCCTGATTTACCTGGTGATCTGCATTATGCTTTTGTTGTCGATTGTTACCTTGTTCACCTCTCCTTGCTACATCAAGATAACTTTTGGAGGTGGATGGCTTCTGCACTTGCTTATGAGCTTTAGATGCTTCTTCAGAATATCAGAGACCTGTCTTGATTAAAGGAGAACGTTGTACTTTGATAATCTCATCTAGAGTTTCAGATCCTTTACCAAATCTAAGATTAAGGGCTTTTGTTTTCTCAATTTCTTTTCTAAGTCCCACAATTTCACATTCTAACTCTTCATTATGTTTATCCTTCTCAGCAAGTTGAAATGTTATAGTATCTATAATCATATTTTTTTCCTCCAGACAAACTTTAAGTTTAGAAATCTCTTCATAAAGACCTTCTTCATTTATTGCATCCAAGAAATCATCATCTTCAAAAGCCATCAAAAGTCTATTATCATTACCTTGCTCATCTTCATCACTATTTGATAATCCATCACTGTCTTCATGCGTGTAATAGCTCTTCTTATTTACATTATGTTTTTTGTTCCATCTAATAGGTTCCTTACCTTTGTCTATTTTATCTTTATGAGGACATTTTGTAGCATAATGACTGACTCTTCCACAAGAAAAGCATTTGAAAGGCAGCTTACATCTGAATATTCTACTTCCCCGTTGAAGGTTCTTGAAAAAATTTGATTCTTCCTCTTCTTCTGACATATGTCCTGATTCATAGTAATCTCCTTTGCCTGAAGCCTTGAATGTAGCTTCTCTCCTATCTGATGGTCCTCCTTTCCTCATTTCGTAGGCAGTTAGAATTTCGTGTAGCTGTGACATGGTAAGGCTCTGTAGGTTTTGTTTTTCTTCTATTGGAGAAACTTTTGATTTAAACTTAGAAGACAAAGATATTAGAACCTTTTCAACGGAAACAACCTCTTTTATTTCTTCACCCAAGTTTTTTATACAATTAACAATCTCATCTATACGAAGGAAATAGTTAGCCACACTTTCATCATTGTGCATTCTGAGATTTTCATACTAAATTCTGAGGGTTTGAAGTTTTGCTCACTTTACCTGTTCATCTCCTTCATAGCTCAGAACGATCTTGTCCCATATTTCTTTTGTGGTTTTGAGCTGTATAACCTTGACAAATTCTGTTTGAGATAGACTCTCTAATAGAGTATTGACAGCCTTTGCATTTGTTTCATACTACTTCTTACCAGCCGGATCTGTAGGAGTTGCTAATGGAAATGTGTACCCTGTATCTATGATATCCCAGACTTTTGTAGCCAGAGATTGAAGATAAGATGTAATTTTTACCTTCCAATAGACGAAGTTGGTCCCATCAAAAATTGGTGGCCTAATCGATGCTTCTCTCATGTAGTTGCTCATGATGATAGATCTTCCTTCAAGCGATCAAGCTTCTCCTAAAGGACTTGCTCCGATACCAATTTTTGGAAATAATACTGAGAGGGGGGTGAATCAGTATTATCAAGTCAATTATTTTTATTTCACACCCAGATCATATACACTACTTCAGTTAGAGAAAACTGCGTATATACACAACTACAGATAAGGAAACTAGCGTATACCATGTAGACTTATAATTCAATTTATTCTAAAGATGTTGATCATTAATCTGTGCATCAGAATCATATAAATAGTAACCAGGAATAGTAAAACAGAGTAGAAGATAATCACACACAAGAACACAAGATATAAGGTGGAAATCCAATGTCGTTGAAAACCACCTGCCGCAATTCATCTCTATATTATTTTAATTAGAAACTTCTTTTTACATTGTTTATGTACTGGTGCAGACTTATACTAGTACGCAGGCTTCAACCTGTAGAAGGCTACAACCTTCTCTCGTTTTCCAGCCTCTCCTGGAAGGGAGCTACAAGCACCTTAGCTCTTGTATTGGCTGATTTACTAGTACGTAGGTGCTGACCTACAGAAGGCTCCAACCTTCTCCTTCTTCCAAGGACCACATTTCATAAATTTTCAGACTAGATCCATGAATAACATCATTCAAACATCAAGAATTTTTGCATCAAACAATCTCCTTTTCACCAATTCAAACTGAATCAAATAGACACTTCTCTGACAGCTATACCCAAAACACAGTAACAGTAACCATACACCAATTCTGAACCCAGTTCACTGCAGTAATCAACAGAAGCAACTAGAACATAATTTAAGAGACGTACGCTACTTCAATATTCAGAAACATGCGTGCATATGCTTCTGTGTTAAGACCAACCTACATATATGCACTTTTTACTTACAGAAACAACGTGTATATGCACCCTCGATTCACTGAACCTGCGTACAAATCTATAAGATAATTCACTCCTTCAAATATTCAGACATTAGTTAACCTAGATTATTAGATTTATAGGTCAAGCGTGCGCCACATATAACAGATCAAAACCATACAAAGATACTATTACTCAAGCCTTAAGATTTTGACCCATCAATAGAACTTATCCTTTTCTTTACGCTTAGGTTCCAGCTTCATTCAGATCCAGCTTTGCAGCTTAACCTCAATCACCAGTGTTCCAGATCTGGCACTTTATCAGATATTCAATAATTCAGATCGTGACCTTTCCTAGTGATCTCCTTCCTCTTTTATAGTCTTAGGCCTTTCGCAATACCACGGTCCAAAACCATAACAAATCAATACCATGGACCCAATACTTGGGATCAACACTTCGGACTATTGAGAATGAAATTAACTTAGAAAAATATATAAAGCACACATAATAAACCAGACACCAAATAATGGCGGTAAAGGCTTCAGCCTTAGGGCTTGTGTCTCACATTTTCATTCATTAAAATAATTTAATATAGTGTTACAAATAAATAGATGAGACACAGTGTTCTCAAGATAGTGCATGCTATCTTAGACACTTTTGGTTGAGATTATTTTTCCTTTGGTTGAGATAATTTCTCACCAGACACACACCAATATAGGAGTTACCTAAACTAACTCCTATCTTAGAGGAACAACCCAAGAGTTAGAAAAAAATTCCTAACTTGGAATATTTAATTAATTTATTTCTTTTTGGATTTATTATTGTTTTATGAGAGAGGCTAACATTCCCCCCTTCAATGATAAATCCAAAATAGGAACAAGGAACCATCTTCCAAGTTCTCATGTTGATCCTCAAAAACATTGCTTGAAAAAAACCGCCAAATCTAGATGCTGAAGAAACTGCAATATGAAGAGACTGAGTCAGCTGCATGACTGATTCATCTCAGAAGGACGCTTGACAACTCCATCATGTGTGAAGCCGCAAAAGGATCCAACTATCCCTTGCTTGAAAGCAGCATTCGGTGTCCACTGACACAATTTAATGAATGCCCACTGGCGTATTTGTTGATGATGATCGCCCATTGGCTGAAGATGTCGAAAAACAACTCAATGTTGCTTTTTCTATGATGAAAGTTGCTCAGTGCTGCTTTGGATGTCGATATCCCACTGGCGAATTTGCTGATGCTCAGTGTTGATGACAAATGCCCACTAGGTGATGAAGATGCCCACTCGCTGCTTCACTGATGTTGTCGAGACTTTCAGTCTGACAACCACTTGTCAATTTCAATGAAATTTCCCCCCTTTGTCAGCTGAAAGGAGAGACAATCTTCTCCAAAATATATTTGAACTCCCCCCCTTTAGGTGTAGGAGAGTTTCACTATTGTACTCCATTGTTCAACTGCATGAGAGTACCATCATCGGTTCACTGCTGGCTGTACTATGTGTGATTGTAGTCGGTTGTAGAACTAAGATAACCATTTGACTATGGATGACCATTCCCAAGGATCCATCCATTCATAATGTATCTTTAATCTGACTGATTTTTGTTGGTTGCGACATTTTTCTGAGGAATGATTGGGCGTGCCACAATGGCGACAAGGATGGAGACCAAAACATTGATCTTCTATGTGACCGGTTCTTTGACAATGAGAACATTTCGGTTGGACATTAACTTCAGGTTGCGTGCAATTCTGTTTGTCTGCACTTTTCTCAGAACTTGCTGAGGTGTGTTGTGCAAGAAATCCTGCGCTAATGAACTTAATTGGCTTGGAATAATCTGGGATATGTAATTTGGTGTCATCAGTGACATATCCTAAGCCTCGTCGATTCTTGTTATTTTGAATTTCTTCCCAGGGCTTGATGATGGGTTTGGAAGAAATTTGTATTTGATCATGAACAACTTCGACACTTGAAGTTGTTTGGATGAGTGATTTGGATTCAACATCTTTATCTTCATTTGTATGGTTGAATGACTTAGAAGAAGCACCCTTTTGTTGCATCTCATCTCTTTGTAGTTGCGACTCTAGTTGAAGAAACTCAATTGTTTCATGTGTTTGTTGTAGATGCCGTGAAAGATCAGCAAGAGTTTCTTTGCTGATGTGCACCATGTCTTCATCACTGGAGATGATCAAACTATGAAGAATGTTTAACCACTGAATATGTTGCGCCATCTGAACTTGCTCACTTGAAGTCAGGCTCTCTTGTCGTAGATGTCGTGCTTTGAACTGTTTCACTTGATTTTGTTACTTGAATGACAGGCTTGCTTGCTATGGGACTTGAATGGCACGCTCGCTTGATGACAATTGTGTTTGCGTGAATGCTCACTTGCTTTACTTAATGACTTCACACTCACTTGAAGGAATAGCCACGCTCGCTTGATGTTGATCTCAACTTGCTTGATTGGTGTTAGAGTTGAACTTGTTTGGTTGCTTTGATGGTTGCTGCAATGATCTTCACTCTAGCTCGCTTGAAAGTTTGAACTTTCTACTATTTTGACGCAAATTGCTTGAATGAATACTCACGCTCGCTTGTAGGAGATGTGAACTTGTTGTTTGTTTCATTTAGAGTTAAAACTCATGGACTCACTTGATTCCCTTAAAGGAAGTGTGTCCAACACTGTCGAAAATGCACAAAAAAAAAAACTTACAATGATTTCAATGACTCACTACAATGAATTCAATTTGACTCAATTCAACACTTGGGTGTCAGTTTCAACCGAGAATGCACCCTTACAATTCAATGTAATTTGAGTTTGATTACAAGTGCAATAATGTTGATGTAGACTGTGCTCTGAAATGGTGAAGTTTACAGATTCATTAACTTGAATGTAGTGATGTAGACTTTGCTTTGAAATGCTGGAGTCTGCAGATTCATGAACTTGATTATATTGAGTGAATTTGTTTGTTGAGGTAGAATGCCGATGTTGAAAACATTGATTATTTGTTGTAGTGACGCAAATGCATGTGTTGAGCTTAATTCTCCTTCCTTCAAGCTATTTTGTTACAAGTGTTGTGCTTGCTTGCATTGAAATTTATGTGTGTTAAATGAGATCATTTATGTGTCAAAACTAGACACAAATCAAAAAGCAACAACATGAAGCCATACACCGTCATCAACACACTCTTCGTGTACCTAAGATCCCCTTATTCAATTTCAGGCGGATCTAGGACACAATCACCACAAAAAATGATATCTTTATTATACATTGGAGTACATAATCGCTCAGCTTCAGAACATCTTCATGGAATCAGAGTTCTAGAACTTTTTGAAAGAAAAAATGTCTTCAAAAAACTACCTGCACTCACTCACTCTCAAAATCTCTCTCAAAGTAAAATATTACTTTGGATTACAAAAAAAAATTCTCTCAAAGAAATCCACTTATCACTCCAAATACAAAATACTTATAACTCCAAAATTACAAAATATACTCCTTATCTCTCCAAAATAAAAAATTTAATGCATCTCTCTTAAAAAAAAAAATTACCTTATTTCTCCACACCTTACATACTCCCCAATTTCTTCACACCTTATCTCTCCATTAAAAAACCTTTATAATCACTTTTACATACTCCCCATTAAAACAAATTAATATTTTTTTTATTAAATTACTTTATAAAAGTAATTTAACGAGCGTTAAAAATTTTAAAACTTGTATGCATGTAAAAGTGAAACTTTTATGTACTCATGGTAGTGCCTACTGTAAAAGAACCATGCGAGGACCTTGTCAAAGAGTTTCGGCAGATGCCACTGAAGGTGAGGTCAAGATGTGTTGGTCCTGGTCTCGCTATGTGTCTTTAATCAAGTCCTCCTCCATGTTGGACACTTTCACCACAACAAATTTAACGCAGATTTTCATGAACCTTCCACAGACCTTCATGCAAAGCTCTTCAGCAGGGCTTCTTTTCCACACAGGTTCTATAATCCACGTAGATCCTTTAAAGTTGCTTCCTTGCTTAGAAGTCACATGTCGATGGTGGTTCTGCTTCCATTCTAGCACATTATGGTGCCATTAAATATTTAAAAAAAACTCTTTCAAATGCGTAATTGGAGAATATGTGACTTCTTTTCCGATGATTCTAAAACCGGTCTTTTGGCAGACACATAAATGGATTTCGACAATACTTGAATAGAATTCAAGGGCCAAAAATGTTGCACACCACAATAGCTTTCTGGACAGATAATCAAATGCAATGATAACTGTGGATTCAGATACGCCAGAGGGTTGTTCGAGGGTCTTATTCTGACTTTACAAAGGGAAGTACCTGGAAATGTTGTTATGTTTGGTGTGTACGGGGGTGTGTTCGAAGGCCTGCTTGAATAACACTCTTAACAACATCAATTGAGAATACAAATAACCAGAAATCCACACTAGGAATCTGACCAGCTGTAAGCCACTGTTTCATACAAGCGAGACACTATCGAACCACGGGGATAGACACTGAGGACCACCAAGAGAATTACACTGAGGGGATTATGTTGGGAAATTCACTCAAAAAATTGGCAAGATTTGCTTGGGGATTCAGTCGAGATTTATTTTGTCACAGAGCGTGGTGCACATGGATCAAAACTGGTTTGGTATTTCTTTCAGATGGAATCTCTGTAACAATTATGTCATTTCTGCAAACAACTAACAGTGGAATTCTATCTCAAACAACAAAATGCAATTAATTGTGCAACGAATAAAAAATCTCCATCCATCCAACAACTTCTTGTCGCTTAGCACAGGTCAAAGAATAACAGGACACGCTCAAAGAACCAGATCTGCTGGCTTCGCTAGAAATGTAGACATTTATAAAGCACCATCAAGGGGTTTCTTTTAGTGAACTTACCATGCTATTCTCACTATAGATGCCCTTTGCTGCAAATTGCCTCAGTATTGAATGGGTTTCTCCCACGCAATAGTTCCTTCAATGTCAAATAAAAACGCAACAACAATCACACCGCAGAACTTTTGATTACTCCTAAGCAGCTGGGCCGGCCTAGGAAGCTTGCAGCCATCAAGGGAATAACATTAAACACCACCAATCTACGATTTCATGTCATGGAGCTCACAAATATCACCATGGCTCTGATCCAGGACAGAGCGTACGACAAATTCTCTCAACAGTGACAAATACATAGAACCAAGACGCAGCTCCGATACCACATATTGAAAACGAAATTAACTTAGAAAAATATATAAAGAACACATAATAAACCCTACAACAAATAATGGTGGTAAAGGCTTCAGCCTCGAGGCTTGTGTCTCACAATTTCATTCATTAAAATAATTGAATATAGTGTTACAAATAAATAGATGAGACACAGTGTTCTCAAGATAGTGCATGCTATCTTAGACACTTTTGGTTGAGATAATTTCTCCTTTGGTTGAGATAATTTCTCACCAGACACACACCAATATAGGAGTTACCTAAACTAACTCCTATCTTAGAGGAACAACCCAAGAGTTAGGCAAAAATTCCTAACTTGGAATATTTAATTAATTTATTTATTTTTGGATTTATTATTGTTTTATGAGAGAGGCTAACACGGACGAGATACCATGGTCCAAAGCCATAGGTTCAAATACCAAGGACTAAATACCACAAACCAAATCCATAGGTTCAAATACCAAAGACTAAATACCACGGACCAAACATAAGTTCTCCCACATGTACACGCTTTTCCTTGCATGAAAGTGCTTGTATACGCATATGCGTCTTTGGAACATCTAAACCACGTGTATATGCGGCTTGGTCATGATGAACCTGCATATATATATTTTTCCTTCATTCTGAGAGCCTGAACTGAGATCTGTCACCAGACTGAGTTGCCATCAAGGACAACAGCTGTGACATAACACCAAACCTGTGGCATAATGCCAACACAAACAACTAAAACCTTTGATTTAGCTTGAGGCAATCAAAGGAACATTATGGAAGATGAAGAGAATTAAACTATGGATGCATTAAAGACGAGTGACCTGGTAGTATGTGCATATTGCTAAAAACAAAGGAACACAAGGGATGTTGTTATTCTAAGGGGGAGGAGAATATAACACTCCTAGTTACACCACTGAATGAATAATGTAATGACCATGTATAATATGTGTTAGCTGGTGAGCCTGAGACTCATTGACGCTTGTGTGCCTCTATATGTATATACAAGTTAGGCCAGTGGGGCCAAGTTATGAATAAGGTTAAGGCTGGTGTGCCTATGTAATGGGTTCGAGGACCCTGCTTTTTAGGTTGGTGAGCCAAGACATAATTAGGCTAGGGATTCATGAGTGCCTTCTAGAGTGATACACCCACGTGTATGTTTGTCTATGTGTTGGGGTCATTTTGTCGATGTGGTAAATATGTTTAATCCATATATATTAATAAAAACATAATGGATGTTGGCAGACTCAGACAAAAAGAGTACAAGGGGCCCATGACTCCATGACTAGAAAAGGTGTCTTGATGGAAAGGTAGCCTCATGATATTATAATATGTATAAAATGGGGAAATTGGTTGCTCGAGACGGAATTGAGTGTTTGTGACTCAGGAGTCAGTGAGTCCTAGGTGTTGGAGTCTAAAACTGACTAGTTGGGATGCGTCTGATTTTTTGTGGGCCTTTGTGGACCTGGGAGCTTGGTGGCTTTTGTTATGGCTTGGTTGCCATGGAGTTATAGGAACTTGGTTTGGAGATAATCGTTGAGTCCTAGGCTTGGACTCTGTAACTAATAGACCTGTCAGTGAGCCTTGTATGTGGACTTTGTAACCCACTGAGGCATGGTTATTTAAGTAACCATTGCATATAAGATGCATCTTGATGTGAGAGGCTTGGTGGTTCGGTTGAAATTATGGCGTTCTATGCTAAAACAATTACTTATTCTAAAAACTTCTTTCTGCTGCAATATTAGTTAAGAAAGTTAAGGTAGAACATAAACCAAATTCACAATATAAGGTAGCCAAGAACAAAATGAGACACAGAGAATTTAGGTCCAATGACTAGGGTAAACCCCACAAGGGGAAAGCCCAACCATATTCTTCTTCTATTAGGTATAAATTTCTTAGGAAAGGTACAGAGTACAATGAGGGATCAAGAGAATGCGTAAGTTCACCAAAATATGGACAAGCTATAGCATAAATATCATTGGTAGCAACAATAAATGGAAACATTGAATCAACATTCCCTTCAACCAAATGAACAATGAAACATTGAATCAACCTTTGCTCACCAAGTTCTACTCTTACTCTCCAAGTCTCTCTCTCTCTCACACCATCTTCTTTAAGTCTCTCCAACTCTCTCCCTCTCAAGTTTGAACTATTATTTCACAATGCACAAGTAGTAGTAGTTAGGTGAGAAGACATGAAACACATATATAGGAGGAGCAACAAATTCTTGTCATAAAGGAGGAGGAATACACATTCCTTGAGATAGAGTAACATTTAATTTTTAGGGGCATGTAACTTGTGCCATTAAGGAGAGAAATAAATGCCTTAGTAACTTGTGTCATTAAGAGAGGTATGCTTGGCTTATTTAAGGAGAGTGTAACATATGCACTAAATAGAGTGTAAGAGGAATATTTTATGACATGTATTTAATGGGTGTAACAAGAATATGTCATGTCCTTAATGAGAGCGTAAGAGAGAGTGTAACATATCATTAAGCGAGAGCGAGAGAGAGAGAGCTAGGTAGTGCCATGGGAGTCATCAAGGAGAGAGGTGCAAAGTGATTTAGGTGATGAAGGTAAGGATACTTGTAATTCCTTTTAATAATAATATCACAGTGTCATAAAGGATAATAATAATAATAATATTAATAAAATTGATGATTAAATCGAGATTGAACTATTATGATTGATTAACAATAAGTCAAGTGATTTTCTTTGAACTATACTTGATTACCAATAGATGCAAGGTGATTTACTATTTTTGGAAAGTCATACTTAAGATGCTAGACATGATTTTCTACTTTTAGAAAATCACTCCAGAATTGTAAGAAATGAGATTTTATTTAAGGAAATTCATCCATAAGCTATCAATTTTCAATAGGTTCTAGTTGTGGCTCAAGTAGCCATAGAGTCGAAGCCCCAACTCGGGGGTGACTGACTATTGAAAGACAATGAACAGTATGGTCTATGGCTAGGTGAGGTGTGAGAGGTCTGTAACCAACCGATAACATTTGAAGATAAGTATTTCATAATTTGTTATTGTTAATCTTGATGCATTTACATATAGTTTTGCAATATTGTGGTTGATTATACCCAATATCATATATTATGGTTAAGTTAAGCATACATTTCTCGTTAGACTTGGGAATAATGTAATAGGTTGAATGAGTCTGGTCAATTCACATAAATGTATATTTATGGTTTAATTTTTCCTAGGGTTGTGTATTTATTGTCTACCTATGTGTGGAGCTATTGTTAAGGTTAATTCTATGTATGTATATGTATTCTTAGTTACGTTTGAAATGTACATGTATTTTGTGCATTTGGGTAATGGTAGTGTGCAGGAATTATATCCTATGGTTAAATTAAGCTTCTTCTTTTGGTAAATTTTGGAGCAATTTTGGGGTTTGTGTGACTGGTGTTGCCAAGAGGTGGCTAGGGATGTTACAATGGTATCAGAGTACCCAGGTTGCAATATTGGGCCTGCATGGGCTGAAGACTTATAACACAATAAAAATTGTCGAGTATGGTTGCAAGCCATTTGACAAAATGCCAAAGTTGTTTTATAGAAGGATTATAAATACCAACATTGAAGACGATTCTCTTTAGAAAGTTATATTAAGAATACTCTTAAATGGAAGGTGCTAGAACTTAGATTTTGCATACATATTGTTTGACATAATGCTTGTACAAAACGAATGACATCTTGGATAGTTGTGTTTAGAGGTATTGATGGTGGTCTCACTCTGCATTTTATATGTTTGTTGATTGGATACATACACCAAACCATAATACCATTCACTACAGCAATGACTACAATGATGAATATTGCCATGATTACAATGATGCCTTCTTTTAATATAAAGACATCCTTTTAGGGTGTCAATGAGACATACACCATTAACTCAGATTGACATACACCATTGACTCAGATTCCTGTTACTTCTTTGTTATAGACATTTTTGTGCCTTACAACATTAAGCATGAAATGTCCATAATCTAAGGGATCCAAAGTCCCTAAACATGTTGTTCCTACCCCTAGAGGAACAAGGCTAAAAAACCACAGCAATTCACAGAAGTTCTCCACCAGAAACTGCTCAAAAACAAGTCAATTCAGGATCATTTCAGTGGCTCCACTAGCTGTTTGCGCTGAATTTCAAAGCCAACACTGGCTACCTGCACTGAATGTCAAAGGCAACACTGGCTACCTGCGCTGAGCAAGAGTGGACATGTGGCAAGTTCATTTCTCAAGGTGTCAAAACCCAGGAAGCTTCCAAAATGACACTTGCCTCAGGAATTTCGACTGGTGATGAGTAAGAGGTTCCAAATCTCCAAGTGGAAGCAAGAACCTCCAACTGGAATCAAGAACTGACAGAGGGAGAGGACACTAGTCAGATCTCAAGCTAACTCATCCTCTCTCCAAACATCTATATATGGATCTCTCCTCCATGAGATCTAGAGGCTGGAATTTTGTTATTGCAAAGAATTGCTGTTGGTTTGAGATTGAAATCATTGGGTGCTTAATGCTTTGAAGGGGGTGAAGATAGGAATTCCATTTGCTAGGAAGGAGATGCTGGATTGGAGCCCTCTAGGTTGTATCTCTTCCTGAACCTTGTTATTCATCAATAAAGCTATCTTGGTTTCTCCTATATACTGATGTATCTTTGATGTATGATTGCATTAGCATGTTTAGTTTATTTCTAATCCTGAACTAGTCATGAATATGAATCCATGTCTTGTGTAGTGTTCTCTTCTTGTGATCTTGCAGAAACCTCTTGAAGCTGGGCAAGCGAGAAGGCAAGTAGCTAGGAACTCTCCAAGAGAAGAGAAACTAGATCGAGGGACAAACGGAAGACACCGGTTAGTCCATCCATCTCTATTCATTCTTAATTCATAAAGGAAGAATACTAGAATAGCTGTCTCTGTTTGTTGCTAAGGCACTGTCACACCTTAGGTGGATAGGATCGTCCTGCATAGGCATTTTTCCCCACAACAAATTGGCGACTCCACTGGGGAGATCTGTTTAGTCATTTTATTTGTGTTTCTATCATTGTTTGTTTCATAGACTCAACAGCAACAATCAAACTGCATCTGCTATTCCCAGATGCAAAGTAGACAGTTGCTGCTTTGATCCAATCACTGGACTTGTCTATGATCTGAACAATGGACTCACAAATGATTTGATGATCCTTTGTGATAGATCTTAGTACTCCCTCAAAGCATCCCTTTGATTGTACCTTGCTTGTTGCTTTTATTTGGCCTGAAACAGTAGATTAAATATCAATCTGTGACCCAGAAACCAGTGAGAAACGAGAGTTTCTCCTTCAGCGCAGACCTTGTGAAGGGATTCTGCATTTCAACACAGGTCCCGTGAAGGCTACTTGCGCTAAATGTCAAAACCCCTGTGTTGAGGTTGCGCTGAACCAGTTTTGCCTTGTGCAACTAGGGTTCTCTGCTCTGTTTTGCCTTGTTTTGATCTCTGATTTTTGCAGCCTGTAACCAGCATAGGTACCAGTCTGATAACTCCTTTTCTCTGCTTAAATTCAACCTCCTTTTGTACAAAAAGACTGTGAGTGTTTTTATGTGTTTGTGGCGTCATTTACAGTTTTCCTTTGCATG
Organism: Pinus tabuliformis; assembly: GCA_031772625.1. Lineage (NCBI taxonomy): Eukaryota > Viridiplantae > Streptophyta > Pinopsida > Pinales > Pinaceae > Pinus > Pinus tabuliformis. The sequence continues at coordinate 885,074,096 of CM062820.1, read as the reverse complement.
AGTGAAATAGTCATCCTGTAGCCTTTGATTTAGATCTGTTGATTGTGATCTTAGAAGAGAGTTCATTGGCTGTTTGCAGTTGATTATACATTTACTCTTGCTTATTGGTTTGAGTTTGTCTCTTTTAAGTGTCGAAACAAGTATTCATTTCGAAAATCGTTAAGTGTTGTAATCTCTTCTACCCTCTCTGATTTCGAGAAAAGTAAACTTGTTTGTATTGGTCATTTAAAAGCAAATTCAAAGTTGTACAAAAACTTTCTTTGTAGGCATCAATACTAAGAAAGCGGAAAACAAACACCTGCATTGTGCATTTGCATCTTGATAGTTTACATGTTTGATTTAGGAAAAGTGCATTAGAGTGTGTTGATTGCTCTTTGAGAAAAGATGGTGTCTTTCTTTTCCCTTAGTAGCTAGGATTTTCAAAGTTGAAAAGATATAAAGCTTGCTTATCATCTTTAGACTGCATTTAGGAATTGTATCATACATCTCGTGGTGAACCTTGAAAGGCAAACTTCTAAAAAGATCAACCTAAACTAAATTGAATGAACTTAACAACGCTTTGCAACATAACGCACAACATAGAGGTCTAGGCTAGAGACGTGTTCCGGCGTCGTAAAGCCTGGTGACTGTCGATCTCGTGGATGGTGGGTGATTCCTCCTGAGGGACGATAGCGCCAGTACGGATTGTGCTCCCACGTGCCGTCGCGTATATATTGGGAGACCCCTATAGGCATAAAACCTTTATTCTTAGGAAGCTGTGTCGACCGCCCCACTGATCGCAATGCACTGAACACAGCATTCAGGAAGACCGACCGCCCGTACCCTAAAAAGTATTCTGCGGTTTTGCGAAAAGTTTGGCACACCCTCTGCTTAGAACTCCAGAGCAGTTCCTTTTGGCCTTTTTCACACTCTATAACGGAAAAAGTCCATCCAAGCATTTGTCACTTCGGGCTCGTTAAAACATCGAAGTAGACTAGAGTCATCTTTAGCTTTTTCTCGACTCTTTAAAATTGAAAAAGCAAGTTGTGTTTAAAGCGTCGTTAAAATTTATTTTAAACGGAACAATCACCCTTTATTCCCGCGTTGGTCTTTAGGTTGAAAAAATGGAGCACGCCAACCAAGGAATTCCCCTTGGTGGAAATCCTAGTCCCTTCTCTTCTTGGGGAGATGTTGGTGCACCCCATATGGCCACATTGTCGCTTCCAGGACTGACAATTGGCCTGCCGGTCTGGCTCTTCTCAACTAATGTCGTTCAGAACACTACTATTCCTGAACAGTCGAGTCAACAGTTAGACCAGACCAAAGTTTCCCACCAGCCTTCTACTTCATCTAATTCTTCCTCTCCTCCTTCCTCTTCGTTTGACGGAACTGGTAAAACAAAAAACCAAGTTCCTAAGGAGAAGAAAGAAAAGAAGAAGAAAGAGAAGAAGAAGAAGGAGCCAAAAGCGACTAGGGGCAAACAAGCGTCGTCTGACAAGAATCCACACACAGCACTGACTAGGCCTAAATCGCCATGTGTCATATGCAAGGGATACCACTTCCACAGAGATTGTCCCTGCATCCCTCGGATACTAAGGGACTGGTCTCCCCGTTTGCACAATTCGGTAGCGTCAACCTCTGATAGCCATGTTGGCAGCTCACCGCCAACTAGTGAAAGTGAAGCCACAGGACAGAGAGGGAAAGCTAGATTTCCCTGCAAACTGTGTTAAGGCGACCATGCCATCCACCGTTGTCCCTTCTTAGACGAGGCTAAAAGAGTTTTGGAAGATCGCCCGGTTTTACCAGTGCAACTTCCTCCTGGATATCAAAAACTCCTGCCAAGTCCTTCACTAGTTGAGAACCCGGCTGGCCCGCCCAGGTGGTCAGCCGAAGCACATATCATTGAAGATGAACCGTCTGGATCCATGCCTAACGAAAGTCAAAAGGTTGAGATGGCAGTTGACCCGGTTTTGCCTTCAGAGGCTCTATCTTCGAATGATACCATCACAAAGGAGAATAAAGACGACACCGTCCAAATTCTCTTCATCAACACAGACTCCGACAAACAAGGGGGCAATTTGCCCATTCCTTTATCGCAGGAAGGAACTTCGTCAGAGTCATACCCAGCCGTCTATTCGGTCCCACCACCAAGCAACCTAGTTGTCTCGTTCGACTGGAACCAACTAGGCAGACCCCGGTTGCCAGCAAGCATACCATTCAGAATTATCATTCAAATATACAGAATGGTAATGGCTGGCACTATCATTGATGAGGGGGCATCTGTGAGTATCCTTTCCTCTATTTCTTGGAAAGCGCTTGGTTCGCCAGCGCTTTTGCCTGAAATGAGAAATCTATCAGGCTTTGATAAAGGAACCATTCGACCTTTAAGGATCCTCCCCAATGTGCCCATAACATTGAAAGGGAAGACCGTTCAAATGAACGTGATGGTCGTTCAAGGACCCTTGGATTATAACCTACTCCTCGGACGAGACTATATATATTACATGGGAGCCATCATCTCCTCACTCTTTAGAGTAATTTGTTTTCCGCATGAAGGAAGAGTGGTCAAGCTCGTGGACCAACTTTCATTTCCCGGATCATGCATCGCAAATAGTCATATACCATCCCTAAATGGTCTCTTCACGCAAGAAGTGTCTCAACCCACGGTCCGTCCTCCTGATGAGCGCGAGTAATCCAGGAGGATATGACTGGAACCCAGGGGGCATGCGTCCTGGTCTGCTTCGGCAGGAAAACTTTTGGTATAGAGTAGGTTTCCGCGGGAGAATATGACTAGTCTGTACCCTGTCCGTCTAGGAAGAGGGTTATTCTAGAATAAGATTCTTTTGTCAAAGTTATGTGAGTTGGCGGGCTACATCGCTCACCTTTGTCTACTTCGGTAGACATTGCCGAGGAAGTGTTTTGTTTGAAAGATTAACGAGACAATCTTTGGGTAACCTGAAAGAGGTAGGCCTCTCTCGGTGAAACGAATGTTTTGACGGAAATGAAGTAGAGGTAACCTTGAAATCGTACTTTATGCCTGGGGGCATGCAAACCTTTTGGAGTGCAAGCAAGGGGCGACTATTTATTTTTTAAATTTTTAGGTCCTCCCTTTAAACCTGTAGGTCTGACCCTTTAAACTCGTAGGATTAGTCGTTTCCAAACTTGCATAAAGAAAGGATGCGGGGCAAAGCTTTGTGAGATGAAGCTCCATAAAAAATAGAATCTCAATGAGACACTCTTATCATATGATTGGGTAATCGAGCAGTTTTAGCACACAGTTCATGCTCGTTAAAAAATAAACGCAAGATTCGAGCAATTTTAACGCGGAATTCATGCTCGTTAAAAAATAAACATAAGCAATGAGCAAGTGTTTCCACCAGCGTTTAAGCTCATTTTAAAGTAAAAAATGAACCTACCCGGTAAATAACCACTGTGAATGTAACCTTATCAGCCATTAAAGCCTTGGTCGTGTTTGCACCGTCACCTCCACTTTTCCATTGGCCGATCGTTCATCTCCATATGATTGTTTATCCATTTTTAGGAACAGCTGCGAAGAGTGATTTCACCTAGCCATCCTTGTGACACTGTCGTGATTGGAAAATTCCAACCTGTACCTGGAATCAGCTGCTAACCCTGTTTATCACTCGTTCCTCAAAAGACGAGTCTTCTTTAAGCTCATTTCAACTGACTCGTAAAATATGAAAAGATTGCCCAGTCCTTGGCCTTCCAGCTCGTTAAAAGGGACAGGAAGAGCTATCCCTCCTCTAGATTTTAATCTTTTTGGACCTAAGGGATTATTGCACAAAAAGATCGAGCGCTTGTTTTATTTGGCTCGTTAAAACTATCGAAAACTCATCCCTTCTCTATTGTTTTATACTTTTTCGGACTTAAGGGATTAGATGACGAAAAATGACTTTTGGAGTTAACTTTATGTACCTTTTCAGACTCTCTAAAAATGAAAAGGACCAAGTTATCCTTGTCGTTAGACTCGTTAAAATCACTAAATAGCGACAAACTTGTCTTTAGACGAGAACGAGTTTCACTACCGCTAGGCCCATTAAAACATAGCGATGGGCTTGCCCGAAGGGCAGGTTATAGAACAAGCATATCTTATCCTCCTCAAGCTTGACAAAAATAAAGAGGTACTGGTCAGCAATGATTGGGGAAAAATTGGGAGAAACTAAAGAAAACTTTGATGGTAGCAAGTCGCTCTTGAACATGACACTTTTCTTCCGTACCACAGTCGGGTTGGGTTGTTTCATTCACCGATCACATCCATGGTCTTGCCATACCATCCATATTTGGGGTAATGCTACCAATCCATCACATCAATGTCGCCATATGTTCAAGAGAAGTCGTTCAGAAAAGTCAACCGTGTCCCATCTAGTGCCGTACATTATCCTTCATCCGTTCATGACCGCCACCCTGAATCATATGTCACAGATCATTTTCACCTCCATCAAAATCATTAGCTCCGTTCCGTGTCATTGATGTGGGATTCATTAAGGCCCTCCTTTGACGGATCGCTTCTTGTTGACATCAGCTCATTATCCAAGAAGTTGATCTAGGAACAACCCCTTCAGTACTTTGAAGCTTGCATGCCTCAATGGCAAGTTTCTCACTTCCGGCGACAGGTATACATCAATGGCCTTCGACCAAAAGATTTTGTGTGGTGTTCGACGCCAAGTCATTTATTCACACCACGTGAATTGTACTGCAGTACCTTGAGGGTCATTATCATTATCGGTGATTCCTCTCGCGCTTGTTAACGGTTTACCTCATTGACCGGTAATCAAGCGATGTCTTTCCATGTTCGACTTCAGAACAATTCTCACATGGATCGACTTGTACTTAGAGTGAAGATCGAACGAGTTTGAAGACCCCGGATCTAGTTTCATCCATCCGGGCTGCGATATATATTCAGGAAAGATAAAGACATTGACATGTACATCATTGCAGCAGATAATCATCCTACTCAAAGGATGATAATTTCATCAAAATTATCAGTGTACCACCAGACGATTGTCTATTCTATGTACATAAAAATGAATTTATAACGCTGAGCATGGGAATGCCCGCCTCAGCTAGATCATGAAAGAAGTATGAAAAATAATGTATTGTATTGTATCTTATTACAGGTCTCCTCCCAGCATTGGATGAACTTCGGATCCCCCTAATAAAGCATTTCACCCGATAAACGGCCTCATACTTTAGGGGGCAACTGTTATAGACATTTTTGTGCCTTACAGCATTAAGCATGAAATTTCCATAATCTAAGGGATCCAGAGTCCCTAAACATGTTGTTCCTACCCCTAGAGGAACAAGGCTAACAAACCACAACAATTCACAGAAGTTCTCCACCAGAAACTGCTAAAAAACAAGTCAATTCAGGATCATTTCAGTGGCTCCACTAGCTGTTTGCGATGAATGTCAAAGCCAACACTGGCTACCTGCGCTGAATGTCAAAGGCAACACTGGATACCTACGCTGAGCGAGAGTGGACATGTGGCAAGTTCATTTCTCAAGGTGTCAAAACCCAGGAAGCTTCCAAAATGACACTTGCCTCAGGAATTTCGACTGGTGATGAGTAAGAGGTTCCAAATCTCCAAGTGGAAGCAAGAACCTCCAAGTGGAATCAGGAACTGACAGAGGGAGAGGACACTAGTCAGATCTCATGTTGACTCATCCTCTCTCCAAACATCTATATATGGATCTCTCCTCCATGAGATCTAGAGGCTGGAATTTTGTTATTGCAAATAATTGCTGTTGGTTTGAGATTGAAATCATTGGGTGCTTAATGCTTTGAAGGGGGTGAAGATAGGAATTCCATTTGCTGGGAAGGAGATGCTGGATTGGAGCCCTCTGGGTTGTATCTCTTCCTGAACCTTGTTATTCATCAATAAAGCTATCTTGGTTTCTCCTATATACTGATGTATCTTTGATGTATGATTGCATTAGTATGTTTAGTTTATTTCTAATCCTGAACTAGTCATGAATATGAATCCATGTCTTGTGTAGTGTTCTCTTCTTGTGATCTTGCAGAAACCTCTTGAAGCTGGGCAAGCGAGAAGGCAAGTAGCTGGGAACTCTCCAAGAGAAGAGAAACCGGATCGAGGGACAAACGGAAGACACCGGTTAGTCCATCCATCTTTCTTCATTCTTAATTCATAAAGGAAGAATACTAGAATAGCTGTCTCTATTTGTTGCTAAGGCACTGTCACACCTTAGGTGGATAGGATCGTCCTGCATAGGCATTTTTCCCCACAACATTCTTGTTGTAGGAATGTATCAACAAGAAAACCCCATCATAAATCCATAAATTCCACATGCAAATACTTGTCATGGGACTATTAACCCATATTTTTTTCATGGTAACTAAGCTTGTTTGCATGTATGCTTATTGCGGAAGTATGAAAGGCACATGCCAAGTGTTTGAAAAACTTCCCAAGTGAAATGTGTCCACATTGAATGTTATCTTCAAAGGTTGTGTCAGGGATGGACACTACCAGGAAGCCCTCAAGATATATTACCAAATGCAATAGAGAGGACTAAGTGTAGACACACCTTTCCAATTTTCTTCAAGATGTGCGCTAAGATTGCAGCCTTGAAGCAGGGCAAGGAAATCCACAGTTACATGGAACACCACAACTACAAGATATTTTGAAATTAGAAACTGTGAGAGGTAGGAAAGCTAGTTGATGAAATGCAGTTGGGAAGGTTGAAACCTAATGTGATAATTCAAAGTGCAATGGTATCTAGCTATGATTAGAATGGTCATGAAAATAGTGGAGTGAGATATGTTCTAAATAAATTTGGCTAGAGTGAAAGCTAATTCAGTCACAATTTCCAGTGCTTTCACTTCTTATGCAGAATTGGAAGTGTTGCAACAATAAAAAAAAAATGGATGATGCATATAAAGTGTTTGTCAATATGCTAAAGAGGGATATAAAATCATGGAATGTAATAATTTCTTTCTATGCATTGAATAGATATTGTGATCAGTTTTTGGGACTCTTTTATTAACTTCAAAATGATAGAGATCAACCCAGATGTAATTAGCGCGGTCATTGTGAAATATACTCAATTTTATCATAGTGTTGAATCCTTGAAACTCTTAAGTTGAATGCAAGTTGCAGAGGTGAAGCCTAACTCTGTTACTATATAAATTATTTTTCCTTAATGTGTTGACTTACTAGCCTTACAATGTGGATATTGAATGCATGGGCATGAGGAGGATGCGCTAACACCTTTATGAAATAAAAGTAGGTGTTAAGGTTGGCCATATCAGCTTCATTTCTATTTTATTTGCCTGCAACCATGCAAGACTAGTAGATGAATATTAGCGTCATATCGATTGAACTAGTAGAAAGTTTGAGGTGAAGCCTAGAGTGGAGAATCACGTGTTCATGGTTAACCTCCTCAGCCACTCAAGACACTTGCACGAAGCATATATGATATTGTCAAACATTTATGCTACTTCTATGGGATGATCTAGTCAACGTGAGAAAGATAATGTTAGATAAGGGAATTAGAAAAAGGAAACCAACATCTCATTTTCACAAAAAGTTCTAGTTGTTGCTAAATTATGGTGTTTTGAAATATATCATGGAAACTCTTCGACAATGTTCTTGAGTTTCAATTATAATACACCCTCTTCATTTGAATGTTTTCTTTGTGAAACCATGGAGAGGAGAGACATGGAGGAGTTACAACTATGCATGCTTCATCTAAAACCCTCAAGGTGGTTGGAAATGGATAATCGTGATATTCTCCAAGCATTGGACAAGTCTCAGCTAAAGACTTATTTTGTAAAAGACGAATCCATTAGGAAAGTCCTAGGCCAATTTTGGGACTTCGTTGAGGATTTTTGGTGAAATTTTGAAATTAGCTCTTGTTTTTGTACAGTGTTTGGTTATAGAAAATCAATGGAGGAAAACAAAAGGCATTTTCAGGTAAACAGGCCAGCCTAATGAAGGCCAAAGGTTGGGTTACTAGTTTGAAAACCCAAATTTCACTCTCAAGCAAACTAGATGGAGGGGCCAACAAGGGAACATGACAAGTTGTTACCTCAAGCTTACACATTATTGTGGGTTTTTTTGTTTCTATTCAAGGTGGTTTTATGGTGAGAGAACCCTAGAGGAGTGCGTGATTTGGTCTTGCACCACATTTGAGGAGGCACTATAATTGTTTCTGGTGGAATTTTTTCTTATTCAATTGAGGACTGTGTCATGACAAGAATTAGCTCAGAAGGCGATGAATTCCATGGATGTTATAGGGATTTCATAAGAGGCTGTAAGTTCTGGTAGACTATAGAATTGCATATATGATTTTAATTGATACTTCAAATGTGACCAAGCTCAAAAATCAAGATGGTTCTGGTGCAGAAGTACAAACAAAAAACAACAATAAAAGAAACAACAACCAAAAATGGAGACCTTATGCACCTCTAGAAAGCAGTTTTGTGCTGCCTCACATCTATTGTAACTATCACAAAACTCTCATATATGTTTGAAAATGAAAAGAACATGATCACAACATTATTTTCTTTCCCTTTATTCTCTTCATCTCTGAATTTCATGGAATGTAAAATCATCATTTTCTTCTTTTATTTGAGAATTATATGGAAGGATTCATGTAATTGTTTCACAAGGTGCCGTAATCTTTTTCAGGAGAAAGTTATTCAACAAGCCCTAATTAATAATTCCTACAGGATCCTATTACAACTAATACCTAAATATATCATTCCACAAATTCTCCTCCTTCCATATTATAAATCATCATATCTTTTTCCACGACAAGAACAGGTGAGTGATTTTGTAAGAAATATATTTGAGATGCTAGTTAGAGAATTTAGAAAGATTCACGTAATGGAAAGGTGCTTCCATATTGAAACAAGGTTGAAATGAATGCCTAATATAGTTAAATACTTCTTGAACTTCTTAGAATTTGTATATTGTCGAATGGGTGGGAGAACTTTAACATTCGAAAAACAGCATTGAATAAAGAACTTCAGTGGCCCAAATAATGAAATTTTTGTTTTTCTTATTTCAATTCAGATGGCGGGGTTGGAATCAAGTTTCCAAGTGAATATACAATAATTATATATAATATAAATTTCAATCATTTATTTATTAATGAGCTCAATCATGATCTCACAAGATAGGCCAACGCAAATCAAGGATTGTATATCAGTAGATAAGAAAGTGTTTTGTTGAGGAGAGAATATTGCAATGGTCAGGAACAAAGATGGATTTGCAGAATGCGGAGATGAATCTTTGTAAAAATGAAATTTTAAAGAATTATTTATATCAAAAAGAAAGTTTGTGTTTGTGGAGAGTGCCACAATACCACCAATTTCATCTCCAAAATTGGCAAGTGGAAAAATATTTTGAGGGATTGTGTTCCTGTGCAATTACTAATAATGGAAGACCATGTAGAAATAATGTTTATGATGTGAGTAGAGTTCATTGTACAAAGATAAATGCTTCAATATTGCTGGTAATACAAGACCCCAACTAGGTTTCATTAGTTTACTATGTTAACCAAACAAGGTTTCATCAGTCTACGAAGTACATATGACATTCTAATAGCTCACTATGGTTGTTTGTACTTCCTATTTCTTCTACTCAAGGAAAAGGGTCTAGAAAATACAAATATGATACTAGTTCCATGAAGTAGGTGGTGGGCCCTTTAATAAGTGAGGAGTCTTTGGGAATAGATGCTCATTTACAAAAAACAAGCTCCAGGAGTCCATTTCCAGAAATGGGAAATAATGCTCTGGCAGCTGCATTGGCCAAAATGTATGTAAGTATTGCTACATCATTTATTTTATTTATACTCGTATTGAGTGTGTTAAACAATAGATGAAAATTGGTTTACAATATTGCAATGATTGGCATGTCCTTTGGAAGTGGAGTTTCCATTTCTAGATATAGATCTCCGACAATAAGAAAGTAATGTCAAGAAAACATATACCACCTGGGTAGACTAGACTGGACCCGAAATCAATAATATTCAATGCCCAGTTCCTGAAATTTTTATGTGGTAAGGAATAGAATAGGAATGAATGCTTTTAGCTACTTGAAATCAATATCATCATTTTGTGTTAGATGAAGGCTTCCATTACATGATCAAATGGGCAAGAGTTGGCATAGGAGTCAATTTTTCTAGAAGTAGATTGTAAAGAGGTTGGCCTACTAGAAACTATCCAAGAGTTACAATGCCTGAACCTTGTATTTGTAGAGGTGCCAAAATTATGGACTACAATCAATTTAGCTCACTGAATTGTCCTAGTTGGATAACCATTCAAATAAAATATGTTATTTTATCTACTAATTGTTTTCTTAGATGCATGTCTACAAGAAAAAAATGTTACTTTTCCTAATATATATTTTGTTCATCTAGCCATAAATGAATAATGTTCTAATTGGACTAACCTTATATGGATGTACATGGTGGGTGTCATTAAATATGTCTATTGAAGATGATCAATAAGTTTTAGATGGACACATATGGTTTATGGAAAGTACAGTATCATAACGTTCTACTGCTACTCAACAAAATTTGTGCCTTTCCACCAATGTTTCTTGAAGGTAGGATGAAGGTAAAAATGATTTTGAAGAGGTTTCATATGAATTTGATTTGGTTGAATGCATATGAATATGATCAATATAAATCAAATAGTTTTGGTTAAATGTGATCTTGAAATTGATGGACAAACTTCTGTGTTTGAAAGATGTGAATGTCAACAAGGGTGCTTTCACTTGAGAATTGTTTAGAGTTTTAAAATTTTGGATGCACATCAATCTCTCAATGTGTAGCCATCATGCTCAGGAATTATTTTGACCAGTCTACCTGAATGGTGGCCACAACTGCATATAAAACCTCCTAACTTGTTTCATCTACCTGCAATTCCAAGTGGTATTACATCATATAGTTTGTTCAAAGGATCATCCACCCAAAAAAATTCTACCATGAATAATGATTCACCAATTTACAGGTTGCACACAAGGCATGTTCATGGAAGGTGCTAGGACCTCATTGTAATCCTGTTGAATCTTTTTAATGGGTGGGTAATAGTACCCCTAACAGTGGAAATTTTGAGCATAAGTAATAACATATACAAAAAACAACAAAATGAAAATCATTCCTACTTAACAGTTGCATTCATATACTCCCACTCTCTCCATGACAGCTTGGAAATGAACACACCCTTAGGCTTATAATCAGAAAAAGATATAGATATGCCAAACAATGCTAGCACCAATATTTGTATGGAGCACTTCACTTCTGATACTTCATATATTACTAGATCTAGGAATATTTCATCACTGAGACAAAGACATTAATAGGTCCCTTTCTATCTGAATTTAAATCGGAAATTCACACCCATGTCCATCAGACAATTTATTAGGAAGGTTGTCACTCACATAACCCCATTAATATATATATATATATATATATATATATATATATATATATATATATATATATATATATATATATATATATATATATATATATATATATATATATATATATATATATATAATATCAAGGATATCATCTACTAGCCTTGAAAAGGGGTGGGTTTCAAAAATCTAATATATATTTGACAAGCCACTTCATAAACCTATTCAACTATTAGAATTGACAAGAGTGGTTGCTATGTAATGCCTAGGGTAAAACAACTACCAGTTAAACATACATGTTGGTTGGAATCATTCTCATCTATGATATGAGATTTGTTACTTCAACATAAATTTTATCATTCGGGGGTGCGCTATCGATGTTTTTGGGCACTCCAACCCCAATCAAACATGTCCATAAACCAAGGGCTCCTAAGTCCCTAAAAGTGTTGTTCCATACCCTATAAGAACAAGGTCAGCTGATTACATCATCTCCCAGAAGTTCTCCATGAAAAATTGCTCAGAAATGGTCAAAACTGGACCATCTCACCTGCTCCATGGACAAAGTGTGATGCATCCCACCTAATCTACATGGGAGGTGTGATGCATACTAAAAAGCCCTTATGTGGGGTGTGATGGGCGAGAGTGGACAAATGGCAGAGACAGTTTGCGAGGTGGATGATCATGGAATCTTCCAGAAACTTCTCCTGTGACACTTGCCTCTCTGAATTCGCCCAGGGATGAGTAAGAGATCATCAATCTCCAAGTGGAATCAAGAACTATCAGAGAGAGGACACTAATCAGAATCCCAGAAGCTGACTCACCCCCCTGTAATCATCTATATATGGATCCCTCATCCTAGAGATCCGAAGGCTGGAATTTTGTATCTTGTAAGGAAGTGTTGTTGGTTTCTTGTTGGAATATCATAGTGTTGGGCGATCTAAGCTTTTCATGAGGTGAAAGAAGGGCTTTCATGATGGAGGATGACGCTAGGTCAGAACAATTGGTTGTAATCCCCTTTGCTTATTCTTGATTATTAATAAAGCTATTCAAGTTTTCCTCCACATTCTTGTATGTTTGATGATATATGCATTCGTGTGGTCAATATATATCTGGTCCTATATTGTTTATGATTGTTAATCTCTGTTCTTCTATAGTATTATGCTGCTTTGATTCCACAGGTGCTCTTTGAAGCTGGGTAGACAAAAGAGAAGCAGCAATGATCTATTAGAAGGGAGAGGTACCAAGCAAGGAACCAAGCGCAAGACTGAGGTTGGTGTCCTTCATTCCCCTCTTATCTATTTCTCATAAAGGAAAACGAAAGTGGTTTTAGTTTGTTTGTTCCTAAGATAGCTACCAGTCTTAGTGGGACTAGCAGGTCCGAGTGGACACTAGATTTCCCGATAACAAAATGGCGACTCCACTAGGGAGTGAATAGATTTTTTGTTTCTCTACATTTGTTTGTTTTATAAAACTTACAGACGGAGCCTAAAGTCAAGCCAGCTAGCCTTTGAACTGCATTTTCTATGCAAGTGCAATGTAGATCAACGCTGCTTCAGTCTATCTCCGGGTTTTGTTTATAAATTGAAAAATTGATTTGCAAACCTTCTAATTTCCCTAGTGGTGGCTCTAGTAACCTCATTAGATCAGCCGTTGTGATTTCTATTTGCTGTACATCATTTGCTCAGCCTAAATCCCTGAACTGAGTTGCAAACTGTGACCAAGAGCCAAGTAAAGTCTCGTCCTGGTACCATCGCACTCTCTCTTCAAGGAAACGAGTATGCATCGCACCTCCTATGTGTAGTAGGTGGGATGCATCCCTATTTCCCTGTGTTACAGGTGCGACGATCAGAAAAGGCTAATTTTGCCTCCAGGTCTTGGTTTTTCTACACTATTTTTAGCTCTATTCTGGATTTTTGTTGTCTGTGATCAGTATACCACTATTGAAACCCCGTTCCTTTCCATCATTCTGCCTCCATTGTGCAAAGAACTCTGAATGTTTTTATGTATTTTCTACCATTTTTAGTTCTCTTTTACAAAGTAGTAGCATAGTTGAACTATTGTCTTTTGATTTGAAAGTGTCGCAAGTGTCATTTTCAGTCAAAGAAAAGAATTCTATTGTTCTTGATGGTTGATTATACAGTTACTCTTGTATTTGATTTGAACTAGTAGTTTTTCAAGTGTCGAAAGTAGTTTTCAATTCAAAATAGTAAAGTGTCATCATTATCTTCCTTTCGTTTTGAAGAGAAATTTTTTAGTACTATCGCTTTGAAAAGATAATTCAGATTTGTACTTAGCATTCTTCTTGTCATTCACACATTAAGAAAGATGAAAACAAATACATGCTTGTGCATTTTCATTTAGACTACTTGTTGGTTTGATTTAGGACAGTGCATCTAGTGTGTGCTCTCTGCTCTATGTTGAAAGAATATCATCTCTCTTTCTTTAGTAGCTAGGATTTTCATTGCAAAAAGAAGATTAAATGATTGTTTCTCATCTTAGATTGCATTTTAGGAATTATACATCTACATCACGCGGTGAACCTGAAAGGAAAATTTCTTAAGAAAGATCAACTATAAAATAAATTTAATGAACATAAAAACGCTTTGGAACCTAACACACAACATCTAGAAGTCTAGGCTAGAGACGTATTCTGACGTCGTAAAGCCTGGTAACTGTTGCTTTCACTGTTGGTTGGGTGATTCCTCCTCTTTGAGATGACAAGTTCTAGTATGGACTTTTACTCCCACGTACCATCGAGTATATATTGGGAGACCACTATAGGCCATATCCTTTATCCATAGGAAGCCGTGTCTGCCGCCCTATAGATCACAATGCACTGAACACAGCATTAAGGAAGATTGACTGTCGTACCGTAAAAAGTATTCTGAAGTTTTGTTTGATAATCCCTCTTTCTAGATTTCTAGAATAGTCTCTTTCGTTCCATTTCAAACTCCTTAAAGGAAAAGGCCCATATGAGCACTTGTCACTTCAAGCTCATTAAAAATCGAAGGCGACTAGAGTCATCTTTTGTTTTTTCTCGACTCTTAAAATTTGAAAAAACAAATTGTGTCATAGTGTCTAAAATTTATTTTAATCGGAATAATATCACCATTCTCGTGTTGGTCTTAGGTTGAGGAAAATGGAGTCCACCAACCAAGAAGTTCCCCTTGGAGGAAATCCTAGTCCTTTCTCCTCTTGGGGAGATGTTGGTGCACCTCATATGGCCGCATTGTCACTTCCAGGATTGATGATTGGCTTGCTAATATGGCTCTTCTTGACCTCCATTGTTCAGAATACCATGATTCCTGAACGATCAAGTCAACAACTAGATGATACTAAAGTTAACCCCCAACCTTCTACTTCATCCGATTCTCCCTCTCCTCCTTCCCCTTTGCTTGATAAAGCTGGTACGACCCAAAACCAAGTAACTCAGAAGAAGAAGGAGAAGAATAAGAAAGAGAAAAAGAAGAAGGAGCCAAAGGCGAAAAGGGGCAACCATGCATCGTCTAGCGAAAATCCACACACTGCACCATCTAGGCCTAAATCGCCATGTGTCACTTGCAAAGGAGACCATTATCATCAAGATTGTCCTTGCATCCCTCAGATTTCAAGGGACTAGTCCCCCTGTTTGCACAATCCGGTGTCATCGACCTCTGACGATCATGTTAAGAGCACACCATCAACTAGTGAAAATGAAGTCCCTGGACAAAAAGGAAAATGTAAATTTCCTTGTAGACTGTGTGAAGGAAATCATTCCCTCCATCATTGTCCTTCCTGGATGAAGCTAAAAGAGTATTGGATGACCATCCGGCTTCACCGTTATGGCTTCCTCCTGGATATAAGAAACTCTTTCCAAGTCCATCACTGGTTGAAAATCCAACTGACATGCCATTGTGTTCGGTCGAAGCATCTGTCATTGAAGATAAACCCACTAAACCGATACCGGATGAAATTCAAGAGGTTGAGGCAAGAGTCGACCCGGTCTTGTCTTCGGAAGGTCCATCTTCAGATGACACAATCACTAAAGAGAATGAGAATGACACCATCCAAATTCTTTTCATAAACGCAGACTCTGACGAACATGGGGGCAGTCTACCCATTCCTTTACCACAGGAAGGAAGTTTGTCAGAGTCATATCCGGCTGTCTATTCGGTCCCACCTCCAAGCAACCTAGTCGTTTCTTTTGATTGGAATCTACTAGGTAGACCCCAGGTATCGGCCAATGTACCATTCTGAATAATTTTACAAGCTTATAAAATGATCATGGTTGATACCATCATAGATGAAGGGGATTCTATGAGTATCCTTTCCTCCATTTCTTGGAAAGCGCTTGATTCACCATCGCTTCTGCCTGAGATGAGAAATCTGATGGGCTTCGACAAAGGAACCAGTTGACCATTAAGGATCCTTCCTAATGTGCCCATAACATTGAGAAGGAAAACCATTTACATGAACGTAATGGTAGTCCAAGGACCTCTAGATTATAATCTACTCCTTGGACGCGACTATATTTATAGCATGGGAGCCACTGTCTCCTCACTCTTTAGAGTAATGTGTTTTCTGCAGGAAGGCAGAGTGGTCAAACGCGTAGACCAGCTGTCCTTTCCCAGCTCACACATAGCTAATAATAAAATACCATCCCTAAATGGTCTTTTCACGCAAGGAATGTCTCATTAATCTCTAGTCCGTCCACCTGATGAGCACGAGTGAATCGGGAGGACATGGCTGAATCCGAGGGGCATGCACCCTAGTCTGTTTCGACAGGAAAACCTTGGGTATATGGTAGGTTTCCGCGGAGGATATATGACTAGTCTGACACACCCGTCCATTTAGGAAAGTGGGATTACACTAGAATAATATTCCTTCGTCAAGGTTAGAAGGTTGGGATTTAGAACCACCCTGGTCCAGATGGACTAAGCCAGGAAGTGTTTCTATTTGCGGTGTGGATGGAAACTATCTTGCGAAAGCAAGAACTTCTATATGGTAACCTGGAAATTTTTCACTATACTTGGGGGTATGCAAACCTTTTTGCGTGCAAGTGAAGAGCGACCATTTATTTTCTTAGTTTGTAGATTCTCAAACCCTTTAAACTCATAGGATTGGTCATTCCTAGCTTGCATAAAGAAAGGATCCGGGGCAAAGCTTTGAAAGGTGCAAGCTCCATAAAAAATGGCATCCTAGATGAGATATCCTTATTATAAGACTGGCACGAGCCGTTTTTATGTGGAGTTCAAGCTCGTTAAAATTTAAACATAAGAAATGAGCAAACGTTCCCCCAGAGTTTAAGCTCATTAAAAAATGAACCAATTTCCAATAAATAACCATTGTGAATGTATTATCATAAGCTTTTGAGCCCTGGTTGTGTTCTCATCATCACCTCCACTCTGTTTTAGCCGATCATTCACCTCCATTTGATTGTTTACCCCTTTTGAGGAACACCTACGAAGAGTGATCCTGTTAGCCATCCTTGTGACACTGCCATGATTGGAAAATTCCAAACCTTACCTAGAATCAGTTGCTACCTAAAATTATCACTCGTTCCCCAAAAACGAGTCTCCTTTAAGCTCTTTTCACCTGACTTGTAAAATATGAAAAGATTTCCAAGCGATTGGCCTCTCCAACTCGTTAAAGCGACTGAAAGTGCTATCCCTCCTCTAGATTTTAATCTTTTTGGACTTGAGGGATTATTACACAAAAAGGTCAAGCACTTGTTTTGTTCGGCACGTTAAAATTACCGAAAATTCATCCCTTTCGTATTATTTTAAACTTTTTCGGACTTAAGGGATTATATGACGAAAAAGGATTATTTGGAGTTTCCTTTATGTCCCTTTCAGACTCTCCAAAATTGAAAATGACCGAGTTATCTTTGTCGTTAAACTCGTTAAAATTGAATAGCGACAAACTTGTCCATACAGACAAGAACGAGTTTCACTGTCACTAGGCTCATTAAAATATAGCGATGGGTTTGCCCGAAGGGAAAATTATAGAACAAGCATATGTTATCCTCCTCAAGCTTGACAAAAATAAAGAGGTACTTATCCGCAATGACGGGGGAAAAATTGGGAAGAAAACTTGAAGAAACTTTATTGGTAGCAAGTCGCTCTTGAACATGACACTTTCACTCCGCATTTGAGTCGGGTTGGGTTGTTCCGTTCACTGGTCATATCACCATTGGTCCATCACACCAGCCACATTTGGGATTAACACTACCAATCCATCATGTTAGTGTCTCCGGCATGTTCAAGAGAAGTCGCTCAGAGAATTCACCTGTGTCTCATCCGCTGCAATACATTCACGCTCCATTCTTTCATGACCTCCACCCTGAACCCTATATCATCAGATCGTTTTCACCTCCAAAATCATTTACTCTATTCCATGTCGTAGATGTGGGATTCATTAAGGCCCTCCTACGACGGGTCGCTCTTGTCGACATCAACTCATTATCCAAGAAGTCAACTTAGGAACAACCCTTTCAGTACTTTGAAGCTTGCATGCCTCAATGGCAAGTTTCTCACTTCCAACGACAGGTTTACATCAATGGCCTTCGACAAAAAGATTTTGCATGGTGTTTGATGCCAAGTCCCTTATTCACACCACACGAATTGTACTATACTACCTTGAGGGTCATCATCATTATCGGTGATTCCTCTCACGCCTGTTAATAGCTTACATCATTGGCTAGTAATCAGGCGATGTCTTTCCATGTTTGACTCTAGAACATCTTTCAAATGGATCGACTTGTACTCTGAGTGAAGATTGAACGAATTTGAAGACCTCGGATCTAGTTTCATCCATCCGGGCTACAATATATTCCGAAAAATAAAGACATCAAATGTACATAATTGCTGCACAGATGATCATCTGAATCAAAGGATGATGGCTCTATCAGAATCATCAGTCTCCCGCATAGACAGTTGTCTGTCTTATGTACATGAAAATGAATTTATAAAGCTGAGCATGGGAATGTCTGCCTCAGCTAGATCATGGAAAATATTATGAAGATAATGTATTGTATTGTATCTTATTATAGGTCATCTCCCATCTCGAAAAAACCTCAGATCCTCATGATAAAGCAATTCACCCGACATCAAAAGATTAACGACCTCATGCTTTAGGGGGCAACCATTATAGACATTTTTGGGCACTGCAACCCCAATCAAACATGTCCATAAACCAACGTCTCCTAAGTCCATAAAAGTTTTGTTCCATTCCCTAAAAGAACAAGGTCAGCTGATTACATCATCTCCCAGAAGTTCTCCATGAAAAATTGCTCAGAACTGGTCAAAACTGGAACATCTCACCTACTCCATGGTCAAAGTGCGATGCATCCCACCTAATGCACACGGGAGGTGTGATGCATACTGAAAATCCCTTCTATGGGGTGTGATGGGCGAGAGTGGACAAATGGCAGAGACAGTTTGCGAGGTGGATGATCATGGAATCTTCCAGAAACTTCTCCTATGACACTTGCCTCTCTGAATTCACCCAGGGATGAGTAAGAGATCATCAATCTCCAAGTGGAATCAAGAACTATCAAAGAGAGGACACTAATCAGAATCCCAGAAGTTGACTCACCCCCCTACAATCATCTGTATATGGATCCCTCATCCTAGAGATCCGAAGGCTGGAATTTTGTATCTTGTAAGGAAGTGTTGTTGGTTTCTTGTTGGAATATCATAGTGTTGGGTGATATAATCTTTTCATGAGGTGAAAGAGGGGATTTCATGCTGGAGGATGACGTTGGGTCAGAACAATTAGTTGTAATCCTCTTTGCTTATTCTTGATTATTGATAAAGCTATTCATGTTTTCCTCCACATTCTTGTATGTTTGATGATATATGCATTTGTGTGGTCAATATATATCTGGTCCTATATTGTTTATGATTGTAGATCTCTATTCTTCGATAGTATTATGCTGCTTTGATTCCACAGGTGCTCTTTGAAGCTGGGTAGATGAAAGAGAAGCGGCGAAAATCTGTCAGAAGGGAGAGGAACAGAGAAAGGAACCAAGCACAAGACTGAGGTTGGTGTCCTTCATTCCCCTCTTATCTATTTCTCATAAAGGAAAACTAAAGTGGTTTTAGTTTTTTTGTTTCTAAGATAGCTACCAGTCTTAGTGGGACTAGCAGCTCCGAGTGGACACTAGATTTCCCGATAACAGGGTGTGAATAGAATATAATAGAATTGTAAAACATATACAGATTCATTTCAATGGGTAAGTCATTTCAATTTCACAAAATTAATTTGCAAATATGTCAATCATAAGATCATAGCAGAGGCTGAATCAACCATTATCAGTAAACCCTATCACATTCAATCTAATATTTTGAATTCACATGAAAAAGAAAATAATGGAGACTAAGAGAAAACTATACCTCCCAAACAAGCATAGTATCCTGATTAGTTCCCTTTTGGCCTTGTTGCATAAACAGGCAAGCAACATTGTTGCCACCATTGGCAATGTATGTAAGCATTTCTAGTGTATATCAACTTTCTAAAAATGTAGTTGACAGAAGAAGTAGATGCTTTGGTTTTTCAACAATTTGTATCTTTTGCTTCCTCCCTTTAGTGCATTGACAACTCTAGAATTCTATTGGTTTAGGATTTCACAGTGTGTTAAGTTTTTGGTAGTTTCGGGATTCACTCTATTCAAGAAACAAACCTATTTCAAGAATTCCTAAAAGATAAATTCCATCATCAAAACAACAAAACATAGACAGATCATGAATGCATAAAAGATAGAAGGAAATTTGTACATCTAGCATTCTCGATCTATATATTGTCTACTGTCTTGATGGTGATGGATCACATGTCTTGATGATGAATCACATATCATGGATCCAAAATGTTGATTTATGTTTTATGAACACAGTGAATGCCAAAACATAGACCGATCAAGAATGCATAAGAGATAGAAGGAAATCCATGCATCTACCAAATATGCATTATTGATATATCTATCTTTTGTTGTCCTCATGATGGAACACATACCACATTGATTCATGATTTTTTCAACAAAGTGAATCACAAAACCACTAGAAACTCTACAATTAATAGACATGTACACCTCAAGTCCATTTAAATAGTCTTAAAAATATTCAAGTGAGTACAATTTTTTTTCGATGTCCTGATCCTAGAAATTGTTGTTGCTCTATCTTGACTAGTAGATTCAAAACATGTTATCCTACTAGCTTGATGAGGATGCAAATAATGAATTCTAACTCATAGAAATAGTGTTGTCTTTTATAGGAAAATATTTTAGGGTAGTTTCTTATTGGTAAGCCTTTTTTGGTTAGGAAATTTTGTCAGGCAGTCTAAGCCATAATTTTGGAGCTTCAACTCTTTCTTTTGTTTCAGGTTGTCACTTTAGATATAGGTGTATTTAAATATTGCTTCTTGTAGTAGGCTCCCAAACCTGATATTTATCTAAGAGGATTCAAAGCCACTTCCTTAGTACTCCAACCTTTTTGTCTCCCATCAAAAACCTGGGAATATTAAGAAGAGATTTCACCCTTGTAACACCATAGAGATTAAAACAATCCTTAAAAACATTATAAACAGAGTAGAGCAAAAAAATACAGTAGAAGGAACATACAAGAAAAGGGCCCTCTCAACCACCTGATGCATTAAGCATATGGCTGATATTGGTGTCAAAGACATGGATAATAATATATCAGTGGCACGATCCCTTGCAACATAAGAGATCATGGGGCCATATCTTCTTACCATCCCTGCACCCAGTGTAGAGGAATTGTTACCTTTCGTAATTCTTAGCATGGCTCAGGGAAACAAATGCTCATCACCAGGTTTCTCCCCATCCCTAGAAGATTCATAAAACTTGAATGTTATAAGAGGAACAACGTTCATTACTTCTCCCCCATCAGAAAGCATAGCCCAATCCTTCTAGGCAACTCTCCAGAGTATATTTTCAAGCTCAACATTGGCATGTTTGTGATGGTGCACAAGGATAATGAGTACTCTCCTGATCCTAGGGTTCTACTCCTCATAATTCACAGTCCTAACAACTTTCTAAAGGAACCTTTCTGGTGTAGCATCACTATTGGGTACTTCCTCTTAATGTACTATTTACTTCACTATTTAGATTTTTCTCACCCTCCCTTTTTAGGTTTGTTATTTCTGTTGCCTCGATTTTCAAGTTCATCCCATTTTTATCTTGATGTATATTGTTTCATTTTTTCTCCTTTAACCAAGGTTTTAGACTATTTTGAAGATGATTTAGGCACTCTTTATTGTTGTTGCCAAACATTTTTCTTCCTAGTCTTGTGGACATATTTTGGCCACTAGTGGACACTAATATAATTTCTTCAATTCTTTCTTCCTCTTCAAACATGTCTCCAAAGATTTTTCATTAAAACTTACGTTTCCAACACCATATTTCAATTTCTATTCTACTCTTGATGTGATAACTAAAGAATAATTCCAAGCTAGAAGGGAATTATATTGAAATATATATGCTTCAATATGCAGGTAAACTTTGGTAAAAGGGTAAGGTTAGAAACATAGATTGGGAAATGTCTATCAGTAATAGAATGTTTTTCTAATTGTTAAACCCAAATGTGTCCAACCATTTTAGCACAAATGTCAAAGCCACCAATCCCTACCTATGCTTAGATAAAATATGGGCTAAAAGTTCATGTATATATGTTTTTCCCCTATTAAACCTGTATTCGACATTTACCATGTCCATTGCAAAGATATTGCCAAGATTGAGACCCTGGGGAATGGAGATAAGTTCAAAAACATTCATCAAATTTGGTTTTGTTTCCTTCTTTTCTGTGACAATATGTTCCTAGCATAAGCACACCATAATTCACTAATAATACATCAGTTAAGGAAAATAAAATTCCGCATAATAACTCCATGGATAAGAATACACAAAAATAAAATCATGCATAAATTTCTCTTTAAATCAGTTAAATTCACTTACTTCCGAGTCAATGAACAATCAACACATTTCACAAGTTTTTCTCTTTTACATTTTTACTTTATCCTGGAGCATGCCTACTCAGTTTGAATCTATGTCATTTTGGTAACAACTGCTTCAAATAACGGTTAGACTTAAACATCAACCATGTTTATATATACGACATGTCAGGTCTTAATTGGTGCAGCCATTGTTGCCCATGTCTTCGGCTTCATATTCCTCCATGGAATCTAGAACACACAACCTCTTGAGTGCCTCATTCCACCTGTATAGAAGTATTTTGAAGTTACGAAGAGAGATGGATGGGCCATTGTTCAAGGGTGTGGGGAATCTTATGCAAATTATAGTGAGGAAAATTATGAACTTATAATTCGACACACATAAATTATTAACCAGCGGTAATCATAATGTTGCAAGGTGCAATGAAAAATATATGCAGGTTAATACCTCGATGCATAAAATCCACACACACAATTCCAAATCTCTCTTCTCTCTCTTAACATTTAGCAGTAGAGGCTATGGAGTAGATAGCTCATCTATCTACAACACCTAAAATTGTTGATACAGATCAAGAAAAGATATAAAAACAAACAACAACAATTAAATCAAACTCATTCCCGGTCATTCAAACTCAATCTCACAATGCAAATCTGAGTATGAAATGCGTAAATCGATCTAACCTTTAATCAATGTAGAAACATTCATGCAATAAACCAATTCAATAATCATTAAAGCTATGTGCTGCTATGAATCAATGAAGAGGAATGGAACTATGTATATATGTACTGTTAATACATGGAAGGAAAATTAAATAAATACACACTTAAAGCTACTAGAGTTGCGAGCGAAGGGGGCCATCCTTCACTCAAACCCAATTAACTACTAAAGAAACTTACAACACGAAATCAGCTAAACATCAAGCTAGTATTAATATTAGAATCAATTACATAGAGTTACAAAAGTCTAATATGTTCTCACCACTACCCCTATACAAATCAAATCTACCTGTTTTAATACAAGTGCATAGGCCAATGCTTTTTCCCAAACTAAGTAAAATTACAATATTACAATCGTTTACTAAGATAAGATGGGAATAAATTAAATTGATATGATTGGTTTGATCCATGACTTGAAGCATGGATCAAACCAAATCTTCTTGATTGTTTGAGCGACTTTCCTTAATTGAGCCAAAATAAAGGGGGCAAAGACCTAGGCAGTTAAAAAGACTAATATGGAACAACCGGTAGTATAGAGTCCATGTGGATGGATTTTCAAACAAAACCCATGTTCTCATTTCTTATGTGGATGACCGAAACATGTAAAACCTATGTGGGCTCTGTAGGAAAACTGTTTGCTGCAGGAAATTGGCATTGTTGTAGGAAATCCATGATCTTTTGCAGGAAACCCTTAAACTTCCCAAAGACTATTGATCTTCATGAAATTCATTTAGTACCTCTCAAATTCATATATTAGTTAATTAGGTAGCATTCAACATCAAACTACTTAGGAATAAAAAGAAATGATACTATTTGAGTTATTTGCATACCTTTGAATCTAAATCATCCCTTTGGTCCAAATAAGACACTAGATAACAAAAAGATGGTAACTGGAGGGGAAGAAAGGGTGGTGATGGGGAAGTAAATCCTTCGAAGTATTGTAAAAGATAGCCAAAATCTAGGCCCAACATCTCCCCCACATCTAACATATTGTGTATCCCCAGGCAAGAACAACGATTATATCCTCAAAAACAAAAATTTAATTCCCCCCCTTGTGTTGTAGCCACTATAGCCAAATGATCCAACTATGCCCTACCTGTTTTAGCTCTTTGAATTTTGTTTATGTACTCTTCATTATGCTTCTACAGATGTTGTATTTGAACTTAGTTCTTCTTCATTATTCTACATGCATTTTGGTACTTTATTTTCCTTTCATCCAACTCCTTTTGAAGGCGCAAGTTGTTTTCTTTAAGAGTCTCATTTTCCCTCTTAAGGACTCTTTCTGACACACTACAAGCTCTGTTATAGATTACTCGAGCTCCTTGTGCGACTTCTGTTTCTTGTAGATTTCCTCATCTTCTTTTTTTTCTTGAGAGAAATGACGAAATATCTGTTCCACTAGTTCTTGACAGACCTCCAACGTCTTATCCATACTTTGCTTGACTTGTTGGGCCTTATAAAATGTTGCCTCTCGGCCTTCCTTAGTAACGATTTCGGAAGCTTCAACTTGTATCTATTTTCCCTTGGATGCTTCAATTGCTTCTCATTCTTCTTGCATGCTTTCATTTTTTGTATGCCCTCCTCTTCATTTCCTTACATATCTAGCTTAGCGGCTTGGCTCTTGCTTAAGCCCCTGACAAGAAGAGTGGTTCCCATCGATGGCTTTGGCCTTTTTCCCACAATCTCTTTGCTCACCATAACATCCTCTTGTTCTTTGCTTTCTTCCTTTGGTTGGCTATGAGTTCTAGACTTCTTCTTTGGTCCCTTCCTTGGCTCTACCTCCCCAGTCTCTGGTAAATTAGGCACTTCCTCATCATCTATGAAATAAGTTCAGACCAGAAATTCCTCCTAGGTATTTTTTTTGTCTTGTTAATACCTGTAGCATCATAATCTTAATGAGATCGTGGTGGTAGAGATTTTCTTCTATGTAGGCTGCCCTTTTCTGAGCGGAAGTAACCATTTTTAATAGAGACATCCTCAAATAATAAGGAAGACTCCGGGGTTTATATGTAAAATGATTAATAAGTTGAATGTGGAAGAGAAAGGGCAACCCGAATCGACCCTCACATGTAATTTATTTTTTCAGGAGAAGGAGAAGGCGTTGATACTTACCTCAAAGATAGTCTTCTGAGATCCCCTTTCCAAAATCTTGATTCACATGCTCCTTCTTCAGGAAAGGTGTAGAAATCTCTTTATTAACTCGTTGGGTTTTTAACAGACTTTTGCCTTTCTGTGTGATATCACATGCTTCAGCTGCCAATTCTTCGGTCAGATTAAACTTCACGTTGCCAACCTAAGCACGATCTCCATTCAGATTTAGAGCAAAAGATTTGGTTACTTCAAAATTGTTCCCATCGAATTTCAAAAACAATGGAAGCCACGCAACCTCTTCCAATGACTTCTTACTCTAAGGATATGCTTCTAAGAAACTCGTGACGCTATGGTTCAAACTGGATAGACGACCTCATTCTTTATAGTAGGGGGGCGTAGGGTTTTAGTTAGGCCTTTCCAATTTCCTTTGAAGGCTATGCAGGGCGTTTTAGGATCGATGGGAATGGCAATGGCTCGATTAGGAAAGAAATAGCATAAAAAGGGTGAGTCTGTATAGCGCAAAAGGTGATCATGATTAAAATCATAATCTGTTATGTGAGTTCTTTGTTAGAGAGGTGAATTTTGTACACTCAAGGACAAAACTCGAGGTGATTATTGGGAATGGGACCCTGCATATTGGGAATGAGCATAACTTATAATGATGTAAATTTAAAAAAGTCATATCATTTACCTTTTACCTCAAGCAATTGGTGTCGAGCTTACCTTCTTAACTCACCATCCGATGATTAAGTACCTGAAGATGATGAACACACTTGCCTCGGAATGATGAACCACTTTAGAACCCATATCATGTACAATATCCTGAGATTACATGGTTTTGATTAAATTTGAAGACTTTAGAAATCAATTTAATGCTTGTTGCATTCCTTGAGGAGGTGTTCCATTGGATTTGTTTTGCAGGAAACGAATAATCTGTTAGCAGTGCAACGACAGATATTTGTTGCAGGAAATTCTTCTGTAGGAATTTGTGACTTATGTAGGAAATAAAAATGTACATATGAAGGAATTTCGATAAGACCTCTAGATATATAATAATACAAATCTCCTTCACTTTTTGCATTTGTAAAACACAAGCTGCTACTTCATTTATTACTAAATGGTCTTGATCTTGCTAAAGGATTGAAAAGACTTGAACTCCATCTTTCCCTAACATTGTACAGTTCACTGCTACATGAAGAAAGGTGTCAAAGTCGAATGTGCAGTGATCTCATT
This sequence comes from Pinus tabuliformis, assembly GCA_031772625.1. Taxonomy (NCBI): domain Eukaryota; kingdom Viridiplantae; phylum Streptophyta; class Pinopsida; order Pinales; family Pinaceae; genus Pinus; species Pinus tabuliformis. The sequence continues at coordinate 885,047,721 of CM062820.1, read as the reverse complement.
GGATTACCAGCCATTGAGGTCAATTGTTAACCAATGCAAGGTCCATCATTAATAATGAAAGCGAGGACCAAGGTACAACCGATGCATCCAAATAGGTGTGAATAGATGAGTTGTTGTCAAACACCTAAAAGGATCTAGTAATCAAGGAGCCTTGATGAATCTCCATTGCTACAGGCGAGATAGAACGTCATTGATGTATACAAGGTTCAAGGCATCATATATCTCTGATCTTGAACCCAGATAATGTGGGGATGTCGATGGGCCAAGATTGTTGGAAGGAGGGCCTTAAGGAATCCCACATCACTCCAACACAAGAAAATAAAATATTTATTTAGCTATTAAAGAAAATTTAATGAGGGAAATGGAGGGATCTACTGCCTTATGATTTTAACGAGACCAAGGTAGTCCATTCTCTCCTTATTTTAATTTTAGAGAGTTTGAAATGCTAGAAAAGAAAACTGCAATTGGGTTCCTTTTCTGTGAATAGTCTACTGGAGCAGGAAAAGGAATAAACATGTATCCAATAAGAACTCATATCATGGTTTACTGAGCATGAGAAGGAACAAAGTAAGCTCATTTTATTATGGTAGAAAATCAAGAAGAGGTAGTGAAATGGATAACCCCCTTACCAACCATTTCAAGGTCTTTCTTCTTCAAAATCTTCTCCAAATATTCCTCCTTAGACTAGGGCTTCTAATACAATTTGAGTCGATGCTTGTTCACCAAGAAGGTGACATTTTCATCATCTATTGTCTTGACTCAAACAAATCCATTATCAAAGACTTTCTCATTCTCATATGGACCAAGCCAGTTCTTGTTAAAGTTTCCTTTAAAATTCTTGAATTTTGAATTGAACAACAATGCCCTGTATCCTTCCTTGAACTGCTTCTTTTTAATGTATCTATCAGGCCATTTACATATTTTTTGCTGGATAAGGTTAGTATGATGAAAACAATCCTTCTTAATCTTCTGTAGTTTGTTAATCTGCAAGATCCTCTATTGTTGTGTGTGAGTGAGATCCATGATCAAATCTGTTGCAATCTTAAAAGTTCTGATCTAAAATTCAATTGGAAATAGAACTTGTTTTTCGTACACCAATTCATATGGAGAGAAGTCGACAATGTTTCTCCATGTGATTATGTAGGCCCATAAGGCCTCTAGAAGTCGATCAAACCAATCATTTTTATGTAGTTGCACTGTCTTAGTGAGCATTGTCTCCAACGCCTTATTTGTTGATTCCACCTGCCTATTGGCCTGTCGATGGTAGGGGGTGGACTTCCGATGAGTGATCTGATATTTTTGTACAATTGCCTGCATAATATTTGATACAAACTGGGTACCTTGGTCAGTAACAATTTCCCTTGGTACACCAAATCTTAAAAAAATATCAGAAAAAATAAAATCTACCACTACTTTCTCTGTAGCTCTAGGCATTGCTCTCGCTTCCACCCACATTGTAACATAATCAATACACACTAAAATATACTTCTTGCATTTGAACATGGGATTAATGGGGCCTACAAAGTGAAGGTCCCACCTCTCAAATGGGTTTATGAGAACTTGTGGTTAGAAAGGAATTTCATCTCCTTGAACAGGTTGCCCTATTCTTTGGCAACTATCACATTTCCGAACATACTCCTTTGCATCTTTAAAAATACTTGGCTAATAGTAACCTAAGCGGAGGATCTTATAGGTTTTTCACTTGTCTACAAAGTGTCCTCTAGAGGGTTCAACATGGCAAGTTGTCAAGATGTCACATACCTTTTCGTCTCTCGCACACCTGCAAATAATCAGACCAGGTCCAGTGAAAAAGAGGTCTCATTTTATCAAATAATAATGAACACTTTCTCTGTTAATTTTCTTTTCATGATTAGATGAGAAGTAAGGTGCTAACTTCCTTGTAGTCAGATAATTAGCCATATCTTCAATCCAAGGTGATTTGATAAAAATTGAAAACAAGTTCTCATCTAGGAATCTAACATTAACAGGAACATCCTCACCTTCATGGTTGATCCTAAAGAGGAAATCAGCTCCCTAATTTTATATCCCCGACCTATCCAATACCATGATGTCAAATTCCTGCAGCAACAAAAGACATCTAGTACTTCTGCCATTAGTAATTGTTTTATTCATGAGATATCGAATAGCAGAATGATGGGTATGTACAAAAAAATCATATCCAGTGATGTAATGTCTAGACTTATTAATAGTGTAAACCACAACAAGGAATTCTCTCTCAGTTACAGTATAATTCAATTTAGCAGGAGTCAATTTTTTACTAACAAAATAAATAATGTGGGTTACGAGGTTTCCCTTTGGCCCAATACCACCCCTATAGATGAACGAGAGGCATCAGTGGAAATATGAAATGGAAACTTCCAATTTGGTCCTCTCAAGATAGATGCTGAATAAATCTTATCCTTGAGTGTGTCAAATAGAGTTTTAAAATCATCATTCCAACGAAATTTAGATTCTTTTGTCAATAATTCAAACACTAGCAAGGCTATATCGGTAAATCTTTCAATAAATATTTTGTAGTAACATGCATGTCCAAGGAAATTTTGGACTCCCTTTTGGTTGGTTGGTGGAGGCATCTTCACAATCACTTCGACCTTTGTCGGATCAACTTTAATTCCTGTAGCAAAAACACAATGACCCAAAATAATTCCTTCAGTCACGATCATAAAAAAAATTCATTGCTTAATGAAATATTAGTCTCTATACATCTTTGTAAAACCCTTCTAAGATTAACTAAATCATCTTCAAAAGTATCACCTAGTATCGTGAAATCATCCATGTAAGGCTCTACACAATCATGTAAAAGATCAAAGAAAATACCAAGTATCACTCTTTGAAATGTGGCTGGTGCGTTGCATAGACCAAATCGTAATAACTTATATGTGTAAGTACCCTAGGGACATGTAAATCTTGTTTTATACTAGTCCTCTGGAGCTATCATGATTTTGTTGTACCTGCTGAACCCATCTAAGAAAGAAACATACTTCTTCCTTGCTAAGGTGTCCATCACTTGATCTATAAAAGGCAAGGGAAAATGGTCTTTTAATGTGGCTATATTTAGTTCTCTCTAATCTACAGGCACTTGCCATTTTCCATTCTTCTTAGGTTTGATAACCAATCAGGATACCCACTGGCTATCTGAAATAGGATAACTGAACCCTATGTTTAATAGTTTCTGAAGTTCATCTTTTCAAATTTCTCTTAAAGTAGGATTCATTCTTCTTTGTGGCTTCCTTATAGGCTTGGCATTTCATTCTATATAAATATGATGAATGTAAGTATCCAGTTGAATGCCCCTCATATCTGTATATTCCCAACAAAATGTTTCTGAAATGTCTTTCAATGTCTGACTTAATTGACCCTCCTATTCATGATTTAAGGATGAACTGATATTTAAAGTTTTTCCTGGAGATATCTCAATTGCCTTGCCTCCACATTCAGTCATTGAACATGCATGAAATGTAGATTGGAGGGTTGAATTTAATTTGGTTGTTGTACCATGTTCTTGAAAGTTCTGTTGTATCAAATTGGTAATGACACATATCTCATGACTTGACTGCCCCTTTGAATTGTAGGAAAAATTAGGATTCGAAATATAGAAATTGATCAAATTTTCCTCAGTACTTTCTTTAAGGCTCATGGCGTGGGCTATTATCAAAACTGGATGGGTAATTTCTGAATTATGTTCTCCTTCACCCAACGAGTATTTTATGATTTTAGGAGGCGTTTAGTAGTGGGATATAGATTGATCTGTTTAGTTTCAGACCCATGAGTGATGATCATGTTTCTTGACCTACACCCTATGAAGGCATCTGCTGTGGCCAACCAAGGTCTCCCCAAGATCAAAGGGTTCCCCCAAAATTAGTCTTAGGTTGAAGAAAATAAAAATCTATACGATATTCCCATGAATCTAATGAATGACATTGTCTTCCAATACACCCACTGGCTTGACTTTAGATATGTCTGTTAATTCTAACACAGTAGGGGTAGGATGCAAGTCAAAGGATCCTATATGGGACAATGTTTCCAACATCATTACATTAATGGTTTCACCTAAATCAATTAAATTATTTTTTATTCGGTATCCATCGATGAAGGTGGTAACCACAGGGATTCCAGGGTGTGCATATTTTTCAGTGCTCAATCCGGTTGACATAGGCTTGCAAGTTTTCAACCTACTTGAATTGTAAAGAAATCTTTCTTTTATATCCCTCGATTTTTGGTGCATAGATCCCTAACTATTTTGGCGTAAATTGGGATGTACCTAATTTCCTGTAGTAAATTAATATTTATGCATACATTTATTTTCTCAGACACTAGATAAAACTCAGTCTGTTTCATTATTTCTTTCATCTCCAGCCTCTTTGGGAAAGGAGGCTGGACAATTTGGGATGAGGAAGGTTCTTGTGATTTTGAAATGTTTTGTTGTGTTGTTTATTATATGTTTTATGCTTTAGGTTTCTCAGGGGTATCTTCCTCTATAATCTCTTCAATCTTTCCTAGTTGGGTCACCATATTTTCTCACCTTAGTTTGATTTCATGCAGAGACGCAAGAAATTCGTACAGCAAAGGTATAGAAATTTCTTGCAGAGGTTGAGGTGTGATGTAATTGGTAGGATAAGTGGGATAAGTTGGATAAGTGGCCAATCCAATATTGTGAGTAGTTTAGATGGATTTATTGTAGGGATTGGATACTCGTTGGGCAGGAAGTTGTGTGGGACATGGTTGATTTGGTGGGGCAGGTAACTGAAGTTGTTGTTGTTGTGGTTGAACCATTTGATCTGGCATGGGTTGTGGTGGGTAAAACTTTTGAGGGGGGTAACTTCACGCAATAGGGTAAGGAAAACTCCCCTACCAAGGTTTTTTTTGGAGGCCATGGATGCCAAGGTATTGGAAAATTCCACATCTGATTCTAGGCATAAGGAAATTGAAAATGTTGTTGTGACATACCTACAGGATGTGGTGGCCATGGCCTTTGAGGTTCCATTTCATAAAATGAAATGACAACTTCTTGATATGATAACTATTCACTTTAACCTCGGGAAGAGAAGGACATTTATTAGTAGAATGATCAACTTTACAGATTTGACATACCTCTATGCTAAATGCAGGACACTCCCTCAAGGGATGCTTCTTCCTACACTTGGAGAAGAACATAGCCATGGATTTTTCAACTTCCTCCTACTTGTTCTTAGCTTGCAAAACATCCAACTGTGAGGTCAAAGTACTAAGAATGTCTGTTTTAAAATTTTCAAATATGTTACCCATTTCAACTCTGGTTACTCCAACCCCTACAACTGGATTGATGAACCTGGAAGAAGTATCTCTCAATCCTCTCCCAACCCTAAAATTTCCCCTCGAATATCATCGAAACGACTCACAAACATCATCATAACTCAATTTTGATATATCGCCTTCTCCCTTTAGTTTCAAAACCTCCAGATATTCCTGTCTTATTTACCTTAGTAAAATTGTTCTCAAGTTTTCTTTGTTCATCTAGTTCATCTTGGATCTTTGCAAATTATACCAGAATCTTTACAGGAAGTCCTCTAGGCTTTCCTCATCCTTCTAGATCATTCCAAATATTTCTTTTTTGATGTCCCTGGTTTTACAGTAATCTTGATACATTCTCAATAATACCTTCTTCATGTGATCCCATGTTGAAATTGAGTTTGCACTCAATCCCATAAACCACCTCAGGGATGCATCCTTTAATGTGGTAGGAAACAACTTCAACTTTTGAGAATTTGAAGAATAGTCATAGATCTTGGACAATACATCAAATCAAATAAGAATGCATTAGGATCTTCACTATAGGTACCACGATAATTAGGCAAGGCATGGGGAGTAATGCTTTTCATCTAACTAGCTCCAGTATAATCTCTAATACGAAATATGAATGTAACTCATTCCTCTTCCTTCTCATGATAGTCACCATCTGTAGTAGTCCCACTACCATATATATGAGCCATGTTGAACCAGAAGAGAGTGGGACCCCCGTGAGTTGCAGATCCTTCAAAGTCAGCTGTCTGGAACTCTGGTTCTTGAATAGGATTGAAGAGGAATTCCTCTTCAGTTTGACCACTAAGAAAAGATGTTGTCCCCTTAGTAAGAGGATATTATTGATGAGAAAAAATAGAAGATTCTTTGACATAAGGATCCTTCTCTGCTATGGTGAAATTGATCTGCTTACGATCAGCTATCGAAAATTGTTCAGAACTGTCAATATTTGGTTCAAATTCCCCTTCCTTCTCTAGCTTGTTCCTTGCAGACTCCCCTTCATCCAATTTCCCTGCCAGCTTATTAGTGGACGAGTTGGTGCTCACATCACGACTAGAAGCATTTGGAAATCTAGTAATAGTATATTTTCCCTTATTTCTATTCATACATCATATAGAAAAAATCAAAACTTCTACTTACCAACAACAAGGACATGGCTTTGGTGAATTTTGATCTCCGTAGGTGCATAAGCCTTACCCCAAATATTTCCACTTTGAATCCCCCTGTCCTAAAAAAAAAAATAAAAAAAAATAAAAATCATACTAAAACACTTTCAATATCATCCCTTAGCACCTCCATGGCAACGACGCCAAAATGTTGGGGAAAATTATGAACTTATAATTTGACACACATAAATTATCAACCAGGGGTAATCGTAACTTTGCAATGTGCAATGCAAAATATATGTAGGTTAATACTGCAGTGCATAAAATCCACATGCACAATTCCAAATCTCTCTTCTCTCTCTCAGCACATAGCAATAAGGGCTATGGATTAGATAGTTCGTCTCTCTACAACACCTTAAATTGTTGATGCAGATCAAGAAAATATATAAAATCAAACAATAACAATTAAATCAAACTCATTCCCAATCATTCAAACTCAATCTCACAATGTCAATCTGAGTACGAAATGCATAACTTTATCAAACCTTTAATCAACTTAGAATCATTCATGCAATAAACCAAGTCATTAATCATTAAATGCATGTGTTCCAATGAATCAATTAAGAGGAATGAAATTGTGTATGTATCTATTGTTAATAGATGGAAGAAAAATTAAATAAATACACACTTATAGCTACTGGAGTTGCAAGACAAGGGGGCCCTCATTCACTTACAACCCCTTAACTACTAAAGAAACTTACAACGAAAGATCAGAAAAACATCAATATTTTATTAATCTAAGAATCAATTACATAGAGTTACAAAAGTCTAATATGTGCTAACCACTCCCCATATACAAATTGAATCTAACTATTTTTATACAAGTGCATAGGCCAATGCATTTGCCCAAACTAAGTATAATTACAATATTACAACGATTTACTAAGATAAGTTGGGAATACATTACATTGATATGCATGGTTTGATCCATGACTAGAAGCATGGATAAAACTGAAAAAGCTTGATCGTTCAAACCACTTTCATTAATTTGGCCGAAACGAAGAGAGCAAAGATCTGGGTAGTTAAAAATACTAATCTGGAACATCCAGTAGGATAGAGTCCGTGTGGATGGATTTTCAAACAAAATCAATGTTCTCGTTTCTTTTATGGATCGCCAAAACATGTCTAACCTACATGGGGTCTGCAGGAAAACTGCTTGCTGCAGGAAATTGGCGTTGTTGTAAGAAATCCCTCATCTTTTGTAGGAAATTGTGGAACCACCGAAAGATTGTTGATTTGCATGAAATTCAATTAGTTCCTCTCAAATTCGTAGATTAGTTACTCAGGTAGCATTCAACATCAAATTACTTAAGAATAAAAAGAAATGATACGTTTTGAGTTATTTGCATACCCTTGGAGTCTAAATCATCCTTTTGATCCAAACGAGGCACTAGATAACAAAAAGATGGTAACTGGAGGGGAAAAGGGGTCTTATAGGGGAACAAAAGCCTTGGAAGTACTGTAAAAAATAGCCAAAATATAGACACAACATATTCCTTCCTTGGAAGAAAAAATCACCAGGATCCAATTTCTTGACTTCAACCACATGTATCTGATCATACCTGCCACAACATGGTCGCTCACATCCCCCTCCTACACTAGATAAACCCAAGAAAATTTACCATATTACACCTTCCACATCATGGTCATGCCCTTCCTCCTCGCTCCCTATACAAACCCAAAAAAATGTACCATATCAGACTTGCCACAACATGGTTGCATCATTTCTCCTCCTGTCCTAGACAAATGCTGCAGTGTGAGGACAATTAATAAACTTGATATTTGAAAAAAATTGATATTTTTGTATGAAATGAGTACATTTTTCCAGGAAGATTTTAAATATTTGTCATAAAAGCATGCAACGTAGAAGAAAGTTAGGGCTGAGTTGAAAGGGATGGTGGAGGCACTAAGTTTTAGCAGAGAGAAAACCTTCACGAAATTTGAAAAAAATATAAATTTGTAGAAGTAAATATGTAGAAGGTTGAATATGTTAATACATGGAAAGATAAATACATAAGGTTAAGGAGTTATGTGCACTTGGGTATTTCTCTAAAAAAATATATATTATTTTGTATGTTATTTGTGTGTTGAGTATCTTATAGTTGGTAGAAACTATATTATAATTTTGAGTTTTTTGAATTCATTCTAGTTTCTTATATATGCAAGGTTTGTAAGTTACTTAAATAGATTAAATAATAGGGAGAAGCTGAAAGAGGGATTGCATTTGTAATCATCTTTTGGTGTTAACTCTACTTTAGAGTTATGTAATACCATGCATGTTCTTAATATAATGGATTATTATTCTACCTATGTGTTTGTATTTGTACTATATTTGGGTGATCTATGGTTTTTTTTATTCATCTGAATGATGTTAGTTATAGTGGTTTAAATAGATGTTAATAATATCATAACAAATTTGATCCCCACTAAAATGTTTAACATGTTGCTCTTTATTAATGGGAATTATTGTCTCTCTAAAGTGAAACATTTTTGCCCCTATAAGATGGAATACATTACGACATTAGACAAAAATAGGTCATATTTAAAAACATTTCATTAATCTTGAATCTATCGTAGAGCGAACATACAATAATGGGAAATAATTGTCTAAAATCTTTGAAATATGGTAGATGAGTTAAATGAGGGTTTAATGACCGAGGGGGTAGGGTTGAACCTACAAAATTCCTTCAAGTGACTTGAATGCTTTTAGCCCCAACATTAATTTTTCACTAAGATTATTTAGGGATGTTAATTATTCTTGGAAATGGGTTTGGAAAGGTAGAAGGTGATTAGGAATATGTTATTGAGGAAAAAAAGCTATTTTATTGGCTCTTGGGAGAAATGGAAAATAAATGTTACTTTTAGGACTTTCTTTGGCTATGTTAATGTACAATTTCTAACTCAGGAGAGATGAATTTTCCAGTAAGTCATGGTGGAAATTTAAGCAGACCAAGACTACTCAAGTAACGTCTAAGTCGATAGAGGAGGATATGGCGTACTTAGCCATAGTGGGGTATTAAGCTCCCAATACTAAGCTTGACATTTTATTTTTGGCTGGAGGTGGTGTTGCAAGCGAAAGAGCTTACAATTATAGAAGTACTCGACCAATTTTCATATTAGAACAATTAATGACATTGTTGGGTCAACTATATTTTTTCAGTGCATCTTGAAGGAGTTAAAAACATATGTTCTAATTACGATAAATCCTTGCTTGGAGGGCAATTCATATTTGAAGGTGTCCATGGTAGAAATGAAAATCAAACCTTTTGTGTGATTCCCCCTAACAATATATCATTCATAAAACAAAAATATTAATCTACCCTAGTGTTACATTGATAATTGCATTAGGATATGGTGGTGGAAACTAGAACCATCCTAACAATAGTCAAAAAATATATGCACCACCAATTTTCCTCTATGGCACAAAGGGATGTTAAAATGTATGGTTCTAGGATTTTTTTTGGATTTGATTATAGAAGTTGTGTGACAAGAAATAGTCTAGAACATACCGCTAGTTTCTAATGATATAAGCTATCTTTTTCTAGAGAGTACCAATAACCATTTCACCTTCATTATCGTAAGCATACAAAATATTATTTTTACTTCTTATATGATTACCAAAAACAATCAATTTCCTCATACATAATTCCTCAGAATAACCATTAAAAGAGTCAAAGCATTGTCTTACAGTTTTTGTTGTAGCTAGAGAAACTTCTTTAATAATGGATCTAGTAGGATCCGAATGTTCAATTCCTATTGGATCCCAAACCTAGAAAGCAAAGGAAAGAAATGACCACGTGTTACGTAAATATGAAATTTACTTTAATTTTTTTTTTTTAAAGTAAATGAATTTCCTCCATGGTAAAAAATGGTTCCTTTGACATAGTACATTTATTTAGTCTAGGTTTTCATGATAAATGTCAAGAAAATGAATGGTTGCACTTAAATATGTAGACAAGTGTAGATACCATTTCATGAATAAATTCCATATTTTTAATTGAGATTTTTTAAAGCTCTACCAACTTCATTTTCTAGAATTTCCTATTAGTGCCTATGTCAACTCCATCAAGTTAAAAATATGAATGTCAAGAGCTTATTATGTGGTTGCAATAGGGAGCTAGACAGATAAATTTTAGAGAAAGGGAGACTTTGGGCTAGGCACAACAATGCTTTTCCAATGACATCGTTGGGTTCCTTAATCAGAGAAAATGTAAGGATATCTATGAGGGCATGATAGCTAGGTAGTACGAAGGTGTGCTAGGGAATGATAGGATGTGCTAATACATGCTAGGTAGTTCAAAGCCATGTTAGGCATGCTAATACATTCCAACTGCTAAGGCATGCCACAATATGTCAAGTGCTAGGGAGTGTTAGGGAGTGTTATGGAAACACAAGGGAGTACTAGGTCAAAATCCATGGAAATGAATGAATAAGAGTGTGTGATAGGGAGTGCTAGTGAGTTCGAATTGTGCTAAGGAGGGAGTGACAAGGTATGCTAGGTAGTGTTGAAGCATGCTAGAGGCCAAGGCAACATGTCAATATGTGTTAGGTTCTAGCGTGTCAACACATGCTAGGCAGTGCAAGGGAGACACAAGCGAGTGCTAGTTAAAAATGAATGGAAATGAATGAAAAAGAGTGTGTGATAGGGAGTGTTAGTGAGTTTTAGGTGTGCTAAGGAAGGAGTGACAACGTATGCTAGCTAGTTTCAAGGAATTATAGAGTGCTAGCTTGACATGCCAATATGTGTTAGGTGCCAGGGTTTGTTAATGCATGTTAGGGATTGTTGAGGAGTTTCAAGGAAACACAACGGAGAACTAGGTCAAAATGTATGGAAATGAAAAAATAAGTGTGTTACAAAGAGTGTCAACAAGTTCAAGGTGTGTTAAGGAGGGAGTGGTGAGGTATGCTAGACAGTGCTAAGATATGTTAGAGGCCATGGCAGTATGCCAAGATGTGCTAGGTGCTAGGGTGTGCCAATGCATGCTAGTGAGTGTTAGCGAGTGCTAGGGAAATACAAGGGAGAATTAGGTAAAAATTCATGGAAATGAACAAATGAGAGTGTGTGATAAGGAGCACTAGCAAGTTCTAGATGCGTTAAGGAGGGAGTGACAACGTATGTTAGGTAGTACAAAGGAATTCCAGAGTTCCAAGGCAACATTCCAAGATATTTCAGGTGCTAGGGTGTGCTAGTTCATGTTAGGGAGTGTTAGGGAGTGATAGGGAAACATAAGGGAGCACTAGGTCAAAATGCATGGAAATGAACAAATAAGACTGTGTGATAAGGAGTGTTAGCGAGTTTCATGTATGTTAAGGAGGGAGTGACAAGGTTATATGATATGTAGTGCCAACGCCTGTTAGGGAGTTATAGGGTATGATAGGGTGTTCCAAAGCATGCCAAGCAATGCAAGGGATGCTCACATGTTCCACAAAGTGCCAATAGATTCTAAGACATGCTAGGTGTTATGGCATGTCAACATGTAAACTATGTTTCTTAGTTTTTTTATGGCCATGATTGGACGTGAGCCTTGTCTTGGTAACATGTTAAGTGGGATGAGTTGACATTGGACATGAGTAACCTAACATGAGTTACCTAACATGAGTTATAGGTAATTATTATGTGAACAAGGCATATTCTAGTTGTAGTAACCGTAACTTGGTCAAGTTGTTGTAGTCGAGGTATGACTTGGTTGGGTTCCCATGTTGCCAAAACAAATAAGTGTAGTAGTGAGGGAATGATACCTAAGGCATGCTAACACATGGTAGACAATGTTAATGTATTCCAAGGAGTGTTAGGGAGTGTTAGGCATCACAAGGGAGAACTAGGCTAAAATGTATGGGAATGACCAAATAAGAGTGTTTGATAGGGAGTGTCAGAGAATTCTAGGTGTGCCAAGGACAAAGTGTTTTAGAAGAATTTTAGAGTAGGATTTGTAGGAGGCAATAATATAGTTGTGATAAGGGGATGGATAGAGTAGTTTCATACAAAGGGAGATTTTGTTCTGGGTGCAACACTATTTTACCAATGACTTGGTTAAGTTCCCATGTTTAAAAAAAGGTAAGGTTATTTATGAGGTGATGACAAATAGGGAGTGTCAAGGTGTGCCAAGGAATGCTAGGAAGTGTTAATACATGTTAAACAACATCAAGGCATGTTAGTCATGCCAAGACATGCCAATATGTGCCAGGTGTCATGGTTTTCCAACGCATGTTAGGGAAACATAAGGGAGCACTAGTTTCAAATGCATGGAAATGAATGAATAAGACTATGTGGCAAGGAGTCTCAGTGAGTTCTAGGTGTGCTAAGGAGGGAGTGAAAATGTATGCTATGTAGTTGGAAGGAATTTCATAGTTTTAGTGTGACAAGGTGTGCCAATGTGTGCCAGGGAGTGGCAGAGAATTGCATGGAAACACAAAGAAGAACTAGGTAAAAATGCATGGAACTGAATGAATAAGAGTGTGTGATAGGGAGTGTCAGCATGTTCCTGGTTTGCTAAGGATGGAGTGATGAGGTTATATGCTAGGAAGTAATAAGGCATACTAGAGTACCAGGTCATGTTTGGGAGTGGTAGGTTGTGTTAGGAAATACTAAAGCATGAAAAAAGGTAGAGGATGCTAACACATGCCAAATAGTGCCAAGGGATTGTTATGCATGCCAAGTACTATGGGATGTCAAAACGTAAATTATGTTTCTTAAAATTTTTTACAACCATAACTGGAAGTGAGCCTTCTCTTTTTAACTTTTGAAGTGTGAGTAGTTGAGGTTGGACAAGAGTAACTTAAGATGAGTTATAGGCAGTTCATAGGTTAAAAAGGCATAGTCTAGTTGTAGTAACGGCAACTTGGTTAAGTTTTTATAGTCGAGCCAAGACTTGGTCGGGTTCCTAAGTTCCAAAAAATGTAAGGGTGGTTGTGAGGGAACGATAACTAAGGAGTGTTAAGGCTTGCCAAGGAATGAAAAGGTGTTATAACATATGACAGAGAATGTCAATGCATGCCAACGATTGTTATGGAGTGCTAGTGTACCGCAAGGGAGAACTATGTCAGAATGCATGGAAATGAATGAATAAGAGTGTGCGCCAAGGAGTGTAAGTGAATTCCAAGTGTCCCAAGGATGAAGTGTCTCAGGAGAATTTTAGAATAGTACTTGTAGGAGGCAAGCCTACGATTGTAATAAGTGCATGAACAAAGTAGTTTTAGGAAAAGGGAGGCTTTGGGATAGGCACAACACTAATTTTCCAATAACCTTGTTGGGTTCCCAAGTCGTAAAGAAAGTAAGGCTTTCTATGAGGGCATGAAAAATAGGGAGTGCCAAGGTGTGCTAGGGATTTTTCAAAAGTTCTAACACATGCTAGATAGTTCCAATGCATGTTAGGCATGCCAAGACATGCCAATAGGTAGCAGGTTCTAGGGTGTGGTAGCAACACATAGTAGGGAGTGCTAGGGAGGGCCAAGGAAACACAAGGGAAAACTAGTTTTAAATGCATGTAAATAAAATTAGTGTGTGTGTGATAGAGAATGTTAGAAAGTTCCAGTTGTGTTTAATGGGGAGTTACAAGGTATGCTAGGTAGTGCCAACGAATGGTACAGTTCTAGGGAAACATGCCTAGACATGCCAAGTGTCAGGGTGTGCCAATGTGTGCCAAGGAGTGATAGGGTGTGCCAAGGAAACAAAAGGGAGCACTAGGTAAAACTTCATATAAATGAATGAATAAGAGCATGACATGGAGTGACAACGCGTCCTAGGTGTTTTGAGGAGGAGTGAAAAGGTATGTTGGACAGTGATAATTCATGCTAAAGTGTTAGGGTGGCATGCCAAGATGTGTTAAGTTCTAGGGTCGCCAACGTGTGCCAGGTAGTGCTAGGGAAACACAAGAGACCACTAGGTAAAAATGCATTGAAATGAATTAATAAGAGTGTGTGATTGGTAGGGTCAGCGAGTTTTAGGTGTGCTTAGGAGAGAGTCACAAGGTATGCTACGTAGTGCCAAGGAATGCTAGAGTTCCGGGGTGACATGCCAATATGTACAAGGTGTTAGGGTGTGCCAATGTATGGTAGGTAGTGTTAGAAAATGTTAGGGAAACGTAAGGGAGAAAAAGGTCAAAATGCATTAAAATGAATGAATAAGAGTGTTTGAGAGGGAGTATTAGCAAGTTCCAGGCGTGTTAAGTAGGGAGTGACAAGGTTATATGCTAGGTTGAGCTAGGTCCTGCTAGAGTGCCAAGGCGTAATAGGGAGTGTTTGGGTGTGTTAGGGAGTGTCAAATCATGCCATGGAATGAAGGTGATGTTAAGTACATGTGCCAAATAGTGCCAAGGGATTCTTAGGTGTGTTAGGTGCTATGACATGTTAAGATGTAAACCATGTTGCTTAGTTGTTTTATGGCCATGGTTGGACGTGCGCCTTATCTTAGTAGAAAAACATAGTATAGTTGTAGTAACTATAACTTGGTTAAGATGTTGGAGTTGAGGTAGGACTTGGCTGGTTCCCAAGTCTTAAGAAGAATAACGGTAGTTATCAGGGCATGACAACTAAGGAGTTCCAGGGCATGTCAAGGAATTAAAAGGAATGCTAACACATGTTAGATGGTGTCAATGCATATCGAGGAGTGTTGGGGAGTGTCAAGGCATCACAATGGAGAAGGTGTTCAAAGTGCATGGAAATGAATGAATAAGAGTGCCTTCCAGGGAGTGTCAGTGAATTCTAGGTGTCCCAAGGATGAAGTGTGTTAGGAGAATTTCAGAATAGGACTTGCAAGAGGTAAGACTACGATTATGATAAGGGGATAGACAAATAAATTTTAGACAAAAGGAGACTTTGGGCTAGGTACAACGCTATTTTTTCAATGACTTGGTTGGCTTACCAAGTCACAAGAAAAGTAATGCTATTTATGAGGGCATGACAACTAGGGAGTGCTAAGGTGTGCAAGGAATCCCGGGAAGTGCTAACACATGCTAGAAAGCTCAAAGACATGTTAGGAATTCCAAGACATACCAAGTTATAATTCACAGCAAGGTGTGCTAGGTGCTAGGGTGTGGTGCCAAAGCATGCTAGGGAGTGCTAGGGAAATACAAGGGAGGACTAGTTTCAATTGCATGGAAATGAATGAATAAGAGTGTGTGATAGTGAGTGTTAGCAAGTTTTGGGTGTGCTAAGGAGGGACTGAAAAGGTATGTTAGGTAGTGCCAAGTCATGATAGAGTGCTAAGAAATCATGTCGAGATGTGCCAGGTGCTAGGGTGTGCCAATGTGTACCAAGGAGTGTTAAGGAGTGCTAGGGAAACACAACAGTACACTAGGTAATAATGCATGGAAATGAATGAATAAGAGTGTGTAATAGGGAGTGTCAGCGAGTTCCATGTGTGACAAGTAGGACTGAAAATGCATGGTTAACAATGCTAACGAATGTTAGAGTGCTGGGGTGGCATATCACCAAGATGTGCCAACATGTGCAAGGAAGTGTTAGCTGGGAGTGCCAGGGAAACACAAGGGAGAAATTCATCAAAATGCATGGAAATGAGCAAATAAGAGTTTTTGATTGGAAGTGTCAATGATTTGAAGGTGTGTTATTGAGGGAGTGACAAGGTATGTTATGTAGTTTTAAGGCATCCTAGAGTCCAAGTTAAGATTCCAAGATATCCTACGTGCTAGGGAGTACCACCATGTGACAATGAATGCTAAGGAGTTATAGGGAAACACAAGGGAGCACACAGTCAAATTGCATGGAAATGAATGAATAAGAGTTCTTGACTAGAAGTGTCAACACGCTCTAAGTGTGCAAAGGAGAGAGTGACAAGGTATGGTAGGTGGTACCAAGGCATGCTAGAGTTCTATGTTGAAATTTCAAGATGCGTCAAGTGATAGGGTATGCCAATGTGTGTTAGGGAGTGTTAGGGAGTGTTAGGGAAATACGAGGATGCACCATGTCAAAATTCATGGAAATGAACAAATATGAGTGTGTGACAGGGAATCTGAATGAGTTCTACATGTGTTAATGAGAGAGGGATAATTTTATATCCTAGGTAGTGCCAAGGTATGATAAACTACCAAGGAACGTTAGGAAATTCTAGGGTGTGCTAGGGGCTTTCAAAGAATGCCAAGGAATGTAGGGGATACTAACACATGCCATAGAGTGTTAAGGCATTCTAAGACATGCCAGGTGCTATGGCATGTCAAGATGTAAACTATATTTCTTATTTTTCTTATGACCATGGATGGATGTGATGAGCCTTGTGTTGGTAACTTTTTACGTGGGATGAGTTTAGATTGGACATCAGTAGAATAAGATGAGTTACATGTAGTTCTTAGGTGAACAAGGCATATGTTGAATTTCCACACCATGTGAGAATCTGGGTTTGGTCTTAGAATATTTCATCCAAACACACTCAAGTGCCACAACGCATCTACTTTACACAATGAAATGTACACAACATCATGGAATCAACTAGTGCACATGAAAATTTTTAACTTTTTCAAACCCTTCTTCATTATATTACAAACTATAATGGAACATGCTAGAGCTCTCGTATTAGGGATCGTGGCCCTTTACAATCACATTGATACAAGTAATACAATTAGGGCTTGGTGTTAGTCCTTTGACAACTAATATACCTTGAACAAGACAATGCTTGACCTACTTGTTGATGGTGACCACACACAACCCTTTCAGTCCATGTGTCTAGAACACATATGCGAGATCCTCTTGCCTCCCATTCCGCAACTCCTTAATAAGCCTCTATTAATGAACTCAACTCCTTTAGGTTACTAAACTCAACCAAATAAAATTTTCCCTCTAGATACCTGTTATGAAACCAGCTCAAGAAAAGATAGAAAAGATAGATCAACGCCTTAAAATTCAGCCTCTTCGAGGGGGCAACCTCCTTTACATTACATAAATGAACAATTCTTGGATGATTCAAATGACAAAACCTCCTTTCTATATATAGGAGTCTAATGAGTCACAATATAATCCAGCCGACCTAACAATATTAATATAAAGCCACAAAAATAACAATAGAGAGATTCTATGGGGCACAGTAATAACAATATGGGGGCAATAGGGGCACAACAATATTAATAAGGGGTATAACTACAATAGTAATGGGGTAATCACTAGTATTATAGGGACCCAATATGCCCCTCTCCTTCAAAAAATTGTTGTCCTCAACACTTGAGTAGTTCTGGATACTTCTGCATAAAATTCGCATCCTCCCATGTCGAATCTTCAACGAATAAGTTCTTCCACCTCATAAGATACTCTGAAATTGAACGATTTCGTAGTTGTCGAGTTCTTGTTTCTGTGACTGCTTCCGGTTCCAATATAATTTTTCCTTCCTCGTCAGGTTCTGGCAATATTGTTTGAATTGGGAGCTTGTCGCCTATAACCTTCTTTAAAGATGAAACATGGAAAACTGGGTGCAATCGAGAAGCTGCAGGAAGCTCCAATTTGTATGCCATAGTACCAATATTTTGCAACACCTTGTACGGACCATAATACTTTGGTGATAATTTATTATCCTTCTTAGCTTGCTTGAGGGACATTTGCTTATATGGTTGTAGCCGCAGGAATACTCAATCACCTACATCAAAACATCTTTCACTGCGATGTTGATCTGCCTATCATTTCATTCTATTCTGTGCCAACACGAGGTTATCCTTTAAGAGTTGGAGGACTTGTTGTTGATGTTCGATGTGATGTTCCACTTCCTGAACCTTAGAATTTTCTCTTAAATATGATGTGATGGATGGTGGTTGATACCCATAAAGTGCCATAAATGGGGTCATTTTTGTTGCTGTATGGAAGGAAGTGTTATACCACCATTGAGCTAGAGGCAACCATTTGACCCATTGTGTCTGTTTTTTCAGATACAAAGAAACGAAGATATCCTTCCAAACATTTGTTTACTATCTCAGTTTTCCCATCAGATTGAGGATGATAAGATGAGCTATGAGCTAACTGAGTACCAAGACAAGAAAATAATTCTATCCAAAAATTTCCAGTGAAAATGGGATCTCTGTCACTTACAATAATTTTTGGGTTTCCATGTAGCTTTTGAATTGTTTCCATAAATGCAGTAGAAACTACACTGGCTTTAAATGGATGTGATAATGCACAAAAGTGTGCATAATTGGTAAGTTTGTCAACTACCACCATGATGACACTCTTTCCCTCAGACTTGGGTAAACCTATGATAAAATCCATTGAATCCTCCTCCCAACATTGCCTTGGAATGGATAAAGGTTGTAATAGACCCAATGTCTTAATTGTTTCAACTTTATTTTGTTGGCCAACCAAACAGTCAGCCACAAACTTTTGAATATCTTATTTAAGGCCATCCCAAAAAAATTCCTTCTTAACCTTGTGGTAAGTTTTTAATAATCCCGAGTGCCCTCCTAAGGGAGAAGTGTGCAATTCCATAAGAATCTTTTGTTTTAGCTGGGAATTCTTACAGAGGTATAAGCAATCTTTGTACCATAACGAATCATTTTGCCAGCTAAATGTACCAGACGTACTGGAATCTTGTTGTAACTTTCGAATAAGTGCCCACACTTCTTCATCATTCTTCCATTCCTCCCTTGCTTCATTTATCCAATCTGGTTGGATAATAGAAATGGTGCACAACAATGCTTCCACATCCTCATCCTTTCTTGAGAGTGCATCTGCCACCACATTTTGCTTCCCTTTTTTTAGATGATTTCAAAGTCATAACCCAACATCTTTGTGACCCACTTTTGCGGCTCTTCAGAGGATAATCTTTGTTGTAAAAAGTATTTAAGGCTATCATGATCCATTTTTACCTTGAAGTGTCTACCCATTAGGTAGGGTCGCCATTTCTTAAGTGCATGGAGTATTGCCAACATTTCCTTCTCATAAATAGCTTTTCTTAAAAACTTTTCCTTGATTGGACAACTTTCAAAAGCAATGGGTCTTTCATCTTGCATTAGAACAGCACCAATTCCATTTCCTGAAGCATCACATTCCACAGTAAAGGTTTTTTTGAAGTCCAGTGTAGCTAAGACCAGTGCTTGGCACATTGCCTCTTTCAGATGTTCAAAGCCATTTGTTGCTTACGGATTCCATGAAAATGCATCTTTCTTCAATAATGTTGTTAGAGGTGCTACTATTCTCCCATAATTCTTAACAAACTTGTGATAATACCCTATCAACCTGAGAAATCCTCGCAGATGCTTTATGGATGTGGGGATTTTCCATTCCTTAATGGCTTTAATTTTGCTAGGGTCTACCTTAACTCCTTCATGAGATACAATATGACCCAAATATTCCACCTCCTGGACTCTAAAGAAACATTTGGATCTTTTTGCATATAATTGTTTCTCCTTCAATAGTTGTAGCACCTTGTCAACATGTTCAACATGATCCTTCCAAGACTTGTTGTAGATTAGTATATCATCAAAAAAAACTAACACAAATTTTCTAAGGAATAGTTTGAAAATTGAATTCAACAAACCTTGAAATGTTGAAGGTGCATTGGTAAGGCCAAAAGGCATGACCAAAAATTCATAATGACCCTCATGAGTTCTAAATGTTGTTTTCGAAATGTCTTCAGTCTTCATTCTGATTTGATGATATCGTGAATGAAGATCCAACATGGTGAAGTAAATCGATCCATGCAATTCGTCCAGTAATTCATCAATGACAGGAATGGGGAACTTATCTTTAATAGTGAGCTTGTTGAGCTCCCTATAATCTGGACGCATGCGCCATGATCCATCCTTCTTGTGCACCAATACTACTGGAGCAGAGAAAGAACTTTGACTCTGTTGAATTATACCTGCCTCTAGCATTTCTGCAACCATACGTTCAATTTCACTATTTTGGACATAGGGATATCTGTACGGCCTGATGTTTGGAGGAACACTTCCTGGAATTAGATGAATAGCATGATCATGATCACGCATAGGTGGGAGACCTTTGGGAGTCTCAAATACCTTGGAATGATTGTCCAGGACTTTTTTGAGATCTAGAGAAATAGATGATTCCGATGTGGAAACATCTAGCGAGCATAATTGTGCAATTACACCTCTTTGCTCCTTTTTTAGAAGCTTTTTGATACTATTAGAGTTGATTATCTTTCCTGTTTTCCCTACAATACCCATTAATTCAACTTCCTTTCCTTCCATAGAAAATTTGATGAAAAGTTCTTGAAAATTAAAAGCTATTGTACCCAGGGATTGTAGCCATTGGACTCCTAGTACAACATCAGCACCTCCCATTGGAATGGAAAGCATTGGGCTAGTCAATACATATTCTCCCATGGATAGCTTGATACTATGGCACTTTCCAGAGCAATTTATTGTTCCTCCATTTGCAATCATCACTTGACACTCTGGTGCTGGATATAGGAAGCAATTCAATTCTTTTGCTTCCTTACAATGAATAAAATTGTGGGTGCTTCCTGAATCAATCAACACTATTACCTTTTTCTTCTTGATTTGTCCTTCTATCTTGATGGTTTGAGGAGTGGTAATTCCCGCCAATGCATTACAAGATATGGTTGGATTTATTTGTTCTTCATCTAGGCTTTGTTCCTGGAGTATATCCTCTTCTTTTGACCATTATTGCTCCTTTTCTTCTTCCTCTTCACAATCCATGTAGGATAATTTCTTCTCAGCACACTTATGACCTTTAGTGTATTTGCTATCACAACTGTAACAAAGCCCTTTTGCTCTTTTTTCTTCCAATTGTTGTGGTGTCAACCTTATAGGTTGTGGAAGACTAGGGGAAACAACACTTCTGTCTTTATAGTTGCGAGTGGTATGCTTCCTGGTTGCCATAATTTTGCTTTCCATTTTTCTTGCTAACCTGAATGCCTTCGAATCAGGTTCCCAAAGGCGAACATCATGTTGGATATTATCCTTTATAGACCCTATGAACACATCAATCCTATGCTCCTCTGGAATATCTTTTACCCTTATCTTCACTTTTTGGAACTCCTCAATGTGCTCCATTATTGAACCCTTTTGTTTGAGACTTATCAACTGGCTAAAAAAAGTGTTGCTTTTTGTATCCTCATAATGTGCTATCAATCTTCCGTAAAAATTCCCCAAGTGATAAATGGTTTACGAGAGAAAAGCCATTGATACCATATAAACTGATTTGGTTCCAAATATAAAGTTTCCATACGTACCTTTTGTGTGTTTTTCACATTATTGAGATCGAAGAATTGCTCCATCTGTAATATCCATGTGGCAGGATCCTTGCCATCAAACTTCCTCATATCGATTTTTGGAATATGGTGAGTCTTTGATCCAACATTAGCATCTATGGAATCATGATTAACAATGCTTTTGTTCTCATCATGAGTTTCCTTTAGTACCCTTTCACCCTTAGGGACCATTTCTTGTAGCAACTTATTCATATTTATCTTCAATTCGTCCATGTCTGTCTTCAAATCTATCTTCAAATCATCCATCTTAGCTTCCACGTCAATCATCTTAGCTTCTACGCCTTCCTTTAAACAATCCATCTTAGCTTCTACACCTTTCTTTAAACCATCCATCTTAGCTTCTACATCTTTCTTTAAACCATCCATCTTAGATTATGTTCCTTTTTGTGCAAGGGACAGTTGTTGCACTTGGTCTTGTAATTTTGATATATCATGTTGCATTTCTTCCTCTTCTTCATGAGTCATGCTAGCGCTTTCAGGTTCCTTACTAGGTGTTTGCATTTTCTTTCCTCGGGGCATCAGTTACTGATAATAATTCTCTACTATGCCCTTTGAATTCCTTCAAAATAAATTTTCAAACCAAGCTTAAGAAAAAATTTAAGAAAATATACACACCTTTTTTTCACTTTGTAGGAGCTCGATATTGCCTCTAATGTATCTCTATACTTTCCAATCATCTAGTTCTAAATTTGTGAGCTATAGTATCCCTCTGTGTCCTCTTTCCAATGCCACAAGTCTGACCCAAATTGGATTCTCCAAGGAAGAGTTATGTGAAATCTCCCACAGTGACTTGGTTATAGACTACTTCATTAGAGTGAACTTGTACAACGTGCCACGAGTCACTGTTTCAACCTTTGGATCTGAATTATGCATACAGGAAACTACAGTCCATCCTCTTTCTGTACCTTCTTATGCAATTTCAATCCGATCCCCAGAGAGAAAGTTATGATGATTTTCCCTAGGTCACCTGTTTTGAATGTAATTCAGGAGTCTGCAAAAAGACCAATTTCCTCAGATCATATCTCCGCAAATATCACGCGAAAAGATCTGAAATTCAGACCCAAGGTTCAGCATGATTTCTTCTCAAATGGGTTTTTTTTGCGACTTCTGAAATGTCACAGAAAAAAGTTATGGTGAAAATACCACGATGACCTGTTTGGAGGAGCGAAACCCTAAAATCCAAAGCTCTGATACCAAATGTTATGAAACCAGCACAAGAAAAGATAGAAAAGATAGATCAACGCCTTAGAATTTAGCCTCTTCGAGGGGGAAACCTCCTTTAAATTACATAAATGAAAAATTCTTGGATGATTCAAATGATAAAACCTCCTTTCTATATATAGGAGTCTAAGGAGTCACAATATAATCCACCTGACCTAACAATAATAATATAAAGCCACAAAAATAAAAATAGAGGGATTCTATGGGGCACAGTGATAACAATATGGGGGCAATAGGGGCACAACAATATTAATAAGGGGTATAAATACAATAGTAATGGGGTAATCACTAGTATTATAGGGACCCAACCCTACCTCATTTTTCCTTCATTGTTTCTAACACTTGGGGTCTTCAATCGTCTATTCACAACTCTGTTTGTGAACAACTCTTTGGTATGCCCATTTATCCGTAATTCTTCTCCAATATGACAAGGTTATGGCTATGTATGTCACCCTTCTTCTCACTAACTCAATCCTCTACAATACATCGAAATAGGGCTGTTTGGATAACCCACTTGACTGCTAATGTAGTCCTTAAAAGTTTGCACATCCTTAGGCCCAATACACCTACCCTTCTACCAGTCTTGTTTTCCTTCATAACTATAGTACATAGGCCTCTTCTTTTACAATCACCTAACAACCCTCCAAATTTACTAGGATTGGCATCATTTTTACCAACCAAAGTAAATTATTTTATGTATCTAGGGGCCATAACACTGCCCTCATCTAGGGCTCTTCAAATCTGCCACCTAATAATGATTCGGTCCTCTCAAAATCGGTATTATTCTGTACCAATTTATTTATTGTCCAATCTATGAATAAATGTGAACTAATTCTCTTATGATCCTTATAAAAATATATATATGAATGAACTAGGGTCACAAATCATCCATTAACAGTCCATTGATTAATTATTTATAGGATTGTTTAGATCTCTATCCAAAACTCTATGGAAAGTCCACCAAAATCAACTCATCTTCATGTCAATCCATTCTTCATATGGTACATTTATTCTATTCAATATTCTACTAAAGTTCACCTTCCTTTATAGCTTATATCTCCACACATAATTACGAAAACCATCTTTGAGATATGTGGTATATATTATAGAGATTATCCTCGCTCTAAGGGTCATGAACCCTCCTCTTCTATATAGATTTTTCGTAGCCTTAAGGCCTTACCGTATGGACTGAACATGCTAGGAAACTTCCCTAAATATGGAATTATACTTATTTTCTAATTTATTTAGAACAAAGCCTATCCAACCATCAAAGAAACAACAACTCTTGCCTCCATAAGGCTCGACCTAGATCATATGGATCCATAGATTCTGGGATTTTTTTAAACTATACCTTGACCTAAAATTTAGATCTCTATGACCCCTAAACTACTATTAACTCAGTTAATAGTACACATATGACTACTTCTATTTTGGACCTAAATTGCAGTGTAGACCCTTCTCCATTTGTTTTGGTATTTATCACAAACCTTGCAACCTACTAACCACCACAAGACAAGGTCTCAACCTTCTCAGTTATTTCAAAATTTGATGTGACCTTCACACAAAAACAACACTGAAATCACATGCCCAAATTCTCATGAGCCTCGTCTCTTGAGCTAAATCTACTATAAGAGAACCAATAATATGCCATCCTACTTCTTAGCTCAAACCCATTAAGGTATACGACATTCTTGGGAACCCTCACATGATGATATTTCTCTTGGTGGATGATAATGGCCTCCCTTGTGACATGTGGCCAAGTGCTAAGGGATGTCAAGACGTGCAAGGGTGTCACAATATGTGCCAGGGACTTTGAAGGGAAGAAAAAGGAAAAATAAGTTAAACTACAGGGAAATGAACACGTAAGATGGTTAATAAGTCATAAATTTACCTTTTCCAAGAGGGTAATGCTAGGCACACGAACACTATGTGCCAATAGGTGCCAAGTGTTAGTGCATTATAAGTTCAAAATATTCCTTTGTTACTTATAATCTACTTTCCAATAGTTGATCTCAAATAACTTTAATATTAAACCATGCCTAACCATACCAAGGCATCTCAACGAATGTTATACATGCTAAGACTTGCCAAGAACCAACACGTGCCAAGTTCCAATGTGTGTTAGGGAGTGATACACATGTTATGAAGTGGCAAGGCATGTTGAATAGTGTTAAGTTGTGCTAGAGAGTGCCAATGCATGCTAGGGAGTGTTAGGGAGTGCTAGGGAAACACAAGGGAGAACTAGGTCAAAATGCATGCAAATTATTGAATATGAGGGTGTTCTAGGGAGTGTTAATGAGTGCTAGCTAACATGCTGACAAGGGAGTGAAAAGGTATGCCAAGCATTGGTAAGGCATGTTAGGGAACATGAGGGCACACCAAGAAGTGCCAGAGTGTGCTAGGGAGTTCCATTATGTGTTAATATGTGCTAAATAGTGTCAAGGCATGCCAAGACATGACAGATGCTAGGGCATGCTAGGATGTGCAGGGTGTTAGGGTATGCCAGTATGTGTCAATGAGTGTTAAGGAAACATAAGGAAGAACCAAGCTAAATGAAAGGAAATGAACACGGAAGAGGGTTAATAAGTTAGGACTTTATGTTTTTGCAAAGGGGCATGCTAGGCACACTGATAATAGGTTCCAATACATGCCAAGTGCCAATGTGTGGCAAGTGCTAATATATGTTAATGCACCCCAAAGTTTTTTAGGGCATGCCAACAAATCTTATGAGAGTGCTATGTTATACTAGGGCCTGCCAACGTGTGCTTGGGTGTCCTAGTCATGGCAACATTTTATAGGTAGAAAGATGTTCCAAGACATTCGAGGTGACAAGGATTGTTAATGTGGGTGAAAACATGTTAAGATGTTCCAAGAGTGCTGAGGAGTGGTAGTTCTCTCTCATTAATAGAATTGATAGAGCTTGATTATGTATTAAATAATATAGTTCCTACACACACTAGTGGAAATTTATCTAAAGGGAATTTGTTAGATAATAAACCTAATAGATATGAATCATGCATTGACCCATAGGAAAATTGTATTCTCATTACATTAGGGAAATGATACACACTAATTACTTCATAAGAAATTTACTGACTCTACCCACTATGGCCTTTGACACATAAAGAAAAAGAATCGACAACAATGGTCTCAAATCATTATCTTTTGACAAGATATATAGTAGCATGCACATTGTGTCATCAAAAATGCATTGGAACGATTAATGATGATGAACATTTTTTTACAGTTACCAAAAAGAGTATTATTGAGGGTCAAAAAAAGATCGTCACTAGAAGTTTCAACCAAGAGATAATTGGTGATGGGACTTTAACAACCCTCACCAAATTTGTCACTAAAAATGGCTTTGGTGACAAACCTTAAATGACCATCAGTATATGCACTTACAACATCACTTTTTTCAGGACCATCACCATATGCAAAATTTGTGATGGACCTTAAAGGTCCATCATAGGCATGACCGTCAACAGTGAATTCTTTTGTTGTAGTGCTTTAATAAAAATATCTAAGTATATGTAAACCATATTCATGCATTTCGATTCTACAAATATGTGGATGAAACCAATCAACAACACCACTAGGGAATAGAGTGGGGAATTCCTTGTCTTACAATCCTTTAATATTATATTCATTGATGGGAGATGAACTAATATATGGCCAATCCAATGGTTCATTGAGTGTAAAATATCAATTTTCAATAAATATTATTATTCAATCAAATTCCCTCCTTTCATTGGGAAAGATATAAAAAAAATAAGATGGATGCTAGTGAACAAAATTAGGGCCAAAGACTTAAATCTCTTCATCAACTCTCCTTGATTCATTGAGATTGCTATCAACATACTGTATCCTGCTAGACACATCAGCTTGTATTTCTGGGAAATCCACAACAATTTCTACATCCCTGCAATATTTATCCATATAAAATTTGTAAAGAAATGCATCCATCACCTGTTGTCTTTTGACATAAACATTCACAATATTTGGAGTTGACACATCTCCTCATAGTTAAGAAATCATGTTTTTCAATACAACATGGAATATTCTTTATAATCAAAGATATATCTTATGGATAACTAATTGTGTTCTCATTATATTTATGCTTACCACCATGAGCATGTGTCACTTATAATATTGGATTAACTTGCACTATTAGAATGTCTTTAACTTGAGTTATAACTCTTAGAAAATCTAGTTGTTCACCAGGATCAATTTTGTTGAAATGAGAGAAAGGGTGGGATCCTTTCTTAGTCTTACAAATTTTACAAATATGCCCTTCATGTAATCTAACAACTTGTATACTGGGATAACATTCATTACATACTTGGCATGTTTGCACAATAGGCAGGTTCTCAATCGTCGACCAAATTTTTTTATGAACCTTAATCATCCCTCTCCTAAAATGAAGAATGATACTTTCAGTTTCTATATGAATGAGCACTCTAGGTAAAGGATTATGTCAATAAGGTTGTCCAGTCATAGCATTACTTTGAAAATTTTCTTCCATAAAATTATGGGAATGCATTCTTGGAAATTGGTTACATCTTATTATGCTCTGATTATGGAAAAATACAAATGAAAATGTTAAATGACAAGTTAAATTTTTTATGTGAGTAGTGAATTACGAATAAGAAACATATATATTTGTGTTCCAGCTAGATGATCTACGTTCAACTTTAGGAAGGGATAAATGTTATCCTCGTTGTGAATTTATTTCTTGAGCAATATTAATTGGTATATTATTTTGTCAAAGAGGATAAAATAAATTATGCATAAAATAATAGATATAATACATTCAAATGTATAAACAATATGAAAGGAAATCTACTTGAGCACATGTGTTGTCCCAAGATAGCAAGTATGCATATATTTTGTAGGACTAATGATATTGTCTATAGAGTTACATTGAAAAATGCTAGTTGCCACATTGGAAACAAAATGTTGTAAATTTCCAACCATCTCAGCAAGCATATTACTATTAGAAGAAAACATATTTTGGTAATTGTTGAATGGAAACATCATGCCTATCATTGATTATTGCATCTCTTCCATTATTTTTATAGGTCTCACGATTTTCGCTTCTATGAAGGCTCTCTATGTAAAAACAATGTTCCAAAATAAGAATATTGTAGGAGTATTTGGAATAGCGAAAACATCTAGAGATTTCCAACCTGTAGGGAAATGAAATTTTGAATAAAATGTTATTCCCATCATACCACCCATGTTTTCATACTTACAGTTAATGAGTTCATCATTCTAACAATTTATTGAAGTTTACCAATTAGATGGTCTAGGTTGAACCTCAAGAAGGGATAAAGTATGTGGTGGTTTTGAATTTATTTATTGAGAAACACTCATTGTAATATTGTTCTATAAAAAAGGATAAAATAAAAGATGCATAAAACAATAAATATAATTCATTGAAATCTATAAATCCAATAAAAAAAATATACTTGAAGTACCTATGTTGTTCCAAGAGAGAAAGGACACATAGATTCTAGAAGACTAACAATAGTGACTATATAGTTTTTTCGAGGAATTCTAGATCCCACATTTACAACATAATGTTGCAAATTCTCACCCATATCAGCAAGCATATTACTATCAGCAAAAAAATCAACTGTTGCTAAATTTTGAATGGCATCATTGTGTCTATATTCCATTACTACATCACTTCCATCATTTGTAAAGGAACCACAGTCCTCACTTTTATCTAGGTTGTCTTTGAAAATGAAAATTTTCCCTAGAAAACTATTGTTAAGAAACCTTGGAATAGTGGAAAAATTTGGAGATGTATAGAAAATGTTCTTTCCATGATACCACCAACTTTCAATAATTACAGTTTATGAGTTCATCATTATAATGACCAATTGAAGTTATTTTCCTTTCTTGAAATGTGGCTCATCTTCTTGCATTTATTGCATATTTATTCTAATGATAACATTATTAGTAATATTTATTCGCTCTCTCATGCGAAGTAGGAGAACGAGGTATTTTCAAAGTGAACTTGCTTTTTTTTCACTTGAAATTTCTACAAACAAATTCAAAACTGTTCAAATTTTAAATGTTAATTCTCAAAAACAAATTAAAGATTTCAATAATATTAATCCTTGCTAAGTTTAAAAATCACCTAAATTTTAATACCAAGTAAGTTAAAAGAATAATAACCAACATTTCAAATTAGTAAGATATACATATATAAAAAAAAATTAAAACATCATACTAAATATTGAAACATGAAGTTTATGATTCTATTTACCAAATAACAAAATAATGTAAGTAATATCATACAAACATATTACAAATGATATATGTTTTTGAGTGAACAATTGAAACTGGAATGACAATCATCTTCAATATATGTTGAAAAACATGAAACAAACAATATATATATATATATATATATATATATATATATATATATATGAGAATGTGTATAATAAAATACTTAGAAAATTTAATGATCAAGCCACGACATCCATAGGCAATCGTGCTACGTTAACAACAAAATCGTTATTTGGAAAAAGTGGGAAAACATTTCTCATTTTTGAATCAGCATAACAAAGAATGAGAAATGAAGTGCATTATTCCATCTTCCAAATAGTAGAAGAGTCCAAGTAATACCTAATAAACATATCAGAAAATGACATGACTATGTATTTGAGTACATATTCGAAATTGGTATCACAATGATCTTCAACATATGTTTCAAAAGATGAAAAAAAAATTAAGATCTGCAATAATGTGTAAGAGAAAATATGTTGAAGCCTTAAATCTCAAGGGATTCTATCAATAGGTACTGGTGGTATGTTAACAATAGAATCTGCATTTGGAACAAGTGAGAAAATATTTCTATTTTCAATGAGCGCATTGAAATGTTCAAGTGATCGTACATGGAAGAAATTTTTTTCGAAGATGGATACATCATCAATAATTGTCATTGTTCAAAATATAGCAAACAAATCATACACCTTCAATGGCACTCCCATCTAACCAGATGTAAGTACCTTTCCTTCAGTGATATCAAAAGGAAGGTACCCTAGTAATTTAGTATTAATATCCTTACAAATAGTATCCAACAATCTCATACGAACCCCGAATCATCTACAAAATATTCCAATCTTCGTTCATTGCAAGTCTATCCAAATTCAAAATTGCCAATTTCTACACATGACCAAATAGTCGTAGAACCATTATTGACAACACCAACAAGTTGGTTCTTGTATATTGTTAATTATATAAATTCTATGTGAGTGATAGGAACAAATGAAAACCCTCACTCATTTATTTTAATACTCATTTATTTGAATACTCAAGTTGGTTCTTGTATATTGTTAATTATATACATTCTATGTGAGTGATAGGAACAAATGAAAACCCTCACTCATTTACTTTAATAATCAACCAATAGATAACGTAACCATATGAAGGGTAATCATCATAATCTATGTCTAACTATAACCAAAACACTTTTCCTTTAGATAAGATGGCTTTTTTCGCATTGTTAATCCATCATAAGGAAGTTCTATCCTCTTCCAAACCATCTCAATGTTTTTACAAATCAAAAGTTGGATGCATGTTTTTGTAGATATGTTTCAGCATAACCCAATCATATTTTTCTGGACCAATATTTTCCAAGAGAGAGACGAATCCAAACTCCCAAGCGAAAGAGATCCAATATTTCTAAATGTCTTTGTAAAATGGTTCACTACCAAATAATGTTTTGAATAGGAAAATCTTCTAGGTTCATAAAACACAATCGTTGATCCAATTGTACATTGAATTATCTATCCAGAATGAAGGAAAAATAGATGAATATATGTGGCCTTTATCATTAAGGTAGGATCCAACAAGGGAGTTATGCTCAATATGAACTGTTGGGACAAGGTCCCCCAGGGTCAATTTTGGGGAAAAAGCCCAAGTTTTGGGGCAGAAAGCCCAAGATTTTGTTATGTAAGGTGAAAAGTCTCCGCAAGTTGTGATCGCAGAGTGCGTAGATAGTAAAGTGTCATAAAGGGTTTACCCTTCTATTATGTAAGTTGTGTCGGCTTGCATAGAGCTACCCATTGTCCGTGGACCATGGTATTATATAAAAAGGAGAGTCTTAGAGAGTCTGAAGGAGAAAATAAAAGAGATAAATGAATGTAATGTCTCAATAGAAGTGAAGAGAACATAGTCTTAGAGTATAAGAGAGGCTCTGTAGCTGTGTGCACAGACGCCTAGAGTAGAGTGCACAGCTAAGTGCATGGACCCCTACAGCTGAGTGCATAGGGAAGTCTTAGGTATGTAACCAGAACTGAAGTATGAATAAAGAGATGATTCCATAAATATTTGTATTCTTTCCATTTACTTCTATTATGAATGAATGTGTTTATGTTATGATGAATAATGGGGTTATGATTTAATACTGTATTGATGCACGATTCAGCATCTCTTACATTCTTATAAGAATGCAAGTAATAATATCTATTTACATGAATAATATCTTAATGCATCTTAAATTTATCAGTTACTTAAGCCAATCTAGGTAGATACAGAAGTAGGAGTAATCAGAGAGGCGTGTAAGTGGTTGATTGGTCTGCTTAAGGTCCATGACAGATAGTCGTACACCTTCGCGAAAGTCTAAAGGCTTGTAAAACTAAATTATATCAATAAGCTCTAAAGGCTTATTGATCTTCAAGAAGGCTGGTTTAGGGCATAAAATGACATCACATTGATCTCTGGGTGCGGAAAATTGGTTCTAACATCCCCCATACTGCTTCGGGTGAGACTTCAGTCCACACTCCACAGATTGATTCCGAAAGGGCCAATAGTGTACGTATTTGTTTGGAAATCTTAACTCTAAACCTAGGTTAGGACCCATTAAGCCAACATGAACTGACATAGAATAAATTAAAATTATTTTTCAATAGATTGATTGCAAGAAGTGAGGAAAAGGGGGTTTTGTAAAGCAACATTCCATTTTTCACAAAATATTTGAAATATTATCAACAAAAATAAAGGAAGCCAATTAAATATAATCTTAATCATCTCAAATGGTAGAAACTCCCAAATTGTTGGATCCATGGGAAATTGAACACCTTTCTTGAAACAAAAGTAAAAACGATATATTAAATAATGAAAAAAATGTGAAATAATAGTTTCCATATTAAAACATATATATTATCATGTTAAACATGTTAAAATATGTGCCATAAAAATTAATGTCTCAAAAATGCATCTGAGCATATTAGATAATGATTAATAGCATATTAGAGTACATCCCTTTGATTTACAATACATTGTACCATATTAAAATACATCCCTTGGGTTAGAATACATTGTAGCATATCAAAATACATTTTAGCATATTAGATTAGATTGTAGCATACTAGATCATGAATAGAAAAAATCATCTATGAAACTTCTAAAATATTTCGACAACAATTTGTATCTTTCAAATAATTTTACTCCCATATTTAAATTTTTACAGCAAAATGATAGAAAATCAGCTAAATTTTTTTAGCTCTCCTTACAATCGTTAAAAAATGAAAAACTCCTTAAAAATATAATATTGGATAACAATACCTAAAAAAAATCTTTAAAAATATTAACTAATGTTAAGTAAACACTAAAAAAATAATTTTCATCTAAACTAAAACAACAAAATTTCACTAAAAACAATCAAATTTCATGTAAACTTTATAAGAATTATTCTATTTTAATTAATCCTTTAAAATATATCCAATACTTTTTTTCTTATTTTCAATAATATCTTGTAATTAACAAATTATATAAACAAAACATGACATATTTCCTAACCAATGGTAAAAATCATCATCAAATACTAATATCTTACCAATCCAATGATATAAATTAATAAAACAAATAAATCATATCAAATGCATATAAGATAAATGTCGTAAATTTAAGCAAAACTCCATCTTACTTTGGAGTGCACTCCAACCACAATAGTTGACTATGATTGACCATAGTTAACTATGGTCGCCATGGTCAACCATTGTCAATTACTATGACCAATTTATTAATAATCCTAAGGTTTATAATATTAATATTAGGCTAAATAATATTGGGCTTTATATTGTTGGGGTTTCTAAAACCCATTATAAGAAACCCTAATAAATTGGCATTATAAACCACATTAGATAAACATATTCAAACCTTGATAGGCAATGTTCAAATAGTTAACCATAATAAAACTTTGTCAACCTTATGTTTACCATATGTAATAATAGTAAAGATGTTGGCATAGCTAAACATAGTCAACCTTTATAAGATTAATATTATAAATCCAAGGATTAAAATTATAAACCTTAATATAAAACATAAAATTATAGACCCAATATTATAAAACTTAATATTAAACCCCAATTTTCAAATGTCACAATGCGACAATGAATAAATTGTAATTTAATGTAACACTGCGACAATGATTGTTAAATTATTTGTCACATTAAGACAATGTTTATCATAATACAATCTTGGATAGATTTTTTTACCTTTCCAATGTTACAATCTCAAACTCTAAGATTAATATTAAACCCTAATATTAGTATTACAAATGCTATGATTAATGTTAACAACCCTATGATTAATATTATAAACCATATAGAATGTAAATCCTAAGATTTGTACTATAAACCCTGGGATTAATATTAAATTAGTCATCATCATTGACAATGGTTGACCATGGTGACCATGGTTAATTATGGTTCATCATAGTCAACCATCGTGATTACAGTTGATGATGATTAGTGATGGTTAAACTATTTTTGTTAATGCATGACTATTGTTAGACATCATTGATTATGTTTTTAATATGGTTATTAATAGTTGCACTATGGTTTTCCATGTTCACTGTAGAAAGGTTGAATATGTTTGACTATGTGATCATGTTCACTATTATTATATTTGGTGAACATAGGGTTGACCAAGTTTGATCATCATGATCTATTAAATCATTGACTATCAATGTTGACTATCAAGGTTTGACTATGTTTATCTAATGTTGTTGACTATGTAGTTCAGCATGATGGTCATGTTAACTATTGTTGACTATAGTTGACCATATAGAAAAAACTTGACCATAGTGAACATGTGTTAATGCATAGATTATTTATAGTGATAACATTATAAATGTGTATATTAATATAATATTGATATGTTATTAATGTTATATTAGACTCTATTAATATATCATAGTCAACCATGGTGATCATAGTAGAGGATGGTTGACAATTGTTAAACTATGGTGAACAATGTGTGACTATTATTAAACATCATTGACTATATTTTCACTATGGTTAATAATATTTTGACTATCTCTATCTATGTTCACCATAGAAAGGTTGACTATGTTTAACTATGTGAACATATTCACTATTATTATATATGGTAAACATAGGGTTGGCCAAGTTTGATCACGGGCAAATATTTTAACATTCCCTATCAATGTTGACTATTAAGGTTTCACTATGATTACATAATATGGTTGACCATGTTTGAATATGGGATTTAGCATGGTGCTCATATTGATTATTGTTAACTATTGTTCATGAATAATCAACCATAGTGTACATGTGATAATGTATAGACTATTTTAAGTGAAGACATCAGAAATGTGTAGATTAATGTATTACTACTATGTCACTAATGTTATATTAGGCTTTTATCAATCATATATATTATAATTGAATATTAATTATCTATTAAGTAAATATTATATTAATGGATAGAACATTAATAAAAAAAATTAATTAATATATTAATTAATATTTAAATTAAACCATTACTAGTATTTCAATTAATACTAATATATATAGTTTTATTTTATATTTTAACACCCTCATGCAAAAACTTTATCGTATTATATATATTATCCCATCCTCATGGATTTTTTTTCTTTTTTCCTCCGAACCCTTCTTTTCTCCTATAACTCTAAACTTCTTGGTATATGATTTGCATTCATAATATCAATTTTTTTTGTTATATTTACATATATATATATATATATATATATATATATATATATATATATATATTAAGAACATAGCACATATGTCCCCCTTAATAAATCTTTATTTGACTTCATATAGTAACTTGTTCGCACATTGGATGTTTACACCTAGGCATTTCTCCTTTTTGCCTCAGTCTTGTTAATCGATACTCAAGTTTATTAACAAGGGAATATTACTTTGTCATTCTCCCTCTCTTTTTTAAAGGTTAATGATGTCAGCACACCAAGTATTATTGATATCCTCTTAATGGTGTATTCCTTAACAATATTTAAATGTTCATCAATGTTCTCCCAAATTATTAAGCTATGATGTTTCCATTGGTAACTTAATGTCTTGGCAAGACAATAATAAAACTATTTTTACAAGCCATGCACATTGCACCATTGACACATATGTGGGATCCCTTTTATGGTTATTTTATTTCCCTTCATTATTCATCAACATTCTAAGACATTGATTATTCAAGTAACAAAATATATGTCTAAATATGTTTGCATAGTGATATACATCATGATAGTTACAATGAGTCAAATTCTTTGGAAGATAGAATACATGCTAGCTGTAAAACTTGAGGTGATTAGACCAACATTAAATGAAATAAATACAACTTGTGATCATGTACATACACCTTCCCCTTTGTAGATCCAAGGTCATCTTCTCATCGTTTTCCGCTAGGGTGAATGCCTCCAGGGCCGTAGAAAGGTTTGTTTCATTATTATGTTTTTTTTTTTTTTTTATCTGGGAGCATAGCTTTGCTCTCAGCTACCACCCTTACAACCATACCATGGAACCTACGTCTATATAGGTGCTTTATCATCATCACTCACACAACTATTGTTGATGCATGCTAGTTTTGTTTTATTTCTTTCTTTTTGGCTATAATATCGAACTTGAGTTCTTTCCTTAACTCATAGATATTGGGGATTTATCCTAGGTTCTTAATAGTGTTATGCCATCGGATATAAATTTATTCTCTGCTACTATATGTATCTACGACCTCTGTTAACATGGTATCCTTGCTATTTTTAGGGTTGCAAGCACATTTTGAATCTATTCTCTCCACTGGCTTCAATCTTTGTATTAGCTAAATAATTCTCATATTTATTTATTTTTTCCACATTTTCTAGGGCCAAGTTTCACAATAAGAAAGGGTTCTCTCACCACTATAGGTATAAGCTACCTCCACCAAAAGGGTTTTCTCACAACTATGGGTATAAGTTATCTCCACTACAAGGGTTTCTCTCTTGTAATATTTTCAATTTTTTTTTAATATTAAATTACCTACAATGTTCTTTTCTTGGGTTCTTTGTTCATTGTTTTATTTCTTGTTCAGTGTTTTCATCATTATAGGATCTTTGAGTATTTTGGAATGAAATTCCCCTGTAATGAAAATCTTTCACTGAGTATATTTGGCAATAGCTTTAATTTCTATGTTTCCAACTTGATTTTTGTTTTATTTTCATCATTTCTTTTTGAGGTTCTTCTTCGAGTGATGGAAGTGTGAATCCTTGCTTCATTGATATAGTTATTCTTTTAATTTAGATTTCAACCCTTAGGGTTACATCTCAACTACATTTACCTTCATAGAAACTATAATCACCCTAGGCATGGCTTAGGTTATCAAGTTGTAGTAAAAAATCAATAGTTGTAATTTACATTTATCGTCTAATTTTATATTTATGGATGAACTTTAATACTTCCCAACTGATGAGCTGTATTATTGCAACAATAATGTTGCAAATCCTAATGCTACCAACTTATATTATCAAGTAAGATTTCATACAAACCTAGGAGATCCTAACACTATATGAGAAACATGGAATGTGTCCTTCCTTAATGGATATGATGCATTGAAATAAATCCTAAGCTAATTGCAGAAACAGAATCCTTAACCTATTGCAGGAAACGAAAGAGAAGGAAACCAAGCATATTCTAATTGCATAAAGTAAATAACATGAACCAATTATACATCATTGAATTCAAAGAGACCATATGCCAGCAACAAATTTCATTAACTACTTCATAAATTAATCATGAAAATCATCATTATGTTTTTCAATTCATAAATCTTTCCACTAACCCTAATTGCAAAGGCGAACTTCAATGGAGAAGAGGCAACACTTAAGAGGTTTTTGGTATAAATCAATCATGGTTTTGGAGTGTAAGAGTAATTATTGAAGGCTAGGAGGAAAAAATAAAGCTTCAAGGACAAGTTTGGTTAATTTTGGATGATTTTTACGTAGTTCTGTAGGATGCTACATGATTCCTACATAATTGCTATAGGATGCTACGAGATGACCATGTTTTTCTACAAGATTAGATCCATGAGCATTCTAAGGGTGGAAAATGTGATTTCAAGGTGGAAATTGGCATATTAAGGTATATTAGGGATTCATGAAGCTTTTACCAAGCTTAGCACCTCCTTGAGGCCCATATTTCACAAAAGCAAATACACACATTGTCCTTCAATGACCCATAAATGTACTTTCAATGGTAGAGTTTTGAGGGTGATGTGTAGTGAGGAGAAAGAGGCTGATAATAGTAGGAGTAATGTAGGTTTAAAATTATACCCCTACAACTCAATAGTAGTACCTGCACACCACAAAAGGATTATGATTTTTAAACTTTCAAAGAGTAAAATACCTAGTATGTCAACTAATCTATCGTCAAATTTATCTCACTGACTCACCAAGAAATTCAAATGAAAATGATATGGGGTGAATCTTTTTAGTATGTAGGATTTCCTAGGACTCCAATCCAAGTAGAATCACTCAAAAAAAAACCCTTTTCAAAATGTGTTAAAAATGGAGAAAAACACTAATCCAAAAACTAGAAATTCAAGAATCGGTGAGCTAGTTAACCTGCCAAATTCCTAACCCAATCAAGTGAAAATGCTATGGAATAATTTTTTTATTAATTTGAATGTATTTAAGACTAAATAAAAGTGGAATAAAATCGAAATAATCTCATTAAAATATCCTAAAAACTAGCAGACAATTACTACTATTTTGCTACAGGAGACTTCTAGAAATTCTAGATTTGCGAAATTGTAAACCAATCAAAGAAACTCAATGATGATTATGAATTTTAAAATTTTCTCTAAGGATGCATAATTATTGTGACTCTTTAAATAACCTGCAAAAAAAATCACTTCAATCATTTAGCCAGTGTAACCTACAAAAAACGAAACATGAACACTAAATATAGAAATAAGAGATGTAAGTGAAAAATACGTTCAAAGGAAATACATAAATTATACAGCAAGGATATGAAGCTCCTAGGGTGACCAGGACCAACGATACTCAAATTCCTACAAGGGAAATGAATATTTAGAAGATAAAAGTGACACCAAACATCATTATTTGAATCAGTCCAAGTACATCCATGCTGGAAATGAAAGTGATGCTACTAAATAACAAGTTTTCTCCATAAGAAGACTAAGAAGTACATGCCCCTAGAGGACAACTTGAAGTGGTATTTATACAAGTTAATGGGGAAGCATCCTCCTTGGAATAAGGAAGATTTCCCCTCTGAATTCCCTAAAAAAGTGGATCTCGTTCCCAACAAGAGGTATCTTCATTTAATAATAGGGTACCTATTCCTAGATTTTCTCAATTAGTGGAGCTCCTAAATTTGTCAATAATTTCATGATATCTAATAAATTTATGATCCAATATTGGTCCATCCTTTAGTAGGGAGAAAGTCCCTATATCATATCATTAATAATTTACTCATTATTCTCTCAATCTTCTGCGAAAATAAATAATATTAGGCACATATTATGCACTTATCTCTAAACCTTCCTAAGAACATATTAAAGCTAAAAAAAATTATTAAGTATAGCAGGAGAGATCTAATATAGCTGTTATGAACCTAAAAAAGGTTAGATGGGCCTTAATTCATGTCAAATTTGGAGTTCCATCATACCCCCTACTGAAACTATTGCTCATTCTTTTAGGAACCTACTCATATTCCTTGCTTTATTTCTTTGCTTATTTCTCCATTTCCTACTCCTAATGCCTCTCTAATTGCTTTTCTACATGCTGCTCTAAAATTTTCACATCCCTTTTACCATCTTATAAGGACTTCTTTCCACTCATTTCCTCATGTCTAGATTCTTCGTCACACTGCACACTTGTAGGTAAAATGGTGATCATGTTGATATCACTTTCATTCAAATTTATTTCAAATCCTCTTATTGTTGTTAGAAACCCTTGGTAATTTGGATTACTTAGGTTGAATTTAAATTCCAATGTAAGTTAAGCATCTTACCACTTTAATTTTTCAAGGATCCCCATCTAGAATTATTTTTATTTTCACAGTATTGTGTCGAAGTTGAGGAAATAAAAATTGCAGCATGCACCCCTGACTTATTCAAAACACCATGATCATCTAGTCCAAATGTTTTTCTTACTAGAATTCAAACTATAAATTTGTAGAGTATTTTTCTTAATGAATAAGGTGTTTTGGAATACTTATGGAAAATGCTCGAGAGGAGGAATATTTACTTACATTTCCTTGGAATATTTCCTTTCATATTGAGGTTCTGGTGGTTGTTCTAGGTGAAATTGACATTCTTGTAAAACTTTGTATACATCATGTAGAAATTTATCTTAATCCTATAACAGTCTATTATAATCATGTACTAGCTTGTTCTAATCATGTAGCACACAACATGAATCCTATAGAAAATATTTCCATGCCAAGGGGTGGTGGGTCCACATTTTTAATCTGTTTTTCTTTTTCATTTTTTTTTTCTCGAATTTTTCTCTTTTCTCATTGCATGTGAAATAAATTCAGAGTGCTTTGAGTTAATTGAGTTGGACCCACCTACACCTTTTCACTCTTTCTCTTCTATCATGGCTAAATGATAACAACCCATTTTCTCAAGTCTTTTTCACTTTTGTCTTATTCCTCTCCCACACATGTCGATGTGTTGGTGGAAAAGTGAAGTTAACTTCTAGATAGGGTCGAGGTTTCTCTGCTACTAATTTTAGCTATAAAACCAATTTCCTTCATACACTTGCAACATTTAGTTGAGCTAAAATCAATTTGCAGGATAGGTTTTGAGGATTTCATGCATCGGTGTTAGCATTGATTTGTTTTTGCAGGTGATATTGAGGTTGATGATATGACTATTCAAGCTACCTTTGGTTGTTTTGAAGTTGATGTTGATGTGTTAATCAATTGATATTTGCATGCTATTGTCTTCTTCACATTTCATATTCTTATGCTCATTTCTTAATGATCATGTCCTCCATTTGAACAAAATCATTTAGTAGATATTTATGATAGGTGTTTAACTAAGAAAAGTTTGCTAATGTAGGTTCTTGAAATAGTGGATTCATCTGCTATTGTTGGACATGATTAGTGACCTTGTAGTAGCTCCTCCATATTTGTGCGGCTTCCAAAGATCACAGAGGTGGTCCTTGAATGTTTCAGGATTGCTATGTATTGATTCTGGTAGGATAAAAAGCATGAGCCTGTGGTTTTGTAGGATTTGTGTAGGTTTCTATAGGATTGGATTATTTCATGTAGAATTCACATAGGCCCCTCCAATCCACAACAATATTCATGAAATGAAATCAGAATCTCTAATACTTCAGGGTGAGGTCATGGATAGGGACTAGAAACTTTTGATGTGGTGAAAATTGTGAAAGAAGGGGTGAAAATAGGTTACTTTCATAGAAAAAGATAATTTTTTGGATAAAGAAACAAATAAATTCTGTGGAGTATGGATTATGGAGGTGTGGTAGACTTGTTTCTCACTACCCCAATGAAAAAATAATATCTGACCCCTCTCTATGTTGATCACAATCCTATAGCAATTATGGTCAATCTGATAGCACTACAGGACAATCTTGTAGCAAACATGTTTAATCCATATATCTGAATGGTAGATTATATTCACTTGAAAATTATTTATCATGTTTCCACCATCCTTATGCATCTTCCCATAAAAAATCTTGGCCAATGGATGCACGAATCACGAGAAAAATGAAAAATGGTTGTAGGTGATGGCGATCGATTTCTCAAAAACTGTGTTCCGAAATTTAATAAAATTTATTTATCAATTTACGATCATTCTTATGCATATATCCATGCAATATATTTTCCAATGCATGCACTTCTTTCAATACATGTGCAGAACAATTTCGGCCATGTTTTTCTTTTGCAATCCTATAGCAACACAAAAATTTCCTGTAGCACCTATAGGATGACGAGGAAAATGAATGGAAAAGTACTGGGAATGATGGTTGAAGGTTGGAAATGGATTAGGGTGATTGATTTACATGTTTTTGTTCCTTATAATGATTTCTTCACATAAGGTAAGAATCCCAAGCTTCACTATTTTTTACTTTCTGCTTGCCTCATTGCTCATTTTTTTTTCTCTTTTTGTGGTGTTGACCTATTTCTCTTCCTTATGCAGGTGGATGACTACCAACTTGAAAAAGCATAGATGAAAATTTAAAAAAATAAAATTGTTTTCTTTCATTTTTTCTTTTTTTTTTCTCTCTTTTTTCTCATATTTTCTTTACGCCTACTAGTTACCTCAGTCAGGTTTTTAACTAGTAGGTCTACGTGGGGACCTCAAAAGAGATTTTCTCCTAGCATATTATTGTTTTCTCTTTTTTTCCATCTCATTTACTGCCTCATTGAGGTTTTCAATCAATGATTCAATCTCAGGAGCCTCGAAGGATATTTTACTTTTTCACTTTTATTTTCTTTTTTTTCTCTTCTTCCCTTTTTTATTTTATTTTTCTATCCTACCCTACTTGGAAAAAAAAAATCTCCTTCAAGTATAGGAATACCTCCAATGGAGGCCTGTACATAAAAAATAGACAAATACGCTCATATGCAAGTTTAAAATATATGTTTCGAGATATACCAAGATGTGAGAGATCAACTTCTTTGATTAAGATGAGATCAAGAATTGTTGAAGAGTATGCTATTAGAACTTGATAATTATCTGGAAATAGATTTTAATATAGTTGTGATGCCCTTGGTTCAATTTCTTATTTACATCATCCTCTATGTCTTCTTCTCCCATGAAATTCAAATCTTCTTCTTTTTGTTGATTTTTTTTTAGCACACTAAGGATATGACTGTAAGCATCATGGAACTTTCGCAATTTTTTATTCTAATGTCTACTCTCCATCAAATGCAGTCAATAATTCTTTGGTCTCCTCGTTTGAATCTTGTTCTTTTTAATGTTTTCCTTCAATCACATCAAGAGAAACTATTTTTTGCAATACTCTTCTTGATCTAATATGAATATCATTTAGATGAAGAGGAGTTGTTTGGAAATATTGTACTTCAACATTGTATGTGGATTGTTCATTTTTTGGGTTCAGAAATGGTGGTATAGGCAATTAAGTGAGAGTGTATCTTTTAGATATATGTTGTTGGGGTTGTGGTTGTGGTGTAGGTGGATGGTATGGATAACATGGAGTTGGGTATGGGGTATATTGAGGAACATATTGAGGATATTATGGATTTCTCCCATAAGGTCCTTGCCAACCTTGTTGCCAAGATTTATTTTGGGGTTGAGATGACTAAGGTTTCCAAGGAAAGGGTGTGCTCCAATTACTTCAAGACGTTTTGCATAACCTAGAAATTGTAAATTAGGTTCATGCATCTTACCAGGTTGACTAGGATTACATGGTATTCTTGCAGCTTCATAATAGAGTTTATTTGGTGATTGACTTGCTCCATTGTCATCCTAGTAAACTTCCTTAAACCTTGGTAATGATGGGAAATATTCAATAACATGTGATTATTCATGGATAAAATAAATATTTTTTTCTCATTTTTCTTTATTAACATTTCTACTTGTTCACTTAGATTGATAAGAAATTTTATTTTAAAGTTATTCAACAAATTTCTAGGTTTAGCTTGACTTACCAGTCTCGATGTTGATTTACTTACTCTTTCCCTTCCTCTTGATATTAGCTTTCATATTACACAAAATTCTTCAAATGATAATTAGCATACATCACCTCTACTGATGAGATCAATGAGATCAATCCACTTATCCCTAATTGTTCTAAGTAAGAGGGGTTTTAGTGTTTCAAATATGAAATGATGTAAATTTTCCCTTTCCCTCTTATAATTATACATAAATCTCTCTATTAGATACTCAAGGCTCTCATCTTTTGTTTTATTCATTCTAAAGATTTATTTTTTAAGATAATGATCTTTATATTTTTCTACAAATATAGACTTCATATCATTCCATGATATTATTGAATTAGAAATTAAACTTATGAACCATTTAAGATCTCTATCCTTTAGTGTTACTAGAAAAAATATCAATTTTTGAGTGCTTAATAAGAAGCAATAAGATCTGCATAGTCTTTCAAATTCAAAGAGAAAGGACTGCATATCCTTTGACTTCATACCATGGAATTTGGGAAGAAACATTGGAGTGATGTTCTTCTTATGAACATTGATATCAGTATCTTGAATCATAAATCCAAGAGAATATTCCTCATTGTCATCATCTCCATCCATTTCTTCTACCTTCTCTAGAAGCTCTTATTCTTCTACCCACAAAAGTGGATGGTGATGTGGTTCTCACTGCACCACATGATCAACTGGGGCAGTTTGGTGATGGAGAAGTATTTTTCTTTTTTCATATTTTTTTTGAATAAGAATTCTAATGCAATGCAATATGGCTATTTTTTTTCAAAAATTAAAATAAATAAAATAGTTATGGAATAAAAAAATGCATGTTTTGACACCTCCCTGACAATGTCACCAAAAAGTGATGAGACTTAGTATTCAAACAAGAATGTTGCAACTCCCGAGGCTATCAACTTATATTATCAACCCAGGGTTCATACAAACTTAATAGATGTTGAAAATATATGTGCAACATACAATGTATCCTTCCTTAGTTGATATGATGCAATGAAATCAAGCGTAAACTAATTGAAAAAATGGAAATGCTTCAAATGGAATCCTTAACTTATT
This sequence comes from Pinus tabuliformis, assembly GCA_031772625.1. Taxonomy (NCBI): domain Eukaryota; kingdom Viridiplantae; phylum Streptophyta; class Pinopsida; order Pinales; family Pinaceae; genus Pinus; species Pinus tabuliformis. Next base: position 885,003,841 of record CM062820.1, on the reverse strand, counting down.
GCAGGAAACAAAAGACAAGGAAAGAAAACCTATTGCAACTGCATAAAAGTAAATAACATGAACCAACTCTGCATCACTTCATTCAAAGACACCACATGCTAGTAACAAAATTCATTAAGTGCTTCATAAAGTAATCATGAAAATCACCATTGTGCTCTTCAAGTCATGAATTCTTCCACTAACCATAACTGTAAATGTGAATCATAATGGAGAATAGGAAAGGCTTAAGAGGTTTTTGGTATTACTTAGTCATGGTTTCGGAGCCGAAGAGTAACTATTTATGTCTGAATGGAGAAAATCGAGCTTCAAGGACAATCTTGGTCAAGTTTTGAAGGTTTTTACACAGACCTACACGATGTTACATGGTTTCTATAAGATTACCCTATTTTTCTATAGGGTTATATCTGTTAGAATTATGAGGGTGTAAAATGTTATTTAAAGGTGGGAAATGGTATATTAAGGCTGAATGAGGCTTTTTCTAAGCTTAGCACCTCTGAAAGGCCCATCTTGCACAAAAACTAATGCACAGAGTGTCGTTTAATGACCTAGAAATATACTTTCAGCGGAAAAGTTTTGAGGGCATTGTGTAGTGAGTAAAAATAGGTTGATGATTGTAGGAGGAATGTAGGATGACAATGCAAACCCTAGAAATCAACAATAGTAACTACACACCACAAAAATATTATGGATTTTATAATTGAAAAGAGTAAAATATCTAGTTTTCTAGCTATTTTGTCATCTAATTTATCTCACTAAATGACCAACCAAATTGAATTAAAACGATATGGGGTGATTTTTTTGATTAGGTAGGATGTCCTAAGACTCAAATCCAAGTGGAATCACTCAAAAATACCCTTTTTAACATGTGATAAAAAAATAGCAAAAAGTTACTACTCGAAAAACTACAAATTCAAGAATGAGTGAGCTAGTTAACCTATGAAATGCCTAATGTGATCACGTGAAAGTGCTATGGGGTAAATATTTTTATTAACTCGAATTTTATTATGAATAAATAAAAATGGAATAAACTTAAATGAAGCTCATTAAAACGTTCTAAAAATTAGCAGAAAAATACTACTATTTTGCTACAAGAGACTTCTCGAAATCCTAGATTTGTGAAAGAGTAAACCAATCCAAGTAGCTCAATGATGAATATGGATTTTAAATTTTTTTAAAAGGATGAATAATTTTCATGACTTTGTAAATAGCCTAAAAATTAATTTATTTCAATCATTTAACTAATAAAACCTACAACAAAGGAAGCATGAACACTAAATTTAGAAATAGGAGATGCAAGCGAAAAAGACATTCAAAGGAAATAAATAAATTCCACAACAGGGCTCTGAGGCTCTTGGGATGGCTAATCCCAAGGATAATACGATTCTTATGAAGGAAAAAAAAATCTTTAGAAGATAGAAATTGCACCAAATTTCATTATTTGATTCAATCCAAGTACATCCCTGCTAGAAATGGAAATGGAGCTACTAAATAACAAGTTTTCTCCACAAGAATTCTAGGAAATACATGCCCTAGAGTATCATTCGAAGTGGTACTTATAAAAATTGATGAGAAAAATTCTTCTTGGAAGAATGTATCTTTCCCCTGCAAAATTCCTTAAAATTGGATTTGGTTCCCCACAAGAGAAATATTAATTTAATAACATGGAATATATTCCTAGATTTTCTCAATCATTGGAGCCCCTGAATTTGTCAATAATTTCGTGACATCCAATTCCTTCATTATCTAATATTGGTCCATCCTGTAGTATGGAGCAAGTCTCTATATTATCTTATTCATAACTTACTTAATATTCTCTCAATATTCTATCAAAGTAAATAAGATTAGGCACATAATATGTAATTATCTCCAACACTTCCTAAGAACATATTAAAGCTAAAACACATTATTAAGTGTAGAAAGATATATTTAATATATCATTTATACAGCTAAGAAAGGTTAGATGGACCTTAATTTGTGTCTAATTTGGAGTCCCATCGCCAATAAACTATCTTAATCTAAGACGTGTAATTGATTTTTCTATATGAAACTTTTTCTTATGTATATATATTATTTACAGGAAACGTTATATTCTATGCATTTCAATTTTATTTATAATTAATACATGCATCATGCTCTTCTATTTTAGTTATTGTATTGTTATATAAAAGAAAAAAATATGTGGAGGATATAATTTATCTAGAGCAAATGGTTTTTTCTTTCCTAATGACAAGCAACAATCATGTTGAAATGAGAAAATAACTCTATATTTTTCTTTCTACAAGGATAAAGTCTATTAGAGTTTTCTTGGTTGAAAATATGTGTGACTATAATAACCTCTCACCAAAATTTTGTTTCTTTTCATTCTACAAATTAGGTATTATTTTCTTGTAGTTTGGTTTTGGGACTGTGTCGAGCAGTTACACTTAAAGCCCTACAATAAGGAACTGACCCTTCCCCTGAAGTAAATTATTTCAAGTAAATTAGTTTCCACATTTGTAACATTTCCGTACATTTAAAATTTAAAGAAGGAATATAATAGATATCCTATAAGCATACATATATATTCAGTTAATTAGAATATAAAACTTTCATATATCAAACAAATTATTTTTTCTTTACAGTTCATCAAATAATTTCCATTATAGCCTTTTTGGGTTCCCCCCCTAGTATATTTTCATTCCTTTAAGTTTTCTTTCATTATATTCAAACATTAACTTCGTTCGTATAGTACATGAAATACAAGATATTCCAATGCATTATTTTGTACTATTAACCTTAGTAAATGATATTTTAAAATAGATATCACTTTTTAAGCTAAGGTAGTTTTCTTGCAATACTTAATTTCTAGTTAAAGAAATTTATGCCACTATGTTTCTTACAAAATGGGTATAGAAAAGATTCTCATGGGTTTGGTTTACTAGCTTGGTTACTATACCTTGCGGGACCAATTCCAATCATGATATTTTTTCCTGTTGGACAGTTGGCATTGCCTGTTTATCTAGTGCCAGTAAGTATGTTCAAATTGATTTCAACAGTCATGGTGGGAGATCAAGTTGGGCATTTTCATTGCCTCATAATTAGAAAGTGCATTGGCATTGATGTCAACAAAATCAACACAGATGTATGTGCTAGCGTGATGTTAGGAAAGAGAACATTGATTTCCACTAGGCTAGTTTTGATGATAGAAGATGCTAGTATTTATGTGCTTGATATGTCAAGGTGAAGGGGGGAGTCCTATGGTTGTTGTAGTCTTAGGTAGAGAATAATAATAGTAGAAATACTACTGGAGAAGCCATAAAATGATGACTACAGTGGTTTGGAGGCCCATAATTTGGAGGAGATATATGTGATGTCCCAAGTAATGGAAATAAATCCATTGGTAGCTCATGCAAGGAGATGTGTGGAAGTAGCATGAGGATTGGCCATTAATGAAGAGGTGTTGCCATCAATGCCAAAGGGGAAGATTGTTGGATAGTTGGCATTTTTTTCTGGCTAGTGGCAGTAAGTGTGTTGGCATTGATGTCAAAATTCATTCTGGGAGATCAATTTGGGTAGTTTGCATCGCATAATACTTAGAAAGTATATTAGCATTGATGTTAACCAGATCAACATGGATGTATGTGTTAGCATGATGTTAAACAAGACAACATTGATTTCCACTAGTCTAGTAGTGATGACAACGGATGCTACCATTGATGTGATTGATGCGTCTAGCTTAGGGAAGTCTTATGATTGCTCCAGTCTTATGTAGAGAATCACCATAGTAACAAGCCTACTTGAGAATCCATAAAATAACGAGTATGGGGGTTGGGAGTCCCATAAATTAGAGTATATATTTCCTCAATAGATTAGGTCAGATACTCTTGGAGTTAGCACAGTTAGTTAGTTTTGAAAACAACTTTTGATTAGTATGTGGAAGAACATAAAAGGATATTGAGGTCAAAAGCTATTGATAGCCAAATTAATGATTTCAAAGTCCTTAGAAGCAGACTGGATTTTAGAACCAGGGAAGTAGGACGAATTTTAGACCCCGAATTTAGAAACCTCGGGACCTCGGGATTTCATAGGAGGTTGAATATCAGAGCAGTCCGATTACCAAAGAACGATGAACATCAGAACCCCAAATTTAGGAAGGTCAGAATATCGGAAGTTTGGCATATCAGAACTTCGTGTTGTTAGAACCTCGTAACTTCTTATAAATTTATTTTTTTGAAAAGAGTCCAATGTTATGGGGAGTAGGAATTACAAAGGAATTCATTTGCAAAACCAACGACCAAGGGACCCTTTCTCTCTCCTTAGATAGGACACATGATAGTAGGTAATTGGCCCTCAAGATCTGATGGTGGATGATGAAGTCAGTATGACGTGGTTTTATAGGACACGTGGCAGTCACATTAAACATGATTGTCTTACTTAATGTGGAAAATGCTAGTGAGATGTGTCACCACTAAGGAGATGCCACGTGGAGATGATGATGAGAGAATGATGTCATCCTAGAGGCATATCGGAGGTTGGGGATTTCGTAACTCTGTTGTAATTGCATTTCCAAAAAGTCCCAATATAGGGAGCCCGAGTGGACATTGGTCGTGGAATCATAAATAACCAAGGGTGTAGAGCAAGGCTTAGGACCTAAGAGCTATGGAGGTGCCACGTGGGTATTTCGGAGGTCATAGTTTTCGTAACTATACTCTAATTGAGAGTTTAAGAAGTTCTAATACATGGAGCTCCGATGTTGATTGGTGTTTGTACATGGAGGCTCCGAAGAGCTAAGGGAAAGGGAAAGAAAACAAGGATATAGGCCCCTAGTAGAATCTTCAACAACTTAGCACCTAAGTGCTATGCCGCCAATCAAAACACCTAGTGCCATGGACAAAAGCCAATAAGAGGCAAAGCAGAAGGGGCTAAATGCCACGATCAAAATTTCATGATTTCATAAAATTTGTCTTAATCAATTTCTGATATGTGGGAATTACAAAGTTCTAATACAGAGGTGTATGGAAGATCAGTGAGTCTACAGCTAAGTAAATGTGCATAGTAAGGTTGGTCAATGTAATCAATGGAAACTATTGTAGGTAGGAGACAGAGACGGAGATCATTGGGTCAAGGCAGTGAGGACCATGGTGTAAGATGATTTAAATGGATTATGCTAGTGAGTTGAGACAAACCATTCCTGATCTTTCTTATGTGCATGGTTCATTTAATTAAATTAATATCAGAGCCTCTCAGACAAGATATGTATTCACATAAAGGAAAAGAGTCGTGTTGGATTGTGCAGGTTGACTGAGTATTTATGTCTCAGCATGAGAACACTTAGGTGCCCATTCTCATGTTTAATGCATCAACATAATTCAAGCAATAGATGGAACAAAATTATGTTAATAGTAGAGTGATGGATGACAAAGATATCATCGATCACTCTATTAAAGTGAAACAAAACCTAGAATTGTTGTTGAGTAACTTTGGGGAAGAAACATTGTTACTAGTGAGTTGTGTGGAGAGGTCAAGTGTGCCTGGGATGCAAGAGGAGTTTGTGTGTTCCAGTGATGCATAGAGGAGTTGAGAGTGCCTATGCAGAGGAAAGAGACCCCAACGGAGCCAATGCTACTATCTGAGAGGTCGAGAGAGCCTGTGGTGTTGAATGTATGTTGTTGAGATCAGAGGGCCAAGAGCAGTATGATGTTGTGGCATCGAAATAGTGTCAAATGTATGTTTTTGATAGAATACGACCAAGATAAGTATGATGTCGTGGCATGGATAGAGTGTTTAGAGAGTTGTGTGTTAGTGAATTTTGTTGAGCAAAACAAAAATTTGTTGCATAGTGAGCAAAGGACAGAGTGTTGCGTGGGTTGTGAGTTAACAACGAGATGCTGCAGAGTGAGCAAAGGATAGTGGGATGCATGGACCAAGGGAAAAGAATAATAAAGAGTTGATATTAGGTAGAGTAGATTCCATCTACATAGACCATAGTTCCTTATTGAGTGTGGGTTAGATTCTACATACAATAAGTTTTTGCTTCCATCTCCAATGGGTTTCAGAAGAATCTTGGGGGTTGGTGCCTCTTGCAAGTTGGTGCTTGTAGCAAATCCGTGAAGTTGATGCGTCTAGTAGGTTGATCAGATGTCTTCAAAAGGAGGGACTTGGTTCTTCCTGCTAGTCGGTGCTAGCAACCAATCAAAAGGAGTCGGTTCTTCCTATGAGTGGTGGCTCACAAACATATTGATGTAAAAGAGTAGGCTCTCTTATTTTTACATCAATAACAACAACAAAATTTGGTGGTTTTTTCCAAGAAGGGTTTCCACATTAAAACCTTTGTGTCATATCTATGTTACTCATGGTGTGTATGCTTTTGTTGATGCATATGGTTGTCTTTATGGTTTTTTAATGGGTGCTCTAATTTAGTTGATGCTATGTTTGAATGAGTAAAGATAAATTGCGATAAAAGTTTAAATTATCCTTAATACTTATTCACCCCCCCTCTCAGTAATAACATTATTTCCAACAATTGGTATCATAGCATGGTTCCTTATGGAATAACTTAATCTCTAGAAGGTAGATCAAAGGGAAACAGTGGTTAATCAAGTTTGGTTAACAACAGAAATAGTTTCATTCTTAAATGCATTAGACTATGATCTTGAAAATGAGATGTTTACCAAAACAATAGTAAATCTTAATTCTCAACAAGAAGAGGCTAGCAGGCTAAGTGGCATGTTGACCAATTAGCTAAATGATAGAGAAGCTTACTATGAGAGACTAGAAAGTGAAGTAGCCTCATTGAGACAAGACATAGAAAGGAAAAACAAAGATTTTTATTAATATCAAAAGCGGGAGGAGAATATAAAGGCCTTGGATTAGATGCTTAATAAGCATAGATCCCCACTCATCAAGGTTGGTTTTGGTTTTGAAGAAGAACCAAGATGCAAGAAGGAAAAGGCTATAAGGTCAACCACCCATGTAAGGGTAGTTGGATATTCCAACAACAACAAAGGAAAAGAGTTTGTTGTATAGCAAAAAAAACAAGGAAAGAAACATCAACAAGAGAAGAAGAGTCGGTAGAAAAATGCTAAATGGAAATAATAAGTAGAGAACAAAAGAAAGACAAGGAAGAATGCAACGAAGTAATCCAAACTAGCATGGAAGGCCCATAAGGAACCAAAAGAAGTCCTCCCCCCTCAAGGGAAAATCATTGAAAGAAAATGTAACTTCTACCATCAAAATCATTTTTATAGTTATTATTTTTCTTGCAATAATTTTGGACATAAAGCCATGGACTAAAGATGATATGAAATAAAAAAGATGTGTTGGCCAACATCAACCCAAGAATGCACAAATTGGCCTGGAAAGGGTATGTCGAAAGTAGTAGAGGCTTTGACAAGATTACTAGAGGATATGTAAATTCCTTTGCCCCATTATTAAGCCATAATGAATGCTAAAATTGGGGTGACTTTGGGCACAAGGAAGAAGGTTGCAGACATGATAATTCAAAGCATTCATCCTAGATGATGCAGTGAAATGAAGGAAGTGAGTCATTAAGGATGGATATAAATAAAAGAGTAGAGGAAGCCAAGTAAGTCTTTATTGCTCTATGTAAAGAGAGCATGATGAACAATGGAAGGAGAAATCATAAAGGAGTTGACTTCTCTCCGAAAAAAAAATCAGAGAAAAATTAAGAGCGATGATTCTCATATTCCTTTCAGAAAACCCTTTCTAAGTTCCAGTTGTAATAAGCATAGGCTTCTAGAAGGAAAGAGCATAAACAACCTAGTAAATTTAGTCTTGAAAACAAAGCAAAAATAAAGCAAGAGGATTTGGCTAAAGAAAGTGGAACAAAAGGTGGACTTCCCTCGAACCATGGACAACCAAGAGAAAGCCCAAACATGGGAAAAGAAGAAGCTAGATGGTAATACCTCCATCAGGGCTCGACCAAAGAAGGTTTAGATGAAGAAGGAGGATGATCTACTGATTGGGAATAGATCCTATGTTTCTCTTCATTAAAATAAGAGTATGGCCTCAAGGGAGGCCAAATAAGTCAGATGTGGGCATCAAATCTCATACAAATGAGATACATATGAACAATGAAGGTATGACTCAGACCATTGCTGACTGCAGTAATGTATTTTTTTATTTCAAAAGTATCAGATTTGAAGGAGACAGGAGAGTGTAGCTAGCATGATTTCACGGGGAGAACACAATAACATTTTATATTGTGAAAAGAAGATGAGTTGTAGTAGAAGTGTAGAATGAAGAGGCCCACAGTTTAGTGAGCTCCACAAGATCAGTCCCCATGCAAAGAATTAGATTCAAGATATCAAAGAGAATTGGATCAGGGGAAACTTCTTTGATAGAAGTAGAAGGAAACATTTGTCCACATTAGGGAGAAATATTTCAAAGGGAATGAAAGTTTTTCATCTTGGGTGAAATACCCTTATTTCATTTAATATTGTGAATATTATTTTTCCTAGTAGCCTTGTTTTTGATAAGCGCAATGGGTATAAGATTTCAATGTGTCTTAGTCCTCAGTTGGCATTGTTATGTCAATTGGATGTCAAGGTTCATATGGAGTATCCTTTTTGTGTAAGAAGACATTTATTTTTGAGAAATAACTATAATAGGTTTCCTGGTATAAAATCCAATTTGTATCAATGTCTTAGTGAAATTGGTATTATTTAAGCAACAATCCCTATTGGAGAAGTATGATCTCAAGGGGAGAAGTTTTTAAGATGCTCAATATAAGTAAGCCTAGTATCAGAAGCAGCAGAAGCAACAGAAGCAACAGTGAAGATCAAGATCAATACATCACTAAAGATTGGTGTTTGCAGCAACAACAAAACCATGAGAAATTTTAATTGGTACAACAAATGCATTGGTAGAGAGTGTACTCAGTATGCAACGATAAGGTGTTTAAAACTAGAGGAATTCAAAGCAGAGGAAATCTATGTTCAGGGGGGCATATAACGTATGTCCATTTTATAGAGCAACAACAACTATCAGTCCTTGAAGAGAAGTCTGTAGAGTAGAATGCACAACAACAACTAGACCCATGTCATTGGCAGTCAATGATTGCATGGGGGAGAGGAGGTAATGTATAGCCCTTTTCCATTAAGTCAAAAGGGGAGATATTATTGGAAAAGTTGTGATGGCCCAAGAAGAGGAAAGAAATCCATTGGGGGCTCATGCAAGAAGATGTGTGGAAGTAGCATAAGGATTGGTCATCAATGAAGAGGTAGTGAAGAGATGTTTCCATCAATACCAAACGAGGAGATTGTTGGACAATTTGCATTGTCATTTTCGCTAGTGGCAGTAAGTGTGTTTGCATTTTTTCAATAGTCATGATGCGAGATCAAGTTGGGCTTTTCAAATTTCCTAAAATTTAGCAAGTGTGTTGGCATTTATGGAAATGAGATCAACATGGATGTATGTGCTAACATGATGTTAGGCAAGACAACATTGATGTCCACTAGGCTAGTTGTGATGGTAGAAAATGTTAGCGCATGGTGAGTCCTATGGTTGATACAGCCTCAAGCAGGGAATCACCATAGTAAAAATCCTACTGGAGAATCTATAAAATGATGCTTATGGTGGTTTGGAGTCCCACACATTGGAGTAGATAGTTTTGATGGCCCAAGTAGAGGAAAGAAATCCATTGGTGGCTCATGTAAGGAGATGTGTGGAAGTAGCATGATGATTTACCATGAATGAAGAGGCAGTGAAGAGGTGTTGCCATCAATTTGAAAGGGGGAGATTGTTGGACACTTGGCATTCTATCTTTGGTGAGTGGCAGTACGTGTGTTGGTATTCATCTCAAGAGTCATGATGGGAGATTAAGTTTGGAAGTTGGCATTCCGTGACATTTAGCAAGTGTGTTGGAATTGATGTCAGCTAGATCAACACATATGTATGTGCTAGCATGTTATTTGACAAGAAAACATTAATGTCCACTAGGCTAGTTATGATGGCAACAGATGCTAACATTACTTTTCTTGACGTGTCAAGCTCAAGGGGAGTCCTATGGTTGTTGGACTCTCACATAGACAATCACCATAGTAGCAAGAATACTAGAGAAGCCATCAACTCATGACTATGGTGGATGGAAGGTTCAAAATTTAGAGGAGATTCTACCTCCAAATATTAGCTTAGATACTCTTGTTGTTAGCACAGTTGGTTAGTGCTGAGAGAGAGCTCTCCAATGGTTTATGGAAGTCCATAAATGGATATCAGGATAAAATGTTATTAATAGTTAAATTAAGGATATTGATGTCCTCAGAAGGAGGCCAAATTTCAGAACTAGGGAAGGAGGCCGAATTTCAAACGTTGAATTTCTTAACCTTCAGAGCTTGGGATATCAGAGCAGGGTGAATATCAGATTTAAATGAAGATTAGAGCTGGTAGAACATTGAAACCCTGAATTTAGGGAGGTTGCAATATCATAGGGTTATCATATCAAAGATTTTGGGTTTTCAGAACCTCGTAACTTCTTATAAATGGATTTATTCGAAAAGTGTGAAGGGTTGTGGGGAGTAGGAATTACAAAGGAATTCATTTGTAGAACATAGGAATGAGGGACCCTTTCTCTCTCTTCGGACAGGACACATGGCAGTAAGTGATTCGCCCTCAGGAGCTAATGGTGGAAGATGAGACGAGCATGGTATGTCTGTATGAACGATGCATCGTAGTAAAATTCAAAATTATTGGGTGGCCTAATGGACAAAATATTGATAACATGTGTCACCACTGACGAGACGCCACATGGATATAATGATGAGAGCATGATTTCATCCTCGAAGCATATGAGAGGTCAGGAATTTTGTAACTCTATCATAACTGCAATTCATGAAATTTTCGATACAAGGAGCTCTGATGTTGATTAGCACTTGGTATTCAAAGCCCAAATAACCAAGCATGTAGAGAAAGGCTTAGGATCTGAGAGCTATGGTGACGCAAGGTGGGTATTTTAGAGGTTGGATTTTTTGTAACTCCACTATAATTGAGATTTGAGAAAGTCCCGATACAGGGAGCTCAAATGTTGATTTGTGTTTGGTCATGAAGGCTCCAAATAACTAAGGGAAAGAGAAATAACACAAGGATATAAGACCCCAACAGAATCCTGAAGGGCTTGGAACCTAAGTGTTGTTTTTTTGGTCACAACACCCAGTCCCATGAAGGAAAAACAATAAGAGTCGAGGCAGAAGTTCCTAAGGGCTAAGATCGCAATTTTGTGATTTCGTAATATTTTCCTTAATAAACTTATGATATATGGGAGCTTTGAAATTCCATTGCATAGGTGTAGGGTTGATGAATGAGTCGACAACTAAGTAAATGTTCATTGTAAGGTTGGTTGATAGAGCCTATGGCGACTGTCATACATAGGAGATAGAGACAGAGATTGTTGGGTCAAGGAACCAAGGACCATGATTGTGTAGGATGATTTAAATGGAGTTTGTTAGTGAGCTGAGATAAGGCATTCCTCATCTTGCTTGTTTGCACACTTCGTTGAAGTAAATGAAGATCAGAGCCTCTGAGACAAGATATTTGTTCACAAAAAGGAAAAGGTTCATGTTGGAATGTGTAGGTTAACTAAGTATTTATGTCTCAGCATGAGAACACTCAGGTGCCCATTCTCATGTTTAATGCAGTGGCGAAATTCAAGCAAGAGACGCAATAGCAGGATACAAAATCAATGCAAGAGGGCGTCTACATTAAAACCTTTATTTTATATCTATGTTGATCATGATGTTTATTCTTTTGTTGATTCATATGGTTGTTAATATCGTTTGTTAATGGCTTCTCTCATTTAGTGGATGCCAGGTTTCAATGAGTAAAGATAATTTGGCATAAAAGTTTAAATTATCCATAATAGTGATTCACACCTGTTATAGACATTTTTGTGCCTTACAGCATGAAGCATGAAATGTCAATAATCTAAGGGATCCAAAGTCCCTAAACATGTTGTTCCTACCCCTAGAGGAATAAGGTCAGCAAACCACAGCACTAAATATCAGTTCTCCACCTGAAAACACTCAAAAACAAGCTAATTCTGGATCATGTCAACTGCTACACTGGCTACCTGCACTGAATGTCAACTGCTACACTGGCTACCTGCGCTGAACGAGTTTGGACATGTGGCAGACTCATTCCTCAAGGTGTCAGAGCCCAGGAAGCTTCCAAAGTGACACTTGCATCAAGGAATTCGACTGGTGATGAGTAAGAGGGTCTAGATCTCCAAGTGGAAGCAAGAACCTCCAAGTGGACTCAAGAACTGAAGAATAACTGAAGTGGGAGAGGACACTAGTCAGCTTCATGCCAGCTACAAGCTGACTCATCCTTTCTCCAAAACTCCTATATATAGAGCTCTCTCATGAGGTCTATAGAGGCTGGAATCTTGTGAATGTAAGGAAGTGCTGTTGGTTTGAGTATAGAACTATTGGGTGATCTGCTTGAAGGAGGTGAAGAGGAGATTTCTTTCTGCTGGGAGGTGTTGCTGGATTGGGCCTCTTATGGTTGTAACACTCTCAGAACTTTACTTCTTCCATTAATAAAGTATTTGAGGTTCTTCTATATGCATGTGTCTCAATGGCTTTTTGATACTTGTATATTTGATTTATTCTAATCCTTGAATCAGTTATGAATGTATGCTTCTTGTAGTTTCCCTCTCTTGCCATTTTGCAGGATCTTTGTGTAGCTGGGCCAGTGAAAGAGCAAGGAGTTGGGAGCAAGCAGCAAAGAGAGAAGATTGGATCAATCATTAGCGGAAGACAACGGTTAGTGGATCTCTTTCTTCCCTCTCTTACATCTCATAAAGAAGTAATCTCGAATAGTTTTTCATTCAGTTGTTGCTGAGGTACTATCACCCTTAGAGTGGGAAGGGTCATTCCGTATTGGATACTTTTCCCAACAACAAATTGGCGACTCCACTGGGGATCGTATCTTGTTGGTTGTTTGTGTTTTTGATATTCATTTCATAAACACAGGGAGTACCGAATCGAACTGCATTTGGATCTTTCAAATGAAAAGTAGAGGGCAGCTACTCTAGCTCAGTTTCTGGGCAAGTTTATGATTTGAAGAGCTGATGCACAAGGACTCTAATAAGCTCTTAGTGATAGCTTTTCATCCTCCTTGTCATCCCTTAGTGTGTCCTTGACTGATAGCTTCTGATTTGGCCAAAAACTGTGAATTTTTGAGCAATCTGTGACCCGGAAACCAAGAGAAACGAATGTTTCGTTCTTCAGTGCAGGCTGTGTGAAGGCTATCTGCATTTCAGCGCAGTTCCCGAAGGGGCTACCTGCACTGAAGGTCAAACTGCCTGTGTACCACCTGCGTTGGACCAGTCTTGCCTTGTGCTACTGGGGTTTCCTGCTGTTTCTTGCCCTGTTGTCACTCTTGTTTTTGCTGCCTGTTACCAGTCAATGTACCTATCTGAAACCAACTTTCCTTGCCACTATTCCGCCTCGGTTGTATAAAGAAACTGTGTTTGTTCTTTTTGTATTTCTTGTATCATTTACAGTTTCCCATAACGAAAGTGAACTAGTCTTGCTGTGGCCTCTTAGATCTAGACCTGTGATAAAGTGTCGTTTTGATCTTAAGAGTTAGTTTGTTTGCTGTTCATAGCTGATTGAGCTTTTGCTTTCGTCATATGGTTTGAATTTATATATTTCTAGTGTCGAAACAAGTAAACCTTAAGGTGTCTTTTGATTTTGGACAAGCTTGTTTGCTTTCACTTGAAATTGAATTCAAAAGTTATACAACAGCTTTCTTTTTGTGTCGCACAAACATTAAGAAAGAGAAAATAAATACTTGCATTGTGCATGTGCATTATGACAGCTTGTATGATGATTTAGGGAAAAGTGCATTAGTGTGTGCTCTATGATCTGTGTGAAAAGATGTTGTCTTTCTTTTCCCTCAGTAGTTAAGATTTTCAAAGTTGAAAGATTGAAAAGCTTGCTTATCATCTTAGACTGCATTTAGGAGTGTTATCATACATCTCGTGGTGATCCATAAAGGCAAAATGCTAAATAAGATCAACCTTAAAATAAATTGAATTTACATAACAACGCATTGAAACATAACACAAACACATAGAGGTCTAAGCTAGAGACGTGTTCCGGCGTCGTTAAACGTGATATCTTAGCGTTGAGTGGTTGGATGATTCCTCCACGGTGAAGCGATAAGTATCAATACAGACTTGTGCTCCCACGTACCGTCGCGTATTGGGAGACCCCTATAGGAACAAAGCCTTTATCCATAGGAAACCGTGTCGGCCACCCTACTGATCGCAATGCAGTGAACACGGCATTCACGAAGATCGACCACTCGTACCGTAAAACGTATTCTGTGGTTTTGCGAAAAGTTTGGCACACCCTCTGCCTAGAAATCCAGAGTAGTTTCTTTTGGCCTTTTTCAAACTCTATAACTGAAAAATTCCATCCGAGCATTTGTCACTTCGGGCTCATTAAAACATCGAAGCAGACTAGAGTCATCTTTAGCTTTTTCTCGACTCTTAAAAAGTGAAAAAGCAAGTTGTGTCTAAGCGTCGTTATAAAATTTATTTTAAACGGAACATAATCACCTCTTATTCCCGCGTTGATCTTAGGTTGAGAACATGGAACGCCCCAACCAAGGAATTCCACATGATGGAAATCCTAGTCCTTTCTCCTCTTGGGGAGAATTTGGTGCGCCCCACATGGCCACATTGTCGCTTCCAGGACTGACAATTGGCCTACCTATTTGGCTATTCTCAACCAATGTAGTTCAGACCACCATGGTTCCTGAACAGTCGAGTCAACAGTTAGATGAGTCTAAAGCTGCCCACCAGCCTTCCACTTCCTATAACTCTTCCTCTAATCCTTCATCTTCGCAAGGTAGAGCCGGCAAAAGCCAAGCTCCCATGGAGAAGAAGGAGAAGAAGAAGAAGGAGCCTAAGGCGCCTGGGGGCAAGCAAAGGACATCTGACAAAAATCCACACACAGCACAGACCGGGCCTAAATCGCCATGTGTCATATGTAGGGGAGACCACTTCCATAGAGATTGTCCCTGTATTCCCCGGATACTAAGGGACTGGTCCCCTCGGTTGCACAATTTGGGAGCATCAACCTCTGATAGCCATGTTGAATGCTTACCGTCAACCAGCGAAAGTGAAGGTTCAAGACAAAGAGGGGGAGCAAGATCCCCCTGCAAACTGTGTAAAGGCGATCACGCCATCCACTGTTGTCCCTTCTTAGACGAAGTGAAGAGAGTTTTGGAAGATCGTCCGGTTTCACCGGTAATACTTCCTCCTGGATACAAAAAACTCGTGCCAAGTCCTTCGTTGGTTGAAAATACAGCTGGCCCGCTCAAGTGGTCAGCTAAAGAGTCAGTCATTGAAAATAAACCCACTGAATCTAGACCAGACGAAAGTCTAAAGGTCGATACGGCAGTTGACCCGGTTCTTCCTTCAGTGGTTTCATCCTCAAATGACACTGTCACTGAAGATTCATCTTCAAATGACACCCTCACTGAAGAGGATAAGGATGACACCATCCAGATTCTTTTCATCAAAACAGACTCTGATGAGCATCAGGGCAATGCGCCCATTCCTTTATCGCAGGAAGGAACATCGTCAGGGTCATATCCGGCCGTATATTCGGTCCCACCACCAAGCAACCTGGTTGTGTCCTTTGATTGGAACCAACTAGGCAGACCCCGGTTACCAACCAGTATACCATTCAGAATCATCGTCCAAATTTATAGAATGGTAATGGCTGGAACTATCATTGATGAAGGGGCATCTGTGAGTATCCTTTCCTCTATTGCTTGGAAAGCACTGGGTTCCCCGGAGCTTTTGCCTGAGATAAGAAATCTCTCGGGTTTTGATAAAGGAACCAGTCGACCATTAGGGATCCTCCCCAATGTGCCTGTTACATTGAAAGGGAAGACCATTCAAATGAACGTGATGGTCGTTCAAGGACCCTTGGATTATAACCTACTCCTTGGACGAGACTATATATATTGCATGGGAGCTATAGTCTCCTCACTCTTTAGAGTAATGTGTTTTCCACACGAAGGAAGAATGGTCAAGCTCGTAGACCAACTTTCATTTCTGGGATCACACATCGCAAATAGTCACATACCAACCCTCAATGGTCTATTCACCCAAGAAATGTCTCCACCCCCAGTCCTCCTTCCCGATGAGTGCGAGTGATTCGGAAAGATGGGACTGGAACCCAGGGGGCATGCATCCTGGTCTGCTTCGGGCAGAGGAAACCTTGGGTATAAGGTAGAATTTCCGCGAAGGAATATGACTAGTCCGTACCCCATCCGTGGAAGGAAGAGGGGTTGTTCTAGAACAGGATTCTTTTGTCAAGGTTACTTGTTTGACAAAGAGTCATTCACCCTTGTCTATTTCGGTAGACATTGCCGAAGGAAGAGATTGATTTGCGGCAGCAAATAGAACCGTCTTTGGGTAACCAGGAAGAGGCAAGCCTCACCCATTAAAACAAATGTTTTAGTGGATAAGTAGGGGCAGCCTTGAAATTGTACTTTATACCTGGGGGCATGCAACCTTTTGGAGTGCAAGCAAGGGACGACTATTTATTTTTTAAATTTTTAGGTCCTCCCTTTAAACCTGTAGGTCTAACCCTTTAAACTCGTAGGATTAGCCGTTTCCGAACTTGCATAAAGAAAGGATGAGAGGGAGCAAAGCTTCGTGAGATAAAGCTCCATAAAAAATAGCTATCTCACAGGAGACATTTCTTATCTTATGACTGGTATTATCGAGCAGTTTTACCGTGGAATTTATGCTCGTTAAAAAATAGAAAAGTGAAGATCCGAGCAGTTTTAGCACATAGTTCATGCTCGTTAAAAAATAAACATAAGATCGAGTAGTTTTATCGTGGAATTTATGCTCGTTAAAAAATAGAAAAGCGTGAGCAAGAGTTTCCTCCAGAGTTTAAGCTCATTAAAAAATGAACCTATTCCGGTAAATAACCATTGTGATCGTAAATTTATTAGCCATAAAAATCCTTGGTCGTGTTTGCACTTGCCACCTCCACTCCATTTGGCCGATCGTTCACCCCCATATGATTGTTTACCCATTTTGAGGAACAGCTGTGAAGAGTGATTTCATTTAGCCATCCTTGTGACACTGCCGTGATTGGAAAATTCCAACCTGTACCTGGAATCTGTTGCTATCCCTGTTTATCACTCCTTCCTCAAAAGACGAGTCTTCTTTGAGCTCTTTTCATCTGACTCGTAAAATATGAAAAGTTTGCCGAGTTTTGGCCTTCCAGCTCGTTAAAGTGACCGGAAGAGCTATCCCTCCTCTAGATTTTAATCTTTTTGGACCTGAGGGATTATTACACAAAAAGGTCGAGCGCTTGTTTTATTCGGCTCATTAAAGTTATCGAAAACTCATCCCTTCTGTATTGTTTTATACTTTTTCGGACCTAAGGGATTAGATGACGAAAAAGGAATTGTGGAGTTGACTTTCTGTACCTTTTCAGACTCTCTAAAAATGAAAAGGACCGAGTTTTCCTTGTCGTTAGACTCGTTAAAATGATTAAATAGCGACAAACTTGTCTTTAGACGAGAACGAGTTTCCCTATCGCTAGGCTCGTTAAAACATAGCGATGGCCTTGCCCGAAGGGCAGGTTATAGAACAAGCATATGTTATCCTCCTCAAGCTTGACAAAAATAAAGAGGTACTGGTCAGAAATCACTGGAGAAAAATTGGGAGAACCTCAAAGCTTTAATGGTAGCAAGTCGCTCTTGAACATGACACTTTGTCCTCCATATCACATCGGGTTGGGTTGTTTCATTCACCGGTCTCATCTCCATGGTCCTCGCCAAACCATCCACATTTGGGGTAATGCTACCAATCCATCACATCAGTGTCGTTATATGTTCAAGAGATGTTGTTCAGAAAGAGTCAACCGTGTCCCATCCACTGCCATACATTATCCTTCATCCACCCATGATCGCCACCCTGAATCATATTTCACAGATTGTTTTCACCTCCACTAAAATCATTAGCTCCGTTCCGTGTCACTGATGTGGGATTCATTAAGGCCCTCCTTTGACGGATCGCTTCTTGTCGACTTCAGCTCATTATCCAAGAAGTTGATCTAGGGACAAACCCCCCAGTACTTTGAAGCTTGCATGCCTCAATGGCAAGTTTCTCACTTCCGGCGACAGGTATACATTAATGACCTTCGACTAGAAGATTTTGCGTGGTGTTCGACGCCAAGTCCTTTATTCACACCACGTGAATTGTACTGCAGAACCTTGAGGGTCATTGTCATTATTGGTGATTCCTCTCGCGCTTGTTAACGGTTTACATTATTGACCGGTAATCAAGCGATGTCTTTCCATGTTCGACTTCAGCGCAATTCTCACATGGATCGACTTGTACTTAGAGTGAAGATCGAACGAGTTTTGAAGACCCCGGATCTAGTTTCATCCATCCGGGCTGCGATATATATTCAGGAAATATAAAGACATTTGATATGTACATCATTACAGCAGATGATCATCCTACTCAAAGGATGATAATTTCAGCAGAGAATTATCAGTCTACCATCAGACGATCATCTGTTCTATGTACTAAAATGAATTTATAAAGCTGAGCATGGGAATGCCCGCCTCAGCTAGATCATGAAAGCAGAATGAAAAATAATGTATTGTATTGTATTTTATTACAGGTCACATCTCAGCGATTGAATGAACTTCGGATCCTCCTGATAAAGCATTTCACCCGATAAACGACCTCATACTTTAGGGGGCAACTGTTATAGACATTTTTGTGCCTTACAGCATGAAGCATGAAATGTCAATAATCTAAGGGATCCAAAGTCCCTAAACATGTTGTTCCTACCCCTAGAGGAACAAGGTCAGCAAACCACAACACTAAATATCAGTGCTCCACCTGAAAACACTCAAAAACAAGCTAATTCTGGATCATGTCAACTGCTACACTGGCTACCTGCACCGAATGTCAACTGCTACACTGGCTACCTGCACTGAATGAGTTTGGACATGTGGCAGACTCATTCCTCAAGGTGTCAGAGCCCAGGAAGCTTCCAAAGTGACACTTGCATCAAGGAATTCGACTGGTGATGAGTAAGAGGGTCTAGATCTCCAAGTGGAAGCAAGAACCTCCAAGTGGACTCAAGAACTGAAGAATAACTGAAGTGGGAGAGGACACTAGTCAGCTTCATGCCAGCTACAAGCTGACTCATCCTTTCTCCAAAACTCCTATATATAGAGCTCTCTCATGAGGTCTATAGAGGCTGGAATCTTGTGAATGTAAGGAATTGCTGTTGGTTTGAGTATAGAACTATTGGGTGATCTGCTTGAAGGAGGTGAAGAGGAGATTTCTTTCTGCTGGGAGGTGTTGCTGGATTGGGCCTCTTATGGTTGTAACACTCTCAGAACTTTACTTCTTCCATTAATAAAGTATTTGAGGTTCTTCTATATGCATGTGTCTCAATGGCTTTTTAATACTTGTATATTTGATTTATTCTAATCCTTGAATCAGTTATGAATGTATGCTTCTTGTAGTTTCCCTCTCTTGCCATTTTGCAGGATCTTTGTGTAGCTGGGCCAGTGAAAGAGCAAGGAGCTGGGAGCAAGCAGCAAAGAGAGAAGATTGGATCAATCATTAGCGGAAGACAACGGTTAGTGGATCTCTTTCTTCCCTCTCTTACATCTCATAAAGAAGTAATCTCGAATAGTTTTTCATTCAGTTGTTGCTGAGGTACTATCACCCTTAGAGTGGGATAGGGTCATTCCGTATTGGATACTTTTCCCAACAACAACACCCCCATCTCTGTATTAACATTGTTTCCAACACTTCCTATGTATGGAATATGGCATAACAATTTGTTGGTACTATGATTTCTACATCAATTCACCGAATAAAATGGTTCATGCTTTTATACTAAATTCCAGACTACTTTTGTCTATTTTAAGGATATCCTAATTATTGTAATTTTTGTAAGATACCAATTTAAGGCTATCGTATGAAATTAAGGGTATCTTATTGTAATTTTTGTTTCTTTTCTGAAATGGATTGGTTCCTCTTCTGCCAACATTCTTCTATAAAAAAATATAGTTCATTTCCCATAGTTTTATAAGATACAATGCATATGTCTCAGTGTTATATTCTCTTAATATTTTGACACACAGACTTATCTCTAAACATTCTATTTTTTTTACTTCTGTGCAATTTGTAATTCTACAGTTATTTTAACTTCCCCATTACTTCTCTTTCATTATGGCTAATGATGTAGTTGTAATATTTTTTCTTTCCCTTGACTTTAGTTTCTTTCAACCCTTATGATAAAAAATAAATGGTGCTTCCCTCAATTGTTTTACATATTCGAGATAATTAATTTACTCTAAGTCTTTACCCGAAGTTCTATTCTTTGGTTTACATCTTTAAGGTTTAACAAACTAAACTCTTATTTTACACATATAGCTATTCAATGGAAAAGGGAAATAAAAATTCAAACTTCATACAATGTTAGCTATAGTAATGTATATAATGAAATATTACCCTATTAGCACAGGTTATTTTCTCATCCTATTTATTTTCATTTTAGAAATTATACCACTATGCCTATTAGGATTTGGCCATGCCAAATCTTGTCATGCATTTTGTTTACTAGATCGATTACTGTAGCTTTCACGACTCATGTCAATTCATGGGTAATCTACCTGCATATGGAATCTAACCCAAGACTAGGTATGCACTATGTTTTTCTACATTAATTCATAGCATAAATGATCATATAACTATACTCATACTAGGCGTTTATGATGCCTAATTGATCTAGATCTTTTGACTAAAATTAACTCAGATCTTTTCCTTTTGTGATGTTAGCAGAATTTCATGTGAAAGAGTATGAAAAAACACATGTGCATACCTTAAAGAATAAGGAACGTAAAGACAACCATCAAAACAAAGAACACACGCAAGTTCATAATGGAGTTCACCTGATGTGGGTTAAGTCTCTAGGCTTGGTGTTCACTATCGGGAGGTCACTTCACTAATTTCTATAAGATCATGATGAATACATGATGTGTTATCTGTCAATACAAGGATGAAATCCCTTAACTAGAATGGAATGTCTCTCCACGATATGTTCTTCTATAAGAACTGTTACTCATATAAGCTCTCGTTCAACATGAAAAAATATCAAAATATCACATGAGGTGGCATACAAGGATCCTCCAATAAAATTGAAAACATAGATCTAAACAACAAAGCATCATCTCAGAAAAAAAGAAAAATAATACATGGCGTAATTCAACCTATAACTCGACTTTCGTGGACGGCCTTAAAATTCATAACTTTGTTCAAGAAATGGATAAAACAGTGGAATTATTGGTTAAAAATCATGAAATTTGACTGTAAACTCAACCCCCTCCTCACTCGTTAAAATTTTAGCTCCTTCGGAATCTCAAGGATTCATCAAATATTCTCTTAGGCAGGTTAACCAAAATCTGGCTCCTTAGATAAAGAAATGGATCACATCATCATATTCCTTGCGAAAAAAGAGAAAAATGACTATAAAGTTGACATGGTTCTAGAACTGTGATTTTCGGCCCTCCAAGGAATCTTTCAGATTCCAGGCAGATTCATGTGTTAAGGTTTCACCTTCATGGTTCCACCCTCAACATTATAATTCTAAAAAATTGACTACTCAAATTAGAATACTAATCACACCATCAAACTCCTCATGAAATTCTGGTTAATCTTGTTATAAACTGGGCGTAATTTTGACTTTGTCAAAAATTGGCGAGAGGGAATCTTCAATATTCCTCACAATCATCAAAAAGATTCTCCACAAAATATTCTCCTCTTTTGAGATTTTAGCTACATGGTATTGGCCTCATCTGATCCTCGTTCCATTTGGATTATTGCATGGTTCCACTGTTTGCTTCGTTTTTCTCTCGAATGAATAAAATTTGGGCTTTTAAATAACATTGGCCATTGATCACAAAGTTATGTACATGGTCTGTTGGTAAGTCAAATCGATAACATTGGCGTGGCTCGGGGAGTAACCCCATCGGATCCCATTTTATGTGGTTTGTTTGCTATGTTTTTCTTGGCAGGAAGTTCGCGTATATTTTAAATTCATTTGTGATGGGTGTCGCCCGTGGGGTGAGTCGACTAAATCGGTTGGGCGGCTTCGATCCCCGCAGACTGCAACTTTTGGTCCGCGTTTTTAGGTATGTTCATTGGATGATTAACAATGGAGGTCATATATAATATATACATTATATATAGTGACACGCCCAGTCGACGTACCCCCTTTTTTAATATTTTTTATTTTGAATTGCAATAAGAGGTTGACCACGACCCTTGTAGGGTTTACTCGAAAAAATAAGGTGACAATTTCGCCATTTATGACTACCAGAAACTTTCACCGTCAAGTTCCATTTTGTCGCCTGTTCCATTTTGTGGCCTGTTTAACTATCACCAAATTTGGCAGCTTCACCAAATTGAGCAAGTCTTCTAGTTTGAGCTGGCCCCAAATTTAGTTAGTGTTGTGCCAAATTTAGTGAGTGGACCTAGTTCACTAAAACTTTGACTCTAAATATCTTGACCATACTATCCTAGATTTGAGTGCTATTTGTGCCATTGGAATCAAGATGACTAGCTCTAAATTCTAGTCCTAGTTTCCATGAAATCTAACATTGTTTTTTTAGCCTTTCTAGAGCCACCTAGATCACTACTACGTGCAAGGTTTCTAATAGGGTAAATTATGATGTTATCTCCATATTTTAGATGGAACGGTTGGTCATTACAAGATTTCATAGTTGGACCAACAATTCAATTTTTTTAGTGGAAATTAAAGAATGCTTAGCAGCCTTGTCGATGTCAACAAATAAATTCTTCAAACAGAAACAATGGTGAAAACATAAATGTTATTAGAAAATAATTTTTAAGTATCTGATATGATATCATATTTTTCTGTCTTTTCTACTTTGAATCATCATGCGAAAGAAACAAAGTTATAATTTACTCCGACGATAGTGTTATTTACTAAATCAAAATAAAACTCGAAAATTTGTAATTAAAGATTTAAATGTAAACCCTCGTTGTGTTGTCTTACTATTTTTTATGACACTAAGTGAGGAGACTAAGAGTGAGCAGAGGCAAGCTAAGCCAAGCGGGTTGAGGTAACGCAAGAAACAAACACCAATGAATAAAAACATTGCGCAACCAAACTCTAGAGAAGGAGCCCAGCAATACAAGACTGAGGACATTAAACCAAATTCTAGTGGACCCAAGACAAAAAAAAGACGTGACTTTGCATAGACCAAAAAGATGCAATTCGAGCATGATAGAACCCAAATATAAGTTCATGACGTTTCCATCATCATCTTTTAAACTTTCTTCACTTCAGCCATACTACTCATATTTTACCAACATGCTCAAAATGCAATGTAACACTCCTAAGAAACGAATGATACATCAATATAACCATGATTTGACCGTTAAAATTTCATTTTTTTGCCATGTTTACTACCACCACGATTCATCGGTCGAACTTAATAATCGTTAAGTGATAATGTATATAGTGTTAACCGTTTCATCCAAGTAAATAG
Organism: Pinus tabuliformis; assembly: GCA_031772625.1. Classification (NCBI taxonomy): domain Eukaryota; kingdom Viridiplantae; phylum Streptophyta; class Pinopsida; order Pinales; family Pinaceae; genus Pinus; species Pinus tabuliformis. The sequence continues at coordinate 884,980,255 of CM062820.1, read as the reverse complement.
TTACAAATCATTAATAATGTTTTATCCCTATATATATTTTTTCAACTATCTTTTAACCTCAAATCAATTATCAAGGTTATGAACGATTTGTAAGTTAAAAAATACAGTTCGTAGCATATGATCATTCAAATATAATTTGTAGCATATGATAAAAAAAATACACTTCATAATATATGATCATTGAAATATTGTTCTTATCATACGATAAAAATACAGTTAGTAGGGATATTTCGACAACATTACTCATATTTTAAAAACATGGTGGGAACATAATGTAATGTGCGAAGAGTCCAATGTGATGTACGACAACACAGACACGCCGTACCAACACTACCATTGAACCATTCAGATTTCTTCTTTGCCACATTAGCATGGCCAAAAATCATCGGGCTAGGTTAAATATCATTTCAACTTAAATTGAATTTCAACTACAATGTTTTGCGCTGCCAAATACCACAACCATAGGTAAACCATTTACATGAAGCATATCCCAAGAATATTCCACGAACAATCAATAATGTTGGTCAATTTAAAAAATAAAATAAAATTTCATAACCCCTCATCCACTGTGAGTTGAAATATACACTTATCAATGTAATTTAAAAAAATTGTAATATAACAAATGAAATTGAATCTAAATATTATGGTTATTAATACTTAAAAAAAAAAAAAAAATAGATTTATATCAATAAAAGTATTCATAATTTGTTTTCTAATTCTAAATTTAACATCTCATTAATTTGATTCTGTAGGGCAAGAATGTTGTATATTTACAACAAAATGGTATTTCAAATTATATGATTAAAAAATAAACTATAAATAGTTGCAGTGTATATTTACATTATAAGGGGTTCCCCTTTCAGAAGAAATTCCTGAGTTTCCACTTTGTATTGAGTGGATTGAAAAATTGTTGGCCATTGGATTCCACCACTGAATCCTAGTTGAATTGTGAACCAACTATTTTTTTTAGTCATTATCAACCAACTCATTGTGTTCAAATGTTATCAAAGAAAGAGATGACCTCAAAAGACAATATGGTTTCACGCACACTCGAAGGTTTGAATTCAATTTGTCACATTCCACTTGTGAGATCTAAGAGTTTCATGAGGTTTGGTTCATGAGTCTAAATCTATATAGAAATGGGTTCTTTTGTTGAAAAACATGATCAAGGGAAGGCAAAGTCTAAAAATTTCATGTCCATGTTGAAGAAGGTTGGATTGCAATTATCTATAGGAAGAATCACTATGTTACTTTTGGATGAAAAGTACGTAGACTATGTCGAGGTTGGTTCTCCAGTGTACCTCACCATTGTTCTTGAATATTTGGCTACTGTGGTTTTAGAACTTGTTGCTAATGCTCACCGATATAAAAAGAAGAACAGTATAGTCCTCAAAGAGCATGCCAACCAAGGATGCATGCCACATTGCTACCTCAAAAGTCTTGAGAATTATCAATCATATGAGAATATGAATTGTTGAAGATAAATGTTGCATAGGTTTTTTTTTAGCCATTTGTTTTTTTTTGGTTCCCTCTTTTCCCTTATCGACATGCAGATATAATTATGATATTGTGGACTCGATGCACTTTCATATGTAGGCTCACCATCCATTAGAAGCCCCACATTGTGAATATGCAAACAAAAACAGAAATGTCTATTAGCTATTATGTGTATGACCCCATGTTGATGGTGTTGGACCTGCAAACATGTCACGGGATCTCCCTAGCAAGAAGTCCCAACTAGACCTCATATCGTTTTGTGTAGGAGTCCCAGAAGTGGGTCATATGGTATCGCCTTGACTGCGCTTTCGTACAGAGGCAAGTAAGATTTCCTTGTTGGTAGGAAAGGTGTGACATATGCAGGTAGTCAAGGAAGGTGCATGAGTGGTTCTAATACACGGAGGGTGAGGTGAGTGCACCCCTTGGAAACCTTTGAAAGCATCGAGTTAAGAAGGGAACACACGAGGAAAGATGCATCAAAACATGGAAGGAAAGTAAGCTAGCAATATAAAGTGATGGTTAAACCAACAACACATTTCAGTAAGATTCATACATAGATATAAAAAAATAGGTACACATGCATGTGTAAGCAAACAAATACATATATCGTTTAGAGTAAACGAGATCGTTGAAACACAATATGAAATATGCATGAAATGTCATGGCTTGGTTATATTAAGAAGTGTAAGTTCCAGTCATACAACACAACCATGACCAACCACTAGGTCCGACAATGGAACGTTACAGTCATTGTGCCTACTCCTCCAAAGAGATATACTAGCTTTGCACAGTGGAGAAGCCAAGGCTCATTAAAATACTATCCAAGCTCTCTCTATGCTACTCCTATCGGAAGCTTGGTTAACTAAAAGCCTCTACAATGAGTTATGAGGTACTATACATAGAAAAGGGTGGGGTGGCCCTTAGCATTCCCCTTTGTGATTTTTCATCTATCCTCATGACTCTTCATCTACTATATGACTGCTACATCCAACTATGGACACTTGAACTTCTACTTGACAAGACATCACATATAATCTGCACATGTACCCATGTGAGAAAAAATATGCTTGTGCAAGCCATGCAAGACATCACTATGACTCAGAGAACTGTGGGAAGACCAGCTCCTTGACATCCTCATGGTTGTTGACGATGGCGAACTGATGTCATGCATGGTAGTCCATGATGGTGTTTTTGTACTATGTGGTGACATCTTTCTGGAAACAAACTCTTGCCTCCATAGCATTAGGGTAGACTGCTCAAGCTTCTTTGTCCAATTCGTCTGATAACATGCACATCGCTATCTTGAGTGCGGCAGAACTAGTGACATACTAATGCATGGTGTCTACACTCATCACCAAGTCTGGGTTGATGGCTATGTGAATCAACTCATCAATGTATGAGTCAAGATCCAGTCGGACTTGTGCCTTTGTCTTTTCCTTGTTGAGTGTCCCAATATATGGGATCGGGTGTGCACACACAACAACATCTATACTCCTAAATACTTGTGTATGGGAAGCCTGTAGACTAGTGATGAGCTGGAGAGATATTCATAGTTTTGAATTTGACTCCAGATGCATTCCCTCAGCTCGACCACTTTGGGCTTCATCATCTTGGGGAAGTGTAATGGGGTTCCCTTGTATCTCATTGTCCATGTTTTCATGTAATCAACAACAGCATCCATGTTCGACAAGATACAGGCTCCCCTAGCACATTGTTGTTGCCAACCTTTGAGATGGACAACTACTTTATGCACGGTGCTAAACTTGGAATACAACGCCTACATGACTGTCTCAAGGGACAATACTTCATCTTGTATTACCTTCTTCAACTCTGATCGGGCAGACATTGTAACGATTTCTCCTGCATTCTTGGATGTTTGTAACTCCTTAGCCATTCACTCATTCTTAGCTATCAACAAGTGAACACTCGAGCCAGTGGCTTAGGCATATTCTCTGGTAGCAACGACCAATGCTGCTAGATTCTTGTGTAGGCCAAACAAGATCACTCATTCCTCAAATTATCCAGGATATGTGTGATCATCCAAAGTTAACACTCTGCGAGATTGCACAACTCTATGTTGGGACTCATCGAATGAGATGTTGTGCATCTCTCCCTTTGCATTGTCTCCAAGGATTTCACTATCTCCTTGCTCACTTGGGACTTTCTCCTCTTCTAGATCTGGTGAAGGTGGTGGGTCGACCTCTTGGTGGTAAGGCATGAGGTCGATGTCTTGCTCTAACTCATGTTCCTTCCTGTTCGTATCCATCTTCTCAAGTGCTTGTTCAATCTCTTGAGCAAAGTCCTCCTCCTATTTCTCACCTTGTCTACTTGCTGCCAGCTATTCAGATGAGTCAACTACCTGTACGAGTGCAGTTTCATCTGTCTGTCCATGTTGTGCCCCCTACCGTACGTATTCCTACCACACTTCCTTCTCCTATCTACGCAACTAATATTCCTTCTAAAGGTGCTCATTCAACTCATGCAACTCCTCTGTTTCCTCCATTTTTCGTTTTTCTCTCTGCCTTTGCGCATTCGTCATATCACATTGTTGTCTCTTCGTATCTATTTCCAAAGATACTTTCTGGACAAGTGGGTCTTCTTGGAAATTGCAGCTTTGTTCCTCCTCCATGTTGTCAACATTATTCCTCTTGCCTTTTTCGTAAACCGGTATGTTTACCTCTATTGCTGCTACTACTGGTTCTCTCCTAGATGTTGCTTCCTGTTGCTTCACTAACCATTCCATAGTGATGTTGACCGGTTCATTGTGCCTGGATAAGTTGTAATAATATCTCCATGGGTCCTCCTCTACCCAATGACACACCTCGTGGATCCACTAAATCTGTACCCTCATGCAGTGATCTTTTACAAAATAATGCGGGTCATATGGATTGTAGCTTCGGGCATCCAATGGATATTTCTTGATTTCATCTGCTTTGAAATATGCATTCTTGAAATTTCATATCTCGTATAACCCCATTCGCAACAGAAGGGCAGGACAAGGTTCCTTCTTCCTCTAGCACAACGTAGCTAACAATCCTACCGAGATGTGGTATGATACTTCCTGCATGCCAAGCTTGTCTAAGACAAACTTCGGTAAAACATACATAGGCTTCTCCATGTTGTACATCCATATGAAGGTTTCAGATGGTAAGACATACCAATCCACTATGTCGATCAATGCTTCCATTGCTACCTTTGAGATGCAAGGTAGATCCTGCTCAAATATCATCTTGTACACCGGGGTGGAAAAATGATTTGACAATTGTGTGATAACTCCTTTGAAGCTGCATTCGGACAACATTTTACAATAATTTTTCACCTAGGTCTTTGCCAATGTCCATGCCCACTTCAAGCTAGAGAACTCTTGACAGGACCATATTGCATCCAAGATGTAAACAAACATGTAGATTTCTTCTTGCTAACCTTTGGGTGGTTGTCGATCTCTTGTTACCTATTCCTTCAACCTGCGAGCCAACATGTCAGACCAATTTCATGCTTTGCATTCACTGGCCAGTTGGTCCAATGTAATCACCTAACTCTACAGGAAGGATTCCATGCTCTCTTGGCCATACAAGTGACATGTAAAGATGACCAAGTATTGATATGCCTTCCACAGTATCTTCGTCTCATAAACCTATTTGGGTTTCATCCTAAATTTGGCCATCTTCATTACCCAGTTCTTCAAGATATCCCTGGAGTTCGCATTGTTGTTGGGTATGCTGAAGGGTGTCTCCATGGTGATCATTGGCTTCGAAATATGGTACATCTATTCATAATCCTATGCCCTGAAGGTAGAAATCTCCATCATGCTAACACTTCTCAATGTCATCATCTCGGGATCGGTGTGAGAGATGATCCAATGTATCATGTCCACGCATGGAAATACGAGATACCTGCATGCAATCTAGTATAAGCTAGACTTTTGAATTTTCACATAGACTTTGCAGCCTTCGATGTCTTCCCAGAATGTGCCTGCAAATTCATCATTGACCTCTTGCCATTTAAGCTTGATGTCTTTGTTTACAATCAGCTTGGTGTCTTCATAGATTAGAAAACTTGTAGAAACTCACTCAACTGCTGCTACAATTGCACTTTCGTCAGTGTCCTTTGATCCTGCTCTCTTGGAGGCCATTGCTCCTGAACTATTGAGAGGCAGACAAACACCTGCTAGATTTGGAGACATGGCGACATGCATGGCAAGAAATCTGTTAGCTAAAACTAAAGAAAACTTAAATGGATGACACACTACATACCTAGGGATTGAGCGGTAAGGATTGCACAATTTTCTTGGGAGGCCAGGAGACTCACTTACAAAACTGCACAAGAGGAATTCTAGACTACTAGGAGGTTGGCTGGCTACTAGAATTGTGCAATACGTAATCCAGACTACCCTGCCGGCTGCTAGGACTGCGTAATGCAGAATTTCAATTGGTAAGGGTTGCAGGCCTAGTGACTCCATTGTGTATGTTTTTGGGCCGTCAGTCATTGCCTCTCAGAATTGCATAATTCAAGGATGGAGGACACTCACTCAGTAGAAATGTGCATTTTCTATGAGGAAGATAGAGCCTTCCCACTCAAGATTGTGCAATATTGTCTTAGTGAGGTGGATTCCAGGCCAAGGTTTTCCAGACCCACCAACGGGAAATTGAAAGAAAATGTGGATGTGAATTCATGCTAATACTGAGTGTATGTACAATTGAATGATCGTGCATGCAAATAGTGAATGCAAGATTCATAAAGTGGAACAACATGCATGTGCATGAAGTGAGTCGTTGAATCGGCGACCATTCGTGCAAAACAATGTTATGCATGCGACAACAGTGAGATGCTAAAAAAAATTGAAATGGTGCTAGTACAAGCTAATATGCATGTAAATGGCAGTGAGAGTTCACAGAAATCAAGCAGACAACACTCACACAAGCCAAAACACAAAAGGTGACAGAAATGTTGTAAAAGACAAGTTAAGCTGACTTACTCGGAAATAGTTGAGTTGGATGTGTCGAAGAGTCCTGGATGTGCTGTGTGATGTCAGAGCTCCAATATTGATGTGAAGGAATGAGCTCTGAAGCGTCAAATAAATAAGTTTGATGGCCATGACATGCATGCCACAAATCTAGGAAAAAGGGACACTTCGAGGAATGTTTCTAAAACGATCTTTGCATGTAACTTCCAGCTGCTAAAAATAGCTCCCTAAAATATAGGAATGATTTTTACATGATGCTTGTTTCTATTTTGGGGAAAAGCTGACCCATGCATGCAAGTCAAGTGTTCTCGGTCCCAGGGGGAACTAGTCAACTCGATCGCACATGCAACAACCTACTTTCCTGAGGGAGAAATTTCCGCATTTCTGGGAGGGAGATGGGCTAGTTGCCCAGAGGGCTTCCTCAATTTTTGGGCTGAGTAGTTGACGTTTGCCCAAGATTGCATAATTTTTGGGCTAAGCAGTCCTGCTAGGTCAGAATGTGTAGCTTTTCCTGGGAAGGTTGACTCACAAGATTACGCAATTTCTAAGCCCAACAGGCTGCCAATCAGTATTAAACAATTTCTGGAGGGAAGGCTGGTTCCCCTCTAGAACTGAACAGTTTCTTGATGGAACTACTCAGCTTGCAGCTGGACCAAGTCATGCTGTTAGAAAACTAATGAAGCTCATGTACTTGAGAATGAAATACATGCTTCTAGGGATGGTTGGTAGGGAGGCTCCAAAATGAAGCTAAGGAAAAATTTTGGAGGGTGGTTATAACCACTACAACACTTGGTGACAGACTAGTAGAAATATCTAGCTCAATTAATGGACCTTGTTCATGAAAATCAAGTCTAACACCTCCAAAGGTATTGTTCAGCTCTTTATCTGTCCTGGCTTCCAGACTTGCTTGATGGTAAGATGTAGCATCTGACAAGGTCTTGGTCGATTAACACAAATTCCAAGCCAAGTCAACACAGTTTTTTCAATTGGGGATGAGGGGTATATTGGTGCACAAGTAGTATAGTCGTAAGACTTTTAGTTTTATCTCTGGTGTTGCTCCGCTCCCAATAGGCCTCAACTGTACCCCAGCAGAGTCACGTAGGAACACAAGAATCTCTCTGCTTCGAGAAAACCTGGTGAGTACCCAACTAGAGTTACTTGCATCACCTCTCTATGTAGGAAGCCTTTCTCTACTTTCGCCTTATTCATTTTCATTTTGACAATTTTCACTTTTCATTTTTTTCATTTTCATAAATTTGAATAACACTTATTCATTTCAGAGGCACAAGAGGGATTCCAACTTATTGAGAGCAGAAGAGGTTGTTCCTTCAGAGAATTAGTTTTATATATACCTCTGACGTGCTTCTTAATTTCCCCCCCTCACCTTACTTTGCTTCAGTAGGTGACACTAGTTAGTGTGCAAGTGTTATGTTTTCACCAAGGTTCACTTCGAATAGTATGTATTTTCCATTTGTATATCATGGAGTAAAGATAACAAGTTTCATACAGAGGCAGGATGATAGATAACCAAGTATTGATAATTGCACAAGTCCTCTTGTACATTACCTAGCTTGTTTCGGGAGTCAGACACAGTTTCATGTGAAACTAACCTACGAGCGCAAAACAAACAAACAAACAAAAAAACAAAGCTAAAGTAAAAGTAAATGCGAAAGAAAGAAAGTAAGAAAACAAGCAAGTAGACAAACAAACATGTAAAACAAGTATGCACACAAACATGCAAGAAAAAAAGTGAAAAGAAATCACTACTCCTACTCCTGAGCTAACAATGCGGGGCCTAATCACGTGAAGTGATACCTTGAATGCAGCCACCAGCACATTGGTTGACCCATGTTGTTGAAGGCATGGTTCACGAAGAACACAATTGTGCGAACCAGAAAACATGAAAGATATAACATTGAACACAAGCACACTCCAAGTTTAAAAGTGTCCATGGAAGATAAGTGAGCGCAAGTGCATGACATGTAGTATGTGGAATTATCACGGTGTTGTGTGACACCACATGCAGTTGTGTAGCATATGCATACTCTTTACTGTGACATGCAAGAAAACGAAAGAAACAAAGAGAACTTGTGCAGTGCACGTGTGATTTATATGTAAGATTCCTCCAATGCATGAGAGATGGGGTCATGTAGTGCAAGTGGAGGAAGTATGGTCTGTGTGTGAGATTCATCTTCAATGCATTAGATGAGTGATCAGGAGCCTCAATTGTTTCAACAATTTCCTGGTCGGAAGTGAAACAAACCTCAGGATAATGAGAGCTTCACATGACCATCATCTCAGGTTTAAGTTCCTGGAGAGTCTGGGGGGTTTCAACTTCATCAAAAGATAGATCATCATAAATAGGTGGCTTTGAAAAATCAACTCCGATAGAATCATCATCGCGATCGAATACAGAAGTAAATAGATCACGACAACTATGATGAGCAAAATCAATGATTTCACCAGCATCCTCATGATCTGATGAATCAAATAGAGGGATAGATGAGAAGCGGAAAAATTCACCCTCTGCATTTCTAGAAAAGGAGGATGAAAGGTCAAGTGGATTTTCAATGAATAGTTTATCCTCTCCATTGTCGGATGATGGAATGACATCCGGTGTGTCTTGCAAATGATAAACAATGGGTGCATCCATAGATGGAGATACACATGTGAAATCATGGATGGAAGGTTCACCAAATATGTCAAGAAATAACATATGAGGCTCAGACATAAGGGAGTCATCCTTCGCCGAGTTTTGATTCTAAAGCTCCTAGTCATACTCTTCATGAATGACAACGCATGTTGGTTGTGCAACACCAACTTTGTCAATGGCTTAATCTTGGTTCACAACAAGTGTAGAGTTCAGAATGGAAGAACAAAAGACAGTGTCATCTGGAGGATCACCCAAATATGAAGATGGAGTTTGAGGTACAAAATGCATGTGAAAAGTCAATGGACTCACAACCAAATCTCTATGAAAATTAAGCAAAGTGACATTGGGAGGATGTGATAGTTGAAAAAATATGTGTGCCTGTTCTCCAGCATCACTCTACAGTGGTGGAGCTGTTTGACGAGGGGACGATGGACAATCACTAGTGACAATGACCATGTCCATCTGTGATTGTGCAGCTCCATCACTAAAGTATGCTGAGTGAGGCATGGGCTCAAACTTCTTCTTGGGATGGACTGATTTGTTAAGAAAATACACGAATCTATCCCAAAGATAAGGAAATTTCATCTGGATTTTCGGAGCTTCAAACTGCAAGACACAGAAGCACTGCCAAAAATCCATAGGCGATTCATGTAGGGCCTTTCATTCTTGTAACAATTTTTGGTCAAGAGGTTCTGGATCAAGATGGAAGATAGAGTCAATGAGATCACATAACTTCTCAAGTGAGTGCACACTGCCAACTAATAGACTGCAACACCACCGTTGTGGGGATTCACGAAGTGTGTATGCAAGTAGCAGAATGACCTCTTCCAAATAGGACACATATGCATTCTCAAGGAATGCATAGAAGTCTTCTAAGTATTCAGGCTAGGCCACTTTTCCTTCACCATCATACGTGAATTCAGACAAGAGATGAAAAAACTCCCTTATGATGTTTAGAGGTTCGGCATGCGAAAAACATTGTGGAGGGGTGAGTGTGACATAATCCATAATAGATGTGCAAAGGTTCAAAACAGGATGAGAGGACACAACTTGTAATTTGGCCCTCCTTATAGTGCCAGAAATGTTGACGGTTCTGAACCCACCAACATATTAGTGGATCTCCTCGTAACAAATCCCAATTAGACCTTAGACCATTTGGTGTAGGAGTCCCAACGGTGGGTCGTATGGTATCACCTTGACTGCGGCTTTGCATAGAGGCAAGTAAGATGTCCCTGTTTGTAGCAAGGGTGTGACATATGCAGTAAGTCAAGGAAGGTGCATGAGCGGTTCTAACACGCGGAGGGCGGGGTAAGTGCGCCCCTTGGAAACCTGTGAAAGCACGGAGTTAAGAAGGGAACACACGAGAAAAGATGCATCACAACATGGAAGTCAGGTAAGCTAGAAATCCAAAGTTATGGTTAAATCAACAACACATTTCAGTAAGATTCATACATACATATAGAAAAAATAGCTACACATGCATGCGTAAGCAAACATTTACATATATCATTTACAGTAAAGAACATAGCTGAAATACAATATGACATATGAATGAAACATGCTAGATATGTTATATTAAGAAGTGTAAGTTCTAGTCATACCATACAACCATGACCAACCACTAGTTCTGACAGCGGAACGTTATAGTCACTACTACCTACTCCTCTAAAGAGATATACTAGCTATGCACAGTAGAGAAGCCAAGGCTTGTTACAATACTATTCAATCTCTCTCTAAGATACTCATATCAGAAGCTTGGTTGACCAAAATCCTCTGCAGTGAGATATGAGGGACTATATATAGCAAAGGGTGGGGTGGCCCTTAATGCTCCCATTTGTGACTGTTCATCAATTGTCATGACTCTTCATCTACTCTGTGAGTGTTACATCCAACTATCGACACTTGAAATTCCACTTGACAAGACATCACATACAATCTGGATATGTACCCATGTGAGACAAAATATTCTTGAGAAAGCCATGCAAGAAATCACTATGACTCAGAAAACTGTGGGAAGACCAACTCTTTGACATCGTCATGGTGGTCGACGATGGCAAAATGATCCCATGCTTGGTAGTCCACAATGGTGTCCGTGTACTCTGTGGTGACATCTTTTTGGAAACGAAGTCTTGCCTCCAGAGCATCTAGCTACACTTCTTGAGCTCCTCTATCCAACTCGTCTGGTAACATGAACATAAATGCCTTAAGTATGGGTAGACCAGCGACATACTGATTCATGGTATCTACACTAATCATCATGTCTGGGCTGGTGGCTATGATCACCGACTCGTCAAAGTATGAGACAAGCTCCAGTCAAACTTGTGCCTTTGTCTTTGCCTTGTTGAGTGTCCCAATATATGGGATCATGTGTTCATGCACAACAACATCCATACTCCTAAACACCCATGAATGGGAAGCCTGTAGACTAGCGATGATCTATAGGAGATCGTTATATTTCTAGATTTGACTTTAGATGCGTGCCTTCAACTCGACTGCTCTAGGCTTCATCATCTCGGGAAATTGTAACGGGGCTCCCTTGTATCTCATTGTCGATGTTTGCAATTAATCAATAGAAGAATGCACAATTGATAAGATACGTGATATCCTAGCACATCGTTGTTTCCAACAGTTGAGATGGATAACTGCTTTATGCACAGTGCCAAAATCAGAATGGAATGCCCACATGGCTATCTCAAGGGACAATACTTCATCCAGTGCTGTCTTCTTCATCTCTTCTCAGGAAGATGTTGTAACTAGTTCTCCTCCCTGCTTGGCCATCTGTAACTCCTTAGCCATTTGCTTGTTCTCAGCTATCAAGAAGAGAATACTCGAGATAGTGCGTTCATCATACGCTCTGGTCACATCAACCAATGCTGTTGGATGCTTGCGCATGTCAAACACGATCACTCATTCCTCAAACTACACAGGAAATGTGTGATCATCTGGAGTTGACACTCTACGAGATTGTACAACTCTATGTTGGGACTCATCGAATCAGATGTTGTGTATCTCTCCCTACAGATTTTCTCCAAGGATTTCAGTTTCTCCTTCATACATATTCTTGGTGTGGTTCCTTCTACTATTTGTGCAGATCTTTTTCCTTCCCAAGTTTTCCCTTCAACTCATGCAACTCCTTCTCTATTTCCACCATTCTCTGGTTTTCTCTCTACCTTTGCACATTCATCTTATCGTATTGTTGCCTCTTCACATCTATTTCCAAAAATACTTTCTGCATAAGTGGGTCTGCTCGGAACTTGCAGCTTTGTTCCTCCTCCATGTTGTCATCAATGTTCCTCTTAAATTGGGGGAGTGCCGGTATGTTTACCTCTGCTGCTACTACTTCACATTGCTTTGCTAACCATTCCACAATGATGTCAACCAGTTCATTGGGCCTGGAGAAGTTGTAACAATATCTCCATGGGTCCTCCTCTGCCCAATGATATGCCCTGTGGATCCACTGAAACTGTACTCTCATGCAGTGATATTTTAAAAAACAATGTGATTCATACAGATTGTAACTTCGGGCTTCGAATGTATATTTCTTGATTTAATTTTATTCGACATCTGCATGTTTGAAATTTTGTATCTCGTATAACCTGATCCGCAATGGAAGAGTGGGCCAAGGTGCCTTCTTCTTCTGGTGCAACCTAGCTGACATCCTCTGGAGATGTGGTATGATACTTCCTGCATAACGAGCTTGTCCAAGGCAAACTTCGGTAAAGCATGCAGAGGCTTCTCTGCACTGTACATCCATATGAAGGTGTTGGATGGTGATGCATACCAATCCTCTATTTCGATTAGTGCCTCCATTGCTACCTTTGACATGCAAGGTGGATCCTAGTCAAATATCATCTTGTACACTGGGGGACGAAATGATTTGACAGTTGTGTGATAACTCCTTTGAAGTTGGGTTCGGACAACATTTTATAGTAAGTGTTCATAGAGGTCTCCGCTAATGTCCATGCCCATTTCAAGGCTGCGAACTCCTGACGTGCACAGATTGCATCCAAGATGTAAGTGGACATTTAGATTTCTTTTTACCGACCTTTGGGTGGCAATCGAGCTCTTGTTACATGTTCCTTCAGCCTCTGAGCCAACATGTCAAACCAATTGCATGCTTTGCCTTCACTGGCCAGTTGGTCCAACATAATCACCAAACTCTGCGGGAAGGTTTCCATGCCCTCTTGGCCATACAAGTGACATGTAAAGATGACCAAGTATTGATAGGCCTTCCGTAGTCTCTTCATCTTGTAAACCTGGTTGGGTGTCATCTTGAATTTGGCCAGCTCCTTTACCTAGTTCTTCAAGATATCCTTTGAGTTAGCATTGATGTTGATCACTGGCTTCAACATATGGTACATCTATTCATAATCTTGTGACTTTAAGGTAGCAATCTCCATCCCACTGACACTACTTAATGTCATAGTTTCGGGATTAGTGTGCGAGACGATCCAATTTCTCATGTCCACGCATGGGAACATGGGATACTTGCATGAAATTCGATAAAAAGTCAGACTTGTGAATGTTCACATAGACTTAATGGTCTTCAAGGTATTCCCCAAATGTGCCTACAAATGCATCATTGACCTCTTGGAATTTCAGCTTCATGTCTTTGTCTACAATCATCTTGGTGTCTTTGTAGATCGGCAAACTTGTAGACACTCGCTCAACTGTTGGTCCAGTTACACTTCCATCAGTGTCCTTTGATGCTGCTCTCTTGGAGGCTATTGATCCTCAACTATTGAGAGGTGGTTGAACACTTTCTAGATTTGGAGACATGGAGAAATGCATGGCAAGAAATTTGTCACCTAAAACCAAAGCAAACTTGAGGGATGACATGTAATATTCTTGGGGATTGACTAGCAAGGGTTGCACAATTTTTCCTGGAAGGCTGGGAGATTGGCTACTAGAACTGTACAAAAGGTATTATAGACTACTGGGAGGCTAGCTAGCTACTAGAATTATGCAATGCACGATCTATACTACCCTGTTGGCTACTGGGATTGTGCAATGCGCAATTTCGACTAGCAAGGGTTGTACGACCAGTGACTGCATTGCGCAATTTTCTAGGCCAGGAGTCACTGCCTCTCATAATTGCACAATGTAGGACTTGAGGAAAGTCATTGGGCATAAATGCACATTTTCTGGGAGGAAGGCAGAGCCTTCCCTCTCAAGATTGCACAACGTTGCCTTGGTGAGGTAGAGTCCGGACCAAGGTTGCACAGACTCGCCGACAGGCAACTGAAAGAATATGTGGATGTGAATGCATGGCGATACTGAGTGTAAGAAGGAGTGAAAGATCATGCATGCAAATAGTGAATGCAAGATTCAGAAAATGGAACAACATGCATGTGCGTGAAGCGAGTCACCGAATTGTTGATCGTTCGTGCTAAACAGTGTCATGCATGCGACAATAGTGAGATGCTAACTAAAATTGAAATGGTGTTAGTACATAGTGATATGCATGTAAGCGACAACAAGCATTCATAGAAATCAAGTAGATAACACTCACACAAGCCAAAACATCAAAAGCGATAGAAATGCTGCAAAAGACAAGTTAAGCTGACTTACTTGGTAATAGCTGAGTTAGATGTATCCAAGACTCCTGTTCTATGGGATGTCATATCTCCAAGATCGATGTGAAGGAATGAGATCTGAATCGTTGAATAAATAAGTTTGATGTTAATGACACTAATGCCACAAATCTAGGAAAAAGCGACACTTGGAGGAATGTTTGTAAAACGATCTTTGCATGTGACCTCCAGATGCTAAAAATATCTCCCTAAATCTAGGGATGCTCTTTGCATGATGGTTTATTCTATTTCAAGAAAAAAGAAGCCCATGCATGCAAGTCAAGTTTTCTCGGTCTCGTGTAGAACCGGTCAACCCGATGGCACATGCAATAGCCTCCTTACCTGAGGGAGAAATTTGTGCATTTCTGGGAGGGAGTTGGGCTGGCTACCCAAGGGGATTGCACAATTTCTATGCTGAGCAATTACCTATTACCTATGATTGAACAATTTCTAGGTTGACCACTCCTCCTGGGTCAGATTGCAAAGTTTTTATTGGGAAGGTTGACTGATGGGATTATGCAATGTGTAAGCCAATAGGCTACAAATCAGTATCGCACAATTTCTAGAGGGAAGTTTAGTTCCCCCCAAGAATTAGACAATTTCTTGAGGGAATTGCTCAGCTTGCAGTTGGACCAATTCCAAGGAAAAAACCTATGATGGGAATGCAACAAGCTATCATGCACAGGTTTTCATGTTGCCAGAAAACCAATGACGGTCGTTTACTTGACAGTGCAAGACATTCTGCTGAGGGTAGTTGGAAGGGAGGTAATGAAACAAAGCTAAGGAAGAATTTTGGAGGGTGGTTGTAGCCGCTACAACACCCCAGTAATGTGGCCTTTTTATTTCCTATGAATTGTAAATTTGTTATACAGAAAACACCTAAATATGTGGATACCTTATTTCAAAGAGTTCAACATTGATGCCAATGTCAATCCATTGTCCTCTAGCAAACAATAACAAAGTAGTGCTAGCTCGTGGCAAAACAAATAATTTAACCTATTCTTGTTTGGCATAATCATAATGTGATCACTACAAGAATGTTTTACAAATGTATGCCAAGTGTATCCATTTGAGTAGATACTTTTCATGGTTTTCATTTAATAGGAGGGAAGGAATAACTAGGGTTTTGTGTTGGGTTTTAGTTTGAAATTTATTGTTTCCTCATAAGTCTTGAGAATTATCAATCGACTAAGAATATGGATTGTTGAAGATAAATGTTGCATAGGGTTTGTTTTAACTTTTTGTTTGTTTTGGTACCCTCTTCACCTTTATCAGCATGCAGTCCATTTAGAAGTCTATGGACATCATGAGATTTCATATGCAGGCTCACCATCCATTAGAAGCCCTACATTGTGCATATGCAAACAAAAGAAAAAATGTTTGTTAGCTACTCTGTGTATGACCCCAATAATGTGGACTTTTTATTTCCTGTGAACTGTAAATTGGTTATATAGAAACCGCCCAAATTTTTGAATAATCTATTGCAAATGGATCAACAATGACAACAGTGTAGATATATTCTCCTCAGGCCAACAATAACAAAGTAGTGCTAGCTTGTGGTTAAACAAACCATTTAACCTATTCCTGTTTGGGATAATCATAATGTGATCACTACCATAATTTTTACCAGATTTATGCCATGGTTATCTATGAAATTATGTAGCTTTCATGGTTTTCCTTCAATAACAAGGCACAAATAGCTAAGGTTTTTTGTTTGGTTTTATATATGCACCTGTCAGCATTTGTATCATGATAATTTCTCCTACCATTTATCCATAGCCCCAAACCCTTATGATCATTACCCATTCTCTTTGTATTAGAATTCCTAGATATGCTCCACACGCCCATTTCGTTTCTCTCCTCATGCACTAGACGTGTTCCATTAATTCTGGCTTAGTCCCCCATTGATTTACTCGTACTTTGCCAAGTCTCAGATGCAACTATCTCAACCTCAATTTCTAGCTAAGTTGTGAAGGGAACTCTAAACCTCCTTTCATGCGACCACTTTAGAACCCTTATTTCCAACTCCTCCTATAAAGTAATGAACCCATGGTGTATTCTATGTTGTTGACTTGATAACAAATTCCGAACGAAGAAAAATGTTTTTCGAAGATTGACAATGAGAGCCATAGGGAAGAGAATCCTAGGAAACATGGGGAAGAGTCGAGGGATTGTTGTGTGAAGGATATATAAAAAAGAAAATGTTTTTATTAGTGGGAATAAAGTCACTATGCTTGAGTCACTGTTAGGAAAATGAAAACACCCCTTATGTGAGCATGTTGTAAAGCACCATAAAAAATGTAGATTGCAAAAAAGGGAAGTTTCCATTTTCAATTCATAAGATATTTCCCCTTACCACAAAAGTATAGCTGCCACTCTAGGAATCCATGAGAAATCATCACTAGATAAGGAACTTACATGGGAGATTCATGTGTATTTGAATAAGAATTGAGATAGTTTGTGCACAGAGAAAAGACATGAGTCTTATGGTTCCTGAGACTATATTGAAATTAATTTTGAAAGAAAATGATTATGAAGAGAATCTAAATTCTTTGAATCTATAATTTGAATATAAATATTGTACTTTATTGATTATTAGTTTATATTCATAACTTAAAAACTAATTTTTTTGTCAATAAGAGTGATATTTATGTCATATGTTTCATAGGGTTTTTCAATGTATTTTCGACCCTCAAATTTTCCCTGAATTGGAAAGTATTTGTTGGAATCACAAGTTTGAGTGCTGCAAGGGCTTTTCATGTTGTTAAATACATACATACTATTAAAAAGATATTTCAAATAACAAATATCAATATTTGGAAAAAATATGTTTTTGTTGGCGAAAAATTCCAAAATTGTATAGTCCTCACTAGTCTTTACCTTATAGGTGCTATTAATTGTTAGCTTCAAGAATCTAAATTTTACTCAAGTATTTTGGTAGGTTCATCAGCCACTACAAGAAATTTTCCTATTTCTACATTCACATCCCTTTTAATATAGATCAATAGGAGATATTTACTTGTGTTTTGTTGCGCCTTTCACTTGCACAGACTGTTATTTTCCACGAACATTGGTGTGACATAACATGTCCAATTGTGCACACTCCAATTGAGGTTGAGATTAATATACACTTCAATTGTATGATGAATAATGGCAGTGAGACAATGTGTTAGACCGTTTTTTGTCCCAATTCATGGTAATTGCACATCTCAGGGAATTGAAGTATCTTTCATGCTACTGGACTATTGTGAAAAGGATCTATAACAACGTTAATGTTGTTATTAGTGGTAATAACATCACCATGTTTGATTCATTGTTAGGATAAGGGAAACACCTATTGTGTGATTGTTTTTTAAGCCTCCATCAGGAAATCTAAATTGTAAGAAAGTGAAATTACCATCTTGAATTCGTAAGAGATTTCCCCTATCACGGGATTATAACTACCACTCTAGGAATATAGGAACAATTGTCACCATATAAGAAACTTGTGTGAGATATTGCTATCTAT
This sequence comes from Pinus tabuliformis, assembly GCA_031772625.1. NCBI lineage: Eukaryota > Viridiplantae > Streptophyta > Pinopsida > Pinales > Pinaceae > Pinus > Pinus tabuliformis. The sequence goes on along the minus strand of CM062820.1, from coordinate 884,962,061 downwards.
TTGAAGAATAATTGAGATAGTTTGTGCATAGAGAAAAGACATAATTCTTATGATTCCTTAACCTCTATTGATATTAATTTTGAAACAAAATTATTATGGAGAGAATGTAAATTAATTTCATCTGGAATTTGAATAGAAATATTTTATTATAGTGATTATGCATTTATATGCATAACTTAGAAACTATTTTTCTAGTCAATGAGAGTGATATTTATGTCATTATATGTCTCAGAGGGTCTTTCAAAGTATTTTCCAGTATAATTTTACCAAAATTGACAAGTATTTGTTAGAATATGAAGTTTGAGTGCTCCAAAAAATTTTCATGATGCTGAATCCATACATTGAGTTAAAAACAAATTTTAAATAACAAAGATCAATATCTCACAAAAAATATTTTCGTCGATGAAAAACTCTAAAATCATATAGTCCTCAATTGTATTTTCCTTATAGGTGAGCTTTATTCTAGGCTTCAGTAGGCTAAATTTTACTCATGTATTTTGATGGGTTTAATAGCCAACTACTTGCAATTTTCCCATAGTTACATTGAAAACCCTTTTAATATAGGTAGGAGCGATATATTTCCTCATCTTTTGTTGTCCCTTTCACTTGCAAAGATTGGTATTGGCCACCAACATTGGTGTGACATCACATGATCAACTGTGCTCACTCCAGTTAAAGTTCAGATGAATGTACACTCTAGTTGTACGATGAAAAATGGTAGTGAGACAAAGTGTTAGGATGTTTGTTGCCTCAATTCATGGTAATTGCATATCTCAGGGCTTTGAAATATCTTTCAGACTACTTTGGTGTTTGCAGAGGGATATTTCAAACCTATTTTGGATGGCACATGAAATTTCAACTAGATTATTTAGAAACCATAACTACTAACGATATACAACAGGAAGACCTACTCGAAGCCTTGATGTGATTTTCTTCACAGATTGAAAATTGGATTGAAGCATATTAATGATTTATGACCAAATCAGTCTACATGTTGAATGTCTTCAAATTGTATCTATTTATCTAACCTATGACCTATGTCTTAACCTTGAGGGAATGCTGGAAATTTTAGGTTTTAGGAAAGTCTCTCCATGTTCCATGAGGCTATCAAAGTGTTGACACTGTTGGACCCGCCAACATTCAGGGGGTCTCCCCAATATGAAGTCCCAATTATACTTCACACCATTTGGGATAGGAGTTCCATCCAGAATATGGATTTGTTGCCAAAATAGTGGGATTTAGTGTTATTTCTTGCGTGCAATAATGCATAGAATGACGTATTCGTGACTTTGGTGAAATAAGTCTATAACTTTGTGAAGGTCCAAGTGTAATGCATGAAAGGTTCTAACACAATGAAAGGAAAGTGAGTGAGCCCCTTAGAAGCCTATAATAGTACGCAACTTGAAAGGAACACATGAGCATAAAAAGGCATCACAAGTTATCCTGCAAAATAGTTCACAAGTTAACCATGATGGAAATATACAATGGCACGCACTCAACAAGATTCATAATAATTAAAACAAAATAGTTCAAAAGTGTTAGCGTAAATGAAATGAAATATATTAGAAACATAACAAGAATATTAGATTCTAAGACTTTTTTGATCCATAATGTAGAAATTAGTCTTTCGGATTTATCACATCAGTAGGATTGGGTTGATGATTCAAACCAACTAATGTGGTTCATCCTCAGGACAAGGTGAGAAATCAGTCGATCTGAGAGAATGAATAACAAGAATAATCCTACTATATTCGCAACATATGCATGAAAACAATTTTCTCTAAGATTTTATTAAAGTAAAAGTCCCAAGTATACGTATACAATCAACTAACCAATAGTCCCACTAGTAAAACATGAAGCCAACCCCTTCTCCTGCAAATAAATATAACCCTTGTATGCTATAGAGAAGCCAAGACTCAACAACCCTAAGCTTATGCTCCTTAGCCAAAATATCAGCCCAAAATCCCTTTACATGGCTAATGACGGTATATTTATAACAAAGTGGTGAATATTCATCTCCCTTTGTGACCTTTTGATTTCCTTCATGACTGTTTGACTTCCTTCATTGGCGACCTTTGGACGTCATTACAAAGTGACTCTTCACATTCTACAATTGACACTTGTAATTTCACTTACAATAAATTAAAAGAATGATTACAATATTGCTCATACCCATGTAACACAAAGTTGGGTAGAGTCAACTAGATAGCCTCATTAGACAAAGAAACATAAGCTTGATTTTGGGGAAACTCTAGCTCATCCATATGAAATTGTAGTTTCTTAGTCACATAGTGGTTCGAAGCCTTGTACTATGCAGTGACTTCCCCAAACTGTGTGATGGGATGAGGATGGAAGTGGACTGTATCCTCCATTGCATTGAGGTGGACTCATTTAGAATCAATTTGAATTTCCTTCTTTAGCAGGAGAAAAATGGTGTTGATCTGGACAGGGCCACCAATCTACTTCTTCATATTGTTCTTGTTCACCTCCATATCTTATTTAGTGGCGATATTCTTGAGCTGGCTGAGTTATTCATCAACATCCTTCCTAACTTGATTCATGTACTTGGCTTCAATGAGTGAGCCAACTAAAGGGATCTTATGTGATTTCACCCTAGAATTTGCGTTATTTTATAATCATGCATATGAGGTCTGAATGTTGGCGATGAATAAGCCAAGGTGTTTGTTACTCTGGATAATCATCTGAACTTGTGCTTTCTCCATCTTTTCTTGTTGCCTTCTTTTCTTTGCCAATTCAGATGGTGCCCCTTTGTGTTGCATTGACCACTCATGCATGGAAGCAATTGTTATATGGATAGCCTTGAAGGCTTTAGTATTTATTTTAACTTCTATTGCATGTTGTGCAAATTGACAACTACTTATGCTCAGTGACAAGCTCCTCATAAAGTCTCTACATGGTCTCCTCCCAATGGTTATACTTCACCAAGTATGGCTACCTTAAGTTCTTTTAGATATACCTCTGCAAAAGCTACTTTCCAAATCTCTACTTGGAGTTGCTCAATTTGTTTCCTTACAGCCTGCAATTTATCTTGCGTATGCCTATTCTCGGCCATTAGATACACCATATTTGACTTGGTAGCACCTGTAAAGGCCAATTTGGCTGCAGTATTGGCCTATGGATTTCTCCTAGTATCCATTAAAATCACACTTTATCTAATGAATACAAAATATGAAATATTGTTCGAAAACTGTTTCTTTCTTGCTTGTACAATATCTTTTTTAATATCATCATAATTTTGATTCTACATATCAATGACCAGACCATCATCAAGAGGAACAATTTCCTATTCTTCACTTAGAGCTTTCTCTGCTCTCAGTGGATGGGGGGTTGAATGGTGACCTACTAAGTACTTGAAATAAGATGAAAATCTTTGTTTAGTGGCTTAGGTTCCAACTTAATGTTTTGATTCATAATCAATTCCTCGACTTCTTAAGCACGTTCCTTCTCCTATAGTTGTTTTTTATCCTCTTCTAGTAGCCAGTTCTTCTCTTGTTCTTTGGCATGTTCCTATGTTTCTTGTTCTTATTGTATTCTCTACCTTTCTTCTTCCAATATTTTCTACTCTTTTTCCTCCCTTTGCTTCATCTCTTCCTCCTTCTTCTTGTATTTCCTAGTCTTTTCTACTGTTGTGGCCACTTTTAGGATGATTGGATTTAGCTTCATCTTATGACTCTACTCTTCCACTAAACTATGTGCAACCTTCCTCTTTCCCTTTTTATACACTGGGTTGTGCCATTTTGTTGGCTCTACCTCTAGAATGACTTATTTCTAAGGAGTAACGTATCATGTTCCTGCAAAGCTAACTATTTTTCAAGACTTGGAGGCATTATAATAATTATTGATATTTTCCTCCTTGGGCCTGTAAAATGTCCCACTTGGCCATTGGAAATGAATCCTCGCACAGTGTTATTTACAAACATTCCTAGGATCATACAGATTAAAGTCCAAATGATCGAATGTGAATTGTCTATTTAGTTGCCTTTGATGTTTGTAACCTTCAAATTCTAAATCTTATACAATCCAATTTGCAAAGGAGAACAAGCCAAGGTTCCTTCTTATTCTTATGGAAAAATCTTGATAACCCTAAGGAAATATGATAAGGAACTTGTTTCGTGACCAACTTGTGAGTGGCATACCTCAGTAGAACATGTGCAAACTTCTGACTACCAAACACTCTAAGGAAAGTGCCACATGGTGAGGCAAACAAATCAAATAATTCTGGAATTGCTTCCATTTCCCCACGGAACATGAAAGGTCACTCTTCCTGAAGTATTAACTTATACAATGGAATGATGAAGTAATCAGTCATCTTTCTAACTACTCCTTTGTAACTTCACTTTGAAAGCATCTTATAGTAAATGTGCATAGTAGGTCCTCTTGGTGACCAAGTCCAACTCATGCCAGGAAAATGGTACTTAGCACATATTGCATCCACCAAGTAAGTAGACATGTCGAAACTAACTTAATTACCTTTGGAGTATTTATAACATTACATACATGGGTCTACAATTCTTGAGCCAACAAATATGACTAGTTGAATCATTTTCCTTCATTCATAACCTGATTAAGTAAGAATTTCCAGCCCTCTAGAAAGGTCTCAGTACTTCTTTGGACATATATCCAAAAACATATAACTGTTATGTACTGATAAGCCTTCCTAAGAGCTTTGGTCTTGTAAGTGTTGTTGGGTGTTCATCGCAATTCAGATGACTCTTTCATCCAAATTTTGATGCGATTCTGGTGGATATTGGTGGCCACCCACCTATTCCACTGGCACCTATTTTGGTGGATTCTGGTGGATGTTTCTTTTAGTTTTTCAGTTTCCTTACTTGTAGCACAATTTAGTAATTTTGGTGTTTTTTTGGGTCTTGAACTTCCAAAGCCATTTTGAGGCCCTAAACAATGTTTTCTAGGAAATCTGGGAGCAGTCCTCAAATAGATCTTTCTAATGAGGTATTGTGCATGTCAAACAAAGATCGTATGCCAAAGTTACCAACCCGAGAAGTTGATGTACCAATTTACCCAAACGGGGCCCATAGTTTGGCGCTTCATCTCCTAAGGTTAGGTTTTTGGATGTTTATGGTTTTCCATTATTTCTCAACAATAAATAGGCCTTTGAGCCTCATTGTAGCACAATTCAGAGGCATGTAGCCACCACATCTCTTCTAAGAGATAATCTACCATCATCCGAGCTAGTCTTATTTCCATCCTTTTTGTAAGCATATTTCAGTATTTGATATTAATGGAATGAAGTGTTATTTATATTGCATCTTTGTATTTATCATTATATCTATAATTTGTTGCATTCCTATTTAAATCCGGAGTAGTGGAATTAGAGAGGTCTTCTCTTTCTCCTTTTTTATTTGCATGTCCCCAATGAGGTCGGTATATAAGGAGCTAGGGCTCAATCTGCTTGAACATTTTCAAGATCAACTTCGCAAACCCCAATGGCCACCAATGGGGGAAGAAAAGAAAGATGAGGGGGTAGAAGATCCTATCAAAATATTGCTCAAGGAGGCCCTCGAGAAATAGAGCAATGCGATGATGGATAACTTTGACAAGATCCTTCAACAGTTGCCCAACAACAGTGCATCCCCATCCAGCAGCCACTCTTGAGGCTCCACTCCTTTTAAGGTACAAGTAAACTTGGACATTCCCATTTTTGAGGGAAAAATATGTGAAGACACCATAGATAAATGGTTAAATATGGTTAAAGGATTTTTTTTCTTCATGATTTTTCCAGCCGAGAAAAGATTACTTCTTCTCTTCTCAATGCTGCCCCCCAAGTCAACGACTAGTGGGAAACCTTCTATGAGTAGAAGGATTAGAGAAGGAGCTCATTGTTTTCAACCGCGCCCACTTGGAACTCGTTCCGAGATGCCATCAAGGAGTAGTACTACCCTGTTGGGAGCTATGAGGACAAATACATAAAGTGGACAAGAGTGCGAGAGGGAAGAGACCAATATGTGCCAGAATTTACCAATGTTTTTCATATCGTTCACACGAAGTTGGGTATCGAGGATTATGAGAAACATTTGGTTCTCAAGTACTGTGGCTACCTGCATAGGTACATCCAGGATGAGATGGAGTTCCTAGACATCTCCTCACTCAACACGAAATACCAATATGCTATCAAGATTAAGAAAAGATTTAAACACAAGAAGGGAGACTTTGGACCTACGAATCCAAAGCAAGGGAAAGGTGCCCCCAAACCATAGAACAAAGGACAAAGCCAAGGCGGGGTGGCCCAGGACAACCCGTCAAAGTCACAAGCAAAGAACAACACCACGAAGCCGAAGAAGGACACAGAAAGTGGTTTGAGTTCCATAAGAGCTCCACTCACAACACAAGTGACTGTCGGTCCATGCAGTCACTAGTGATCGAGCTAAAGGCTTAATCAAATGCATGTTTCTACTCTGAGTCAGAACTTGACAAGGGGAATGACAAAGGGAAGAATATTATTAATGCGTAACCTAATGCCACCATTGCCACCACGAAGATCCAGAAGATCCAGAGGAGGAGGAGCGCCTCTTCCACTCCTTGATGTGTGTAAAGGGTTCCCCACTATAGTTCATTGTCGATAGTGGGAGCCAAAAGAACCTCATTTTGGTAGGGGTCATGAAGAAACTAGGTTTATCGACCACAACACATCCAGAAACATACACCATTAGGTGACTTCACCAATGATAGGATCTTTGCGTGAGTGAGCACTGTCACCTTCTATAGAGCATCAAGCCCTTCACAGATGAGGTATTATGTGACATTGCTCCCCCTCGATGTTTGTGATGTATTATTAGGCCAACCATACTTGTGGAAGTGACATGCTATGTATGTGTCAAGGCCTTGTGATGTTATTTTTAGTTTGGGAAATAAGTTGTACAAGATACCGGAGGTAGCAGTGCCTACCACCATCTCTTTGGTTACTTCAAAACAATGTAGTCAGCTCATTTCCAAAACCGGGAAATTTGTTTTCTTGATGGTACGCCCTCAGGGAATGAAGAACATAGTGGCCACGACCTCCAGATAGGGCCCCTCCGCATGATAGCAACAAATGGACAAGGTCATGGAGGAGTATGAGGACATCATCACGTCCCCCGTAGGGGTGCCTCTGAAATGTCAGGTCAAGCACTCCATCGATCTAACCTCAGGTGCACCACCGCCCAATGGACCAATCTATTAGTGCTCTGTTCTGGAGAACAACGAAATAAAGAGGTAGATTTAGGAGCTGCTAGAGAAAGGTGACATCCAACAAAGTTCATTGCCCTGTGGGAGCCTGATCGTGTTGGTACAGAAGAGGGATGGGACTTGGAGACTCTGTATTGACTATCGGGTGCTAAACAAGATCATTGTCCAGAATAGGTACCTAATCCCACTGATCGATGAACTTCTATACCAGCTAAAGGGGGGAAAATATTTTAGCAAGATCTACTTGAAGTCAAGATATCACCAGGTACCAATCGAACCCTCCGATGTGTGGAAGACTGCCTTCAAAACCAAGGAGGGCCTTTTCGAATGGTTGGTTTTGCCTTTCAGGTTGACGAATCCTCCTGCAACTTTGATGAGGTAGATGGATGACATCTTGTGGCCATTCATCAACTTATTTGTATTGGTATACTTGGATGACATCCTCATCTTTAGCTAGAGCTAGGAAGAGCACCTCCACCACATCCGACAGGTTCTCCAAACACTACAACAACATAAGCTATGTGCCAATTTGGAGAAACACACTTTTGGCATGACCCAGGTTCACTATCTGGGATACAATATTTATGGATGGGGGGTGCATGTGGATCCAACCAAGATCCAAGTCATTCGGGATTGGCCAGCTCCAACCACTCTGATAGAGCTCCGCAGCTTTCTAGGTCTTGCTAATTTCTAGCACACGTTCATGCTGGGATTCTCTCATATCACTTGGCCCTTAAGTCAAGTCACCAAGGGAGGAGTGAAAGAAAAAATATTTTGTTCTAAATATCAACATAAGGCATTCATAGAGTTGAAACATCACCTCTTCTCTACACCAGTTCTCACATTACCAGACTTGCAACAGCCATTTGAGATCGAGACAGATGCCTCTGACTATGCTATTGGGGTAGTCCTGACTCAACAAGGGCATCTAGAGTAATATCATAGTGAGACACTTTCAGACACAGTATAGAAGTATCCCACTTATGACAAAGAGATGTATTCCTTTATGTAGGCCTACCAATAATGGAAGAATTACATTTTGGGGAAGGAAACAGTCATCCACACAGACCACCGACCCCTACAGTTCATACAAATGCAAGGGAAGTTGCAGAATGATCGCCATCAAAAGTGGTCCACATACCTGCAACAGTTCCATTTGAATATCAATTATAAGAAAGGCAGCACCAATAATGTTGCAGATTTCCTCAGCCGACCACCAATCACAGCATTAACGATCGTGCTTAACTCTTGTGGGCACGTGACTTCTCATTAGCCACTTCTCTACAAAAGTGACCTAGAATTAGGCGACACATACTAGACAATCTTGGAGGGTCAACAAGTTTTTGATTTTCACCTCCATGTTGCCCTGTTATACCACTTGGGACACCTTTGTGTTCCTTCAAGTGAGCGTGCCAAGATTATTTGGGAAGTACACTATAGTCTGGCCATTGGACATTTCGGGGTCAAGAAAAAGGTGGAAGTACTGCAAAAGTATTTCTATTGGCTAAAACTTTGATAGGATGTCGGGAAGTACATTAGATCCTGCATTGCCTCCATCATTGCCAAACTGACCATCAAGAAGCAAGGCCTCTATACTCCATTGCCTACTCCTAGTTGACCTTGAGAATCCATCTCCATGGATTACATGTTGGGCCTTCCTTCTACTAAGCATGGCAATGACTGTATTTTTGTGGTCGTTAAAATATTCTCGAAGATGGCCATTATGGTGGCCAACAAGAAGAATATCATAGTAGAAGTGACTGCTAAACTCTTCTTTCAATGAGTGTGGGTGCACTTTTGGATCCCATAGTCTATCATCTCATATTGGGACAACAGGTTCCTCAGTACATTTTGGTCTAGTCTCTAGTCAATGCTGGACACCATGCTCAATAAGTCCACAACTTTCCATCCCCAAACTGATGGCCAGACAAAGGTTGACAATAGAATGTTTGTACACATTCTGTGCATGTACAACTCAAATCATCCAAGTACATCGGATGAGAGTCTCCCATATGTATAGCACAGTTATAACCGAGCTCTCCATAGCTCGACTGGCCATAGCCCTTTCCAGGTGGGCTTGGGATTTCAGCCACTATGTCCCATTGATGTGCCCATACCATTTGTAGCTACTCAGGCATATTCGGCTCATGTCCAGTCTGAAAATGATAAGGAAAAAAACTTGATTGAACACATCCAAAATATCATCTAGTGCGTCCATGACATTATAAAGAAATCAAATGCCAAGTACAAGCAACGACATGATGAACATCGGGTGCCACACATGTTTCAGGTGGGCGATAAAGTCTGGTTGCATTTACTGAAGGAATGCCTTATCGAAGCCTATTGGAAGCTTGGAGCACTCTGATATGGTCCTTACACCATTACCAATTTTGTGGGAGACAATGCATTTGAGCTCAGCATTCCCCCATTCCTTGGCCTGCACCCAGTGTTCAATTTGGATCACCTTTGACCATACTTTCCACCACTTCTAGACACATCAGCTATTGCAGAACATCTCACACCTACAAAGTTAAATACAAATTGCATGGAACAAGCCACAAATGATCAGATCATGGACACACGGATCAAGAACACCCATCATTAAAGGATCCAACTATATCGAGTTGTCAAAGTAGGCCAACTCTTTCACCAGGGAAAGTCACTCACTAGGGACCAAGTTCACCAGAAGTTTCCTCATATCATGGGGGAACTCAAAGCAATGGGGACCATTGCTTCCTAAGGTGGGAGGAATGATCCAGGTGAATATTGGTGGCCACCCACCTATTCCACTTGGACCCTGACCATTTTTTCCTTCATTTTTTCAGTTTCCTTATTTGTAGCACAATTTACTATTCTTGGTAATTTTTTGGGTCCTCAACTTCCGAAGCCGTTTTGAGGCCCTAAACGATGTTTTCTGGGTGAAACGGGAGAAACATGGGTCTTTGCCTGATGTTTCTCACTCATAACTTGTATTCCTCCGATAAATATTTCTAACGAGGTAGTGTGTGCGTCAAACGGAGATTGTATGCCAAAGTTATGAACCGAGGAAGTTGATGTACCAATTTACCCTAATGGGACCCATAGGTTGGTGCTTCATCTCCTAGGGTTAGGTTTTTGGATGTTTATGGTTTTCCATTGTTTCTCAACATTAAATAGGCCTTTGAGCCTGATAGTAACATAGTTCAGAGGCATGTAGCTACCACATTTCTTCTCAGAGATAAGCTACCATCACCCGAGCTAGTCTTATTTCCATCGTGTTTGTAAGCATATTTCAGTATTTTGATATTAATGAAATGAAGAGTTATTTCTACTGCATCTTTGTATTTATGTTTATAGCTATAATTTGTTTAGTTCCTGTTTAAATCTGGATCATGACGTTATATTCAAATAAGTTTGAGACTGAATCATTTTTACTCAAAGAGATTTTTTACCTCGGCAAATAACATAAAAAATGGAAGAGTTCTTATGAAGTAGTAATCTTCTTCCACCAGATATCATTTATGCTCCAGTAGCTAATGATTGCATAGAAGTGGGAATCCATGTAATATTCTAGCAGCAAAAAATGATACATACTCTTAAAAAAATGTGTCATAAAAGATACAAGCCCATGTCCACTAGCACTATTGGGATTCATGGTCTTCTTATTTATATGGGAGAGTATCCAACTATCAATTTCTGCACATTGAAAAATTGGGTACCTACATGCAATATTTTGTAATCCTAAGCTTTGGATACTGGTGTAAACCTGCCTCTCAGTGTTCAAGATCTACTTTGAAACCTTTTTCTAAGAATACCTCATTCACCTTATGCCATGTCGTGTCTGAATATTTCTCTATAAACAGTTGAGTGTCTGAGAAAACTAGAAAATTCACTAGAGTACTCTCAACTGCCTCCTAGGTGTTGCTCTGTATAGTGCCCTTTGGGATAGCTTAGTTGGGAGCCATAGTGTCATTAACTGATCATGAGAAGTGCGCAAAAACTATACTACCTGTAGGAGAAAATGCACTCATGGAAAACATAAATTAGATCAAGCAAAATGACTCACAAAGCAAGATCAACGTAGTCACCACAAGACTGAGAGGGAAAATTGTACAATTCCTATACTTAGGGAAGCGACTGGCCTCATGAACTACACATTGTATAGTCTTAGCAATCAAGGGAGAGGCTTGAGGATTGCGACTACACAATGCGCAGTCTTAACCTCGACAGACTAAGCGAGAGAATGCACATTGTTTAGTCTTAGTAGCCAAGGATGCGGCTTAAGCCCCGGGACTACATAATGTGCATTTGGAAAAGATAGGGAATATGCATTATGTAGTATCAGATTCAAAGCATGAGGCTTGGGCCTTAGAGTTGCGTAATGCACAGTTGATCATGGAAAATTCTAGCTAAGCAAAGGAAAGATCTTCATGGGAAGAGGATGTGAAAGTGGTAGATCTTAGTGATGGTACAATTAAGAGTGAAAATCTGACTAAGGGAAAGATAGATCAGTGAAAACAAAGTTTAGAATATCAATGTGAAAAAGGAAGGAAAACATGCATAGGGAGTCGCTAACCAGTAATGGCTAAAAATAAGAAGATTTTGTGACACTTGTAAAAAGCGAATGACAGGATAAACCAACACTTGTACTTCCTAATATAACATAAAATGCCAAAAACTATGAAGAGAAACAATAAAAAAAACACCCATAAAAGCGAACGCTAAAAAGATATAGAAAAAACGACAAAAAAGACACATGCAAAACTTACCAAAAATGCGCCAAAAACTCAATTGAAGGTTCTTTCATCTCCTTGGGAAAGATAGAGATGCAGGACCAAGTGTTCAAGTGATCTCTAGGGTCTTCAACTACATAGATCTAGGCAGGATGGGGTTTCTATTGCACATGCCTAAAATTAAGGAAAAAACACCATTTGTCTAAAAGTTATAGTTAGGAGCTTAGTGGACTGAATTGGACATCAATTAGGCAACTCTTATTTTTTATGGATTTCAACTCTGCTTTTTCGAGAAGCTACTTTTTCACAATGGAAAATGAGATTATGAAATTCCCAATCTCAAGGGTGTGGTAAATTTCTTGCCTTAGTGAATTTCGCAGTTTCTCCCAGGATTGCTCTGTTTCTTAGCTCAAGGTTGGCCTTCTTCTTTGGATTGTGCAATTAAGATCCGTAAGTATGGTATACCTTCCAATATTGTGAAAATTCTGGAGCGAAGACCAACAAAGCTATAAATTCAAGCAAAAATATGGCTTTTGTTTGAAAAGTCTTTGATCGGGATCAAGACAAGACATCAAAAGCTAATTATGAACGATAGCATAGATAGTTGATGATAGTGAATGATGAGCTCTCGTGGATAGAAGGGATCTTCCAAAATCTAAGCATGGGAAAATTTTTGGAGGGTGGTTGTAGTAGCTACAACACTTAGTAACACACTGATAGAACTCCATCTATCTATATGGGTATTAGCTTATGTAAACTAGGTATAACTCTTCAGGACGTACTGCTTAGTTCATTGATCACCCTAACTTCATACTTATCTTGAGTTAAAGATATATTCCCTACCATTCTCTTCATGAGTGGCACACAAAAAAAGAGAAGTCAAACTCAGTTGTTTTTATTGGGGATGGGGAGTATATAGATACACAAGTGAAAAAGGATTGTCTGAGTCTTGGTTTTCATGTTTGGTGTTGCTCTACTACCAGCAGAATTAGATAATACCCTGACATAGTCACTTCAGGGGCATAAAAATTTTGTTTTTCCAACAATCCTCGATAGTACCCCTAAGAGTTTCTTGCTTCACCTCCATGCACAAGAATCATTTCTCTTCTTTCACCATTTATTTATTTCTTTATTTATTTTTATCATTTTATTCTTAGAACTGTGCACCAACACATTGATTTAATGGGGCGAAAGAGGGATCCCGACTTATTGAGGGCATAGGAGGTTTCCTCTTCATAGAAGGATATTTATACACCTCTAAAATAAAATTCAATTGTTAAATTTTCCTCCCCTTCCTACTCTACTCAACTTAGTTGACAATGAAAAAACAACTAATCATTAAAACTGATTACACTAGGTGGTATTAGTTATAGTTTTCAGAATCATGATTCCACTATGGTTCTCTTCGAGAAAGAACTTATTTTCCATCACAGTATAATTGATTAAAATATGCAATGCCCACATAAGGAGAGGGGATAAATTCTTAAACAAATTTCCTCTTAAACTTGACCATGCTTTCTTTGGAAACCAAACAAGCTCTAATGTGGAAATCATTTGCAACAAAAAGGAAAAAAGGTGGCAAGGTGGAACAAAAATGAAAAGAAATAAAATTACCCCTACTCCTAAACTAACTAAGACAAGGCCAGTCTCACGTAAAATTAAACTTCCAATGTAAACACCGAAGTGTTACTTGACCTGAGTGACCGAGGGCATCAACAACTGGGAAGGTGTTCAAGAATAACACCAGACAAGAAAGATAAATCATGACATGCTGCAAATGTCGAAGACTCAAAATGTAGGTAGAAAAATACATGAATAAAGAATATACGAAACATTATGTGGATGCATGATGGTGTTCACTCATTACAACAAGAAAGATGAAAAAGAATTATTTTGAACGTCCAAAATTGGAAAATAAAGAAAGTAGAAAACTGACGTTTCACTAATGGGATTTCCAATTATGACTCCTCCAGTGATTAATAGATAGGATCATGCAAAATAGATGTAGGATGTGGAAAAGATTGGTTTTCAAATTGTGCCATCATCAGATGAGGATTCTTAAGAGACAATGTGATATACTAATCATGATTGGAACTAGCATGAATACTGCGAGAACCTGACATAACCATCATCACAGGTTGAAGTTCCTAGACAACTTGCGGTAGTTCCAAGGCATCAGAAGGTACATCATCAAAAACTGGTGTCCAAGAAAAATCAATAGTATAAAATGTAGATATGTGAGTGTATGAGTTGATGAATAGATCACGATAGCTATGATTAGAAAATCCATCGTGAGGAAAAAAATGATCCTCATGATTTGGTTAATTGTAGAGGGGGAGACTGAAAAAAATAATAATTTTTCTCTCTATTTCTTCACAAAGATCGGATGATGGATGGGAGAGGTTAGGAAGAGAATATTTTCCCTCTCCAAGTTGAGATGTGAAATAGACATTCTACGAGTCATGATTACGACTAGAATTAACATTGTTATAAATTGATCCTTTAAAAGATACAATAGGCATGATAGAATCATGGAAGATATCATGATAATGAGGGAGATGAGAAAATGAGAAACAAAATTTTGTTCAAAAATGGAGTCCCACACATAATCCTCGTAAATGGAATCACAAGTTTGCTAGAAAGCACTAAATCAATCCTGAATTTAGTCCTCATGAATATTAGAATAAATAATTGAAACAGGTAGATATAACAACACACAATCAGGAGGACCAAAGGAACTAATGAATGGAGGATGAGGAGAAAGGTCATCACTCAAAACATTTGATCAATAGTCCAAACTTGCATTTAAATTTTGAATATGTGGGGTGGGAGAGGATGATGGTAGGTCAATGGATGGACTCTCAAGTTCTCCAACTTCACCCTACGTAAATAGAGGTGTTTGATGAGAAAAAGAATAAGAGTCACTTGGAACAACAACCTCATTTGTTGTAGATTTAAGAGCTTCATAACCAGTATATGTTGGGAGACTTTAAAAATATTGATATTTCATTGGATTCATCAAAATATGAACAAGAAATTTGAAATTCTCTTTCATGAAATTCCAATCAATATCATCTATTGTAACAACCTCCTCCGACATCTACCTAAGCAACCGACCAGTTGGGGTAAACATGCGATGAGAGGCCACTATGATATGATTCAACCTCCTAAGTCATCTTAAAGAAGCATAATCGATTGAAATACACCATACAAACATTCAACATTAGCATTATGACCCGCAGGAACCAATCCAACCTTTTTGCCAACCATCCCCTTGGGCCCACTAAGATTTTTGACAACTTGACCTCAGGACATGCTCATGCTATGGGCATGCCAGCATCTAGGGACCTCTAGATGCTCTCAGAAGCCTACAAGCTAGCATTTAGGGAGGCTTTTTGTCAGTGTTTTGCCAGCTTCTCCGATATTTTAGCCACTTTTTTAGGCCTAGAGCCCGAGTCACTACCCAGAATTGAATGACGTCTTCAGAATAGTAAGATAATATGGAAATGACAGTGAAAAAACAATTACTTGAATAATACATTGATTCAACCCCTACTAGCCATGATAGGTATTTCGTCAAACATATCATGAATAGGTAATCTACAGGTGTAAATCACAAATCTGAGCATAGGGGTCTTGTACATAATTGTGAATCGCTAAGAGACATTTATGCCTCAACATATTAACATTTATTTAATCCATT
This sequence comes from Pinus tabuliformis, assembly GCA_031772625.1. NCBI lineage: Eukaryota > Viridiplantae > Streptophyta > Pinopsida > Pinales > Pinaceae > Pinus > Pinus tabuliformis. The sequence goes on along the minus strand of CM062820.1, from coordinate 884,946,440 downwards.
AGGTCATAGATACATTGACCATTCATTTACAAGTAAGAACATGACGAGAGCCATACATAGCTTCTTTCATAAAATGCATAAGTAACCCACATAATAGAAGCATGAATACTCATGAAACCAAATCCATATAAATGACATATAATCCAGTATAATACTGATAGAAATGAAAGAAGAAATAACCTCATATTGAGTATGAAAAATCCAAACCAAGTATGGGACTTCAACGTTCCAACCGACCGTAGAAAGGCTCAGCCAAATCTCTCTTCAGTCATTCACCGTCGTTCCATATTCGAAGAATGAATGTGGGATCTCATAAAAGACATCAAACCAAAAACATCAAGAGCTTTCAAAGGCCATCCACCTCAATCCATCAAACAGTGGTTCCACCTCACGTTGGACATCACCAAAAAAATCATCAAGTCGGTCTCTATCCCAACTATTTAGGGCTCTAGGTTATTTTTTCCAGCCAAGGCTCAGGACTAGTAACTCAACCCACAATTATTGGTGGGCTCCAAAGAATTTGTCCAAAAAATTCTCCTAGACTAGTAACTCAACCCAACAAGGGCTCCAGAGCATTTGTCCAACCAAGGCTATGGGACTAGTAACTCAACCCAAGTTGTTACAGGGTTCCAAAGCATTTTTCCAACAAAGGCTCCGGGAATTAGTAACTCAACCCAAGTTAAGGAAACATGAGAACCAACCAGAATAAAACAATGAAATGAACCCAAAATATACATGCCTATCCAGGAAATGGAAAGGATAGGCAATGCACTTTCAATCCAGGAAATCCTCCATGCCAGTGACAGATCATGACCAAAATTCCACGTGCATATGACATGCACGGCAAAACTAGTGAAGAAAACATACATGCAACTTGGTACCTGCAAGAAAATCCTGTTGTAGCTACTTATATTGATGTCCTCTTGCACTTCACTTCTCTTCCTTTGCCTTCTTGCTCCAAAATTCCATGTATTCCTCACCCTCCAAGAGTTCTCCAAGAAAACTCTAAGTCCCCAATAATATGAGAGAGAGAGAGAGAATAATGAGAGAGCTCCAAAACATAACTGAAAAAAGGTTACCAACTGATTCTCAGAAGCCTTTTTATCAAAGAGGTCATTATTTTTCTTCATTTTCCATTATTTTCCTTCATTTTTCTCCTCACATGCACCTTGTGACCTTTCACCTCCCTTCTATACTAATTTCCACTATTTTTATAACTAAATGTGCCAAAATTCCTTTTGGTATTTCCAAAGCCTTATCCATTTACCCTTCCAGTTTCGTTAGCCATTAATCAATCACAAGTGATCACCATCACTAGGATTTTTCCCAACATTCAACTTGGAATAAGTGTCCCATCAACCACGGTTATTATTTTTTCTTTGTTTACTTTTATTTCATGAAAGTTTCACAAGGGTTGTCATAGAACCCTCCCCTTTGGGGGAACACTATCCTCGGTGTTCAACAACACCTATAAACACAAAACTTCTGTAAGAAAAACATACTACGGATGGAGCTTTATAACTTAGCTCATTGCAGCATTTGCAATAGTCAACCTCCTTCGAAACAAACCAATATGAAAACATAACAAAAATAATATCATAATGACATGACATTCATACCACTTATTGGAGCTTTATAACATAGCTCATTGTGGTATATACATCCATATACATATGTACATATACCAAAACATATACAAGGACATATACCAAAACACGATACCAAAACACTATGTCAAAACACGATGCCAAAATTTCTTTTCCTCAACCAACAAAGAAAGAAGGATACATAGTGCGCATCTAATATGCCATCTCCCATGTAGCTTCATCGAGCCCAAAGTTCTTCATTTTCACTTTAACTTTCTCACTTTCTTGGTTCCAGAGCATGAACACCTTTTTCGGTAGTATACATTGAGGCTTCCACTAGAATTCTCCATCTCATTCCACGTATAATACAGATCATTTAATCACATGATGAGCATCTCTAACACACTTCGTAAGCAATGGCATATGGAAAACATCATGTAATTTCATAGTTGGATGTAGTGCAAGTAGATAGGCTACTGGCCCAATCCTCTCAACAATATTGAAGGGTCCACAAAACCATGGTGCCAGCTTGGACATGGTTCAATCCCTAAGGAGATCTTCTTTGGTTTGATACATAGGTACACCTATTCCCCAACCTAGAACTCATTGAACAACCTATTTTGATCTGCCGAGCTCTTATGCATATCATGTGTTGCCTTTAGATTCTTATTTATAACCTGCATCTATTCTTCCATGTCTGCCAACATGTCTGGTCCAATATACACCCTCTTAACTTGATCACTCCTACTAACAGGAGTATTGAAACTCCTCCCATACAATGTCTCAAATGGACTCATCCTCAAAGAAAATTGATACTCGTTGTTGTAAGAAAACTCTACCAGTGGGAGATACTCCTTCAACTTTCGATGTTGATGCATCACATACATCCTCAACATGTCCTCAAATATTATGTTGATGCATCACATACATCCTCAACATATCCTCAAATATTACGTTGACCCTCTTTTTCTGTCCATATATTTCCAGATAATAAGTTGTACTTAAGGCCAACTCTCTGCCCAAACCTACAAACAACACCTTCCAAAACAAGGAAGTGAACTTGCATCCCTGTCTAACACAATCTTATTCAGAACACCATGTAATATGACCACATCTCTAATGAATACTTATGCTACATCGCTAGCTAAGAATGTAGACTTCGTTGGGATAAAGTGTGTAACCTTTGTCAACTTGTCCACAATAACCATGATGGAATCATGTTGTCTCACTGTCCTCAACAAACCTATGATGAAGTCCATGGAAATGAATTCCCACTTCCACTCTAGAATCACAATTGGCTATAGCAGTCCACCTGGATATTTAAACTCTAAATTCACACTCTCACAATCAAAACACCTAGACACAAACTCTACTACATCCATCTTCAGATTCGACCAATAATAAAACATATTTACTGCAATCAATGTCTTCTAATAACTTGGGTGACCCGAATATAGTTTCGCATGCAACTCCCTCAAGATCACCTTCTTGGTCTCACTATTGTTTGGCACATATATCTTGTATCTAAATCTAACCAATCCATTTTTTGTAAGGCAATAGTCCATATCATGTGCACCTACACCTGTACCTATACCTCTACCTATGCTTATACTATCACCTATACCTGTACCTATACTCTACTGCAACCTATGCATAATCTCCGTATATTCCACATCCTACTGGCCTCCTTGCAAGATCCTATCCTATAAGTCTATCCCATAGGAGCTCATAGCTGCTAAGTGATTTACCTATATCTGCCTGTTAAGAACATATGCCACCTTGTTCTCTTACCTTTGATTTACTTGATCTTGAAATCAAACTCACTAATCGCATCCAACCACCGAGCCTTCCTACAATTTAGATTTTCTTGGTCAAATAGGTATCGCAAACCACTGTGATCCCTCATCAATTTAAACCTCCTGACCATAAGATAATGTCTCCACATCTTCAATGCATATATAATCATTGCCAACTTAAGATCATGTGTGGGGTAGTTCATCTTGTGCTCATTCATTTTCTGTAACTCATAGCATACCACCATTCCATAATGGATAAGGACTCCCCCGAGCCTTGTATTGCAAGCATCTATGCATACCACAAAATATTTGTCCAAATCTACAATATTTAACACTAATGCATGTGTCAACAACTGCTTAAGCTGCTCAAAACTAGCCTCACACTCCTATGTCCATTCAAACATCTCACCTTTCCTCTGCAATGATGTGATAGGATAAGAAATTTGTGAGAACTTCCTGATGAACCTACTACAATAGCCTGCCAACCCCATGAAATATCTCACCTCATCTACATTCCTGGGAGCTACTGATTCTGTCATGGCCCTTATCTTTTGTAGATCTACTACAATTCCCTCCTTGGACACAACATGCCCCAAGTAGCGCATCTCAGTCTAAAATAAACTAGACTTACATAGCTTAGCATACAATTGATTCTCCCTTAACAACCTCAACATTGCTAGTAAATACTTAGAATTATCTTCCCCATTTTTAGAATATACCAATATGACATCAATGAACACAATAAAAAACTTATCCAAATATGGATACAACACACTATTCATCAAGCACATAAATGTAGCTGGAGCATTGGTTAATACAAGTGGAACTACAACAAACTAATAATGCCCATACTTGGTATGGAACGATGTCTTATAGATTTCCTCCTCTCTGATGTGTACATGATGATATCTTAATCTCATATAAATATTTGAGAACACTGCTACACCCTTCAACTGATCGAGTAAGTCATCAATCCTCAGCAACAGAAACCTATTCTTGATGTTCACTTTGTTGAAATACCTATAGTCAATTCATAATATGATATTACCATCTTTCTTCTTCACAAACAATATTGGTGCACCCCATGGTGATACACTTGGCCTAGTGTATCCCCTGTCCAACATTCCTGCAACTGTAGCTTCAACTCAACCAAATCAAGTGTGCTCATCTTGTAAGGTGATTTTCATGCTGGAGTTACCCCTAGAACCAAATCAATAGAAACTTATACCTCGCCGTGAGGTGGCAACTTTGAAATATCCTCAAGAAATATATCCTTGAAATATTGTAAAACTGGGTACCTACTCAACACATTTTCTTCCTCAATTTCCTTACCTTTATATCTAGAAATGTGCACTGCAAATAACACAAACACTTTCGTGTCGATGGTTGTCTTTTACACTATTGTTACCATCATAATTGATGTGGATTCATTATTACCCTATAAGACTCTTGGTTCTCTATTGTCATCAACACACTCAATATATTTGTCATAACAATCCTTATTGGTTCTATTAAGATACAACCAATCCATGCCCCAAAACATAGTGTATGATCCCATATTAAATACATTCAAATTGGTTGTGGTAGGAATACCATTCAAATCAAATGCACAAGCTCTTACCCAATGGTGAACTTTCTTCTTTGTACTTGTAGCCAACTACACTAACTAAGATTCTTCATGCAATTCCTTACTCAAACCACACTTATCAACCAAGTCAAGACTAACATAGCTATAATTAGATCTAGAGTCAATCAAAATAGAAATAATTTGATCACAAAGCTTACTATCCATATCAATGATATATGCCTAATGGTCTTCATGTTTGTTATCCAGTGTTGCATAAATATGAGGAACACTCTGATGAACATCCCCAATAGTCTTTATGTCATGTGAACTATATATCCAAGGCCTACCACCCTTATTCTATGGACAATATCTCCTATGATGATCCCCTCCACAAGTCTAGCACGACATGGGTTCCATATTCTTCTCCTTGGATCGATCTTGTTGTCCTCTATTTGATGCATTAAACTTCTTAGATGGCGCAACATTCTCTTTATTATCTGTACCCTAAGTTATTTTTCATTTCTCATCCCATTTCGCTTTGCTCCCTACATTACCCTTCCAGTATGTCTCAGTCACAGATCTATGCTTCAATTATTCATATCAATGCCTTAGCTTTAGAATGGTATCCTCCAATGATTTAAGCTCATCGAACTCAATCATCTCTTTGAATGCAACTAGTAATCCACTAATGAAACTATGAATAATCACCTTCTTCTCTATGAGATAAGGCACATACCTCAGTAGCTCCAAGAACATGCTAGTGTATTCTTCATCTGTCATCAATCCCATGTTTAGCTCATAGAATTATTTCTCTCTATCATCAAATTACCACTCCAATGGACATTTCTTTTTTAATAATTGCTCAAACTCACTCCAAGTCAAGTCTTCCTCATGAATACACCTAACATTTTTCACGTCTTCCCACCAAATGTCTACTTTACCTTTGAGACTGAATGTAGCTACTCTGGATTTCATGTTCTCTGAATAATCACGTAACCTGAAGAAATTCCTCATGCCAAGCAACCATTCTTCTACATCCTATGCTCTCTTCACCTCTCCTTTAAAAGTAGGTTTCTTTCCTTTATTAAAGTCATCTAGAAAGTATCCCTTATCACTCCTCCTGTAAGGATGATAATGATGAAGATGATAGTGCCTATTTGAATTAGAACTAGAATAATACATGTTTATATCCCTTCTCCTCTCTAGAGTATCCAACATTTTTCCATCTCTAACTGTGTCATCTCTATCTGACCTGTGACCACCATGTGACCTACTACCATATGCCCCATTAGGTTTTTCCTCATTCTCATAGTTGGTGTGATGTGCTCCCTGTCACTACAAATCTGACAAACTCTAAGGTATCGTTGCATTTACCTCTGCTTGTTTCTCTTGTGCCTGCATGATTCTATCATTATCTACCTTACAACTCCTTATTTCTTCCTTTAAGCTTCTTAGTGTAGTTGCCAAATCGGGAGAGTTCCCAACACCATATTGGTATTCTGATTCATAGGGAGAGTATTTTTAGTCTACCATATTTCTTACCATTTTATATTTCTTCCTACAAGGTATATGATGTCAACTAAACTAAATCACAATAAACCAATGTACCTTAATGTAGCTCGCAGAGGATACCTTGTCTGCAAGAACACCAAATCAGTGTGATACATGTATAAGATAATCATGACAACATATAGAAACATAACACATATGTATATAACCATGCAATGATCATTCTAAAAAGGGTACAGTCATCGTTGCATGACCTTAACAACAACACACACTACGAACCCATTCATGACGACAATCACTACATCATTGTACACCTGACCACATGCAAACATTAACATGCATAAGAAATGCGTAACCAACCACACACATGCATAAGCACATGTAATCAAGCATAAATGAACAATACTTGAAACCAAACCTCCAAAAATGATACATGCAACCAAGCATACAACAATGATACATGTAAGCGACACATAACAATATGTAACTAGTCATACAGTCATGAAATTTCATTGCATAATAACAACATCAACTTCCACATGGCAACATCACTACAACCATTATCAACATTATGAAAATGCAATAATCACATGAAATGCAAGCCTAAGAGAGACACATGAAACTCACATACATGCATGACCAAGATAAAGCCCATCTAATATGAGGGGTGAACCATGCTCTGATACCAATATGTAACACCCTCCTCCCACATCTACCCAAGCAACTGGCCAGTCAGGGTAAACATGCCATGAGAGGCCATTATGATATGATTCAACCTCCTAAGTCACATTAAGGAAGTGGAACCGATTGAAGCACATCTTACAAACATTCAACATCATCATTAGGACCCTCAGGAACCAATCCAACCTTTTTGCCAACCATCCCCTGGGTCCCACAGAGCTTTTGGACAACTTCACCTCTGGATGCTCTGATGCCAACATCCAGGGACCTCTGGATGCTCTCACTGAATTGTAAGCTAGCATTGAGGGACTTTTATTGTTAGTTCTGTGCCAGCACCCCCAGGATTTTAGCCACTTTTTCAGGTCGAGAGCCCAGGTCACTACCCAGAATTGAATGACATATTTAGAATAGTAAGAGAATAGGGAAATGATAGTGCAAAAGAAATTACTTGAATAATACCATGAGTGGACCCGTACTAGCCATGACAAGAATTTCATCAAAAATATCATGAATATGTAATCTACATGTGCAAATAACAAATCTGAGCATATGGGTCTCATATATAGTTGAGATTCACTAAGATACATTTATGCCTCAACATATTAACTATCATTTCATCCATTAGGTCATAGATATATTGATCATTCATTTAAAAGTAAAAACATGATGAGATCCATACATAGCTTCTCTCATAAAACAAATAAATAACCCACATAATAGTAGCGGAAATATTCATGAAATCAAAGCCATATAAACCACATGTAATCCAGTATAATACTCATAGAAATACAAGGATAAATAAACGTATATTGATGATGCAAAATCCAAACCTGGGATGGGACTTCCATGTTCCAACCAACCATAGAATGGTTGAGCCAAATCTCTCTTTAGTCATTCACCCCCATGCCATATTCCAAGCATGAATGAGGGATCTCATAAAACACATCAATCCAAAACCATCGAGGGCTTCCAGAGGCCATCCACCTCAACCCATCAAACGAATATTCCACCTCATGGTTGGACATCACCAAAACCATCATCAGATCGATGTCTATTCCAACCATCCAGGGCTCTAGAGCATTTGTTCCAGCCAAGGCTCGATGACTAGTAACTCAACCCACAGTTGTTGTCGGGCTCTAAATTGTTTGTCCAACAAAGGCTCTAGGACTACTAACTCAACCCACCCAGGGCTCGAGAGCATTTGTCCAGCCAAGGCGATGGGACTAGTAACTCAACCCAAGTTGTTACAATGCTCCAAAGCGTTTGTCTAACAAAGGCTTCGAGAACTAGTAACTCAACCCAAGCTAATGAAGCATGAGAACTAGCCAAAACAAAACAATGAAATGAACCCATAATCTCCATGACTATCTAGGAAATGGAAATGCTAGGAAATCCACTGTAAATAGAGGAAATCCTCCATGCGAGTGACAGATCATGACCAAAACTCCACAGGCATATGCCATGAATGCCATAACTAGTGAATAAAACACACATGCAACTCGGTACCTGCAAGCAAATCCCACTATAGTTATTGCTCCTGATGTCCTGTTGCACTTTCTTACTCATCCTTTTCCTTCTTGCTCCAAAATTCCAAGTATGCCACACCCTCCAAGAATGCTCCAAGAAAAATCTAAGTCTCCAAGAATATGAGAGAGAGAGAGAATAATGAGAGAGCTCCAAAATAGAACTGACAAAAGGCTACCAGCTGATCCACAGAAGCCTTTTTATGAATGAGGCCATTATTTTTCTTCATTTTTCATTATTTTCCTTCATTTTCCTCCTGACTTGAAACCTGTTACCTTTTACCTCCCTTTTCTCCTAACTTCCATTATTTTCATAACTAAATGTGTCAAAATTCTATTTTTTTCTTTTCAAAGCCTTATCCATTTCCTTTGCCAATTTCCTTAGCCGTAAACCAATCACAAGTGATCACCATCACTAGGATTTTTCCCAACATTTATATTGGAATAAGTTTCCCATAAAATGTGGTTATTGTTTTTCCTTTATTAACATTTATTTCATGAAATTTTCACCAGGGTTGTTACATCTTCAGAAAATTCATAACAAAAATGAATGAAGCAATCGTGAAAATCATTAAGAGATTCATCAAGTGATTTTATTAAATACATGATTTTTCATCAAAGGCACGATAGATCTCCTTGACAAGATGCTTGAAATAGTAAATCAAATTGGTTCGCAAAGTGTAACACTATTATTTTATATGTGCTTCAAACATAAGGATGAACAACCTACAAGCAATACCCTCACAATGAGTTTCATGATTAGTGCAAATTAAAGAATGCGAGCATTGTGCTTGAAAATGGCTCTTATACCCTTTCCATTAAACTTCATATTTGAGAAGTCATTAATTATCCCCTTGGGCACTTTCATATTTTTACTTCTGCAAAAACATGTTGGGGTTCAGATATGGGAAGCAATTGAAGGATAGGAAAGATGAAAATAGATTCCACGAGCTCAGCTTGTCATCTAGCTATTATAGACATATTTGGGCACATAAACCCAAAAATTATATGTCAAGGTATTAGGGCTCATAAACCCCTAAAAGAGTTGTTTCAAACCCTAAAAGAACATAGTCATGTGAATACATCATTCCCCAAAAGTCCCATCTAAGAAACCATCCAGAAATTGCCTAAATTGAACCATACTGACTGCTCCACTGGCAAAGTGCGATGCATACTAAGTGGTACACTGCTAGAGTGTGATGCGTACTTTTTAGTCCTTCTATAGGTTGCGATGGGCGAGGATGGACAAATTTCGGAGACAGTTTGCTAAGTGGATGCTCATGGAATCTTCTAGAAACTTCTCTTGTGCCACTTGCCTCTCTGAACTCGCCCAAGGATGAATAAGGGATCTAAAACCATCTGTTATCCCTTCTCTTATGGAACCAATTGTAACAAGTCGAATGACACTAATTGAACCCCATGGATGAATCACACCCTTGCAAACATCTATAAATGGATCCCTCATCCGAGAGATCTAGAGGCTGGAATGTTGTGAATTGCAAGTAAGTGTTGATAGTTTGTAATTAAAAAAGCATTGTATTCTTGTTGGAATGATCTTGGTATTTCATGAGGTGAAGAAGGATTGAAGCTGGGAGGATGATGCTAGATTAGACAACTGGGTTGTAATTTTCCTTTCTATTAATAACTCTCTTCAAGTTTTCTCCCATATGATTGTGCAATTGTGAATGTTATCATTTGTGAATGCTATCATTTATTCATTATATATCTAATTCTGTAATGTTTATGTTGTAATAGATCATGATGCTTTGATGGTTATTTGTTGTTGTACTTATGCAAGTACTCTCCAAGCGTGTTAAGTACAAGGAGGAGTTTCGGGATCTGTCAAAGGAGAGAGGGATCAAGCAAGGGATTAAGCGGAAGTTCCAGGTTGGTTCCATTATCTTTCTCTTATCTATTACACATAGTAGAAATCATCGAATTGCATTAAACTATTGTTTCTAGGGTAGCTGCCAAACCTAGAGGGCTAGTATTCTTTAGGAATACTAGTTTTCCCAGAAACAAATCGGCGACTCCACTTTCGAGCGAACAGATGTTTGCTTCTTGTTGTTTTTTGTTTTATGTTCAACTGTTATAGACATATTTGGCCACATCAACCCCAAAACTATATGACAATGTACTAGGGCTCATCAACCCCTAAAAGAGTTGTTTCATACCCTAAAAGAACATAGTCATCTGGATACATCATTCCCCAAATTTTCCATCTGAGAAACCGTACTGAAATTGCCTAAATTGAACTGTACTGACTGCTCCACTGGCAAAGTGCATGCATACTGAGTGGTACACTCCAAGAGTATGCATACTATTTAGGCCTTCTATAGGATGCGATGGGTGAGGATGGACAAATGTCTAAGATAGTTTGCTAAGTGGATGCTCATGGAATCTTCTAGAAACTTCTCCTATGCCACTTGCCTCACTGAATTCACCCAAGGATGAATAAGGGATCTAAAACCATCTGTTATCCCTTCTCTTATGGAACCAATTGTAACAAATGGAATGACACTAATCAAACCCCATGGATGACTCACACCCTTGCAAACATCTATAAATGGATCCCTCATCCAAGAGATTTGGAAGCTGGAATGTTGTGAATTGTAAGTAAATGCTGATAGTTTGTAGTTAAGAAAGCATTGTATTCTTGTTGGAATGATCTTTCTATTTCATGAGGTGAAGAAGGATTGAAGCTGGGAGGATGATGCTGGATCAGACAACAGGGTTGTAATTCTCCTTTCTATTAATAAAGCTCTTCAATTTTTCTCCCATATGATTGTGCAATTGTGAATCTTATCATTTGTGAATGCTATCATTTGTTCATTATATATCTGATTCTGTAATGTTTATGTTGTAATAGATCATGATGCTTTGACGGTTCTTTGTTGTTGTACTTGTGCAAGTACTCTCCAAGCGTGTCAAGTATGGGGAAGAGTTGCGGTATATGTCAAAGGAGAGAGAGATCAAGCAAGGTATTAAGCAGAAGTTCTAGGTTGGTTCCATTATCTTTCTCTTATTTGTTACGCATAGGAGAAATCATTGAATTGCTTTAAACTGTTGTTTCTAGGGTAGCTGCCAAACCTAGAGGGCTAGCATTCCTTTGGAATAATAGTTTTCCAAAAAACAAATTGGCAACTCTGTTGGGGAGTGAACAGATGTTCATTTTTTGTTATTGTTTGTTTTATGTTCAATTTGATAAACTATAGACAGAGTCTGAAGTCATCCAGGTAGCCTTTGAACTGCTTTTGCTCTGCAATTGCATAGTAGATGAATGTCACTTCAGTTGATCTTTATGAATTAAACATTTGACTTGCAAGCACATCTAGATGCCCTTTTGGTAGCTTAGTGACCTCTCAAGACATTCCATCATACTTTGCTCATAATTGTTCATCAAAACCCACCTTAACTCATTGAAAACAGCTCCACATTTGAGCTGAAACCCATTTCAGTTGCGCTCCCTGGACCATCACATTGTTTTCCACTATGACAAAGTATGCATAGCACCTCTTGAGTGCAATAAGTCCGATGCATCTCATATTCTATGAAGCCCAGGTGCGATGATTGATTGAACTCTTTTTCCATCTAGAAATGGAGGGTTTTTTGACCTTGTTTTTGGTTTTGTTTGATTGTTTTGCTGCATATGAATAGTGCCTCTTTACTGAACCTCACTTGCATGACTTAGATCAGCCTAAAGTACATTAGGATTAGTGACTATTTTTGTGTATTTTTTCATCATTTACAATCCTTTGTCGAAAATTTGTTTTAGTTGATTTGTCACTTTGGTACAAAAAGTGTTGTAATTGTCATTTTTGTGGAAACGAGAAGTTTCGTAAATTCTTCCTTCCCTTGATTATCGATTGAAATTTTCTTGATGCATTTGATTTGATTTACTTACATTCAAAGTGTCGAAATCATTTTCGTTCAAAATTGAAAAGTGTTTTTTTTTTTAGTATTCCTTTCTCTTTTGAAAAAGAAATTGTCAAAAATGTCATTTTGAGTGAAATATTTCAGATCTTTACTGCATTTAGCTTTCCATTTGACATTTTTCACATTAAGGAGAACGAAAAAAAATACATGCATTTTCATTTAGCATTTTTTGATTTGTGTGTAGAAAGATGATTTAGGGAAATGCACTAGTGTGTGCTCTTTGCTCTTTGCTTAAAAGCATTGTTATCTTCTTTCCCTAGTAGCTAGGGTTTTCATTGCTCAAATAAACAAAGATTGTTTATCATTGTAGATTGAATTCTAGAAATTTTAGATCATCATCACGTGGTGAACCACTGAAAGGAAAACTCTAAACAAGATCAACCTTAAAATAAATTTCAGTGAACCTAACAACAATTTGGAACTTAACGCAACATATCTAGAGGTCTAGGCTAGTGATGTGTTTCGGCATTGTTAAAACTAGTGGCTATCATTTTCATTGAAGGTTGGGTGATTCCTCCTCCTTAAAATTACAAGCGCTAGCATGGACTTGTGCTCCCCGTACAGTTGCATATATATTGGGAGACCACAATAGGATTAAATCCTTTATCCATAGGAAACCAAGTATGCCACCTTATTGATCACAATGCACTAAACACAACATTCAGGAAGATTGACAGCCGTACATAAGTCCTTGGTAATTTCTTTTTAATTTATCACCAAGGTGTATATTGTAGTTTTGTGAGTGGTTTGGTAATCCCTCTGTCTAGATTTTCCAGAGTAGTCACTTTCGTTCCTTTTCGACTCTCTAAAAGAAAAGGTCCATCTGAGCACTTGTACTTTCAGGCTGATTAAAAATCGAAGGAGACTAGAGTCATCTTTAGCATTCTCTCGACTCTTAAAAAATGAAAAAGTAAAGTTGTGTCCAAGCGTCATTAAAATTAATTGAATTTGGAATAACATCATTTTCCCCTTAACTTTGAGTTGATCAAATAATCCGCAAACGTGAAAGAAAGTCAATAAAAACCTTGTCGTTCACAGATACTAGCGAGTCAACCATCTTTTCCCCCAGAAGCGAAGCCAATCCGGAAAAAGTGGTCTCATTTAACTGAGTCCAATTCATCTGGTTTATTTGAGACATTTGTTTCAACATCGTCAGAGACTCCAGTTACTCTAATTATTTTTGGTACATCTTCCTTCACAGAAGAAGTTCCACAGTTACAAGAGGACATTAGAACTGAACCTAGTGTAACAATATACACTTCTGTACCTAAAACGACTCCATGTAAGGTTGATCCAGAACCCATCTCAGTTCAAACCGACACTAAATTGGAACTAGTAGTTGTTCAAGAACCTTCCTTTGAGACTGAGGTTCATTTACCTAAACATCTGGACATGGAGTTTCAATATTCAGAAGGTGTCACCCCTCCAGTACCTGTCACTGCAGAAGTTATACCGTCTTCAGCTCCAGAAATATTTTATGGACCTGACGGTCTACCTCTTCCACCTGGTGTGATTTCTATAGAGGAGATAGTAGACGATCCACCATTTAGTACCCCGTTTCATTTTGGAACTGGGATTCATTTGTATCCTTCTACTCATGAGTTTGGTTCTTTTAATCCTGCTTCATCGCAAGTTCCTGTCAAATAACTTGGAGAGCTTTTGGATAGACTAAATATGTCTGAGCAACCATCAAAATCTAGGAATGTGTCAGCTGATGCAGCTTTGATAGAACCTCCTGCTGTTATTCCTACAATGTTTTTTGGTGCACCTGAGTCATATTTATACATCACACCATCTGTTCCAGCTGGTTATCAATCACTAGCTAGAGTCCACTCAGGGAATTCTTCGGCACCATGGTCTACTCCTATTTGTTCATTCAAGAGTCCCATCTGGTCTTTCTTATGTTGAAACTCAGCAATTTGATCTTGCAAACCAGTATGAATTTGGGCAAACCAGTTTTCAAAGACCGATATATCCTTTAAATATTGCGCTGCCGCCATATGGAGAGTAGTATGCCTTTTCACTGTTTCCTCCTAGGGAACAACAATACGAGAGTTTCCAACAATATTTAGGTCAAGCTGGAATTACATCTAGTGGTTGGATACCAATACTGCCACAACAACCAAGGGTTGTATATCTAATGCAACCGATCCGACCTGTGTCGAATATTCCCCCTACACCTGCTATTACGATTGTGCCTCAACCTCAACCTATTCCTTCTTCCTCACAACCTCAAGTTTCAAGGCATAAGACTCAAGTCTCTCAGTTTGGGATACAATAGCCACTTGTCTCAATGACTCAACTGCAACCTCAGGTTAGTGCTAATTTATCTGGAATGACTCAAGCACCAATGGGTATTGTTAATCTGCAACTTGATCAATCCTGTGGTATTGGGAAATAGCGAATGGTCCAATAACCATGGCTGGCACAATATCAACAACCACAATTCTAGCAAACCCAACCTTAGTATGGACTTGTTTAACAAGCTCAGACTCGATTTGGTCAATATCAAGCCTACCGACGACCTGGGCAACAAGGCTTTATAGGTTATGGATAGCCACATTTTCAAAATGGTTATCAACAATGTTATAGACATTTTTGTGCCTCGCAGCATGGAGCATGAAATGTCAATAATTACAGGGATCCTCAGTCCCTAAACATGTTGTTCTTACCCTAGAGGAACAAGGTCAGCAAACCACAGCACTTCCTATCAGTTCTCCACCTGAAAACACTCAAAAACAGGCTATTTTTGGATCATGTCAGCTGCTCCACTGAGCATCTGCGCTGAATGTCAACTGCTCCTCCTTGTACCTGCGCTGAAAGTCAAAACCAATGAAGGCTACCTGCGCTGGGCGAGATTAGCCAAGTGGCACAGTCATTCTGCAAGGTGTCAACTGCCCAGGAAGCTTCCAAACTGACACTTGGTTCAAGGAATTCGCCCTATGATGAGTAAGAGGTACTTGATCTCCATGTGGAAGCAAGGATCTCCAAGTGGACTCAAGAACTGAAGTTTAACTGAAGAGGGAGAGGACACAAGGCAGCTTTAGGTCAGTCTCAAGCTGACTCATCCTTTCTCCAAATCTCCTATATATAGAGCTCTTCTATGAGGTCTAGAGAGGCTGGAATTTTGTGCAAAGCAAGGAAGTGCCGTTGGTTTACAGTTAGAGCTATTAGGTGATTGCTTTTATAGAGGGGAAGAGGAGATTTCTTGCTGCTGGGGAGGTGCTGCTGGATTGGAGCCATTTATGGTTGTAACCTTCTCAGAACCTTTTTCTTCTATCAATAAAGCTTTGATGTTCTCCTATATACTTGTATTGCAATGATGTATTGTTTTTATCTGTATATTTGATTCATTCTAATCCATGCATCAGTTATCAGTACATGTTTCTTGTAGTTTCCCTCGCTTGTTTTTGCAGGATCTTTGTGTAGCTGGGCCGGCAAAGGGAGCAAGGAGCTGGGAACAAGAGGCAAAGAGAGAAGACAGGATCGACAAAAGTGAAAGACATCGGTTGGTCAATCTTTTCTTCCTTCTCTGTACTTTCATAAAGGAAAAATATCAAAGCTTTACTTTCAGTTGTTGCTAAGGAACTATCACCCTTAGAGTAGGGATAGGGTCATTCCGAGTCGGATACTTTTCCCCACAACAAACTGGCGACTCTGCTGGGGAACTAGTATCTTGTTGGTTTATTGTGTTTCTTGCTATTCATCTCATAAACAAGGAGAGCACCAAATCGAACTGCAATTGAGTCCTTCAATTGCAAAGTAGAGGGCAGCTGCTCTGGCTCAGTTTCTGAGCAAGTTTATGATTTGAAGAGCTGATCCACAAGGACTCTTGTGCTCTTTGTGATAGCTTTTCATCCTCTTGATCATCCCTTAGCTTGTACTTGACCTATAGCTTTTTATTTCAGCAAAAACAGTGAATTTTTGAGCTTTTTATGACCCGGAAACCCTTGTAAACGCAACTCTCGTGTCTCAGTGCAGGCTGTCCAAAGGCAGTCTGCATTTCAGCGCAGGTACTCCCTTCGGGAACTATGCTGAGAGTCAGTTTGACAGACCAGAGCCTGCGCTGAACCAGTTAGGCTATGTCTTCCTGAGGTTTCCCACTGAGTCTTGGCCCTGTTTTCACTGTTATTTTGCTGCTGATTGCTTGTCATTTGTACTTGCTGTAAACCAACTTTCCTTGACATTATTCCGCCTCAGTTGTGTGATGAAACTGTGATTTTTCTTTCAGTATTTCTTGTTTCAGTTACAGTTTCCCATTGTGAAAAGCAAACCAGTATAGCTGTGGCCTCTTAGATCCTGAACTGTAAAAGTGTCTTTGTGATCTTAAGAGCTAGTTTTATTACTGTTCATGGCTGTTTGAGTTTGTTTGTTTTTCATTTTGTGGTTTGATCTATACATTTCCAGTGTCTAAACAAGTCGATCTTAAGGTGTCTTTTGATTTTGGACAAGCTTGTTTACTTTTGCTTGAAATTAGATTCAAAGTTATACAACAGTTTCCTTTTTGTCTTACATCAACATTAAGGATAAAGAAAAGAAATATCTGCATTGTGCATGTGCATTATTGACAGTTTGCATGTTGATTTAGGAAAAAGTGCATTTAGTGTGTGTTCTATGATCTGTGTGAAAAGCTGATGTCTTTCTTTTCCCTCAGTAGATTAAGGTTTTCAAAGTTGAAAGATTGAAAAGTTTTGCTTCTCATCTTAGATTGCATTTAGGAAGTTGTATATATACATCTCGTGGTGATCCTTAAAGGCAAACTGCTAAGCAAGATCAACATTAAAATGAATTGAATTTACATAACAACGCATTGAAACATAACGCAAACACATAGAGGTCTAAGCTAGAGACGTGTTCTGGCGTCGTTAAACGTGATATCTTAGCGTTGAGTGGTTGGGTGATTCCTCCACGGTGAAGCGATAAGTATCAATACGGACTTGTGCTCCCGCGTACCGTCGAGTATATTGGGAGACCCCTATAGGAATAAAGCCTTTATCCTTAGGAAGCCATGTCGGCCGCCCTACTGATCGCGATGCAGTGAACACAGCATTCACGAAGATCGACCACCCGTACGGTGAAACGTATTATGCGGTTTCGCGAAAGGTTTGGCACACCCTCTGCCTAGATCTCCAGAGCAGTTTCTTTTGGCCTTTTTCAAACTCTATAATTGAAAAAGTCCAACCGAGCATTTGTCACTTCGGGCTCGTTAATACATCGAAGGCGACTAGAGTCATCTTTAGCTTTTTCTCGACTCTTAAAACATGAAAAAGCAAAGTTGTGTCTAATAAAGCGTCGTTATAAAATTCATTTTAAACGGAACATAATCACCTCTTATTCCCGCGTTGATCTGTAAGTTGAGAAAATGGAACGCCCCAACCAAGGAAGTCCACAAGATGGAAGTCCTAGTCCTTTCTCCTCTTGGGGAGAAGTTGGTGCGCCCCATATGGCCACATTGTCGCTTCTAGGACTGACAATAGGCCTGCTAGTTTGGCTGTTCTCAACCAATGTAGTTCAGGCCACCATGGTTCCTGATCAATCGAGTCAACAGTTAGATCAGTCTAGAGCTGCCCACCAGCCTTCTACTTCCAAAAGTTCTTCCTCCGATCCTTCGTCTTCGCAAGGTAGAGCCGGCAAAAGTCAGCCTCCCAAGGAGAAGAAGGAAAAGAAGAAGAAAGAAAAGAAGAAGAAGGAGCCTAAGGCGACTGGGGGCAAGCAAAAGACATCTGACAAAAACCCACCCACTGCACAGACCGGGCCTAAATCGCCATGTGTCATATGTAGAGGAGACCATTTCCATAGAGATTGTCCCTGTATTCCCCGGATACTAAGGGACTGGTCCCCTCGTCTGCACAATTCGGGGGCATCAACCTGTGACAATCAGGTTGATTGCTTTCCGTCAACCAGCGAAAGTGAAGGATCAAGACAAAAAGGGGGAGTAAGATTCCCCTGTAAGTTGTGTGAAGGCAGTCATGCCATCCACCGTTGTCCCTTCTTAGACGAAGCGAAGAGAGTTTTGGAAGATCGTCCGGTTTCCGGTAAAACTTCCTCCTGGATACAAAAAACTCGTGCCAAGTCCTTCGTTGGTTGAAAATACAGCTGGCCCGCTCAAGTGGTCGGCTGAAGCGTCAGTCACTGAAAATGAACCTACTGAATCCAGACCGGACGAAAGTCCAAAGGTCGATACGGCAGTTGACCTGGTTCTACCTTCAGAAGTTTCATCTTCAAATGACACCGTCGCCGAAGAGTCATCTTCATGCGACACCCTCACTGAAGAGAATAAGGATGACACCATCCAGGTTCTTTTCATTAGCACCGACTCTGATGAGCGTCAGGGCAATGCGCCCATTCCTTTATCGCAGGAAGGAACATCATCAGGGTCATACCCGGCCGTATATTCGGTCCCACCACCAAGCAACCTGGTTGTATCCTTTGATTGGAATCAACTAGGCAGACCTCGGTTACCAGCCAGTATACCATTCAGAATCATTGTCCAGATCTATAGAATGATTATGGCTGGTACTATCATTGATGAAGGGGCGTCTGTGAGTATCCTTTCCTCTGTTGCTTGGAAAGCACTGGGTTCCCCGGCGCTTTTACCTGAGTTAAGAAATCTCTCAGGTTTTGATAAAGGAACCAGTCGACCATTAGGAATCCTCCCCAATGTGCCTGTTACATTGAAAGGGAAGACCGTTAATTTGAACGTGATGGTCATCCAAGGACCCTTGGATTATAACCTACTCCTTGGACGTGACTATATTTATTGCATGGGAGCGATAGTCTCCTCACTCTTTAGAGTAATGTGTTTTCCACACGAAGGAAGGATGGTCAAGCTCGTAGACCAACTTTCATTTCCGGGATCTCGCATCGCAAATAGTCAAATACCAATCCTAAATGGTCTGTTCACTCAAGATATGCCTCCACCCCCAGTCCTCCTTCCCGATGAGTGCGAGTGATTTGGAAAGAAAGACTGGAACCCAGGGGGCATGCACCCTGTTCTGCTTCGGGCAGAAGAAACCCTGGGTATAAGGTAGAATTTCCGCAGAAGAATATGACTAGTCCGTACCCCGTCCGTGGATGGAAGAGGGGTTGTTCTAGAATAGTATTCTTTTGTTAAAGTTATGTGTTTGGCAAAAGAGTCATTCACCTTTGTCTAAAGAAGTGGGCAATGCCCAAGTAGGAATTCCCTTATTGCGACAAGCAGTAACGATATTTGAAGCAAGCCTCACCCATTAAAACAAATGTTTTGAAGGATAAGTAGGGGCAGCCTCCAAAGAAAGAGATTCTATTGTTGTGACATAGGGTAACCATCTTTGAGTAACCTAATGATAGACATCGCCAAAGAAAGAGATTGATTTGCGGCAGCAAATAGAACCGTCTTTGGATAATAAGAAAGAGGCAAGCCTCCTTCAATAACACCAATGTTTTGTCTTTGAGAAGTGTTCTTCTCTTGTCACAAACAGCTGTTCGTTAAAAGTTGGGCCGACGGGAAGACAAGTACCGCGTAAGACCCCTTAAAATAACGAGAAGACTAGTATCGTTAAACATTAGATTAGCAAGGTGACAAGTAGCTGGGAACACCCAAAGAAGAGCAGAAGTGGGGGAGAAGAGGGGCAGCCTCGAAATTCTATCCTATACCTGGGGGCATGCAAACCTTTTGGAGTGTAAGCTAGGGGCGGTTATTTATCTAGTTTTAAGATTAACCGTTTTCCGAACTTACATAAAGGAAGGATGAGTTGGAGCATAGCTTTGGTAAGGCGCAAGCTCTATAAAAAATGGAACCTTAGAGGAGGCATTCTTATTTTATGACTGGTATTTCGAGCAGTTTTAGCACATGGTTCATGCTCGTTAAAAAATAAACGCAAGATCCGAGCAGTTTTAACGCGGTCTTCATGCTCGTTAAAAAATAAATAAAAGCAGTGAGCAATGTTCCCTCCAGAGTTTAAGCTCATTTTTATCTAAAACAAAGAACCTATCCCGGTAAATAACCTTCTGAGATCGTAAATTCATCAGCCATAAAAGCCTTGGTCGTGTTTGTGCACCGTCACCTCCACCGTCATTTGGCCGATCATTCACTTCCATTTGTGTGTTTACCCATTTTGAGGAACATCTGCGAAGAGTGATTTCACCTAGCCATCCTTGTGACACTGCCGTGATTGGAAAATTCCAATTTGTACCTGGAATCAGTTGCTATCCCTGTTTATCACTCGTTCCTCAAAAGATGAGTCATCTTTGAGCTCTTTTCTGACTCGTAAAATATGAAAAGTTTGCCGAGTTCTGGCCTTCCAGCTCATTAAAGGGACCGGAAGAGCTATCCCTCTTTTAGACTTTAATCTTTTTGGACCTAAGGGATTATTACACAAAAAGATCGAGCGCTTGTCTTGTTCGGCTCGTTAAAAGTACCGAACACCCATCCCTTCTGTATTGTTTTATACTTTTTCGGACTTAAGGGATTAGATGACGAAAAAGGAATTATGGAGTTAACTTTCTGTACCTTTTCAGACTCTCTAAAAATGAAAAGGACCGAGTTTTCCTTGTCGTTAGACTCGTTAAAATGATTAAATAGCGACAAACTTGTCTTTAGACAAGAACGAGTTTCCCTATCGCTAAGCTCGTTAAATCATAGCGATGGGCTTGCCCGAAGGGCAGGTTATAGAACAAGCATATGTTATCCTCCTCAAGCTTGACAAAAATAAAGAGGTACTGGTCAGAAATGACTGGGGAAAAATTGGGAGAACATCAAAGCTTAATGGTAGCAAGTCGCTCTTGAACATGACACTTTTCTTCCGTACCACATCGGGTTGGGTTGTTTCATTCACCATGGTCTTCGCCAAACCATCCACATTTTGGGGTAATGCTACCGATCCATCGCATCAGTGTCGTTATATGTTCAAGAGAGGTCATTCTGAAAGTGTCAACCGTGTCCCATCCACTGCCATACATTATCCTTCATCCATTCATGATCGCCACCCTGAATCATATGTCACAGTTTGTTTTCACCTCCACTAAAATCATTAGCTCCGTTCCGTGTCATTGATGTGGGATTCATTAAGGCCCTCCTTTGACGGATCGCTTCTTGTCGACTTCAGCTCATTATCCAAGAAGTTGATCTAGGAACAACCCCATCAGTACTTTGAAGCTTGCATGCCTCAATGGCAAGTTTCTCACTTCCGGCGACAGGTATACATCAATGACCTTCGACCAGAAGATTTTGCGTGGCGTTCGACGCCAAGTTCTTTATTCACGCCACGTGAATTGTACTGCAGTACCTTGAGGGTCATTATCATTATCGGTGATTCCTCTCGCGCTTGTTAATGGTTTTTTATCATTGACCGGTAATCAAGCGATGTCTTTCCATGTTCGACTTCAGCGAAATTCTCACATGGATCGACTTGTACTTAGAGTGAAGATCGAATGAGTTTGAAGACCCCAGATCTAGTTTCATCCATCCGGGCTGCGATACATATTCAGGAAATATAAAATCATTTGTCATGTACATCATTGCAGCAGATGATCATCCTATTCAAAGGATGATAATTTCAGCAGAAAATTATCAGTCTACCATCAGACGA
The DNA here is from genome assembly GCA_031772625.1 of Pinus tabuliformis. Lineage (NCBI taxonomy): Eukaryota > Viridiplantae > Streptophyta > Pinopsida > Pinales > Pinaceae > Pinus > Pinus tabuliformis. The sequence goes on along the minus strand of CM062820.1, from coordinate 884,924,273 downwards.
TCGTCTGTTCTATGTACCAAAATGTATTTATAAAGCTGACCATGGGAATGCCCGCCTCAGCTAGATCATGAAAACAGAATGAAAAATAATATATTGTATTGTATTGTATTACAGGGCACCTCTCAGCACTTGAATGAACTTCGGACCCTCTGGATAAAGCATTTCACCCGATAAACGACCTCATACTTTAGGGGGCAACTGTTATAGACATTTTTGTGCCTCGCAGCATGGAGCATGAAATGTCAATAATTACAGGGATCCCCAGTCCCTAAACATGTTGTTCTTACCCCTAGAGGAACAAGGTCAGCAAACCACAGCACTTCCTATCAGTTCTCCACCTGAAAACACTCAAAAACAGGCTATTTTTGGATCATGTCAGCTGCTCCACTGAGCATCTACGCTGAATGTCAACTGCTCCTCCTTGTACCTGCGCTGAAAGTCAAAACCAATGAAGGCTACCTGCGCTAGGCGAGATTGGCCAAGTGGCACAGTCATTCTGCAAGGTGTCAACTGCCCAGGAAGCTTCCAAACTGACACTTGGTTCAAGGAATTCGCCCTATGATGAGTAAAAGGTACTTGATCTCCATGTGGAAGCAAGGATCTCCAAGTGGACTCAAGAACTGAAGTTTAACTGAAGAGGGAGAGGACACAAGGCAGCTTTAGGTCAGTCTCAAGCTGACTCATCCTTTCTCCAAATCTCCTATATATAGAGCTCTTCTATGAGGTCTAGAGAGGCTGGAATTTTGTGCAAAGCAAGGAAGTGTTGTTGGTTTACAGTTAGAGCTATTGGGTGATTGCTTTTATAGAGGGGAAGAGGAGATTTCTTGTTGTTGGGGAGGTGCTGCTGGATTGGAGCCATTTATGGTTGTAACCTTCTCAGAACCTTTTTCTTCTATCAATAAAGCTTTGATGTTCTCCTATATACTTGTATTGCAATGATGTATTGTTTTTATCTGTATATTTGATTCATTCTAATCCATGCATCAGTTATGAGTACATGTTTCTTGTAGTTTCCCTCGCTTGTTTTTGCAGGATCTTTGTGTAGCTGGGCCGGCAAAGGGAGCAAGGAGCTGGGAACAAGAGGCAAAGAGAGAAGACATGATCGACAAAAGCGAAAGACATCGGTTGGTCAATCTTTTCTTCCTTCTCTATACTTTCATAAAGGAAAAATATCAAAGCTTTACTTTCAGTTGTTGCTAAGGAACTATCACCCTTAGAGTAGGGATAGGGTCATTCCGAGTCGGATACTTTTCCCCACAACAAACAACCACACTATATTGGTTATGTCCAACAACCTTATCAAAGTTACTAGCAATAGATGCATTATGCTCGTATTCAAAGACCTACTGCTCAGGCAATTCCATCTTATCCTAGGTATGTTGCACCCAACCTGAATCATGAGTTGCCTTTTGTAGCAATTCTAGAATTACCAGATTTGAACTGGCTAGCGAATGATCCAATTGCATACACCACTTAGTGGCTGGAAATTCCTCATAAACTCCCTTATGATATTCCTAAGTTCAGTGGAAATCCAGGTGAATATCCACTGAATCACGTAATGACTTTTCATTTGTGGTGCTCATCTAACACTCTGAATGATGATTCGATTAGACTTCACATTTTTAAGAGAACGCTCACTGGTCCAGCAGTGAAATGGTATATTGAATTGCCTAGAGCTTCATTTGATAACTTCACCATCCTTGCCACTACTTTTCTAACCCACTTTCAGTTACCCATCAGGTACAAAACTAGAAAAAAACTCCTTACCAATTTTAAACAGACCATGTCCACTCACATATCTTATCATATTAATGAGTGGTGACATCGTCGTCAAATGGTAAAAACATATGTTCCTGATCAGCTTTTAGCTGAGTGGTTTATTAAGTCCTTATTGCCATCTATCACTGAGGACGCGGCGAAAGGTGGAGTTGTCACTGAAGAGCAAGTCATTTCTCATGTACAATATTTAGATTTGATCTATACTCAATTTGGCACACTCTACGACAAAATTCATGATGCTCCTAGAACAGCTTTTTCTGTTCCACCTCCTCCTAAATTGAATAGGACTCTCATGCCGGTGATGGTGTGATCGGTGCATCAACCACGCAAATCGCAAGAGGTCCATCTCATCAAGCTCTTGCTATTTCTAGTCAAAATGAAAATGACAATTCTATTGCCTTGGTGATTAATGTCGTGTCATCTGACAAAGGAAAAAATACAAAGCAACCAGGGGGTAAGAAGAAAGGGAAAAATAATAAGAAGAAACAGGAGAATTCCACTCCTGAAAAATCATCAGAAAACCTCCTCGTTATCCATGTTTCATATGTAACGAGGAGAATTTTACGGGAGACTATCCACATCAATATGAGGTTTCAAAATTTTTGAAGGCTTCGAATACCTCAGCGATGTTGACTGATCCATTTCCAAACCCATAAACTAATATGCTTGTTACCGATAATGCTTCTGCATCCCAAGTGTTAAAGCTCTCCATCGCAAACAAGCAAAATTATGCTTTGGTATCGATAAGGAGTAAAGATTATGTGAATCCATCATCGTCAAACAACCGGGCTACTGATCAACCTAGTGCTTCAACAACGACCTTTCCAGAAGTTGTTCCACCAATTATTCCTTAATTAACTATAAAGCCACCAAAGGGAGTTGTACATAAATCGAAATTTAATCCTCATGCTCGAGTTGCTCAGAATTATAATATAGTGGAGGATCTAGCTTAATCGCCATCCACTATGTTGACACTTGAGGTATTGCAAAATTGTCCCTCCCAAAAGTAGGCTTTGTTATCAACAATAGGTGGAATCGATCCAACAGATTCCAATCTTGTGACCTTTGATCATAACAGATATAAACCACAGTTATCAACCCAACTCACTTTCCTTATATAGGTAAAAGCCCTCAATAAAAATGTTCATCGAATCATCATTGATGAGGGGGCATCTACCTGTATTATGTCAATGATTTGCTGGAAAACTCTCGGTTCGCCACCCTTGTCACGATCACCAAAAATCATTAAAAGCATTCGATGGAAGAACGTACACTCCATATGGGATTTTAAGTAGCTTGCAAGTTGAACTAGGGGGAAAGACAGTAGATATTTAAGTCAAGGTCATTGATGGACTCCTTGACTATAATATTTTACTAGGAAGGCCCTGGGTTTATGCTATGGCTGCCATTGTTTCTACATATTTCAAAAAGATTTCATTTCCCTTCCAAGGTGGTGTTATCACTCAGGTTGTTGGTCAAAATATATGAGAAAAGGGAATACAACCGAGGTAACCACTGCCTAGTCTTTCGGATGCAGATCTTAGCCAATCTACAGCCAAAGAGGGCTCTCTCTTTATGATTTAGCTTTGTTTTGCTATGTGTTAGGCTAGTTATGAAGCACACGTGTTTGTTTGGCGTTTGGATGGTGACATTCAATAAACAGGGCTGCAAAATAAGAGAAGTTCAGACCATTGGGTTAATGGAGTCAATGAAAATGAATTTCTGGGTATGGTTTCTTAGGCAAAAGGAGGAACTATAGAACAAGATAATTAAACATAGAACAATTGTCAAGCTGGAATAAGATGAAATGAGGTCAGGGAATGAGAGGCAGTTAAGAATCTTTCATTATGCTGACAGAGGGAAGATGAGTAAATAATATCAAGGAGCAGTTAAGAATTCCCTAACTGTATTTAGGGTGCAAGAACAAGGGAGACAGGAGCAGTCAAGAATTCCTGCCTATGCTAGTCCTGAAGAAAACATAAAAATTGACAGGAATTGAACACAGAGTACATCAATGTAAATTCTGGGCTATGCTTTTTTCCTACAATTTAGAGCATGATACTTAGATGATATATAAAAAATAGAAACAGTAAAACATGAGTTAGAAAACTTATTGATCCATGAGGTAACACGAGAATTCTGTAACATATTCTTCTGCCATTAATTCCACAACCAGGAAGTTCATCAGCAAAGCATTCCAGCAATCTTTATTCAGAAGGGTTCTCAAAATTATAGTGCAGGTCCAGAATGATATTCACCAACCAACAACAATATATATCTTGAGGAGGTATTTATAAAAAGAGTTACAAAATATCTCATAGAGAAAATATCAAGCAATAAATTTATCCATCTACTTCTTCAAAGGCAATAAATGACATCGAAAACAGAGCACAATGAATGTAGGAGTAACTTGTGTTGTGCTGGCTGCCTTAGGTGGTCTGATATATTTGACTTTTTGACTCACCCAGTCGGCTGGTAGCTGTCTCTTTATTCCGCGTTCCTGCGTTGCTGTCCCGACCCTTCCATCTGTGCCTGATTCTGCCTTAACGCTTTTTAGCGTGAATTCCTTTCTCTGTTATTTTCATTTTTCTGATAGGTGGCATGTGCATTGAATTTGATTTAATGCAGATGATCAAAAAGAAAAAGCACTAACACTACCTTGGTGGTAAAATCTCCAACATGCCCTGCCACCATTGGTCTGTTGGCAGCTGGTGCCTTTGTAATTTTATTAATGTTTCATCAACTTCAGTATACCTGTAGTAATTGTGATGGACTTCAAAAAGATGTGTCATCTCATGTTCAATGTAGAAGAAATTTTCTAATTTGTCATATAAGCTATGTCCAGAGGGAGGTATTGTGTCTTCTGAAATGCTTGATGGTGTTGTAATTTGATTGGTAACATAGGTATTAACCCTGCCAGCATACTGTTCATGTGCCAATAGTCTCTGATTGCTAGTCAATAAGCTGGGTAACCCTTTGCTCTACAAGACTGCAAACTTTTCTGTAAAGGCATTTATTTATGTCTGCATTTCTTGGCACTTTCTTTCCATATTTTGTAAAAAATTCCTCATGGTCAGCACCTTTTTCACTGTCAAAATGGTGCCTGCTCTGTCCTTAATATCCAGAGCTGCTAGTTGATCTCTGGTATGAGTATTCAAAAAATGAATTAGTCTATTGGCTTGTTCGGGCTTGTTTGCTAATAATGCTCTGGTCTTTTGAATCTCAACTTGAGCTATTTCTACCAATTCAATTTGGTCATGGATAGTCTGTATTTATGTCCATTGATCAGTGATGGACTGGCCAATTTTTGTCCACAAAATTGTTTCGATTTCTGCCAGAGTTTTGTGAAGAGTAAGGTCTTTCTCCAAGGATTTTACCTTATTTTCCAAGGCCTTTACTTCTCTTGTTTTCTCAGCCACCGTTGTTTTTGATTTATCATAGCACACCTCTAGCTTGGCCAGTTTTTCTTTGGCTTCCTTTAGCTCTGCCATTTGGAGTTCTAAAGCCTTTATTTCCTTCATCATCTCTTCCATGCTCAGGCTAGTATCTGGTACTGCTGTTGTTGCTGCAATTGTTGTTGAAACTGTTGCTGATGGTGAGGTACCTGCTGTTGATTCTGGGACAGTAGGAGGGACTACTGTTGTAGTTGTTGGAGGAGCTGTTGTGACAATTGGAGCCGTTTGAGATGGCTGAGAGGCCAACTCTCCCTGTTTCCCTTGTAGTTCTTCCTCCAATGCCTTCTCTGTTTCTGCCAGTCTCTCATTCATCCTCATCAACAAACTCACCACGTCCTCCTCTTATTTCTGCTATGCAACTTCTGTGGTTTGAGGGTGCATTGTAATTGGCAGCTTGAGCTGCTTCTTGAGGGCTGCAATAACTTCTTCTTTCTCTTTTATTAAGGCCTGTATGCCTTTGGGATCCTTGGGATCATGTCCCAGCTCAATAATAATTTCCTCCAAGGATTTGATCCTGTTATCCTTGGATAATGAAGAGGCCTTCTCCAACTTTAATTGGGCAGAGGTATTGTGCAATGAATTCTGCAATTTTTGAGCTAATAATGCCTTGTCTGCCAAGCTGGAGTACACCATTTCTCTAGTTTTTTTTATGTAATTCAATCTGGTCCATTGGGTGGATTTCTTTAGAGAGAACTTCCAGATTGGTCCTAATATAATTAGCAGCTGACTGTGGCTACTGCATTGTGGGCCTAAAGTGACTAAGAGTCATTTTCCCTTCTTGAATATCATAGGCTGCCATTAGCCTTTATTGATTTGTGGGGGTTGTTCTCAGCAACTGATTATAAAGTTGGATCCTTATTGGGTCATTTCTAGCCTTTATTTCAGTAAAGGCTTTCTTGATATCCGAGCCTTGTTTGCTCTGTGGCCTGGTGGATGTAACCTCCACACCATGCTGCCTCTCTTGCTCTTGCTGATATGAGCTAGTTGATGTTTCCAAAATTGGAGGAATCTGTTGTTCAGTTGTTCCCTCACCCCTTAGGTTGCATGCTGTCTCTTCTGCCAGTTCCTCTTCAGAGTAAGGGTTTAACCTTTGCCTCTTTTCACCTTGTTGTTCTGCTAATCCTCTTAAAGGTGTGTCTTCTTGTCTGTCTATTTTCTTGGCTCTTTCCTCATTGAGAGGAGTTTGTAGCACATGGATTTCAGGTACATTTGTTTATCTTGAAGGACCATTCCCTTGGCTTTGCTGCTTTGTTGTATCTAGCCAATCAACCATTATATATTGTTGTTCTGAATGTTGTACTTCTTTGCCTTTGGATGTCCCTGCAGGTGGAGTACTCTCTTGGGCAGGTTGTTGTGAAGTTGTGGCAGATGATGTGCCCGCTCCAATGTGTTGAGGCAATATGAAAGAGACCTGTCCAAAAGAGTCTAGGTCAAGTGCTTTTTCAAGCCCTTTCATTGCTTTTTCTAATTTCTCCTCTTTAGTAACCTCTTCAACTAATGTGCCTTCTACCCATTCTTGTTGATTAGCATATTGTTGAATTTTAGGGATTTTGTGGTGAACATATCCTGTACGCTTATTTTTGACTCTTCTAAAACTTATGAAATGTACAGGGTCATATGGTGACCAATGAAAACTTTGTTTCAACATAACTTGTTCCCTTAAAATCTTAACTGCTTCTTCCCAGGCGTCTTCCCCTTTATTGAAGATAAAAGGGCCCAATTGATGTCTTATCTTGAGCTGTGCCTTTTTCGTAGCACCATAGAAATGAGTCAAATCTGAACTACTAAATTTCCGGAAGTATTCTAGGGAAAAGAGTCTCATAGGGACATACTTTGGCAGCTTGTATGGGTGTAATTCACAGTCATAAATACTGATCACTTTGTGATTTTGGTAAAAATACCAGTCACCTATACTGTAGTCTTTGGAGAGATGTAGAATTTTCTGCATTTCAGCAGAGAGCCTGGCAAGAGGAGTTGTCATCAACAAAGAAGTGGCTGGATATATGAATAGGTCAATGAACTCACAATATGTATAAGGGGAGTTGTGGACTTCATGGAATACTAAGGTCCAGAAAATTACAGACCTGCTTTCTCCTTTGAGGTCCAATCTTCTAAGAGGAATTTGGAAACTATCAGGTTGATAGTACAACAGGAAATGATATATGTAGGATGTGTATTTGAACACTCTTTCTCTGTCCAAGTTCATGAATTGCTCATGCATTTTATTTTCTATGAAGGTGGCATAATCATACTTGACAGAAGGGGGTTGTCCTGGAGCGAATATGGATATCAATACTAAAACAATTTCATCAACAAACTCACTGGTTTTGAATCCTAAAATGTATGATATCATGTCTACAATGAGTCTCCCTGCCTCATTGAACCAACATTGGAGATAAGGAGGAGGCTGCTCGGGCTGGCAATTTCATTTCATGAATAACTGAGCAATTCTGGTTATCTCTTAACTGGGCAGTTTGGCCCCTTGGTCAAGCAAAAATTTCATGGTGAGAGGAGCCAGAGGCTCAATTGGCCTAAAGTTCAGCATCTCATTTATGGATTGAGGAGTAATATAGAAGATTACAGTCCCAGATGGAGCCATAACTGCTCTTTGTGTGGGATCATAATTTTCACAGCATAAATGGATGAAATCAGGGAGCACATTCACTGAAGGGAGGCAATAGATAGGCATGCTGGATTCTCAAATTCTGAAGATATCGGTGTTGCTTCTGTAGCTATTTCTAATTTCACAAAAGGCTTGAAGGTGAGGCTTGTAACCCATCATATCCTTAATCTGGAAATCCCTGTCAGCAAGGGGTATCCATTCCAATTCTTTATGTGGTGCATTCAAGGGGGTAACATTCAAGGCCACTGAAGCCTCCATTTTCAAGTTATTTTACGACCCTTTTAGTTGGAGTTAGAGCTTTTGCAGCAATAAAAAATGGAATACTAGCTCTGGGGATTTTCCCAGGAAATTGTAGACTGAGTTTTATTTAGAAACTGCCCAGCTCGGTAAAATTCACAGTAGAAGATAGAGTTTGAAGAGTTTAGTAGGGAAGCTGGATAAAAACAGTGGAAATGGTGCTCCTTTTGTAGGTGTTTTGATGAATTTAGTTCAATATTTGGGCGTTTTTGGTGATTTTGCAGGCGAAAAGGCTTGAATTTTTGTTTAATGGACAATTTCGCAAAGGAGAAGATAATTCACAAGATTTCTTTGGAAAAATGGGTAAAATAGTGATTTATAATGCAGAGGTGTAGAGGTAGTAGCGCAATTTAACTAGAATTTTAGTTCATCGGGTGATTTTTACAGAAAACTCGAAAAAACAGGGTTTATGGGCGAATTACAGGTAAATACCTATTCTATGGGCGCCTGGTGCGAAATGCAGGTAGAAGACTGAGCTGAGGGGCCGAGCTGAGGAGTGAATTTCCCTGGGTGGTGGACTGTGCGGCTAAAATGGTGTTTTGAACGTAAATGACCATGCAAAGCTCATGCAAAACAAACAAAGAAGAATGGAAAAAAACAATGTTAAAACGATTTCTTAACAAAATTTTGATTTTGGTGGGTTTTTGGCGCGCTTTGGTCGGGTGACGTCAGCATGACATCATATTTTTCGGGTAGCGAGGGAGTACGGAAGGTGACTTGGCACTGACGTGGCGGACGCGACAGACGGAACAATGATGAGGTGGCAGCTGACGTGGGCGCTAATAAGGGCGCTGACGTGGGCGCTGACATGGGTGACAACGTCAGCAGTGGGAAATGGGAGGCGGTTTATGGTTTTATCGCACCGCTTTATGTACGGCGGCGGGTTTCGACCAAACGGATGCAATAAAATGTGGGAGTGACACGCATCCCACAGTACGGCGGGAAAGCCGCTTTTTATCGCACACTATTTGTTAGACATCGGAGGGGTTCTGATATGGATGTGAGCCGTTCGATCTGGGGGATCGGATCCGACAGTTGGCGGAGGGGTAAGTTGGCAGAGGGGTACGGCATGGGTCCTGCCCATATATTTTCAACGTTTTGTAATGTTTTTGGGTTATAAAACCTTTTTTATCGAGGTTTTGTATGGTTTATGTGGGCGGCTTTGGTTATTTGTTTAACCAAATGTTAAACAAATCCCGGTGGAGTGCGTGGAGGGTTCTTATTGGCCCCGGGTGGACCAATAATCCCGACAAAAATTAAAATATGGCCATAACTTTAGCCGCAAGGGGGGGGGGGTATTTATAATATTTTTGGGATTTCTTATGTATTTTTTATAAAATAGGGGCGGGGAAATATACATAGGAGTTATATAAATAGAGTTAGGATGTTAATATGGTTTTATGAATGGAGAACACTAGGTTTATAAGGTAAAACCTAGGTTTTTGAGGAAAATGAAAGGGTTTTTAAGCAACAAAGTTGGATAACTTAGGCTTAAGAGAAGATAAATGTTTTACACAAGAAATGTGGCTTTATTCTTTAAGCAAAATGTCATTTTACTTAAATCTTTACATGGAGATGGAAGGTACTTGAGAGTATTGAGTAGATCTCATTCTCTTTAGGGGAGGTTAGTGAGTAATTGTTGTGAGAGGAATAAGGGGAAGTTAGACATGGAACCTCTGATTTGTCATCATATTTTGCTAGGTAAATATGATACCTTTGAGATGAATCATCTTCAAAAGACAATATTCTTCATGAACCTGCTTCTGCAACACCAAAACTACCTACCCATTCTGCTACACCTAACATTTTTTCTTTATCTTGTTTGGGTGCATTTGAACTAGAAAACCTTGATTCTCTTCTTTTCTTTTAGCTGCCCTCCTATCTAAGTCTGCCCTTATTTCTTCTAAGGGCTCAGATTTAGCTGTTGAGACCCTTTGCTTCTCTACCTAGCTTTTTGTCTTCCAAGCTTGAACTGTTTGAACAGACCTTATTCTCTAATGCTAAAACAAGAAATTTAAACATGGACTGGCCAAGATTAAGCTGTTGGGCCATCCATCAAGTGTGACAAAAGTTAGTTATTGCACATTCTGAACTTCTTTGCAAAAAATAAGACAGTAGTGGCATTTTGACTAGCCACTTTCCTCGTCTTTTCTTTGGGGTTCATTTTCTTTCTTTCATGACCAATTCATTCTTCTTGCCATTTGATTTTTCTTTTAGGGTATACCCTCTTTACATTTTTTAAATTTTTTGATTTTTTTGAAAATATGGAACCTTTTCAGTATGGAAAGGATGATCATATTTGGCATTTCCATAGTCAATCATGAAATATGACACATATTTGTATAGGAACCTAATAGGTTGAATCACAATCATTGACCAACTAGCCTATTTTGCTAACAGTTCACGAGCTACTGGAAGCATTCCATTGATCCATGGAAGTTCACAATCACTTCAAAATGTTGGAGTAGGTCTCCTAAAAGACCCTTCTTTAATGGGTACTTTTGCCCTCCCATCTCCATGTAGTTTCAAGGAAGTGGCCACAGTGGAAACCTGTCATATGATCTCTTCTACATCATCTGAGTTTAAGAAGAGTTCCGACTATCTTTATAGTGAGGATCATCATGAGGAGTTGCCACCAAGCCCCATCGAAGCTTTGTAGCAATCATTTTTTTGGGCTTGTATGACCAATCAGAGTCCACATTCAACAAGTGTTTGGGTAGATAGGTCTTCAGAATATGGTACCTCTTCTGATCATTGCTCTCGTATACATTCTACAGATGAAGGAATCATCCAATCAATGATGATAGGAGAGACTCTATGGGAAGAATATCATCATCGTTCCCACCTTCGAGATGACAATGAAGATTATTCAAACGACCTCAATCACCCTTCGATTGTTGATTTTTAATTAAATTTTGTAAATATAGTGGATTCGAAGCGAAATCTCTCCAAAATTGAAGAAAATATGACAATTAATATTTCAACCAAACCTAATATTGTAGAGAATATTCACGTCGGAAAATCTTGTTCTCCATCAGAACTTGATAAGTATTGTGCTCTTTTTCGCGAATTCAGAGATGTCTTTGCATGTTAATATGCAGAAATGCCAGGCATTGACTCCAGAATTGTTGAATAGAAAATCAAGATGTATCTAGATGTCAAACGAGTAAAAAAATGGCTTCAACCTGTTCATTCGAAGAAAGCCACTGCCATTAAAGCAGAGGTTGAAAAAATTTTGCGTGTTGGCTTCATTTACCTTGTACCTCTCACTGATTGGGTATCAAATATTGTTCCTATGATGGAAAAAAATGGAACGATTAGAGTGTGCGTCGATTATAGGGATGTAAATCAAGCATGTCTGAAGGACAACTATCCTACACCCTTTCTCAACCAGATTATTGATGAATGTGCCAGATGCGAAATATTTTCATTTATGGATGGATTTTTGGGCTATAATCAAATCAATATCTGTCCACAGGACCAGTCAAAAACTGCATTTATATGTCCATGGGGCACATTTGCATATCATAAATTACCTTTTGGTTTGAAGAAAGTAGGGACAACATTTCAGAGGGCAATTAACTATGCCTTCCATGACATCAAAAACATCGTTCAACCATATCTCGATGATCTGCCTGCTCATTCGTGAAAACATATTGATTGTTTGTAGCATTTGAGAGCCATATTTTTATGTTTCCGACACTACAAGATATGACTCAATCCGCACAAATGTGTGTTTTTTGTTGGTTCTGGTCGATTGCTTGGTTTTGTAGTTTCTAAAGGCGGAATTCAACTCAATCCATTTAAGGTTCAGGCAATCCTTGACATGCCTCCACCTTCAAATTTTCTTCAAATTCAGAGAGTCCAAGGGAAAGCTAACTTTCTGAGGAGGTTCATTCCACATTATGCTGAGCTCGCTAAAGGTTATACATGCCTTTTGAAAAAAGGGGTACCCTTCCATTAGGATCAGGTTGCATAAGATTCCTTTGATGCTCTCAAAGATTCCCTGATAAAAGCATCATTAATGTATGCTCCTGACTATCAAAAAGACTTCAATGTGTATCTCGCCATTGCAAATACAACCATCACTATGGTTTTAATACAAAAACATGATGGAATTGAACATCCTATATATTATTTATGTCATAATCTTAATGATACAGAAAGCAAGTACTCTTATGTTGAAAATTTGGCTTTAGCAGCCGTTCAAGTAGTACAGAGATTTCGACACTATGTACTCTTTCGCAAAACTACCATTGTGTCAGATTGCAACCCTATGACATACATTTTGTCACGTCAATTGCTGGGGGGAAAATATTCCAAATGGATAGCCATTTTGCAGGAGTTTGATCTAGAATTCACCAAATCCAAATCAAAGAAGTCTCTCGTCTTTGCAGAGTTACTTTGCGACCTTCCCTTGTCCTCCAACGATTTAACATCAAAAGCATCAATTGTGGATGAGACTCTGTTTCTGATATCATCAAGTGATCCATGGTACGGGGATATACTGGTCTATCTCCAGAGCCAAAATTTTAGGCCTAGCACCTCTCACTCTAAACAACGATGTACTTGATACCAAGACAAAGACTATCTGATCGTTAGTGATAAACTTTACCATAGTGGTGTCGATGCGGTTTTACGAAGGTACCTCACGCATGAGGAGGCTAAGAAAGTTTTGAATGATTGTCATCCAGTTGCTTGTGGGGGGCATCTATCTCGTTACGCTATTGCACAAAAAATCTTATGAGCTGGTTACTTCTGGCCCACCATATTCAAAAATTGCATAATTCCAGTCAGAAGTTGCCATGCTTGTCAGATTTTTTATCGCAAAACCAGATTACCACCTACGCCACTGCATCTAGTCATTGTTGTTGGCTCATTCGATAAATGGGGCATTGATTTCATGAAATGTAACCCCACCTCGGCCAGGGCGCATGGGTATATTATAGTCGTTGTCGACTATTTTACAAAATGGGCCAAGGTGATGCCTACATTGAACAACAGCGACAAAACGACTGCTCTTTTCATTTTCAATCATGTAGTTTCTAGATTTGGTGTACCACAAGCTATAGTCACAGATCATGGGTCACATTTTCAATCAGATGATGCTCGAATTAACTGCCAAATTAGGACTATCCCATGATAGTTCTACTCCATATTATCCGTAGGCTAACAGACAAGTTGAGGCAATCAACAAAGTCCTTAGCGCATGCTGCAGAGAATGATTGGAGTCCATAAATGGAATTGGCAATTAATCTTGTACTTAGCTCTATGGGCATATAGGACTACGGTGAGAAATGTGACCAGATTTACGCCCTTTCATTTGGTGTATGGTCTGGAATCAATCTTACCAATTCAGTGTGAAATCTCATCCCTCAAGATTGCAATCAATTTGCTTCCCGAAACTTATGAAAAAGAAGCTTGTTTCTTGGAATTAATCCATCTAGATGAAACCCGTCGTGATGCCGCATTAGCTAATGAAGCACATAAGAAACGCATCAAGGCACAATATGACAAAAATGTCAAGCCTCGTGTCTTCTCAGAAGGTGACCTGGTCTTTCTTTACGATCAAGACTCTAACAAATTAGGAGCAGCTAAATTTGAACCATTATGTATGGGCCCTTACATTGTTAAATTAATATTAAGAAAAGTGGCCTACGAGCTAGTTGATTATGATGGGATTCCACTGTCGTAGCCCCAAAATGGGTTGTATCTTAAACGTTACTATGCTTGATTAAGTATAGCAAAGTCATTATACATATGCCTTTATTGCATTTTTTAGTGTTTTCTTTTAAAATTTTCATTTTGGTTAGGTAATCCACTTCACATTTGTTGCAGATGTCAGAATTTTTGGAACCATTTGCTGGGTATGATGACAGAGCTAGGCGTAGTACACAGAACCTATCTTCTGTGGCCTGGGCCATTTTCTCTCCAAATGGCGAGTTAGTAAGTTTTAGGGGGGTATGTATTGGTCAATAAATGAACAACATCGCTAAGTATAGTGCATTGATTGAACTTCTCTTTGATGCCATTTCACATGGCATACACTGACTCATTGTCAAGCTAGATTCACAACTCCTCATTCTACAGCTTACTGGCATTTATTCTGTTCGGAACCCAGCTATTCATTGCATGCTCCTAAGAGTTAGGATTTTGGAAAGACAATTTGATTCCATTCAATATCAACACATTTCCAAAAACTTAAACACATTGACTAATTCATAACGAACTATGTGTTAAATAGACATTTGCAGCATTTGTAAAGAAAGCATTTCACATCAACATTTGCATTAGGATTTCATCACTTAGCCCAAATAAAACTCCAAAAATAAAAAATAGATATTTATTTATAGTGTTATCGAGAAAACTAGTGTCTATGCGAGCTACTAGTCCCACTAAGGCTGGTAGCTACCTTAGAAACAAACTAACTAAAACTACTTTCGTTTTCCTTTATGAGAAATAGATAGGAGGGGAATAAAGGAGACCAACCTCTTTCTTCCTCTTGGTTCCTTGCTTGATTCCTCTCCCTTCTGATAGATCTTTGCCACTCGCTTCTTCTTCTACCAAGCTTCAAAGAGCACCTGTAGAATCAAAGCAACATAACACTATCCAAGAACATATATCTATTATCATAAACAATATAGGACCAGATGTATATTGACCACACAAATGCATAAATCATCAATCATACAAGAATGTTGAGGAAAACTTGAATAGCTTTATTGATAATCAAGAAAGAGCAAAGAGGATTACAACCAATTGTTCTGACCCAACATCATCCTCTCAGCAAGAAAGCCCTTCTTCACCTCATGAAAAGCTTAGATCACCCGACATTATGATGTTACACCAAGAAACCAGTAGCACTTCCTTACAAGATACAAAGTTCCAGCCTCCGGATCTCTGGGATGAGGGATCCATATATAGATGTCTAAAAGGGAGGTGAGTTAGCTTCTGAGATTTGATTAGTGTCCTCTCTCTGATAGTTCTTGATTCCACTTGGAGATTGATGATCTCTTACTCATCCCTGGGTGAATGCAAAGAGGCAAGTGTCACAAAAGAAGTTTCTGGAAGATTTCATGATCCTCCACCTTGCGGATTGGCCCTGCCATTTGTCAACTCTCACCCATCGCACCCCATAGAAGGGCTTTCCAACATGCATCACACCTACTGTGTGTATTCAGGTGGGATGCAATGCACTTTGACCATGGAGCAGGTGAAATGGTCTAGTTTTGACCAGTTCTGAGTAGTTTTTCATGGAGAGCTTCTGGGAGATGCTGTAATCAGTTGACGTTGTTATTTTAGGGGTTGGAACAACAGTTTTAGGGACTTAGGAGCCCTTGGTTTATGGAAATTAATGATTGGGGTTGCAGTGCCAAAAAATGTCTATAACAGTTGCCCCCTAAAGCATGAGGTCATTAATCTTTTGATGTCGGGTGAAATGCTTTATCATGAGGATCCGAAGTTTTTTCAAGCTAGAAGGCGACCTCTAATAAGATACAATACAATACATTATCTTCATAATATTTTCATGATCTAGCTGAGGCGGGCATTCCCATGCTTAGATTTATCAATTCATTTTCATGTACATGAGACAGACAATCGTCTGAGTGTAAACTGATGATTCTGGTCGAGTCATCATCCCTTAGATTGGATGATTATCTGTGTAGCAATGATGTACATTTGATGTCTTTATTTTCCTGAATATATATCGCAGCCTGGATGGATGAAACTAGATCCAGGGTCTTCAATCTCGTTCGATCCTCACTCAAAGTACAAGTCGATCCATGTGAGAGATGTTCTGGAGTCGAACATGGAAAGACATGGCGTGATTACCAGCCAATGATGTAAGCTGTTAACAGCCACGAGAGGAATCACCGATAATGATGATGACCCTCAAGGTACTACAGTACAATTCACGTGGTGTGAATAAGGGACTTAGCGTTGAACACTACGTGAAATCTTTCGGTCGAAGGCCATTGATGTAAACCTGTCGCCAGAAGTGAGAAACTTGCCATTGAGGCTTGCAAGCTTCAAAGTACTGAAAGGGTTGTTCCTAGATTGACTTCTTGGATAATGAGCCGATGTCGACAAGAAGTGATCAGTCATAGGATGGCCTTAGTGAATCCCACATCAATGACACGGAATGAAGCAAATGATTTTAATGGAGGTGAAAACAATCTGGTGATATAAGGTTCAGGGTGGTGATTATGAAAGAATGGAGCGTAAATGTATTGTAGTGGGTGAGACACAGGTGAATTCTCTGAGCGACTTCTCTTGAACATATCGGTGAAACTAACATGATGGATCGGTAGCATTAACCCCAGATATGGATGGTGTGATGAAACCATGGTGATGCGACCAGTGAATGGAACAACCCAACCTGACTCAGATGCGGAGTGAAAGTGTCATGTTCAAGAGCGACTTGCTACCAATAAAGTTTCTTCATGTTTTCTTCCCAATTTTTCCCCAGTCATTGCTAACCAGTACCTCTTTATTTTTTTCAATCTTGAGGAGGATAACATATGCTTTTTCTATAATTTTCCCTTCGGGCAAAACCATCACTATGTTTTAATGAGCCTAGTGATAGTGAAATTCGTTCTTGTCCGTTATGGACAAGTTTGTCGCTATTCGGTTTTAACGAGTTTAACGACAAAGATAACTCGGTACTTTTCAATTTTAGAGAGTCTAAAAAGGGACGTAAAGAAAACTCCAACAATCCTTTTTCGTCGCATAATCCCTTGAGTCTGAAAAAATATAAAACAATACAAAAGGGATGAATTTTCGGTACTTTTAACGAACCGAACAAAACAAGCGCTCGATCTTTTTGTGTAATAATCCCTCAAGTCCAAAAAAGATTAAAATCTAAAGGAGGGATAGCACTTCTGGTCACTTTAACGAGCTGGAGAGGCCAATGGATTGGCAATCTTTTCATATTTTATGAGTCAGTTGAAAAGAGCTTAAAGGAGACTCGTTTTTTGAGGAACGAGTGATAGATTCGGGTAGCAGCTGATTCCATGTAAGGTTTGGAATTTTCCAATCATGGCAGTGTCACAAGGATGGCTAACAGGATCACTCTTCGCAACTGTTCCTCAAAAAGGGTAAAAAATCAAATGGGTCTGAATGATTGGCCAATACAGAGTGGAGGTGATGATGAGAACATGACCAAGGCTTCAGAGGCTGATGATAATACATTCAGGATGGTTATTTACCGGAAATTGGTTCATTTTTTAATGAGCTTAAACTTTGGGGGAACATTTGCTCATTGCTTATGTTTATTTTTTAACGATCTTGAATTCCACGTTGAAACTTCTCGATTATCCAGTCGTATAATAAGGATGTCTCATATATAAATGACATATTTTCAAAGCTTTGCCCCGCATCCTTTCTTTATGCAAGTTAGGAAATGACTAATCCTATGAGTTTAAAGGGTTAGAGGACCTATAAATTTAAAAAAAATAAATGGTCTCTCTTCACTTTCACGCCAAAAGGTTTGCATGCCCACAGGTATAGCAAAGTAGAGTTTCCAGGTTACCCCTCAATTTGCAGACAAAACATTTGTTTTATCGGGAAAGGCCTACATTTTCAGGTTACCCCTCAATTTGCAAACAAAACATTTTTTATATCAGGAAAGGCCTACCTTAACAGAGGTATCTTATTCCGATCTAATCCCATTTTCCAAAATGGACGGGTGTGTCAGACTAGTCATATACTCTCCGCGGAAACCCACCCTATACCTAAGGTTTCCTGTCGAAACAGGCTAGGGTGCATGCCCCCTGGGTTTCAGTCATATCCTCTGAATCAATCGCACTCATAAGGAGGACGGTCTGGGGACTGATGAGACATTCCTTGCATGAAAAGACCATTCAGGGTTCGTATATGACTATTTGCTATGTGTGAACCGGGAAATGAAAGGTTGTCTATGAGCTTGACCACTCTTCCTTCGTGTGGAAAACACATTACTCTAACCAGTGAGGAGACAATGGCTCCCATGCAATAAATATAGTCTCATCCAAGAAGTAGATTATAATCCAGGGGTCCTTGTACTACCATTACATTCATGTGAACGGTTTTCCCTCTCAATGTTATCGGCACATTGGGAAGGATCCCAAACAGTCGATTGGTTCCTTTGTCAAAGCCTGTTGGAATTCTCATCTCAAACAAAAGCGATCGAACCAAGCGCTTTCCAAGTAGTTGAGGAAAGGATACTCACAGAAGCCCCTTCATCTATGATGGTACCGGTTGTGACCATTCTATATCTTTTTGCAATGATTCGAAATGGTACACTAGCCGGTAAATGGGGTCTGCCTAGTAGATTCCAGTCAAAGGAAACAACCAGGTTGCTTGGAGGTTGGATCGAATAAATGACCGGATATGAATCTGACGAACTTCCTTCATGCGATAAAGGAATAGGTAGACTGCCCCCATGTTCATCGGAGTTTGTGCTTATGAAGAGAATTTGAACGGTGTCGTTCTTGTTCACTTTGGTGACTGTATCCTCTGAAGATTGATCCTCTGAAGGCAAGACCAGGTCAACTGCCGCCTCGGCCTTTTTTCTTTCGTCTGGTGTGGATTCAGATGGTTTATCTTCAATGATAAACGCTTCGGCCAACCACAAGGGCGTGTCAGCCAGATTTTGAACTAGTGATGGACTCGGCAAGAGTTTCTTATATCTAGGAGGAAGCCGTAACGGTGAAACCAGACGGTCGTTCAAGACTCTTTTAGCTTCATCTAAGAAGGGACAATGGTGGACGGCGTGATCTCCTTCAAACAATTTACAAGGAAATTTATATTTCCCTTTTTGTCTAGGGGCTTCACTTTCACTAGTTGACGGTGTACTTCCAACATGATCATCAGAGGTTGATGACACCGGATTATGCAAACGAGGAGACCAGTCCCTTAAGATCCGAGTGATGCAAGGAAAATCTTGATGATAGTGGTCTCCTTTGCAAATGACACATGGTGATTTAGGCTTGGATGGTGCAGTGTGTGGATTTTCACTAGAAGATGCCTGGTCGCCCCTTTTCGCCTTTGGCTCCTTCTTCTTCTTCTCTTTCTTCTTCTTCTCTTTCTTCTTCTTCTCTTTCTTCTTCTTCTCCTTCTTCTTCTTGGTTACTTGATTTTTGGCTTTACCAGCTTCATCAAGCGAAGAGGAAGGAGGAGAGGAAGAATTGGACGAAGTAGAGGGTTGGGGGGTGACTCTGGTATCGTTTAGTTGCTGACTTGGTTGTTCAGGAATCACGGTGTTCTGAACGACAGAAGTTGAGAAGATCTATACGGGCAAGCCAATTGTCAATCCTGGAAGAGACAATGTGGCCATATGGGGTGCACCAACATCTCCCCAAGAGGAGAAGGGACTAGGATTTCCTCCAAGGGGAACTCCTTGGTTGGTGGACTCCATTTTTCTCAACCTAAGACCAACGTAGGAAAGGTGATGTTTATTCCGATTAAAATAAATTTTAGACGCTTTGACACAACTTGTTTTTTCAATTTTTAAGAGTCGAGATAAAACAAAAGATGACACTAGTCACCTTCGATTTTTAATGAGCTTGAAGTGACAAGTGCTCAGATGGACCTTTTCCGTTAAGGAGTCTGAGAAGGAACAAAAGGGACTGCTCTGGAAATCTAGACAGAGGGATTACCAAACCAATCACAAAACTACAGAATACTTTTTACGGTACGACACTCAATCTTCCCGAATGTTGTGTTCAATGCATTGCGATTGATAGGGCAGCAGACACGGCTTCCTATGGATAAAGGATAAAGCCTATTGTGGTCTCCCAAAATATACTCGACGATACATGGGAGCACAAGTTCGTACTGGCACTTGTCGTCTCAAAGTGGAGGAATCACCCAACCAACAGTGAAAACAACAGTGACCAGGCTTTACGACGCCAGAATACGTCTCTAGCCTAGACTTCTAGATGTTGTGTGTTAGCTTCCAAAGCATTTTTAGATTCATTAAATTTATTTTATAGTTGATCTTGCTTAAGAAATTTGACTTTCAGGTTCACCTCGTGATGTAGATGTACAATTCCTAAAATGCAATCTAAGATGATAAACAGTGGTTTAATCTTCTTTTTGCAATGAAAATCCTAGCTACTAAGGAAACAGAGATGGCGTTCTTTCAACAAAGAGCAGAGAGCACACACTATATGCACTGTCCTAAATCAAACCAACAAACAGTCTAAATGCAAATTCACATGCATGTATTTGTTTTCAGCCTTCTTATTGTGTGAATGATAAAAGAAATCTAAGCGCAAATCTGAATTATTTTTCAAAGCGACATTACTAACAAGTTTCTTTTCAAGACAAAATGAGGACAATGACGACACTTTGCTATTCGGAATCGTAAACTTGCTTTAGACACTTGAAAAACTACTAATGCAAATCAAATACAAGATTAACAGTGTAATCGACTATCAAGAACAATTAGATTCTCTTCTATGACTGAAAATGACACTTGCGACACTTTGCACAATGGAGGTGGAATAATGGCAGGGAAGGGGGTTTCAACAGAGGTGTACTGACTATAGGCAACAAAAAGGAGAACTGAAAATGACTCAAAATACATAAAAAAAAATTACAGTTATTTGCACAATGGAGGTGGAATAATGGCAGGGAAGGGGGTTTCAACAGAGGTGTACTGACTATAGGCAACAAAACTCCTGAATAGAGCTGAAAAGAGTGAACATAGAAGCTAAAATCTAAGAGCAGAATAGGTCTGATCAGCGCCCCTGTAGCACAGGGAAACTGAAATGCAACGCACCTACTACACTCGAGAAGTGTGATGCATTCAGGTTTCAAAGAAGAGACAGTGCGATGGACCAAGGAAAAGACTTTAGCTGGGTTCCGGGTCACAGCTTGCAGCTCAGTTCAGGGATTTAGGTCGGGCAAGTTATAATCAGTAAATGAATCACAGGGGTAGATCTAAGGAGGTTACTAGAGCCACCACAAGGGCAATTAGAGAGCTTGTAAATCAATGGTTTAATTCATAAACAAAACCCAGAGATATACTAAAGCAGCGTTGATCTACTTTGCACTTGCATAGCAAATGCAATTCGAAGGCTAGCTGGCTTGACTTCAGGCTCCATCTGTAAGTTTATAAAGTAAACAAATGTAGATAAACAAACAACCTATTCGGTCCCCAGCGGAGTCGCCATTTTGTTATCGGGAAAGCTAGTGTCTATGTAGAGCTGCTAGTCCCACTAAGGCTAGTAGCTACCTTAGAAACAAACAAACTAAAACTACTTTCGTTTTCCTCTATGAGAAATAGATAGGAGGTCAATAAAGGAGACCAACCTCTGTCTTGCGCTTGTTTCCTCTCCCTTCTGATAGATCTTTGCCACTCGCTTCTTCGTCTACCCAGCTTCAAGGAGCACCTATAGAATCAAAGCAGCATAACACTATCCAAGAATATAGATCTATTATCATAAACAATATAGGACCAGATGTATATTGACCACACAAATGCATAAATCATCAATCATACAAGAATGTGGAGGAAAACTTGAATAGCTTTATTGATAATCAAGAAAGCGAAAAGAGGATTACAACCAATTATTCTGACCCAACGTCATCCTCTCTGAAAGAAATCCCTTCTTCACCTCATGAAAAGCTTAGATCACCCAACACTATTATGTTACACCAAGAAACCAGCAACACTTCCTTACAAGATACAAAGTTCCAGCCTTCGGATCTTTGGGATGAGGGATCCATATATAAATGTCTGCAAGGGAGGTGAGTCAGCTTCTGAGATTTGATTAGTGTCCTCTCTCTGATAGTTCTTGATTCCACTTGGAGATTGATGATCTCTTACTCATCCCTGGGCGAATGCAGAGAGGCAAGTGTCACAGGAAAAGTTTCTGGAAGATTTCATGATCCTCCACCTTGCGGATTGACCCTGGCATTTGTCCACTCTCGCCCATCGCACCCCATAGAAGGGCATTTCAACATGCATCGCACCTAATGTGTGTATTCAGGTGGGATGCAATGCACTTTGACCATGGAGCAGCTAAAATGGTCCAGTTTTGACCAGTTCTGAGTAGTTTTTCATGGAGAACTTTTGGGAGATGCTATAATTAGTTGACCTTGTTCTTTTAGGGGTTGGAACAACACTTTTAGGGACTCAGGAGCCCTTGGTTTATGGACATTAATGATTGGGGTTGTAGTGCCCAAAAATTTATATAACATATTGTTTTCACAAAATGTTTCGTGTCCAAGACAAAATCAGTCATCTAACCAAGAAACTTAAAGTAAACACAGAAAGACATCCTAGACTAGTGATCCTGGTAATAACATGTCACCGCCTATGCTACCATCTACAGGTGCCTAGTCCAATGACTCGGTACACCAGTAGTATGGTGTTGTAACCTCAAAGGTAACTCATCTGTCCTGACATCCTGAATGCCAAGAGTGAGGCCCTCGATCTGATCCTGCAGCACTGCCAGGGTCTCTGATACATCTAGATCTCGAAGGATGGCCCTCCCTACAGCCTCATGGACGTTCCACTGGTCACACTGGTCCAATATCTACACACACATATGAGTTTGTTTAGTCTTGGTAACATCAAAAACATGAAAACATTATGAAACTGAAAAACAAAGATGTGGTCAAATCATTTTACCTATAGCACTCCACTGTTCACCAACTGGTAAAGCCAAATCTAGATCGCCTTGGAAATCCATCTTGGTATATGGATACTTCGAAAATACCATCTCCTGGTGGTTGAACCACTTGAAAGAGGCATCTGAGAAGGAGATCTATGACTGGCCAACATGTCTAGCCATAAGGTCCACCCATCTCTGCATCTGGGGTTTCCTAGGTGTCGGCAATCCCAGTGAAATGTTTTAAGGTTGCATCAGTGGAATTCTTTCCAAATAAAAAGTAGTCAATGGATCCATAACCAAAGTTCTTGGTTATTCCATTCTTTACCTTGGATAGTTGTTATTTTATGATGGGTAGTATCACCTCACACCAATTGAACACTATCAGTTCCAGGCATTCCAAGGCATACTACATGTAGGATTTTTTCGCTAAATGTAAGGCCATGCTACCAGCCAATCTAGAAAAGGTAAATAGAATGGTCCTCAAAGGTCGATTAGTAACATCCCAAATATTAATCGTACCATCTCTACTGGGTTGAGATCCATCCCTTTAGAAATGACGAATGTAATTTTCACATATTTGCCCCCACCAACAAATCCTGATAGTGAAAGAGGGGCACCACTCCTTGACAAACCTGTGGGAAAATAAATATCCTCAACTGTGAAAGGAATATATTTACCTCTAATCTAGAATACCTGGTCAATAGGATCCCAATCATTGAGAAGATACTAGAACAAACTGATCTATTGTCTAATGCTGGATATGAGAAAAAGCTTCAGTAAACCACAGTTTCTTAATGCATCTGTTGTGCCCTGGTCATGTAAAGAAATTATATCCTCCTATTCATGTTCTCCTTCACGCCATGTGATAACCAACTTGATCCAAAAAATATCTAAAATGCAAACAATAGATGAGTTAGGATCCAATTTTGAGCAAAAACAGTTAAAAGCTTGATGAAAAAACACTGTATAAAGTTTCCCTTTTGCACCCATCGCACCCTGCCTTTGAGCAAGGTGAGATGCATACTAACTGGCCTATTGGAAGCTCAGTATGCATTGCACCTTTTGATATGAGCTAGGTGTGATGATTGGGTAACAAAATCTTTAAACCCTAGGGGCACAAAAAAGTTAAAAAAATTGCCCAAAATTGAGAAAAGAGAAAATGAAAATGAAGAGCTTGAGGGTAGCTCCTACCTGGTCTTGACGGCGTGGAGAATGGTCCACAGGATATCTCAAAATCGACTAGTGAAATTTGAGGGGGAAACCGCTTAAGAGCTCCGAATCCCGAATCTGAAATGAAATGTTAGTTTTATTTTATTTTTCATACATACATACATACATACATACATCTATATCTATATCTATATATATATATATATATATATATATATATATATATATATATATATATATATATATATATATATATATATATATATATATATATATATATATATATATATATATCTAATCAAGTTGATGGAGTTTTGAGCAGGTCAAACGACCGATGAAAGAATATGATGTGCTAAATAGTGAATTGAACATCTCTAACCACCAAGCACACTTTTTCTCTTCTATTCGAGCTTTGATTAAAAAATGAAAAGAAAACTATAGAGTCCTCTTTAAACCCTTTTCAGGCTCATTAAATATGTAATGATTGTGTGATTTCCATTTTGTCAGTTGAGCTTTGGTTTTTTTGACCTCATCACCACCATCTCTTTAGCCGATCATACACTTTCACTTGCTTGTTTTACACGTTTTCAGGAACAGTTGCAATGAGTAGTCTTATTAGCTAGCCTCTTCACCCTATTTAGAGAAGTTCCAACATCACTGGAACCAGTTGCTACCCTAGATGCCACTCGTTCCTCAAAATAGAGTCCTATTTAAACCCTTTTCAGACTCGTTAAACATGAAAAGATTGACGAGCGCTTGTCTTTTCCAGCTCGTTAAAGTATTGGAAATGTCATCCCTCCTGTGTTATTTTATCCTTTTTTGGACCTGAGGGATTACTTTACGAAAAATAACTTATGGAGTTTTCTTTTCATCCCTTTTCAAACTCTCTAAACATGAAAAGGACCGAGTTATCCTTGTCGTTAAAATTGTTAAAAAGATAGCGACAAACTTGTCCATCTAGAAGAGACCGAGTTTTATTGTCGCTAGAATCATTAAAACATTATATAGTGATAGGTTTTCTTGAAGGGTGAATTATAGAACAAGCATATGTTATCCTCCTCAGGCTTGAAAAAAATAAAGAGCACTGGTCAGTAATGACTGGGGAAAAACGGAAAAAAATTGAAGAATTTATGGTAGCAAGTCACTCTTGAACATGACACTTTTTCTTCATCTCCATTATTGAGTTGGGTTGGGTTATTCCATTCACTGATCATCATACCATTGGTCTTTCATACCATCCATATTTTGGGGTTAATGCTACCAATTCATCTTAGTTTCACCGACATGTTCAGGAGAAGTCATTCAGTTGAGAAATCACAATCCAATTAATGTCTTATATACTGCAATACCTCCGACCTTCATTTTTTCATGATCGCCATTCCTAAACCTTCTGTCGTCAGCTCATTTTCACCTCCATAAATCATTTTCTTTGTTTTGTGTTGTAGATGTGGGATACATCAAGGCCCTCCTATGATGAGTCACTTCTTGTCGACATCAGCTCATTATCCAAGAAATTGACTTACAAACAATCCTTTCAGTGCTTTGAAGCTTGCATACATCAATGCCAAGTTTCTCACTTCCGACGGCAAGTTGACATCAATGGCCTTCGACCGAAATATTTTTCATGGTGTTCGACATCGGATCATGTATTCACACCATGTGAATTGTACTGTAGTACCTTGAGGATCATTACCATTATCGAAGATTCCTCTCGCATTTGCTAAGAACTCACATCATTGGCTGGTAATCGAGCAATGTCTTTCCATGTTCAACTTCAGAACATCTCTTCACATGGATTGACTTGTACATCAAGTGAAGATTGAATGATTTTGAATACCCCAGACTAGTTTCATCCATCTGAGCTGTGATATATTCAGGGATATAAAAACATGAAAAGTAAAAAGGCTTTGCATAGATGGTCATCCAAATCGTGGATGATGACTCTATATCTGAAGAATCACCAGTCCGTATCCATAGACGACTATCTGATCCATGTACATGAAATGGAATTTATAAAGCTGAGCATGGGAATGCCTCCCTCAGCTAGATCATGAAAATCATATTATGATAATGTATTGTACTGTAACTAATGCAGGTCACCTTCCAATTCGAAACTTCAGATCCTCATGATAAAGCATTTCACCCGACATGAATATTTACGACCTCATGCTTTAGGGGGAAAATGTTATAGACATATTTGGGCACATCAACCCCAAACTTCTATGTCTATGTATTAGGGCTCATCAACCCCTAAAACAGTTGTTTCATACCCTAAAAGAACATAGTCATATGAATACATCATTCCCCAAAAGTTTCATTTGAGAAACCATCCTGAAATTTCATAAATTGAACCATGTGCATACTAAGTGGTACACTGCCAAAGTGTGATGCATACTATTTAGGCCTTCTATAGGGTGCGATGGGCGAGGATGGACAAATTTCTGAGACAAATTCCTAAGTGGATGCTCATGGCATCTTCTAGAAACTTATCATGTGCCACTTGCCTCTCTAAATTCACCCAAGAATGAATAAGGGATTTAAAACCATCTGTTATTCTTTCTCTTATGGAACCAATTGTAACAAGTGGAATGACACTAATCAAACCCTATGGATGACTCACACCCTTGCAAACATCTATAAATGGATCCCTCATCCAAGAGATCTAGAGGCTGGAATGTTGTGAATTGCAAGTAAGTGTTGATAGTTTGTAATTAAGAAAGAATTATATTCTTGTTGGAATGATCTTGCTATTTCACGAGGTGAAGAAGATTGAAGCTGGGAGGATGATGCTAGATCAGGCAACTGGGTTGTAATTCTGCTTTCTATTAATAAAGCTCTTCATGTTTTCTTCCATATGATTGTGCAATTGTGAATGTTATCATTTGTGAATGCTATCATTAGTTCATTATATATCTAATTCTGTAATGTTTATGTTGTAATAGATCACGATGCTCTGATGGTTCTTTGCTGTTGTACTTGTGCAGGTACCCTCCAAGCATGTTAAGTATTGGGAGGAGTTATGGGATCCGTCAAAGGAGAGAGAGATCAAGTAAGGGATTAAGTGGAAGTTCCAGGTTGGTTCCATTATCTTTCTCTTATCTGTTACACAAAGGAGAAATCATTGAATTGCTTTAAACTGTTGCTTCTAGGGTAGCTGCCAAACCTACAGGGCTAACATTCTTTAGGAATACTAGTTTTCCCAAAAACACTAGCCCTCCTTCTAGCACCATAAATGTTGACAGTGTTCGAACCGCAAACATTTAGGGGTTCTCCGTTACATGAAGTCCCAATTAGATTTCACACCCTTTTGAAGAGGAACCCCATCTGAAATATGGCCCAGTTTCTGAAATAGTGGGATTTAACGTTATTCCTTGGCTATGATAACCCATATAATGACGTATTCATGACTTTAGTGAAACAAGTGTATATATTTATGAATGGTCAACTACAATCCAAGAAAGGTTCTAACATGACGAAGGGATAGTGAGTGGGTCCCTTAGAAGCTTCTAACACAACTTCATCTTGGAATAAGTGTCCCATCAATTGTTGTTATTATTTTTCCTTTATTGACATTTATTTCATGAAATTTTCACTAGGGTTGTTACATCTTCAGAAAATTCATAACAAAAATGAATGAAGTGATCATGGAAATCATTAAGAGATTCATCAAGTGATTTTATTAAATACATGATTTTTCTATAAAAAAATTTATAATCATCCCTGTCAAAGGTGCGATAGATATCCTTCACAAGATGTTCGAAGCAGTAAATCGAAGTGGTTGGTAAAGTGTAACACCCTTCTTTTATGTGTGCTTCAAACATAAGGATGAACAACCTACAAGAATACCCTCACGTTGAACTTCATGATTAGTGAAAAATTTAAGAAAGCAAGCATTGTGCTCAAGAATGGTTCTTCTACCCTTGCCATTAAAAATAATATTTGAGAAATCATCAATTATCCCCTTGGGCACTTTCAGACTTTTAGTTCTGGAGAAAAATTTTCGGGTTAAGATATGGGAAGTCATTCAAATATAGGGAAGATGGCAATAGACTTCATGAGCTCAGCTTGTCATCTAGCCCTCCTTCTAGCACCATAAATGTTGACAGTGTTGGACCCACCAACATTTAGGGGGTCTCCCTGATATGAAGTCCCAATTAGTCTTCACACCCTTTTAAAGAGAAGCCTCATCTCAAATATGGCCTAGTTTCTGAAATAGTGGGATTCAATGTTGTTCCTTGGCTATGATAACCAATATAAAGACGTATTCATGACTTCAGTGAAACAAGTGTATATATTTGTAAAGGTTCAAGTGCAATCCAAGAAGGGTTGTAACATGATGAAGGGAAGTGGGTTCCTTAGAAGCTTCTAACATAACTTGAAAGGAACATACAAGCATAAAGAAGCATCACAAGTTAGCTTGCAACATAGTTCATAAGTTAACCATGATAGAAATATACAATAACATGGATTCAACAAGATTCATACTAATGCAAAAAAAATAGTTCATAAGAATTAGCGTAAATGAAATGACATATATTGCAAACATAACAATAATAGTCATACTATATTCACAACATATGCATGAAAACATGACATCTCTGAGATTTTATTAAAGTGAAAGTCCCAAGAATACATATACAAATGACAAACCACTACTCTCAATAGTGGAACAGGAATCCAACACCATCTCCTCCAAATAAAGATACTCCCTTGATGCTATAGAAAAGGCAAGGCTCAAAACTCCCAATCTTTTGCTCCTAAGCCAAAAGTCCGGCCCAAAAATCCATTTACATGAATAATGAGGGTATTTTTATAACAAAAGGGGTGATTATTCATCTCCCTTTGTGATCTTTTGACTTCCCTCATGACTACTTGACATCCTTCAACTATGACCTTTGGAGTTCATTTGAAAATGACTCTTCACATTCCACAGTTGACTCTTGGAATTTCACTTGCAATTAATTACAACATTGGTGTGAGATCACATGTTCAATTGTGCTCACTCCAATTGAGGTTGAGATTAATATATACTTCAGTTGTATGATGAAAAATGGTGGTGAGACAAAGTGTTAGGCCTTTTTTGTCCTAATTCATGGTAATCCCATATCTCATGAAATTGAACTCTCTTTCATGCTATTGGAATGTTGTGAAAAGGATCTAGAACAAGGTTAATGTTGTTATTATTTGTAATAGCATCACCATGTTTGATTCACATTTAGGATAAGGGAAACGCCCCTTGTGTGAGTGTTTTGTAAGCCACCATCAAGAAATCTAAATTGTAAGAAAGTGAAATTGCCATCTTAAATTCGTAAGAGATTTCCCCTATCAAAGAATTATAGCTACCACTCTAGGAATATAGGAACAATTTTCACCATATAAGCAATGTCTGTGAGAGATTCGTATCTATTTGAAGAATAATTGATATAGTTTGTGCACAGAGAAAAGACATAATTCTTATGATTCCTCAGCTTGTATTGATATTAATTTTGAAACAAAATTATTATGAAGTGAATGTAAATTCATTCCATCTTTAATTCGAATAGAAATATTTTATTGTAGTCATTATGCATTTATATACATAACTTAGAAACTATTTTTCTAGTCAATGAGAGTGATATTTATGTCATTATATGTCTCAGAGGGATTTTCAGTGTATTTTCCAGTCTAATTTTACCAGAATTGACAAGTATTTGTTAGAATCTAAAGTTTGAGTGCTACAATGGTTTTTCATGCTACTAAATACATACATGGAGTTAAAAAGAAATTTTAAATAACAAAGGTCAATATTTGGCAAAAAATATATTTCGACGATGAAAAAATCTAAAATCATATAGTCCTAACTTTTCTTTGCCTTAGAGGTGAGATTTATTCTCATCTTTAGGAGGATAAATTTTACTCGTGTATTTTGATGGGTTTAATAGGCAACTACTTGCAATTTTCCCATCGTTACATTGAAAACCATTTTAATCTAGGTAGGAGGGATATATTTCCTCGTCTTTTGTTTTTCTTTTGACTTGCATAGATTGGTATTAGCCACCAATGTTGTTGTGACATCACATGATCAACTATGCTCACTCCAGCTCAAGTTCAGACGAATTTACACTCTACTTGTATGATGAACATTGGTAGTGGGACAAAGAGTTAGGCTATTTGTTGCCTCAATTCATGATAATTTCATATCTAAGGGAATTGAAATATCTTTCACACTATTTCACTGTTTCCAAAGGAATATCTCACACCTATTTTGGATGGTAGATGAAATTTCAACTATGTTATTTAGAAACCATAACTATTAGTGATATTCAACATGAAGACCTACTTGGAGCCTTGATGTGATTTTCTTCCAAGATTGAACATTTGACTGAAGCATATTAATTATTTATGAGCAAACCAGTCCACATGTTGAATGTGTTCAAACTGTATCTGTTTATCTAACCTATGACCTTTGTTTTAGAAGCCTTCATTTACCTTGAGGGAATGGTATAAGTTTTAGGTTTCGGGAAAGTCCCTCCATGTTCCATGAGGGTATCAAAGTGTTGACAGTGTTGGACCCACCAACATTTAGGGGGTCTCCCCAATATGAAGTCCCAATTATACTTCACACTGTTTGGAATAGGTGTGCCATCTAGAATATGGATCGGTTTCCAAAATAGTGGGATTTAGTGTTATTCCTTGGGTGCGATAATGCACAGAATGACATATTCGTGACTTTGGTGAAATAATTCTATAACTTTGTGAAGGGCCAAGTGAAATCCATGAAAGGTTCTAACACGATGAAATGAAAGTGAGTGAGCCCCTTAGAAGCCTATAATAGTACGCAACATGAAAGGAACACATGAGAATAAAAAGGCATCACAAGTTATCTTGCAAAATAGCTCACAAGTTATCCATGATCGAAATACACAATGGAACTCACTCAACAATATTCATAATAATGAAAATGAAATAGTTCATAAGCGTTAGCATAAATGAAATGAAATATTTTACAAACATAACAATAATAATATTACTATATTCACAACATATGAATGAAAACGTGTTGGCTCTAAGGTTTTATTAATGTAAAAGTCCCAAGTATACGTATACAATTAACTAACCAATAGTCCCAATAGTAGAACATGAAGCCAACACCTTCTCCTGCAAAGAAGGATACCCCCTCTATGCTACAGATAAGCCAAGGCTCAAAACTCCCAAGCTTATGCTCCTAAGTCAAAAGCTCAGCCCATAATCCCTTTACACACTACAATAAAAAAGGACATTGGTGAGGGGTGAAAAATGTCACCATAAGCTCATTGGTTATTGTCAAAAGAGCCTTCGTCATCAAAAAATAAGCATCGCCAAAAGTATAGGTGTTGTAGTGACATTCAAAGTCCATCACCAATAATGATTTATAAAGATGGATAACGACTGTTACCACTTCATATGAGAAATTGTGACAGACCATAGCCTCCATCACCAAAAATTGAATGTCACCAAAGGTGGCATCGCCAAAAGTATAGTTGTTGTAGTGACATTCAAATTTCGTCACAAATAATGATTTATATTAATGAATAATGAGCGTCACCATTTCATATGAGGAATGGTGATAGACCATAGCCTTCGTCACCAAAAACTGAACTTCACCAAAGGTGGCATTGCCAAAAGTATAGGTTTTACGGTGACATTCAAGGTATGTCACGAATAATGATTATAATAATGGATAGTGATCGTCACCATTTCATATGAACAACAAAAATTTATTGTGATGGATCTTTCATGGCCATCTTTATTGGTGCATATATATGGTGACAATCGTTGACCGTCACCAAAAGCTGCATTGCGAGAAGTATAGGTGTTGTGGTGAAATTTGAGGTCTATTATGAATAATGACTATAATTGTGGACAACTACCATCACCATTTCATATCAACAACAAAAATATTTATGGTTATAGACCTTTAAGAGTTGTCACTATTGATGCGTATATATGGTGGCATTCGTTGACCGTCACCATTTTATATTTTGGTGAGGGTCAAAAAATGTCACCAAAGTTCATTGATGATGGTCAAAAGAGCCTTGGTCACTAAAAATTGATCGCCGCCATTCCATATGGATGTCAGGGCACGATGAAATTGAACCACCAACATCCTGCTTGTAAAGCAGGTACCCTTCCATTGAGTTAGCACCCTTTAAAGAATTACACTTTTAAAAATTAGACCTTGAAACTTCATAAATTTTAAATTCTACAATTTCCAATAAACTAAAGTCTCAAAAATATTTTACTAAACAAGCAAAAGAAATAGAAGATGCAGGTCCCTTCCTAATGGTTATGGAAGTTATGAAAAGGGAGTGGAGGGAAAAATAATTATGTATAATAGAATCAATATGTTCAGTTGATACTTAATTAGAAGTGAAACTCTAAAGACATTTATAATCTATAAGTGACCTATAACTAGAAAATGCACCAAATATTGCAAAGGAAATCTCATAAGTGGATAGCATGTGGAAGAAGAACATTGATGAACACAGATGCAATATGTTATAGGTTGAGTGAAAGAAAAATCTCAATGTTGTGGTTGTTTTGTGTTTAGATATCTGAATGATATCTAAACTTCTATGCAAATGTAACACAGATCTTCGGAAACCACGAATGACATATGATAATATATATATATATATATATATATATATATATATATATATATATATATATATATATATATAATATATATATATATATATATATATATATATATATATATATATATATATATATATTCCCCCATTACATAAACCAATATGAAATTTGGAATTTCACAAGTCCACACTCAAAACATGACAGCAACCAACAAATAAAAGAAATTGACTTGGACATAAAGCAATATCTTCAACTTCATTCTAGAGTTGCTTTTGTTTATTTGAATTTGACTCATGACATTATTTATCTGACAAGGAATCAAAATCATCACTAGTATTAAATTCATCCAACACAGACTTTGGATATCCCACTGACATCTATGTTTTTGTTACCATGCCTAAAAACCATGGAGTTTCCATTCAATAGTAGAATAACATATGTTCCCGCTGCTCAAGAACACATTCCTTATTAACCATTGTTACCTGATAGAAACCAAAGAGACAACACAATATCAAACACAAAATCCCCTAGCAAAATATAATCATAACTTAGAAAAGAAATCTAAAATATGTTCTTAATTAATAAAATTTTTATTTGGAAATATTTATTCTTTATATTTAAAAAAGACTATGTTGTACAACAATTCTATCTATTAATCTAGGAAATTATATTATAGCATATGTCACACAGTAGCAATCTATAGTACCTAAAGTAAAAGGACAAATTTTCTCAAGAAAATAGATTTAGAAAAGAGCTTTGAAAACTATAAGTTTTTCATCAAAGTTTTAAATAATTTAACAAAAAACTAGTTGGAGTTTGAAAATAAAAATCATTCATAGGAAATGAATAGGACAATACCCAAATTCGCTATTCATACAAATAAATCTAGTCACTATTGCTATTGCAGATAACTAAAATTTTGGTAGTGGCCTAACAGTTAGAGCTTATTTTTTGGGAAGACCCGTCAATACCACGATTTTTTTCCATGATCTCTTGTGTCTCTAGATCTAGATCAAATAGCTTGCCATTCTTAACTTCTACCTTTCAAGCACTGATTTTTGGCTCATTGTTTAAAACATAATTCTACCAATCCATTTTATTTTGTTTTGTCAAGAGAATTGGTAGGACCTTCCCATCCTCTGTTTTACATCATCAATAACCATCCATCAATGATATAAAGAATAACGGATACACAACAAAGGCCAACGATGTGTTTGTCATATACCTATGCTCTAGGAATCATCTAGCCTTACTGGTGCAAAGAGCTCACCCTGAAAAAATGACATCCACGTGGAATTTGCAAAAGATTTTTAAATCAAGCTCCAAGTAAAGGAATGAAAATATGAACATCCTTTTAATCAATAAAATCTCTGACTTAAAGCAAAAGTGACCTAGAATTGAATGTTATATCAGCCATGTCAAGTAACTAACATCAGGTGAGAAATAGAAGCCATGCATATTGGATTAGTTAAATAATTGATTTGGTAAAGCTCAAAAAAATATGACTTACAACTAAGAAACACAAATAAATGACTTAGAACTAAGACATGAGGTTTCCCTTTCAATCCTATCATTAAATAACTCTTCTTTATGTTACTTACCATTAAAATTTTTCTGATACCAAGTGGAAGTGGTATTGTAAAATTAATCTCTGATAGTCTGTTTCCGTGACTACTTCTCAAGATCCACTCCATTACCAACATTTGGGGCTAGATAAGATACATGCAAAAACCATCAACATGAAAATGAAATTACATCCTTCTAAGAAAATGGGGGGGAAAAATAATCCACAAATTGAAACAGATTGTAAGATACCTCATTCCTGCAACATGATTATCTTGTCATGAACAATAAAAAAATAAATCAGGAGAAATGTAATTTTTTCCACATTTTGACAATGAAATCTTTTGCATATTCTATGAACAATTGATGAAAAATGTTACCTAAATCTTGTTAGCATGAGGATTATAGTAAAACATAAAGGAACCACTCCAACACATATATAATCCTAAACATAAGTATCTATACATATAAGTATTTATTGAGGACATTGTACTTTGTGAAAATATGGAAGTCAGATCTTTGAAATAACACAATTTATAGTATCATTTCCTTACGAAGTCCATTAAAGAATTTCTTCAAAGTTCAAAGTTCAAACAATTAACATGTAACCTAAAAAATCTTAGATTTGAAAAGGAGATAACCCAAAGATGTAGAGTATATATCTCACATTTATATATCCTAATTTCCGTACATTGAAATGACACTTTTTAGCATACTATTGTGAATTCAACCCAAAATGCTAGAAAATAATATTAATGGTTATTTTACTAATATATAAGTTTTATACATGCATTTATTTAAACAGTTAGCTTGCAATCTCAAACATATATAAGGATGCACACAATATGTTGCATCTTTAGTGTTGGTGTGTGAACTTGAGACAACGAAGTCCAACATTTAACAGTTTGTCTACAATATGCACTAGCCAAATAGGTGAAGAATACTATTGTAGGTATGTGTTATGAATATATGTATTGCAGGCCAATAAGAGTATGGTTGGAACAGTAATGTCCAACCCTTCCAAGTTTTCCTATAGTTTGCACTGGTCTAATAGGTGACAATAGAACTGTAGGTGTGAATTCTACATCACTTACCTAAATACAACACCTTCAGCATAGAAATTTCAAAGAATATGTCCAAAACTAGTAGGTAATTTGCAAAATGAAAGAGTTGGCTTGATTGTTTCTCGAGAATACTAGATTCTTACATTGTTCAACGTAAATTCATGACACTTTCCCAAGTTTAGATGGAAGAAAAATGAAGCAAGATAGAAGGTTATTTAAAGAATCCTTACTTATCCAGGGTAAAATGTTAGCCCTTTTTGGTCAAAAATCATAAAGGTGAAAACTTTAAGAAATTCAGTGAAGGGACTGTAGAAATATTCTTATCAAACCACTAACGTAAACAAAGCTAATTAATGTTGCTTTGTAAAAGAGATATTCATGGCCAAATTAACAAGAAAGTGACCTTTTAGCATAGTTAATGCACTAGTGCCGCTGTTACAATATTTGGCCAAAATAATAAATAGAAGAAACCCATTTTCAATTTAGTAGGAGCATGTTGGGCAAATAATCTCACAATAATACCCATCATTGAACATTCTAACCCACTAAATCACTTTTACATCCTTTTGAAGTCCTCCAAAAAAGTACTTAAAGTTGTGAACAATGTCGTAACAATACTTCTAGCTATAGAACAAGCATTTCAAGCTTGCCTCTATTTTACGATATCGATATTTGTCCTTCAAACATAGTTATGTGGCACAAAACCACTCCTTAATAAAAAATGTGGTTGTAAATGCATGTTGAACTCTCTTAGCACAAATATTCTCTTAGTATGGTATAGGATTCTTAGACTAGTGCCAGGTTTAAGGTTGCCAAAGACTTTATATTTTAACTATGATATGGTTCACACTTGGCTTCAAGGCAACATATTCTTTAGGAATTTCATGTTGGGAACCCTCCAAATGTGTTTCTAGGAAAACTCAAGTTAAATGGAAATCATTTTATATAATGGTTGTGATTCATATGGATGCACATTAATATAAATGTTTTTGTCCTAAATTTGAATATTTTATCTATTTTTTTGTGATCTTTTAGCATAGTTGATGCACTAGTGCTATTGTTACAATATTTGGCCCAAACAAGAAATAAGAAAAACCCATTTTCAATTTAGTAGGAGCATGTTGGGGAAATAATCTCACAATAATTCCCATCATTGAACATTCTAACCCACTAAATCACTTTTACATCCTTTTGAAGTCCTTCAAGAAAGTACTTAAAAGTTGTGAACAATTTCATAACAATATCTCTAGCTATATAACAAGCATTTCGAGCTTGCCTCTATGATATGGATATTTTTCCTTCAAATAAAGTTATGTGTCACCGAACCACTTTCACCCTTAAGAAAAAATGTGGTTGTAAATGCATGCTGAAATATCTTAGCGCAAATATGCTCTTAGTATGGTATAGGATTCTCAGACTAGTGGTAGTTTTAAGGGTGCCAAAGAGTTTAGATTTTAACTATGATATGGTGCACGCTTAGCTTCAAGACAACATATTCTTTAGGAATTTCATTTTGGGAAACCTCCAAATCTGTTTCTAGGAAAGCTCAAGTTAAATGGAGAATTTTTATATAATGGTTTTGATTCATATGGATTCACATTAATATATATGTTTTTTTTCTAAAATTTGAATAATTTATGTATTTTTTGGTCAACCAGTTTTTTTATCTGGTTTTTATCTAGTTCCGATCTGATTTGATAGGAGAAAGAACTCAGTAACTTGAGAGGATAAATTAGTATCCTCCCCAACAAAGTTCAATTTCCACTTGTGATGTGATTGTCGTTCGTGAGACAATTGTTGATCCATACAACAAATGTATATATTCTTGGATTATGATCTAACTATGAATATGGAAGTGTTCAGCTATCTTTTTGAGGATATTTTATTTATGAAAATATGGAAGTCAAATCTTTGAAATAACAGAATTTATGGCAGTGGTAAGCTGGAAGTCAAATTTGAAATAACATAATTTTGGACAATTGAGAACTTCATATGTGTATATAAGAGCTGAAATCCATGAACAGAGTCACAACTCGTCATGTAATGCTCTACGTTCTCCAAAACCCTAGATAAGAAAACCAATAGAAACCTTAACTCCACCAAAAATATTTTCAAAACGATTGATTGTTGGAGTATCTTTGGTGGAGCTATGGTTTCTCTTGGTTTTCCCTATTTAGGATTTTTGAAATCATGGACAATTATATGATAGGTTGTGATTGTGTTCATGGGTTTCATTTCTTCTTTATATATATATGAAGTTTTTGGGTGAATGCTCCAAGAAACACCAGCACCTTAAGACAAAAACACATAAAGTACAAAGAAGATTGAACAAGAGAGAGACAGAGAGAAAGTAGCACTACTCTTACATCTCTAACCCAAGTATGAAAAGGAATATGCACAAGTGCATGATCGACTATAAGAACAACTCACTCCTTCCTCTACTTATATGAGAGGTAAAGGAGATTTACAATAACAAGTGGACATAGTCCACTACAATCAAACTTGCAAGGCACAATTAGGTCCACCCATGTGAATCACTCTACTCTAAGTGACATGTGTGAGGCTCAAAGGTGACAATAGTTAACAAGCAAGGCCTCCACGGCATGAGCACTACTCCCCAAGGTCCAACAATCCTCCAAAGGTCCAAAGCTCCGATGCATCTCCATGGTTGCATGTATCCTTATGGAAAATGCATATCTAGGGTCATGTGTTGCCTTAAGGACTCCCACACCTACATATCCACTCCCTCAACCCAAGAGTCCACGTGTCAAGTGTAAACCTCCATGAAAGAAACCAAGCCACCATGTGCTATAAAGGGCTCAATAACCTCCTCTGAAATACCAAACTCTACTCCAAGCACATAAACACTATGCATGCATCAACAGCATAAAGTCACCAAGCTCCATACCTATCCAACACTTAGAGGAAGAATGTATTTCAAACATCCAAACAAGGTCTAGAAGCAAATAGTAAACCACCTCCAATGTCCAAGTCCATCATGGAAGAGCATGGTCCAACCATACACCATGCACCCCACATCTTTCATTTCTTCTTTATATATATGAAGTTTTCGGGTGAATGCTCCAAGAAACACTAGCACCTTAAGACAAAAAATCATAAAGAACAAAGAACATTGAATAAGAGAGAGAGATATAAAGTAGAACTACTCTGATGTCTCTAACCCAAGTGTGAAATGGAATATGCACAAGTGCATGTTTGACTATAATAGAAACTCACTCATTCCTCTATTTATATGGGAGGTAAAGGGGCTTTACAAAAACAAGTGGACCTAGTCCACTACAAGATAACTTGAAAGACACAAGTAGGTCCACCCATGTGGACCACTCTACTCTAAGTGACATGTGTGAGGCTCAAAGGTGAAAATGATTAACAAGCAAGGCTTCCATGGCATGAGCACTACTCCCCAAGGTCCAACAATCCTCCAAAGGTCCAAAGCTACAATGCATCTCCATGGTCATGTGTCTCCTTAATGACAATGCATATCCAAGGTCATGTGTCACCTTAAGGACTCCCATGCCTACATATCCACTTCCTCAACATAAGAATCCACGTGTCTAGTGTAAACCTCCATGCAAGCAACCAAGTAACCCCATGGTATCTAGGGCTCAATAACCTCCTTTGAAATACCTAACTCTACTCCAAGCACATAAACTCCCTTCATGCATCAACAACATGAAGTCACCAAGCTCCATACTTATCCAACACTTCGAGGAAGAACATCTTTCAAACATCTGAACAAGGTCTAGCAGAAAATAGTAAACCACCTCCAATGTCCAAGTTCATCATGGAAGAGAAGGGTCCAACCATACACCATGCACCCTATTAGGTTCCTATACCAATAGGAGTCATAGTTTTGAATGACTAAGGTTAAGCCTTGTAATATTGTACATACCTTTGCTTTCTGCAAATGTTTTCCATATTAAAAACTTAGAAAATGTAAAGAGTGTATCTCCTTAAAGAATAATCAAAGGACGAAAAGAATAAGAAAAGGTCAAAAAATGAAAATATATGAACCCCAAAAGACAAAAGAGACCATGAAAGTGTGCAAGTCAAAATGACACTACTATTTACTTCTATGCATAATAATGATTATGTCGAGCTTGTTATTCATGCCACAATCCATGACAATCAAACTGTTTAATCTTGATTATACCATGCTTTGAATTTTATGTTTATAGTTAGAGAATAAAATCTGTCTGAATAGTTTAATCTTGGCAGATCATTAGATAGGTAGAGTAAATAAAAGGATCTCATCGGTTTAATCTAAGCCCTTGGATGATATAAGGTTAGAAGTAGATAGTTTTCTCTGTAAAAGAAAAGGATTTGATAAGGGTTTCCTAGCCTAAATGCACCCAAATAAAATGAAGAAAAAATGGTAGGATGAGTAAATGGATAAGGAGTAGAAAGGTTGAAAAAATATCAAGTGACTACACTAAAGCACTTATGTCATGTTTAAATGCATATTTCAAATGTGCATAAGCAGTAAAAATAAAAAATAAAAAAATCATAACTTAGTTTATTTAACATCCCCTCATTCATTTCACCCCTTTACCTACTAATTTACCGCAAATAAGTTTTAAGTCCTCAAATCCATTAATTCAGAGAGGTTCAGAGCATTTCTATGACTTTTTGAGGGACCATACCCTTGGCTTGATGACTTATGGGCACAAGTGCTAGAATCTCCTTCATCGAAAATTCATCTCCTTTAATTTCCCCTCATTTCCCTAATAAAACCCCACTTTCCTATGGTTGAGACCATTTACATAGGAAAAGTGGAAACACCCATGTAAATCCCTTTTCCTAAGGTTTAAACACCTTTTACCTAGGAAAAGTAATACCCCCCCCCCCGTATAAAACCCTTTTCACAGAAAAAAACCCACAAAAAAGCCATTTTTCCTCAGTATAAAGATAAGTGCTCGAATGTTTTACTTTACCCTTGTACTAAGAAAAAAGCCACTCTGCCATCGCATGTTCATATTAATCACTAACATTATTATAGAAATCCCATTATAAACCCTTTTCCTGTATAATAGTTAAATCCTTATATAAAATACCCCAACCTTTGGTTTTAATAAAAACTAATAGAAATTACCCATACCTCGATATAACCTTACTTAGTTTACCTAATGCCCGTAAACTTAAGTTAGTCCCATTATTAATCTCATCAAACTCCCCAATCCCTCATTAAGCCCGACCCAATCATTTTAAACATGTGATTTATCCCTAAACTAATTCCAAATAATTGTGATTAAACCCATGGACCCCCCATAAACTCTTGTTCATTTCCGTCCGCACAACTCTTCCGCTAGACTACCATTTGATCATCGTTCCCCCTCATCCAATGGCGCACGCCATATCCTCCGCGCCCGATGGTCGAACGATAACCACCCGATAAAGTAGCTTTCCCTGACCCCCCGAATGCTATGTATCATGCTCTAAGGTACATCAGACGAACCCTCCCAAAAATCGCTCGCACCACAAAAGCGATGCAATGGTCCTCTAAAACCATTTGCCCCACTTAACCAAAAAACTATCAACTGTTCATCCAAAAGATAACCTGCCAAAACTAACCATTTTCTCCATAGAAGGCCACCAAGCCCTCTTTCACCCTTTTTTCACGCATTCTCTTTGTAAACTCTGTGAACGATTACAATCCCTGCAAACACTGAATTTACTAAACAGACTTCCAAGTTTGCTATAGAAGACACTGTAAACAGCCTAGCTGACCTTTCAGTCTATGCAGTGTTTTAATTTAAAAAAATTGATTAAAAATACTAGCAATTTAAGAGTTTATTGCCTAAACCTTCTAAAAATACCAAAACCATTGGTAAAACCCGCAGATCCTAATTGAAATCCATAAGAACTGAATTATGCCTGCCCCTATTGCCATGGACATTAGACCCATTGCCAATCCACACTTAGACCTGGACCACCTTCCACTGGCTAATAGGGATTTCCAAATCAAAGATACAACTTCAACAGAGTTGGAGCTGCTCAAAATTCATTGCTTAAGAAAAGACAGACACCTGAACCATACAGATGATATTGGCCTCTGGCAGTCCAATTTACACAGATACAAGTTCCCCCAAGTTCATATCTTTCCAGAAGTTGTTCATAGGTGCTATGCATGTTACATCCCCAACCATAGAGCCATAATGTCTCATGACTAGAAGGTTCTATTCACTATAACAGCTGAGTCCATTAATGAAATTCTACAGTTCCAACCAATGCCAAACCTAACCCCACTGTCAATTAGAGACCTGTTGGACCAGTATCTGAAGCTAAGCCCATCAAGATTGGGCCAGTTGTTCCAAACCTTCATTGTAGAGGAAAAACACATCCCTAAGGAGCCCCCTTCATATGTATCAGCTATTTTCTCTAAATGGGGCTAGTACATTGTAACCATGATATCATGTGTTTTGGGCTACACTACAAGTGAATACATTGATGAACTTATTCTTGCCTTCATGTACATTTATACCCTAGGGAAGCCTCCTGAAACCACATATGACTTTGGGAAATTCATAGCTGATAGAATGCATGAGCAGTTCAAAAGAATGAGCAATAAGAGAGTATTCAAATACTCCTATGGATTGTACCATCCATTTTTGTATTATCAGTCGGATAGGTTTCCTTTTACTCTCTAGAAGCTTGACACCAGGGGCTAGCCTAGATCTGTCATTTTTTGGACCCCACTTTTCCATGAGTTTAGATCACCATATACATACTCAGACTTCATAGATTCTTTTGTGTATCCAATCATGACTATGCTCACTAGAAATCCTCCACCTAGGATAAGTCCAAAGATAAAAAGTGTCCTCCAACTTTCCAAGCAAGCCAAAGTGGGAGATTGGTACCTTTACCAAAACCACACAAAAATCAGAATATATGGTTGCCTACTTGTGCCATATAAATTGCCAAGATACCTCCCTATGAGGTTGTTTGCCTTAGAATATTATAGACAAATCATCAATGTAGATGAATTCAACTTTGTCACTACCAAGAAGAAGGCCTATTTCAAAATCAAAGACCAGTTAGGTCCCTTCATATGCAACTCCAGGGAGGTAGGGAAAGAGGCAGACCTAACCCTGCAAGGCATGAAATTCCAAAGGATTTTTGTATGGAGATATGACCCTTTATAGTTCATTATGAAGAAAAGGCAAAAGGTTAAGCTAGTACCTTTTATCCACCACCCTATATAGGAAATAGAGGCATATGCAAATCAGACAAACTGGGTGGAAAATACCTTAGTAGACAGGGACAGCACAAGGGTAGATGTAGAAAATTCTTTGATTGATTTGGAAAAGAAGTGTGATGAGAGACATTTTCTGCACGTAACAGAAGAGCAAGAAAGAACAATGAGCACCTCTCCAGTCATGCAGACTCCTCAGAATGACGAGAAAAATCCTAAAAGAAACAAAGAGGGAGCTTCCACTTCAGGAAAGGACACCTCTAATTTGCAGGAGGAAACAAATCACAGCAAGATACAAAGGCTCAATTCAGCCTCTAAACAGGACTATACAAAAGGATCAGCATAGGTAACCAACACAGAGGTAGACAGAAGCAGGCCCACAACTCCATCTGAAGACATACAAGAGCCTTCCACAACACAAACTCAGATGTTGGAAAGGAAACTTAGTGTGGAAGTGTATTCCTTCAATAGACCTGGTGACAAAGACCAAAACATAAAGGACAAGTATAAATAAATCAAAATGGGGAATGAGAAACTCAAATCTCAGACTTATGCATAATATCTGAAACTCACTCCCACAAATCAAACAAGACTAATGTCAACTTTTGACATCAAGGAAGGAAAACTTCAAATGTCCTTCATCAAACCTATAACACAGCAGCCAAAGACATCTTCAGATTTCAAGAGGGTTGAATTTGAAGTATTCGCAAGGGATATTCATCCCATAGACCAGATAGAACTACACAAATAGGCTATATAAGTGATATACTCCACCCTTACAGGTAAAGCCATAGTTGTCCATCAGCGACAAAGCTCATTAAACAACATCTTGGCACAATTTCAGTTGGAGAAGGCCTCCTCACATGCCAAGGATACAAGGATTAAGTCTTTGAAAGACTTGGTTATTGAGTTGGGACATGATCCCAAAGATATAAAAGCTATTGAGTAGCTGATAAAGAAGAAGAATGATGATATTGATGCACTAAAGAAGTAATTGAAGATACCTCATCTGCAACATCCTCAAACACTTGAACTCTTAGACAGCCAAACCAGACATGAAGAGTTGATGGACTTGGTCCTAAAACTTAATGATCAACTAAGAAAGATAAAGATAGAATTGGATAGCTTGATCCAATTAAAGAAAACTAACATTGCCACAACTTCTACAAATGTCATCCCTATAGTATCTACAATAGTCCCTTATAAACTGGAAGCTTCACTACCACCTATAACACCACCTGCCATAGAATTGCCAGTCACAACAGAGTCTACGTTAGCAGCAAGTACGTCAGGAGAAAAAGTAGCATAGTTGGTTAGGGCCATGGAAGAGATGTCAATTCGGGCTATATAAATGAACAAACTGAAGGAAAAGATGGCAAGTCTAGAGGTTGACTAAAAACTTTCCCAAATTATGCAAAAGGAAGAGACACAAAAGGCCAACAGAATGAGTGAAAGAGTCAAAGCTATGGAGAAAGACTTGACATTAGAGAAACCCCTTCGGCAAGCCAAGGAACTATTATGGGCCCATATCATTGACTCCGCCAAGGATA
The DNA here is from genome assembly GCA_031772625.1 of Pinus tabuliformis. Taxonomy (NCBI): domain Eukaryota; kingdom Viridiplantae; phylum Streptophyta; class Pinopsida; order Pinales; family Pinaceae; genus Pinus; species Pinus tabuliformis. Next base: position 884,880,337 of record CM062820.1, on the reverse strand, counting down.
TTTGGCCATCTATTCAAGTTATTTTTGAGCAGATAGAATTGATAAAGATAGCTACAGTAGCTATTCAGAAAGTCAAGGAGGAATTGGGTGACATGCCTAAGGATGCCAATAGACTCATCCACTTCCTTAACAACAAAAACATATATGAGCTTCAGTAGCTAAATATATAAGACAAGATGGAAACCATTTTTCAAATAAGGAAGGTCTTGTCGAAGAGAAACATAATGTTGAACTTAGAAGAAAAGTGTCACAACACGCAGGTGGCCATTGATAGATTCATCGCCAAATTCCAAATTTTGAGGGAGAAAGGATTTCCTAGTCCATTGGTCATTAATGAAAAACTTATGACACAACTAGAATATGATAATAGACTTAGGAAGATGGCTAAAGAATAAGATATCACTTCATCTATGAAAGCACTGCCAATAGGCAAAGTTTTGTATAACACCTTCAAGAACTTGTTTTTTCTCTAGCACGAGATAAAACACTCGTTCCACTAAACCCAATTTTGCCAAGTATACTGAGGCCGATGAGGTATAGAGGCAGATGTTGAATGTCAAGTTACCTGATGCAAAATGGTGGGAAAAGATGACTGATTTACTGTAAGAAATTTACAGTAAAAGGTTATTGCACAGTAAAAGTAGAATAGCTAGGTAAAGAGATGAAAATAGGACAACATGGTTAAAGATTATTAGGGTCAAAGAGTATCAGCTGAAAGATAAAAGTTAAAGAAGATTCCAGCGTAAAACATGACAACTGCAAGCCAGCATAAAGGGCTACAGATCCAACCATAAAAGCCAACAGTACCACATAAAAGGGACAACATGAAACAGTTCAATACTTATCTCTATCTTCTTGCAAGAAGATATTTGTATTTCCCAGATTTAATCTCATGTTAGTTTGAGATATTTTATAATAATTTTTGTATAAATACTCCACAATTCGAAGTATGTAGGGTGGGTTCTTAGACATTTCTATAGACCTTTTTGATCAAAAGACTGTAAGCTATTGTATCAATGTTTGGACCAGCAAGCTAGATTAATGAATAAAGACAAAACATTTAATAGGATTCATGTGTAGAGCGAAGTGCAGAGAATTATTTTCTCTTGTGTTGTTATCCTTATTTAAAAGTTTTTCCACAATCTTTAATGTATCTGAAATCTGAATGCTATAATATGGAATGATATCTCAGAATTTGCTTCATTACACTCTATTTTAACTATTATGCATTTTAATGTTTTCTACTAATTATCTAAGTTAAGCAATTCTTGATTGCTCCTTAGTTTAGGTAGTCTCCCTATAATATATAGCAAAGGATGCTTAATTGCCCTTGGTTCATGATTATCATTTGTTCCTCATTTTAATCCCGTTCTAAGAATTCTTAAGTGCTCTCTCACCCTGATTAAGATCATTTCACCCATCTGGCCCAAAGACCTGTACTTTACTCTATAAGCTTGCCCTTTTAACACTCCCTTTAGTGAGTTAATTCCAGTTTTGCTATCCTTCTTTAACTCCATATCCCAATGGTCCAAAGACGTAATTCTATCCATCTGTTTTAAGGATTCCACCATCCAACCTTCAATAGAAATCAAAACCCCTTGAACCTTCAGAACTAGCCTAAAATCCTAGCAAATAAATCTAAATCATATAGAGAGAGCCCTCTCTGAGCCATAGGTTGGCTAGAGCCTATGCTTAAAAGTTGGATTGTGGTTACCTCTGTCCTTTCCTTCTTATGAAAACTTCTAGGGAAACTTTTTGAGTGATAACACACCCCACATCTCACAAAGCACCCCGAAGGCCCAAACATGCTGTAAACATTTTCAAAGTAACCTGAAAAGCTAAAAATTATGTCCCTCTCATCATAAAATCCTTTGTAACGCCATGCATTTTTGGTTACAACTTTCACTCATAAGTATCACCAATCAAAGTTTGCAGCTTCTCTTTTCTAAAAAAAGTGGGAAGAAAAACTATAAAATTACCATTAGAAATTGGAGTAGAGGCCTTTAATGAAGGTGATCTGAAAGAGACCATTTGGGGCAAGGGTTGTTAGGTCCCTATAATACTAGTGTAAACCCTTATTGTTATTAGTACAACCCCCTTATTATATTATTGTGCCCATGTAGTCCCCATATTGTTATTATTGTGCCCTTACATTATTATTGTTATGTCGGATCTGATTATATTATGACCCCTTAGACTCCTATATATAGAAAGGAGGTCTTGTCAATTGTATCATACAAGAATTGTTCATTTGTGTAATATAAAGGAGGTTTATCCCTTGAAGAGGCTTATTTCTAAGGCGTTGGTCTATCTTTTCTATCTATTTGTGAGCTTGTTTCATAACATTTGATATGAGAGCTTTGGATTCCATGGTTTCGCTGCTCCAAATAGGTCATCATTGAATTTTCGCTATAACATTTTTTTTGCGATGTTTAAGAAGCTAAAACAAAAACCCATTTGAGGCGAAATCGAACTGAATCTTGGGTTCGAATTTTAGATCTTGTATCACTATATTTGCGGGGACTTAATATGAGGAAGTTAAGGTTTTTTCAAGCTCCAGAATTCCATCTCAAATAGGTCATCATAGAATTTTCACTATAATTGTCTTTTTACGAAGTTTCAGACTCTGAAATTAAAACCCATTCGAACGAAAAACGTGGTGACACTCAGTCCCAAATTTCAGATCCCGTTTCACTATATTTTCAAGGATATAGTCCAATACATTTAGTGTTTTTGTATGCTCCCAAAGTACGTTTCGCTCTGGGCCACCAAGGACGTGAAACTGATTGCGCTTCTTCAAATTTATGATTAAACCGGTGCATGACGATAATAGTGATGACAATCTTGATTTCATCTACGAGATAACCATGTGAGAAGAGGATTGGGTGAATCTGACAATAGATGATAGGACTTTGTTGGAGCACGAAAGCTCCTACATGTTAGATTCGGACGAAGAAATAGAGCTATGGAAGAATCGGTTGCACGAAGTAGAAATGCTTAATTTCAACATGATGGTTAGATCATTGCACTGGGTGACAATAGAGGTAAGGAATTTGCCTATGTATGATAGCATTGGATGAATTCATGAACACATTTCAAAGCACAGTACTAGAATAGTAGCGGTTCGATGCTCTGAAATGGGCACTACGTGCGACTCCTGCAAGGTGGTGGGGACACATCAAGGAAGTTGTGAGGACTAGCACGGATGCAAGAGGATGATGCACCTACGATTTTGGAAACCATAGATGCAGCTAGTAGATAAGTATGATGGACGGGATGACGCATGTACACACCTCGCAAAATGGACCAAGGTCTACGGGGAAGAGCCACAGCTTGAATGGGTACATTTATTCTATCATACCTTAGATGTCATACCCATGAATTGGTATACTGAGACAGAGCTCCACCATGGTATGAGCGAATGGGATATATTACACGAGATATTTCTATTAACATTTATGTTTGAATATTGTTGGTGGGATACTGTTGACGATGCGCTACAGGCAGTAAAAGCAGCTATCTTCAAAATACCACAGGAACCAATGGAATTACTTCAGCCAGAATGGGTGAGAGAACTGAGTTGCGCACTAGAGTGTCACAATGTAAATGTTAAAGAGGATGATGAGGACCCACGAAATATTAACATTCCATAAATAGAAGGCTATCACGAGGTTCGAGGACCATCAATTGAGGATCCTGACATCATCGCATCACTAAAAAAAAAGCAGGTAAACATTGGAACAGCGGCGGAGCCAAAGTATGCATTGATTGGGGATTATTGGGATGATATAATGGTGGATAAGGTCACTGAGTTACTCTACAAATACCAAGACTTGTTCCCAACCAAAATTATGTACTTGAAAGGGATCATTGGTGACTTAGGGATGATGATGATCACCCTAAAACCCGACGCGAAGCTGGTTAAGCAGTGACCTTACCACTTGAATCCAAAATATAAGGAAAAGTTCTATGAAGAATTAGACAAAATGATCACAGCCGAAATTATTGAGCTAGTGGAAGAATCCAAGTAGGTGAGTCCTATGGTAGTACAAGAGAAAAAGCAGGAGGGTAAAATAAGAATATGTGTGGACCTCAGGAAGTTGAATGACTCCTGTGTACATGATCCATTCCTGACACTGTTCACAGATGAAGTACTGGAGAATGTTTGCGGTCAGGAAGCATACTTATTCACGGATGGGTTCTCAGTGTACCATCAGATTAATATCACACCAGAAGACAAGAGCAAAATAACCTTCGCAACAGAATGGGGCTGCTTTCTGTTGAGTGATAAAAGGTGTCTTTTTAGCTCCTAATTATCTTCACATTAATTACCAATCCAGGTATATTTTTTATTTCAATATTGTACTCAGTCTAAGGTGGTCATTTACTCAAGAGTAATGTTTCTAAATTGCAGTACAATGCTTCAAATACAAGAGTAAACAGAATCATGCTTGAAATACAATTTAATTGCAATGGCAAGAAACTTAATACTCTGAAACTAGATCATTCACTTAAGAAACTATAGCAATCATCAGTCAAGGATGCAGTAGTAATAACTCTTTCCTCTATCAACTGATACAAATGAAATAAAACAAGATCCTCAATCTAAGAACTTAGACAGTGATAGTCCATGTCCTTTACAGTTGTTGATCTTACACTCCACACCAAAACAATTAATTGGAAATGACAATTCAATCAATAATGTTGCTAGCAGAAATGGAACAAAAACACTTGCTAGAATAACATTTAAAATACAAAACCAAATCCGTGTATGAAAGAGATAACAAGAAAGCCTATTTGAACAACAACACTAAATTAATGGAAACAAATAGCAAAGCTAAATTAATGGAAATGAACATCAAAGCTAAATTAGTGGAAATGAACAGCAAAACTAAATTAATGGAAATGAACAGCAAAACTAAATGAACAACAATTTGTAATGAACGACAGAGTCCGCAGTGAACAACGAAGCTTTATAATTAGAATGAACAACATAACAATTTGAGTTGTAATGAATAGTAATGTCGTTATGGTGGAAAGGAACGACAATGCAATTGAATCACAACTTATGCAATAAAGCGAGTTCATACAATGTTGGAACAGCACACTGTAAAAGCAAGAAATTGTAAAGAGATACTATTCAAATAAATAGGACTTAAATCAAACCATCACATGGCTGGAACTGTAAAATAATGGTACAGGTAGCAAGTGGATCGACCAGGGCCAGGCCCTTAGCGGCTATTGAAGCACTGCTGGACTACTTCAGTATAAAGGAATGGAACATCAACCAACTCATATATTAATCATGTGAAATTGTTTACAGGCAATCGTACTCTATTTCAATAGTCGGAGTTGATGATCAAAGTTAGAATTTCAATAGCAATTTTCTTATTCCTCCTATACTATCATATCTATCTCTAATCTAATGATCCATCTAATTCTCTCTCTAATCTTCCATCATGAGAATCCATAATTCCCCATCTTTGTTTTGATCTCTGTTTTAATTTAAATAAACAAAGTGCAGAGAGTTGTTACAACAGAGATGATTACAATGTTATTTCCATTACAAAATTGGATTGTTCACAAAAAATTGGTCAACAATATCATATCTGAAATATATTTCCATCAGCATTCAACAGGAACAGGTTGAATTTGGTGTTTCAGTTGAGATAATTTGGTAAACGGCCACAACAGTGAATCTCAGAAAAATGTCTTCAGAGAACCTTCCATTTCTCTTAGTAGAGACTGAATTTCGGAAAATTGCATACCAAAAAACTAATTTAGTTCGTTCTGGACAAAACCCATGTCTAGAATTTTCCAGATTTTCTCCATTTTCCCAAAACGTCCAATGCAAAACTGTCACTTCTTATTCCAGTGAATTTTTGAGTTAGCACATTTAATGATGAGCTAGAGATCAAATCTTCCATCTGGAAAATATCTTGAAGGATAAAACGGCGAGTGATGTTACAACCAATTTATTAATAAACCACCACTAGTAAAATTATCCATAATCATCAATTTATTTATTTTTTTTTCGGAAAAATCGGTAACTTTTTATTTAAAAAATGAAAAGTTACACTAGCAGATGCTTGAAGCATTTCCATAAGACGCCCATTGGGCTCGAGTGCTTTCGCACCCCACGCAACGTTACAAAGCTAACGTGCATATGAAGAAGAAGAAAGGGAAAAAAGAGAAAAAAAGGAGGAGGCAAGAAAAACTGAGTTCGGTAGTGAGTAAAAACTCACACTTCAAGTTTCTCTTCCCTTTTTCTTTTCAACCTTGCGCCACTCTCCTTGGGTGGGCTCGATCGAAGCTATGACTAACTGTGTTTCTGCTTTCTGAGATCCTGCTTCCTTGTCTGAATCCGAAGTATCTGAGTGGTGATGCCGTTTGATCCCTCCCATGCTCTGATCCTCGTTTGTCTTCTCTGCCTGATTTGGATGAAGTTGTAAAGCCTTGTTGTCTGATGCAGTTTCCTTCTGTGTCTCCATTTCTTGGGATACCTCAGCATTCTCTGCGGGTGTATCTTCCTCTTCTACTTCTGATTCTTCGTCTTCAGAGTTGGGGGGAGAAAATTGCCATCCTTTCCTCTGCTTCCCTTTCTGCTTTCTTTTACTATTTGCTTTCTTGGCTTATGGACATGTGCTTTGCAAGTGTCCTGCTTACCTGCATAGCCTACATCTGAAAGCTGTATTTTCATAGTCTAGTGCTTGAAGCCAATTTTTTTGTTTGTAGATCAGCCTTATGTTGTCTGGCAGCCCTTTACTTAGATCTACTTCCACACAAATGCGTGCAAAAGTGTAGACCCTTTCATCAATCCTCTCCATATTTGTTTTGATGTATTTCCCTATGTTGTTCCCAATTCCTTCCAAAACTCGTTCACTCCAAAATTGAAGGGGAAGGTTGTATAGATGGACCCAGACCGACACTTTGGATACAGTCATTTTGTTTGGATCGAAATCTAGAAACCATGGAGTCATGAACAACCACGACGTTCCTCAGAACCAAGGTCCATCACTGATGATTTTGTCTCTGACTTCCCTGGATGCAAATATAACTATGAAGAACCCCTTGGAGCATAAATGTATATCACATTCCATGGTCCAACTGGTGAAAATCCAGTGAAATAGATCCGATGGTTTTGGCCAAAAACTGTTGAAACGACAGATTAGGGCCTGCGTTTCATAAGACTTAATGAAATCATCAAGCCCTGTAGAATCAAAGTTAAGGGCTGGAGTTTTCCCTAGCTGATCTACTATGTATGGCCTGGATATATATCCGCCTTGATCTGGAGAGGACCCTAAATCTCTGTTACCTTGCAGAATGTTTTTGTAGGAGAACCCTCCCTTGGGTTGATGCTGAGATGCTGTCTTTTTCCCCTTGTCTCCTCCTGAGAAGCTTGGCTGTCCTTGAGGCAGAGCCCCTCCTCTCAGCCTGAGGTTTAAAACAATGGTTTTTTCTGAACTAATCTCGTAGCTTTCCAAAGTTATACTATCCTGGAGAGACCACCTACCACTGACAAAGTGTTGGATCTGAATAGGATATCCGATCATTGCCCAAATTTGTTGTTTCAGCTGCATGATAGTGCTTCCTGCATGTACCCATACTATACAGGATTTCCCCTCAGGGGTTTTAATAAAAATCTGAAAACGAGTTGTTGTTACCTGAAGTCTGGGTTTTGGCTGAGTTCCTGATCTGCCTAAGCCGATGTCACTGCTGATTGCCATGTGCTCTGGTTGTAGGCAGTCTTCCAGATCTAACCTCTTATTGGGTCGATCTTCCATTTGCATGTCAAGATCTGCATCCCCTCTGCTCGATTGATGCAAATTTCCACCGATCTGCTACCTGGGTTCTGGTTGTCTTTGAATATTGGTCAGATCGAATGGATCCAGCCCGGATCTGCAGTATTTGTGCCAATCCATTGTGAGAGGGAGCAGATCTGCAACATGCAGTCCCCCTTCTTTGAATGCAACAACTGAATCATTTTGGAAAACTGCAATCACCAACCCTGCCGCGTTCCAGGTTCCTTCTATTCTTCCCCTATCCAGTACTGTAAACCTCAGGGAATCCAGACCCAAGCTCTCGCCCCATGCTTGGTCTTCGAACAATCCATTTGAGGGCTTCCAGAATGTGACAGATAGGGCCCACAACTTTCCGAGAGGGGGTAGAGGAACAGTCTGCCAGATCTTTTCCTTATGGACGCAGGCAATACTTCCTATCCAAGGCGTAACCCTCGCTGGGGAGAACGCAACTATCGAATACTAGTTGGGGTCCGACTAATTTGAGGCAAAACGCAGAAGGCAGTGAAAAATGGTACCCAGATCCATCCTGAGAGAAACATCTTGAGCCGAGAAGGGAAGGAGAATCTCCAGACTCTGTTTGCTTTGTTTCGAATCATAATACTCCTTTCCGGTAGAAGATCCAGACCAAACCCAAAGGGAAAGATCAATCACTGCGAACCCATCTACTAGGCCCCAAGCCATTCCAAGGTAATGCTGATCTTTGAGGGCAGCGGCGGCACATAATAGACCTTCTGAAACCCTGATCTCTCGAGAACCCGCCATCGCTCCTTCCGCATGATATCTCCCTATTTAGGTGAATGGGTCATAATCATCAATTTATTAAAAATAAAGGAAAAGAAATAATATTTATCCATAAGAGCGTATATCATTATAAGACGAAAGTATATGATAAACCATGATAAATGACATGATAAAGAAGAGTAGAAATGGATGAAATAAGTGTTAAAAAGTAATAATAATAATGACATATTAGAGGCCCAACATACCCCCAAACTAAATATATTGCATGTCCTCATGCAACCCAAAGCTGAATATATTGCATGTCCTCATGCAACCCAAAATTGAATATATTGCATGTCCTTACGCAACCCAAAGACTTTGTGTTAACCAAGCAATAAAAAAATGTTCATCCCAACTCATAAAATGGATGGAACAAATGAATTCTTCCTCAAATAACGAATATTCAATTTTAGCAATCTTGATGAAGGCGTAACAATTTTTACATTGACATTCAACTTATGTGTATATAACATTGCAGCAAAATATGATATAAGTAACAAGAAACTTCATTAACCATTTTCTCAAAAACTACAAACTAGATTTTACTGAAATGTTGCAAGGGAATTTATAATATATGAATGCCTCTATGATCCAAAAATCAAATCGTTTTGATGCACGGATCATGAGATAAAAAAAATGGCTGTAGGTGATAGTGTATGATTTCAGAAATTTTATGAACTAATTTAACTTGAAATTATCTGGGTTTGTGTATTTTAATAATACGTGTGTGTTTTCCACAAATCACAAAAATTGAGTTTAGAGTTTTAAAAATATATGGAAATCAATTTTTGCACTATATAAAAATGAAATTGTATGCCTTAAATGAGAAAGAAAGTAGAAAACATCCATCATGCGTAGCATTTCCTCCCTCAAACTGAAGAATTAGCATGCCCTCAAGCATTGCTAGAAAACAAATTGAGTGGTTGTCACAATCTGTTGAAATCTATGCTTGGTGTAGAACAACATGGAATAAGACAATGTTGAGAATAAATAAGAAGATCAATGGATGATAAAGAATATTAATGACAGGGTCATAAGAAAGAAGTGAATGTAACAAACACTCCCCCAAACTGAAGGATGATATGTCTTTGAAAAATGGGAAGTGTTAAAGATGTGGAATGTATGACAATAAATGATGCTCAATGGATTGTCATGAAATTCTCCTGCATTCGTAATAAATCATAAAATTATGCTATTTTACCTCAAGTTTTACCTCCAAAAAGAAAAATGTGGAATGGCATGTATGGATTGGAATTTTTTGAATCTGATGTAGGTAGAGTTGATGCTAAAAGTGATGCAAAAGTTGGAATTCAGAAAAGCACATCATGTCTGAAGAATTGTTCACATTCGCGAGTTGCTTGAGACTCTTCTGTTAGTTGCGATAGTGTGGTCATGCTGCGAATAGAGTTCCGCTCCCCCCCCCCCCCCCCCCCCCCCCCCCCCCCCCCCTCTCCAATACTTGTTGTTCTCTTGTAAAGAAATCACTATTTTGCATACAATGTTCTTGAATCCACAATGTTAGTTTTGAATAGCAATAGATAAGATGCATGCAAAAATTTCAATCAGAAAAACTTTTTATACATGCAATAATAATATTTTGTCAAATCAACAAGTTATGGCATAGTGTAGTAATTATATCGCATGCTATCCCATAATGCATACATTCCCCCCTCCAATTTGAAGAGGGATTCCATGACCATACAACCTACGAAAGGTGTTATGCTGACGACAAGGCAAGGGAATGAACAATACAACAGTAAATGAAGCAGAGTACACATATCAATGTTAGGACAGTGAGAGTTACGGATATAATGAGAGTAGAGTGTATAAAGATAGTTATGAATAAGGGATAGGACGCTTTGGATTGATGATAAGTTATGGAAAAGAGAAAAGATAGAAATATGCCAAAAAGATGCTTTATTGACGGTATTCGAGCTGAAAATGATGTGATTGATCATAAAACAATTTCTCATGCATAAAGGTTCAAAACAAGGAAAATTAAGGAAATAACTTCTACGATAAAAATAGAGAATAAGAAAAAGGTATTATAGTAATTTTCAGGCCAGAGTAACTCTAGAATGGGCAGAAGAAAACTGATTGCTTAATTCATTAGCTAACTATCATTTATATACATAAAATGGGACAGATGAGTTCATCTTCTTGATGACTGTTCGCATTCCAGTTCACCCAACCGTTGAAGATTAGGTGTGAACATTCCCCCCCTTAATATGAAGGGATGTTGGTGAGTCCAAGCATCGTTTTGAATCTTTCAAGCTTTTCTCTTCCAAGCGCTTTGGTGAAGATGTCTGCAATTTGCTCATTTATGGAACAATGATGGAGATGGATTGTTTTGGCCTCAACATGATGTTGGATCAGATGATATTTAGTATTGGTGTGCTTAGTACGATCATGGAACTTTGGGTTCTTGGCCAACTTTATTGCAGAGGTGTTATCAATCATGAGTGGAGTTGATTGTACTTGTTTTACCTGCAAATCTTCAAGAATTTTCCTGAGCCACACAATTTCTTTCGTTGCTTCAGCTGCTGCCATGTATTCTGCTTCTGTTGTGGAATTTGCTGGAACTAATTGTTTGCATGATCTCCAGGAGACAGCTCCTGATCCAAGACTCATAGCATATCCTGAAGTAGATACCCCAGTTTCTTTGTCTCCATCGAAGTCTGAATCAGAGTATCCAATCAAGCTGAAGTCCTCCACCTGTGTATACTTGATTCCAAGGTCTTGAGTTCCCTTCAAGTACCTTAGAACTCTTTTTGCAGCAGACCAATGTCCCTCACAAGGCTTTTGCATAAACCTGGAAAGGATTCCAACAACAAATGAAATGTCTGGTCTGGTAGTAGTGAGGTAGATGAGACTTCCTACAAGCTGTCTATACTTTGTTGCATCCTCAAATTCCTTTCCTTCAATAGATGTGAGCTTCAAGTTTTGTTCCATTGGAGTAGAAAGAGGATTTCACTCTGTCATGCCAAATCTGTTTAACAAATCTCCAATGTATTTCTTTTGAGAAATAAATATGGATTTTGGATGTTGGCTTACTTCAATGCCAAGATAGTAATGAACATAGCCCAAATCAGCCATTTCAAAACTTTTTCCTAATTCTTTCTTTATGGATGCAATATAGCTTTCATTGTTCCCTGTCATTAAAAGATCATCTACATATACCACAAGATATACAACTATTTTGCCAACTTTCTTGACAAATAAAGTTGCATCATCAAGATCAAAATGTTTGAAGTTGAGTTTCAGAAGATGCTCAGTTAGTTTTTCATACCAGGCTCGTGGTGCTTGTTTGAGGCCATACAAGGACTTCACAAGTTTGCATACTTTGTGTTCATGTCCTTTCACAGCAAATCCTTCAGGCTGGGACATAAAAACATTCTCTTTTAGATCTCCATTCAAGAATGCAGTTTTTACATCCAATTTATGGACTTTCCAACCGTTCTGAGCAGCTAGTGCAAAGAGTGTCTGGATGGTGGCCCATTTTACTGTGGGGGCAAAATTTTCCTCATAATCGACCCCTTCCTTCTGTGCAAAACCTTTTGCCACAAGTCTAGCTTTGTGCTTGTCAAATGAGCCATCAGCTTTGTACTTGTTCTTGTAGACCCACTTGCAGCCCATTGGTTTGGTTCCAAATGCAGGATCAACCAGCTTCCAAGTGCCATTCTTTATGAGGGCATCATACTCCTTCTACATCACTTCTTTCCATTCATCATGAGAAGCAGCTTCTTTGAAGGAAGTTGGTTCAAAATCTGTAGACAAGTTCAATTCACAATCATAAGTAACATCCATATCAACAGGTGAATTAGAGTTATCTACATCACCTCCATCTTGTCGGTTTGTATTTCTGGTTCCTGTTTTTCCAATTTCATCAGGATGAACACTTTCAAGTGTCTTTGTTAGCCACTTTGGGGGACCTTTCTGAGATGGTCCAGGCTGCTCTGTTGATTGAGTTGGGACTGAATCAAGATTGAGTCTCCCAATTCTATCAATTACATCACTTAAAGCATCATCTGTTGTTGGAGTTTCATGTAGAGGAGATTGTTCTTCAGAAGAAGATTCCACATGTTGTTTTAGTATAGGAATCCCCCCTTCAAGATGTGGAATCTGATTATCAAATTCTTGAAATGATTTTGTTTTTGCGAATTTTTCCAAGCGATCAAGTTGCCGCTCAACAACATTGTCAGATTTGGATGATTCGAGAAAAATGACATCTCTAGATAAAACAAACTTTTTATTTACTTCATCATAGAGGCGGTATGCTTTAGATGTGTTTGAATACCCCAGGAAGATACACTTACGACTTCTAGCACCAAGTTTGTTTCTATGTACCTTTGGTATTAAAGCATAACAGGTGGAACCAAAAATCCTGAGATGTTTTATGGAAGGAACATGTCCATACCACAATTCATAAGGAGTCCTGTTTCTTATAGCACTAGATGGACATCTATTCTTTATATATGCATCACATAGAACAGCATCAGCCCAAAACATTATCTTTACATTTTTGAAGAAAAGCATGGATCGTACCATATTCAAGATTGTTCTGTTCATTCTTTCAGCTACACCATTCTGTTGAGGATTATAAGGCACAGTTGTTTGATGTTTAATCCCATGTTGGTGAAGATAGTGTTCAAATTCATTTGATGTATATTCTTTTCCATTATCAGTGCGAATAGACCCAATATGAGATTGTGCATCATTTTCAATCCATTTATGAAAATTCTTGAATGTTTGGAAAGCATCAGATTTGTTCTTCAATAAATAAACCCAACACATTCTGGTGTAATCATCAATAAATGTCATGATATATTTATTTCCATTTGCAGAAGGAACAGTCATTGGACCACATAAATGTGAATGAATGAGTTCAAGCTTCCTATGTGCTCTTGAATGTGAATCATGAAAAGACTGTTTGCTATGCTTTCCTAGAATGCAAACATCACATTGCTTATGTTTTCTAGGAATTGTAGGCAAACCAGCAACACCATTTTTCTTCAACAAGCGGAGACTATCATAGTTTAAATGTCCAAATCTAGCATGCCATAATAAACTTGACGAAAGTGTACCTTCTTCATGATGAGAAATATATGAGAAATGTTGTGTATGAGCAGAGGTTCCTTGCAGTTTAAGAAGTCTTTCTTCTTCTATACCCCTCATGACAAGTGAGTGGTCAGATGCCTTTCTTACCTCAAGCTTTCCATCAAACATATGAATGGAGTGACCTTGCTGGCAGATGTGGACCAGGGACAACAAGTTTCTCTTGAGTTGTGGGAGATATAGAACATGATCCAGAAGAAAGTTTGGAAGACCAGGCAGTTTAAGCCTCATTGTGCCAAGCCCTGATGGCTTGATTTTTGACTGATCTGCAAAGTATACTGCTCCATCAACATTGTCAGTTAAATCTTCAAAAAAATCTTTCCTATGAGTCATATGACAGGTTGCTCCTGAATCAAGCAACCAGTCATTTTTCGAAGAAGCAAGTGAAGCATTAAACAAATCTTCATTTACTCCGATGTTACATTGTGCCTCAATATAGTGAGCGGATTCAGGTGCTTTACCTTTGTCTGTGTCATCAGTTTTACCTTTCTGTTGGTTTCTTCTCTGCTCAATTTTGTCCCATGGTAGCTTGCATGTAGAAGCATCATGTGATCCATTTCGTTTGCAGCGAATGCAATGCAGATCTGCCTTTTCTCCTTGAGAATGTCTGCCCCCCCTGCCTCTGAAGTATCTTCCTCTTCCTCTTCGTCCACCTCTTCCTCTTGTAGAATCTTGAGCAGGATGCTTTTCTTTATGAGCAAGGCAAATAGTCTCTTCAGAAGATTCAGGGACTGTTTTATTTCCAAAGGCTTTCTCTCTTTCAGCAAACTTTTTCACAAGAGACTCAAAGATTATGTCTTTAAGATTTCCATTTGCTTGTAAAGACTCAAGATAATTAGAGTAGGTAGGATAGAGTGCTTTGAGAAAGGCAATAAGAGAGATATCGAGCTCAACCTTAGTGGATTTAATATCATGCATTATAGACTTTATTTCAGATGCAAGAGCAAGAGGATCATTATTTTTCAGTTCAAGAGTGAAGAGTTTAATCATGAGCTGAACAACTTCAAGTGCAGAATGTGAATCATAGAGTTCTTTCAGCTTTTGTAAAGCTTCAAAGGCAGTGGAATAGGATGAAATATGACGACTTACTTCTTCATTCACAGATGCTGCGATCAATGCATAGGATTTTCTGTTCTTGTTTTCCCAAATGACAAGTTCTTTATCTGATGTAGGCTGCATAGGGTCTTTGTCTTCTTCTCCGACACACACTCCCTTCCACAACTCATTGTAGATGAGGGTGTTTTTTACCATCCGGGACCATTCAGGATAGTTCTCCTTGCCAGTGAGAACTATTCCTACCATAGAAATGATTGAATGCATTCTGTAAAAGAATGTCTCTGCTAAAAAAAAAAACTTTTGTTGATAAAAAAAACTTCTGCTAAAAAAATCCTTATGCCACAGCCTTATGCACTTTATTTTCTTCTAACGTTTGATAGAAGCATCAACATTTCTTATATCACTGCCATATTACTATGTTTTGAAAAATGCGCAATGGATCACTTCAATATATCACTTCATTCTATTAATATATCACTTCAATATATTAAAAATGCGCAAGGGATATATCACTTCAATATATATATATATATATATATATATATATATATATATATATATATATATATATATATATATATATATATATATATATATATATATATATATATATATATATCAATGCAAAACTATTAAGAAAGCAGCGCAATATATAAAACTTTTGAATGATACAAATGTTTTGAACAATACTGAACACTTTCAACTATCCCAGCAGCTTCGTGTCAAGAATGCATGGAAAACGACCCTCTCGATCCTTTCCGCTCCAAGTATAAGCATCTGTGTGGCATAGATGATATTGCATACTATAATATTCAATGTCTATACAGCTGACAGCTAATAACTCGTTTCAAATACATAGATGATAATGCATACAATAATATCATCTTTATGAATCACATACAATATCTTTATGCGGACCTATCCGAGCCCCCTCAGTAACCAATATCTTTATGCGGATCTATCCGAGACCATGTCAGGGTTATATACACAGAACAGAGATCAAATGAATGGATACCATGTGATGTCCAAGTCGCAACACCTCAGGCAGAGGCTTACCAGGCTGGGGACACGTTATACCTCCTCGCAGAAGGAAATGCGCTGTCTCGTCGGTGCTCGTTCACTGGAGCTCTGGAAAAGGGTTACGACTATCTGAGCATGGCTGTAGTCACGAGACTGGCATTTTGGTATCTTTTCATTTTGGTCGGAAGCTAGCTTCGAGTCTTTGCATGCAAATTATCTCGTCTCCGCGGTGAATATCTGAACAATTCAGGCTCAATTCCAGCGTCTAGAAGCATCTATCGGCTAATAGGGATCTTACGTTACTGCAACCATGCTTGAGGACCGGAAAAAGGTCCTGGAAGCATTGACGGCCAACAGAAAAGGTCGAAGCCGAGAGCGGGAAAAAAGAAAAGGCAGAAAAGTTCTTTGAAGCTCTGATACAAACCGCCTACGAGCTTCTTACTGATAGAATGGGAATACAAGGAGTGTGTTCAACGGTAACCAGCATATCAAATAACGCAGGAGTTCAACCGGGCAGTGCGCAGTCTCAGGTGTTCATGTTAGTCAGAGAGCGCAAAGATATCTGTCAGAGGAATATCAGACAGAGGTAGAGCAGCGCAGGACAGAG
The DNA here is from genome assembly GCA_031772625.1 of Pinus tabuliformis. Lineage (NCBI taxonomy): Eukaryota > Viridiplantae > Streptophyta > Pinopsida > Pinales > Pinaceae > Pinus > Pinus tabuliformis. Next base: position 884,863,957 of record CM062820.1, on the reverse strand, counting down.
GCATTATGGCAAACGTTCAAGCAGAGGCGCCAGGCAAACGTTCAGGCAGAGGCGCCAGAGGAGTTACAAGGAATCTGGGACTTGTGCTCTGATACCATGTCAGGCCACGGTAACTCCAGAATGGGCAGAAGAAAACTGATTGCTTAATTCATTAGCTAACTATCATTTATATACATAAAATGGGACAGATCAGTTCATCTTCTTGATGACTGTTCGCGTTCCAGTTCACCCAACCGTTGAAGATTAGGTGTGAACAGTAATAATTGACGATAAGATATAACTTCAATACCATAAGCAGAGCCTCTGCTGGAAGCAGGCATCCATAGCCTCGGCAATGTTTTTTTTTTAACCCAAATGAGCCAAGATCCTCAATTTATAAATGGAGAGTTCCAGTGTTGTTCTATAGAAGAGATCAGTGTGATGGCGTGGTAACCAGATAACAACACTACCATTCACTAGGATGTAGCAAAAAGTGATCAAGCCAGCTTGTAATGAGACCTCATGTTCCAATGATAATTTGGTTATCCAATGGATCATAACCCTCGTGTGATGGCCATATTGGGAATGTCACTTTGTTACAGCCTTATGAACATGGTATGTTGGCTCGTAATGAGACACCCTATCCTCCATCTGGAAACAAAATTTTGTTGTTATTACACATTTTTATGATAAAAAGAGGGAGGCTCAGTACTCCTTAAGAGTAGGGATGGTGGAAGAAGTTGAAGACGTCAATAGAAAAAAATATACCCATAATCTCATTTATTACAGACAGAGAATATTATAACCAGGAAGGGTGTAACTAGCATGGTTTTAAGAGGATCAATCGCTATCATGTACAGCAGAAATCGATGCAGTAAAGTAGTATATAAATAACTGTGTCCATTTTCTTAAAAAGAATCTCTCATCCAGGAGTTGTCTTGTTAAGGATCATAACGTTAAGAGTATTCACCTGCCTCAATAGACTCCATAGCTCTTGTCCTCGTAAAGTAGTGTACTTTATGCGATGAAAGGGAATCAGTAAAATGGGGTTGAGATGAACTAGGAATAATCTCACAATAGGAAGGAAGGGTTGTTCTCGAAAATACTCCCAAAGTGTTGCTCCTTTGAAGGAACAATAAAAACACTCAAAAAAGTGTTGTTCCTTGTAGGAAACAACAAAGGAAAATACACACAAAAGTGCTTTTTAGATATATCTAAGCATAGGAGATATGATGGATATCAGAAGTTATGATGCCATTTCATATCATCAAACATTAGGCCTCCATCATTTGTCAAGAAGTCATTACAAGGAACAAACCATTCACCACACATAAGGGACAATTTTCTTCAAACTGTGTTTCTGCAAAAGAAAATATGAATTTGAAAAAAGTAATAGAGGTTTTTGTCCATAATTGATTTATGAGAAAACACCTCTCTTTTTTTTGACATAGGTTTCATGGTTTGGGAGAAATGTCAAAAACATCATTTGCCTCAAGAGGGTTAGTGCACCTTTGGAGTGACCTTGGTAAAATCAATTTTTCTCCTATATGAGATGCCCAAATGACTTTCCTGATGAGTCAAATGATACGTAGATACAAATAGCTTTCCAATGATCTATCCTGAGCTCAATTTGGAGTTGTGTAAGGCCTTAAAACGCTGACTGTAACATCACCATGCATTTGGCAGCCTCATTCTACTCATTTTGACCAGTCTTGGGAGATTGGACGTTTGGCTGGCTAGATGAATTCCAAATTGAAAAATTGAAGATGTTATAGAAATTAGACTCGAAAAGATTTCCACCGAGCTATTTTACACTCAATTTGGCTAAGGGGAAGGTCTCCAAAAGTAGGTGGAAAGCGACACTGCGTTTTTGAACAGTTTGCCCAAAAATTGTTCTTCCTTTGAAAGCGATAGCAAAAATGCGAAAGTGTTGTTCCTTTGAAAGGAAAAAAAATGTGAAAGTGTTGTTCTTTTGAAATGAACAGCAAAAATGTGAAAGTGCTATTCGAGAAATGTGAAAGTGATGTTCCTTCGAAAGGAATAGCAAAAATCTAGAAGTGCAGCAAAAATGTGGAAGTGTTGCTCCTTTGAAAGGAACAACAAAAATGTGGAAGTATTGTTGCTTTGAAAGGAACAATGAAAGTGCAAAAGTTTTTTTCCTTCGAATAGAATAGAAAAAGCATGAAAGTGTTGTTCCTTTGAAAGGAACAGCAGAAATGCAAAAAGGTTGTTCCTTTGAAAGGAACATCAGAAATTTGAAAATGTTGTTTTTTTGAAAGGAACAATAGAAATGCGAAAATGTTGTTCCTTTCAAAGGAACAACAGAAATGTGAAAGTGTTGTTCCTTTGAAACGAACAAAAGAAATGTGAAAGCGTTGTTCCTTTGAAAGGAACAATAAAAGTGCGAAAGTGTTGTTCCTTTGAAAGGAATAGCAAAAATGCAAAAATGTACAGAAATGCGAAAGTGTTGTTCCTTTGAAAGGAATAGAAAAATGCACAATCATATGAAAGTGTTGTTCCATTGAGAGGAACAATAAAAATATAAAGTGTGCAGAACTGTTGTTCCTAAAGAGGGATTGTTATTGTTCCTTTAGAGGAACAACAACTGTTCCCTTAAAAGGAACAACAAATAAATTTGAATAATCAAGATTGTTTTTCGTTAAGAGGAATGATTGTTGTTCCTTAAGAGGAACAGCAGCTGCACAACAAATGCAGGCACGCAAAAGGAATTAGTTGTTCACTGCATTGATGCTGGGGATGGGTTACAATTTGAAGGAAGCAACACCTAAAACACAAAAATATAAGATAAATCAGAAAAGAAACAACATTTTATTTAAAAACAGTATGTAAATAAATAAATTAAGTTACAACAGCTATGATGTTATTTCTTAAGGGAAGGGAAAAATTGATCTCTTTGAAAAATGTTTTGGTAGCAGTGACATGACATGAATCTTCAAATGGAAATAAATTCATTTCTTCTATTATGAATCCGTTGGGTAATGAATTGGATGAAATTTTCTTGTTTCATTAATTTTTTTTTTTCAAAAATCACTCGTCCATAAATTGACCTTCTTTATTCTCCTAGGACCTGCAAAAAATGAGTGTCTACCTGCAATAAAACATTAAATCATGGAGAAAGAGAGGTGATCGAGCTTCTCTGATTCAATAACTATGCAAAAATAACAAGTATTTACTCTGTAAAACAAATCCACGGAGAAAATAATAAAGTAAAATTTATTTGTCACCTGTGGGAGAGCAGTAGTCGACCATACTAACCAACGGTGTTTTAATCACAAATTCTTTGTCTTTCATCCAAATTAAGTGATTCCAAAGCCAGACGAGAGTGAATTTAAAGGTATATCGCCAACAGAAACAAGTTTTAAAAATTTAATGATATGATATGTCCATTTTACTTATAACAGCCTGCATAATAGAGTCGTTTTCGATTACCCCACTTAGAACAACAGTCGATATTTTAAGCATAGATTTTTCGTTTGATGTCAGATTCATATGATTCTAATTGGAAATGAAATTAGATTCATTTAGTTATCTCCAATAGAAATAGGTTTTGAAGAAATGAAGACTTGATAGGTCAAATACTCTAAGGAATAGCCAGAAAGACAAGAGTTTTAAGAGTGTTGATTTATGATAGACAGTCAGTTTGTTGATCATAACTTCCTCATATGATATTGAAAATGAGTGATTCTAATTTCCTTGTAGACTAGATTCATAGGGGAATATACCATAGAATAGGTTTTTCAAAATGTAGTCATTTAGGCCTTCAAAAATGGACTATCCCAACTCTGTTCCTGAGATCCATACTAGACACCTTGTCAATGTTTTGGTTCTAACGTTTCATTTGAAATCCAAATTGAGTGATTCAAATTAGGTTGAAAAGTAGAAATCAACCACTACTTATGATAGAAATAGGTTTCAAAATTATTCCCTTTTGGTCTCTCAAAACATGACTGTCTGACTGTGTTTTCAGAAATTTCATCAAGCCCACAAGCTAAAAAATATGATATTCAAGCATTTTTTCCAAATCAGTGATAAAAATGAATATGAGTGTTTGTGGAACTATTATTTCCATTATAATTCATCTACATACACAAATGAATTAAAACATTTTTCACCAATTTTCATTTCCAAAACGTGTTGGAACAAAAACAACTATTTTTGCATTAAAAACAAAATGCATTTATTTATGTCCTTATTTATTTTATTTTTTTACACTAACCTGCTTTGATTTGAAAAAAGAATATGATTACGTATAAGAGTACTTCCGGTGGAGCCATTTTCGAAATAAGGCTTCAATTATGCACATACCCAAATTTGAAAATTGCATATTAATGAATATTAGGGTATGAGAAGCCAACTTCCCTTGAAAAGATGGTGTCAAAAATTGTTGAAGTATGGAGTGATGCTGCAAACAAATGATGGAGTGAAACCAATCTTCAATATATCCTTTAATTTGTTGATTTCCCATATCCATCATATCATGAAGTTATTGAGCTTTTAAAATGGTTTGTTGATGCAAACTAGAAGAAACCTCATTTTTTTCCATAACTTCTACAATTTTTAAATTTGAAACATTCTGAATCTCAATATGAGTTTTCTCCAATGGTGCATGTGAGATAGAATGGGTGGGATGGGTGGGTAAATTTTGCAGTTCAACATTGTAAGCATGTTTTGCTGGCTTATTATGGCGAGGGTGTCGAATGAGTTGAGCAGGAAATTGTGTATGGAATGGATCATTTTGATGATGTAGATGATTGGGTTGGGTGAATGATTTTGATATGCAAGCATGATGTTATGGAAGAGCTCGTGAAGAATATGGAGAATGTGTTTGTGCTACAATATGAGGGAGAGTAGTCATGCAATCGTAAGATGAACCATGGCAAATTTGTAGACAAGATTGGTGGTGGTTATCTTGAGATTGACATGGCTGCCCTAACACATTAGTATTCCATAGTGGATTATGTAAGTAATAGAATGGAGAATAAATGTTTTGAACCATACCTGTAGGCCCTGATTCCCATGGTTTTGACCTTGTTGCAACTTTCTCATCTCTTTGATATGCTACTTCCATCCTAGATAAGGAAGAACAACTATCTATGGGATGCTCCTTTCGATCATGAGGGCAAAGCACTTTATCAAATTCTTGATTTTTCTGAACCTGCAAAACATCCAGTTTTGAACTTAGAGAGCTAATAAAATAAACTTTAAAATTTTCAAATAAAACATTGATTTCAGCTCTTATGTCTTTTGTTCTTGTAGCAGATTTGGAAAAGAAAGAAGAAAATTCTCTAGAATCCTTACCAGCTTTGGAGATTCCTCTTGAATACCTTATGCACAATTCACAAACATCATCATATGACAACTGAAAAACATCACCTTTTCCTATCAAATTTAAGAGTTGTAAAAATTCATCTTTGATTGCTTTGAGTAGGAGTTTTTAAGATCTCTTTTTTCAAATCCTTATGCTTTGATTTTTGAAGGTTGTAATGAAATTGCTCTACATAGTCCTCCAAGCTTTCATCTCCCCCTTGTATCATATCGAAAATATCTTCATCGGCCTTGCAATAGTCTTGGTATTTTTTCAAGAATATGTTCTTCATGTCCTCCCATGTTTGGATGCAGTTCCTACATAGGCTCATGAACCATCGAAGAGCTACTCCTTTTAGAGTAAGAGAAAACACTTTCAACCTTTGATCATTAGTACAATAATCATATCCTCTACAAAGTATTTCAAACTCAAATAAGAATGTATCTCGATCTTCATTTATCAAGCCATGAAAATTTGGTAGAGAACATGGGGGAGTTATGTGCATTTGTGTCACTCCTCCTAGATCTTTGATAGGGAATTAAAAAGTAGAAATTTGAGCCATTTCTTACCATAATATAACATGTTCTTCATGTGTTTATTTGAGGCTCCTCCTTTAAATGTTCCTGTCAATTCTTTAGTGAAATGGGTGGTGCTTACATCACCACTTAAGTGAACTCATGAGATTTGTTTTTCACAATTTCTATTTTTTTTTTCCGTAGTCATTCACATAGAAATTCAAACATTTATTTCTACTGGGGGAGAAGGGCTTTTACATGCTCCGTACGTAGGTTCTTACCTTCCGTCATTAATACCCAACTATTTCCTAACAGGAACCCATCAGTTGTACACTACACTTTAGAAATGGCTACACTCTCCCTAGCAATGACATCAAAATGTTGAGTGATAAAAGGTGTCTTTTTAACTCCTAATTATCTTCACATTAATTATCAATCCAGGTACGATTTATTATTTCAAGAGTGTACTCAATCCGAGGCAGTCATTTACTCAAGATTAATGTTTCTAAATTGTAGTACAGTGCTTCAAATACAAGAGTCAATGGATGCTTGAAATACAATCTAATTGCAACGGCAAGAAACTTAATACTCTAAAACTCAATCACTCCCTCAAGAAACTACAACAATTATCAGTGAAGGATGCAACAGTAGTAACTCTTTCCGCTGTCCACTAATACAAATGAAATAAAACAAGATCCTCAATTTGAGAACTTAGACAGTGATAGTCCATGTCCTTTACAGTTGTTGATCTTACACTGCACACCAAAACAATTAACTGGAAAATTGACAATTCAATCAATAATGCTGCTAGTAAAAATGGAATAAACACACTTGCTGCAATAACATTTAAAAGGCGAAACCAAATCATTGCATGAAAGATATAACAACAAATCCTATTTGAATAGCAACACTAAATTAATGGAAATGAATAGCAAGGCTAAATTAATGGAAATGAACAACAAAACTAAATTAATGGAAATGAATAGAAAAACTAAATGAACAACAATCTATAATGAACGACATAATCTGAAGTGAACAACAAAGCTTTATAATTAGAATGAATATCATAATAATTTGAGTTGTAATGAATAGTAATATTGTTATGGTGGAAAGGAAAAACAACGCAATTCAACCACAACTTATGCAATAAAGAAAGTTCATACAATGTTGGAACAACACACTGTAAAAGCAAGAAACTATCAAGGGATACGATTCAAAGAAACAAGAATTAAATCAAACCATCACACAACTAGAACTGTAAAATAATGCTACAGGTAGCAAGTGGATCCACCAAGACCAAGCTCTTAGCCGCTAGTGAAGCATAGCCGGACTACTTCAATATAAAGGAAATGAACAATAACCAACTTATATATTAATCATGTGAAATTGTTTACAAGCAATCATAGATTGTTTGAATAGCAAGAGTTGATGATCAAAGTTACAATTTCAATAGCAATTCTCCCATTCCTCCTATTATATCCTATCTATCTCTAATCTAATGATCCATATAATTCTCTCTCTAATCATCCATCATGAAAACCCATAATTCCCCATCTCTGCTTTGATCTCTATTTTCATTTAAATACATAGAGAGCAGAGAGCTCTTACAACAGAGATGATTACAATGTGATTTACATTACAAAATTGGATTGTTCACAACAAATTGATCAACAAGATCATATCTGAAATATATTTCCATCAACATTCAACAGGAACAGGTCATATTTGTTGTTGCAGCGCAGATAATTTGGAAAACGGCCACCACAATGAATCTGAGAAAAACGTGCTTAGGGAGCTTTATGTTTCTCTTAGTACGGACTGAAATTGGGAAAACCACACATCACAAAACTAATTTCGTCCATTCTTTGTGGTGTGCATCACGAACGGGCACTTCGAATATATAATCCATTTTCTGACAATAATGATGGTGTTGAAGGAATATTTTGTCCAACAAAAGAAGGAATTGGTGGTGCGTGCGGTGGATTTTGCTGTCATTGCGGGGCACCTGTATAAAATGGAAAATGATGAGATATTACAAAGATATGTACTTGGATTCGAATGAACCCAGATCCTCGCTGAAGCACATGGGGGCATTGCAAGAGGACTCTATGCAAGATGCATGACCACACAGAAGATTCTTCACACAGGGTTATGGTGGCCAACCCTGCACTAGGATTTGAAAGCGCACTGTAAGGCCTGCGATATATGTCAAAGGACTAGAAAACCATCGTGGAGCGACGAGATGCCATTAAATCCACAAATGACAATGTAGACATTTGAAAAATGGGCAATCGACTTTGTGGGACTGATCAAATCTCAAGGAAAGATGGGTGCACGCTACATCATCACCGTGACGGAGTACCTGACACATTAGGCAGAAGCGCAACTAGTCAAAGATTTCACGGTCGCTATGGCTACAAATTTTTTGTTCAAAAATGTGTTGACCTGATTTGGCTATCTGAAAATCTTAATGAGTGATCACAAAACACATTTCCTGTATGAAACCATCAACACAGTCATAGAAGAGTTCCAGTTGTATCATCAGAAAATTACATTGTACCACCCACAAGCTAATGGGACAGTAGAGGCATTCAACAAAACACTGGAGACTGTGCTGACCAAAGTGTGTAATGTACAGTGAAATGAATGGGACCTACACGTACCTACCATACTATGTGCTTACAGGACAACGTGCAATAAATTGATGGGACAAACACCTTTCCGATTAGTTTATGGCATGGAAGTTGCCATGCCGATGGAATACATCGTACCTAGTCTGCGAATAGAAATGCTCATAGGTATGACGGACCGCGAAGCTCTGGAGGAAATGCTCACGCAATTGGAAGAACTCGAGGAGGAACAGTTTTTGGCTGGATTTCATCAATAGGTACAAAAGCAGCGTGAAAAAGCCTGGCATGACTGCCATATCAAGTTCCACACCTTTAATGTAAACGAATTAGTGTTTCTGTATGATAGTAACTTTGAAAATTTTCTGGAAAAATTTAGAATGCACTTGCTGGGACCATACATGGTTAAGGAGGTCACAAACGGAGGCACAGTCCAACTAGTCAAACTAAATGTAGAACCCTTCTCAGGAAAGGTAAGTGGCAGTTGCCTGAAGCCCTACATGGGTGGGTCAACTATCTGACTAACCAGATGAAGCACAGTCTTCGCAACCCGAGGAGTCAGACAAGGGCGCGGGACTATAAAGATACATAACAGATGTTGGTATAGATGTAAGGACACAAATCAAACACAGAGTTCTCTGAAGAATGGATGTTGTAGGTTCAGCAAGAAGTAGCTCAGTGTGCTGCAGACATCAGCATCGTACAGGAAAAGTGGGTGGGACTCTACGCCAGGATCACCGCATTGACAAAGTGAGTCGATCATGAGTCACGATGTTTGTGTTGGGGGCCTGTTGGGCATGGAATCTCCTCACAATCTGTTTTGGGGCTCAAAGCCCAAGTTTTGGTCAAATAATGTTGTAAGACTTCGCGAATTGTAGGCGCAGAGCGCGAAATGTATGTTGAGTCATAGGGTTTTATGCCCTAAGTTTTTTAATGTAATGTCGGCCTACCTATGGTCCACGAAACATGGGATTATATAAATAGAGAGAAGCTCTAAGCTGTAAATAAAATTAGAGATACATGGAGTAGTGAATGGAGTCTAGAAGATAGCGAGCATAGAGTAAAGGTCTAAGTGCTTTGGGTCATAGTAGTAGGAAGAGGCTCTGCAGCTGAGTGCGTAAAGGCCTAGTAGAGTCCGCAACCGAGTACGCGGACCCCTGCCGCTAAGTGCGTAGGGCGCAGTCAAGTTTGTAACCAAGGAGGAAGAATAATAAAGAGAAGTTTTATCTAAATTTCATGCATCTAATCTTGTGTTATTTCTTGTTTGATATCTTTTCCATTTATACTATTTTATTTATCACGCACACTGGTATGAATGATGAACACTGTTATGTATAACTAAACCCATGCAGATAAGCTAAGTGATCAACTAATATCGGGTTAATAGTAAGGGATTAGGTACTAACGTGGAGTGAGCCCTGACTGGGGCTGCGTGAGGGAAACATCACAGGCTACGAGGTACTGATAGGTACGCATAGCAACGTGCACGTAGGGTCAAACCGCGGACCACTGAAAATCATCAGAGATCTCTAGGGTGTGGAAACCTAGTTCTAGCACCCTCCCATACTACTTCGGGTGAGACCTCAGTCCACACTTCGTGGACTGTTGCCAAAAGGGCCAGTATTATCTGGATTTGTTTGGCTAAATCACCTCTAAACCTAGGTTAGGCCCCTACAAGCCAATAAGAGCACATTGAGGACTTTCGAAAATTGAATATAATGGTAAATGATATTTCAAAGAAGAAAATGATTGAGGTTTTCATAGGGACTTTAGAGGATAACATTCAACATGAGGTTCATCTTTGGGAACCTGATTCATTAGAGAAGGCATTCAAGTTGGCAAGAAAAATTGAAAGAGAAATTATGGAAACAAGGAATCCCACCACTCACGACTATAATTATGGAAGTGTTTTTTCTCCTAGCCCTCGACAACATACACGGTTTACTCCACAAAAATTGGAAGAAAAAATAGAAAAAGGGCTTTGTTACAATTGTGATAGAAAATACACTAAAGATCATAAGTGTGTTGAGAAGAAATTATTTTACATAGATTATGAAGAGAAGGAAGAAAAGGATCAAGAAACATCAAAAGAAGAGGTTATACACCAGGAACCAACCCCAGAGAAAGAATAAATGAATCTGACCATATCTTGTAAGGCATTGGCAAAAATTACCACTCTTCAAACTCTCAATATAGAAGGACATATCAAGAACAAAAAGGTTCATGAAGTGAAAGATCACATCGAGAAAGAAGAAATGAATCTAACCATATCTTGTAATGCATTGGCTAGAATTACCACACCTCAAGCTAGCAAGATAGAAGGACATATCAAGAAGAAAATTGTTCAAGAAGTGGAATATCACATCGAGCATCAAGAAATGAATCCAACCATATCTTGTAAGGCATTGGAAGAAATTACCACTCCTCAAACTCTCAAGACAGAAGGACATATCAAGAAGAAAAAGGTAAAAGCACTGAAAGATCACGTCGATCATGAACAAGAAGTTCTCCAACTTTAAAGGATAACAACACTTTGGTGCCGAATCGAATGAAACAATAGGTAGATCAACATCACAGTGAAAGAAGTTTTGATGCAGGATATTGGGTATTTTTACGGCTACATCTTAAGAAAGCTATTTATGAGAAGGAAATGTTGGCAATACTACATGCACTTAAGAAACGATGATCTTACCTAATGGGAAGACACTTCAAGGTAAAATGGATCATGATGGTCTTAAATACTCTTTAGAGCAAAGATTATCTTTAGAATAACAGAAAAAATGGGTCACAAATATGTTGGGTTATGGCTTTGAAATAATCTACAAAAAAGGGAAGCACAAGGTTGTTGCAGATGCACTCTTAAGAAAGTATGAGGATGTGGAAGCATTGTTTTGTGCTATTTCTATTATCCAACCATATTGGATAAACGAAGCAAGGAACGAATGGAAGAGCGAAAAAGAAGTATGTCAACTCATTCAAAAGTTGTAGAAGATCCCATTTCAAACAATATTGCCAGAACTTGACGAGGAAGGAAAATTCATATTGGAACTTGGAGCAGTCACCGAAACAAGAACCCGACAGCTATGAAATCAATCAATTTTAGAGTATCTCATCAAGTGCAAGAACTTACCCATTGAATATTCCACATGGGAGGACAAGAATTTTATACAGAAGCATCAAGAACTACTCAAGCGTTGAGGACAATATTTTTTTAAGGAGAGGGGCATGATAGGTCCCTATACTACTACTGTAACCACTTATTGTTATTGGTACAACCCCCTTATTATATTATTGTGCCCATGTAGTTCCCATATTGTTATTATTGTGTCCCATAGAAGTCCACTCGTTTTATTATTGTGCCCTTACTTTATTATTGTTATGTCGGCTCTAATTATTTTATGACCCCTTAGACTCCTGTATATAGAAAGGAGGTCTTGTCACTTGTATCATCAAAGAATTGTTCATTTTTGTAATGTAAAGGAGGTTTCCACCTCGAAGAGTCTTATTTCTAAGGTGTTGATCTATCTTTTCTATCTTTTTGTGAGCTGGTTTCATAACAAGGGTCCTATCCATACTGCCTTGGTCCTGACTTGGCATCCATAACTTGATGAAGTTGTTTGTGAAGAGTGCTATTGCATGGATTTTGGAAGAGACTATTTGGGGTAGGCAACATCTATTCTACTGTTGATTTGACCTAAGTTTGAATCCATACCTTCTTAGAAGAATTCCTTTGTATCATATTTATTTTCTGGGTTACTCAGCTACAAACTACTACCTGCTAGCATTTACATTTGTTCTTCAAAGTAACTATCCAGTTTTTCTTGAAATCACTAGTATTTTTTGATGTTGCTTGTCTTCATAACTTTGCTATTATTTTGTAATTATTCAAGTTTTTTCTACAGTTGCGTCTTCTTAATTTCTGATTTTTGGTGAGCTTTATTCTTCATATTTTATATCTAGTTATGGAATTTTTGGATTTCAAATTTCATTTATAATAGCATAATTCTGAGTTGGCTCAAATCATTGGTATTAGAATCCTAATTAATAGCTGATCCATATCAGATTTTTCATTATAGTTTAGATTATTTACTTATGTTCACCAATTTTTTTATCTTTGAGGGAATCCCTGTAAGCAAGACAGATAAAAGCCCAACTCGGAGATATATTGTCACTAACATACACATCAACACAACAACACTCAAAGATGCATTCATAAATGCTATACCATACATTCGTATATATTTTTATTAGCAATCTAAGCATCATCAAGATGTGATCATTCTGGCACGTTAAGATCTGTCTCACATAATCATTTCATCCCCTTAGTTACATATTTTACAATATCCTCAATGTAGATTGTTTTAAAAAAGTATTAAACAATTATCTAATTTCTAACCTTTACCATCTGGCAAAGTCAAACTTTATTTCCAATAAATATATATTATCACTTTGATCAAATCAAAGATGATCATCATTCCTCTCATCCATTGGTAATTAATGAAGTAATTTGCAGCCCTCAACAACGATATTTTTTACAATGTCAAAGATGACAATCCTCCTCCAAGGCCTTAATCATTAAAAGACAAGTTCCCAAACTGTTAAGTATCCTACCATGCAATATGTCATCTTTGAGTTTGGAAAAGTCAAAGTTAATCACGAATCCCATGCTTGGAGGTCCTTGGAATGGGAAATTTTCCATGTTAGCCTCTATGCTGATTTTTTTTCATGCCATGTCTAAGGGGGAACCTACTCATATTATTCACCAACACCATTCCTACCGTGATTGATATAACCATGAGCCAAAATATTCTTTTTGTAAGGTCAAATTTGCTTTCTACCTATTAATTTCATAGTACCAAAATGTCCACTTGCATAAAAACTGCATGCCATGTACATAAATTGCAAACTTGATGGATGATAAGGAAAATGGGCTATCCTATATGCCATGAGACATCATATTCCATACTTATAATGCATCCCAACGTGTCAAAATTTCATTCCGAGTGGAAAAATTGCATTTCACAGGTTAAAATCTGCATTACATCCATACCTAATTGCACACAACCTCCTGCAGATGTACCTATGGAGAAGTCATAAAATATAGTGCTACATTATTTCTCCTTGTGCATATTCCTACACTTCCATAATTCTAATGTACACCTTCAAGTGAGAGTACTAAGTCTACCAAAACAATTTCACTGATTTACCTTGTCTCTTGCTAAGTGCAAGTAGTCTTTAGTAACATGCATGTCCAGGGCTCACTAAAGATCAAAATTGTGATTTTCAAATTTATGTGTGGTTCTTAGAACATTATTAATATTTTTACATCGTTAGAGTTTCACTTCCAATCCAAGAAGCCACTACTGTGCAAAAATATTGTGAAACTGCCAAATTCCACAACATGACAAATCAGGCTAGGGTGCCTTCAGAATTCATATGCCAGAACATAGAGAACATAAGGTGAAATATAGAGGTTGATAGCTACGATATCTTATTGTCTACAAACCTACATAATGAAATTCCAAAGAACAATCTCTAATCATTGTTTATTAAGCATCAACCATAGCAATTGATTTGGTTTGGCACTTTTCTCTAACTCTAGAAACATACATAGGCTTAAAATAAATTTCATACCCTGTTCTCATTATAAATCCAAATGCAAAATCCTTGAAGTCTATGGTCTGCTCAAGAAACCAAAAAGAAAATGAAAGAGGAATCTTTACATGCAATCAGAGTTCTGAGAGTTAATTATCTTGTTTGTAATCATGACATTACCTTAACAACAAGGCGAGCCCAGATCTTGTCACTGTGAGCTTCCATGACTCCCTTTAAAATCATAATTCCCAAGCCTCAAATTATGTCATCTATATGAAGGAAGAGCCCCCGCTCCTCACCAAGAATCTACAATATTGGTGAAAACCAATATAAGATAACACGAAAATGTTAAAACATGTCTCAAAATAACAAAAATGATTTATTGAATGCAATATAAAAACCCTGTTAATCGAAGAAATTAACTGACCTATATAAGCAATTCTTGGGGCCGACTCATATTCTCCACTATGATAGGGCACCCCATAGTTTGAAGACCCAATTCCACTATCCAGCTTCCACCACTTTCCAGGTTACCTTTTGAAAGAAATCCACCATCCCTATCAAGCACCTACATAGTTTCCAAGGTAATAAACAATTATGCTCTATTGGAAAGTTTACAGTGATATTTTTATTTTTTTAACTGTTGGAAGAAGAAATTTATCAGATGGATCAAAAAAATCACTGCATGGATGGACAATACCTAACAAAGCACAAGAACATTAAAATTGATAATGTAAATCCCCAGTATATCAGAATGGTAATGTAATATTTTAAAGCGCTAGTAAACACCAAGAATGGAGTGCTTCTCAATGTGGTAGATCTATTCAGGAGGGTGTTTCTCCATCATTATTTTCAGAATATTCATTTACCTAAGAACACACACTTTATAAATTGATCTTCAACTTTTCACCATTACCCTTATAACAAATTGTATTCTATAAGAATTGCATTCTAAAATTGTCTTTTCTTTAGAAAACCCTGTAATTGCAGCAACACACTAAAAGAAGGTGCATACCTAATGCGTTTGGAAGAAAGTCGGCTCATGCTTTTAAGAAGGCTTAGAGAACATTGGGGTAGAGAATTAATTGTTATTCAAGAAGCTCTATCATTTTCTAGTGACAAAGATGAGGTAGAGTATATACATTCGAACCATTGTTCTCTCCAAAATTCTTCAACCAGACAAGAAAATAAAACAGTCTACAGTAATAAAAATTATAAAATCGACTGAAAATAGTAAAAACTTACAAAAGAAATGGAAAAATGGCCTTGTTTTCTTAACTTTAGTATCCAATTCATGAATAATTCAGAGTTTATGCATGGAATGGTTGGTGTAGTTTCCAAGGATGCACTAGTAGTTGTGAGCATGTTCACAGTGCTTCAGTTACAAGAAACAACACCATGGGTTCTAGAAAGAAGTGGTAGCAACAAAGTTCAAGGGTTGGGAATAACACTAGCCATTCGAAAAGGAAAGAAGGACATATAAACATTGAAGATCATTTTCTAAAACATTTAATAGGTGAAAAGACAAAGCTTCCTAGACAATACAATTTCAAAATTTTATATGTATTATTTGGTAGGGGCTGACATGCATTAGATGTCCCCTTATTTGCTGCAACTGATCAATTA
Organism: Pinus tabuliformis; assembly: GCA_031772625.1. Classification (NCBI taxonomy): domain Eukaryota; kingdom Viridiplantae; phylum Streptophyta; class Pinopsida; order Pinales; family Pinaceae; genus Pinus; species Pinus tabuliformis. Next base: position 884,848,289 of record CM062820.1, on the reverse strand, counting down.
ATAGTTGCAATCACAACCTTAGTACTTGTCAAGAATTTATAGACTCTAAAGTTGTTATCCTTGTTACTTGGTAGAATGGATTTCATTCACATTGTAGATGGGAGCATTTTGAAGGAAAGGGAGATTCATATTTAGTGCAGTTATTTTTTTAAAAACAAAATCTTTGCAAAATTCCAATACAAATTGTGGGGTGTGCGGTATACAAATTGAGTATATAGTGATAATTAATACAGACACTTTCTAATCTAGTGTAGTCTAGTATTTGAAGAAGCCTCATAGAGCTTTTCAAAGGAGGATATAAGTGACTTTGGTCTTTTAATACCTGATTAACTACTGTACATCCAAAAGTTTTGCATAATCACTCAAGGTTTGGTTTTCTCTTTTACTAGCTGATTGACTACCCCTTTACATCCCAAAATTTTGCGGAATTTCTCTAGGTTTGGTTCCTATTTAAAGAAGACTAAAAAATGAAAAAGAAACATATACATCAGTAGAGGTTTTGCAATACTTGGATTTAGTAATCAAAATAGATATGATGCTTAGGGATTTGAGTTTATTATTTACACAATTGGAAAAGCTAAAAATTAGTTTTGGTCTTTTTCTTGTCTAGTTAGATTGACATCAGAAATCTAGGCAATCATGCATTAAGAACCTCTTCCCAAAGGAAATGATTTTTCTTTGATTGTTTATTAAATGCAATCTTTATGTTTGATGCTTGGAATCAAGAAAAAATGTTTTGGTTTAGTGGCAATATTGTAACAACGTTTTTATGTTAATTTAAAATTTGTATTTTATGTGTAGTGAAATGGCATTAATTTTTTATGTTCTAAAAACACCTACAGTCTATTATGGTCATTTCCAAATTCCAAGTACTCCACCAAAAAAATATATTTTTTGAGGTTCAGTATCATACATTATAGAGTAACCCACTATGTTCATGGAAAATTTGATAAGTTGTTTTTTATCTAGAACATAACAAAGAGTTGACATTTCTAAAAGGTTTCCATCCAAGTTATTGTTCCTCAAAGTTGTACCTTAGCAGGATTTCTTGTCTAAGAGATAACATTGGTCACACCACAATATGAAGAGTATAATTATTGCAGACAAGTTTAACCTAGCAATGTATGGCATCTTGCTGGCCCCATGTCCAATGTTGTATGGTTCTCTACCCTAACAAATTAGGTATTTAAACGTCATGTACAATATATAATTACCTAATCCTTTCTTTCTTATTCCTTCTTTTGTGTTTCCACTTTCATTTTTAATCGTCCAGGGTATATTATTTTCTATATTCACAAACCAAGCCTGAAGTTATGTCATATCTTGTAATGAGAATGGTTTGTGAAGAAATATATTGCACAAGTGGAAAATTTTGGTACATGTGATGTAGGAATTTACAAGGAAAGTTCCTTAAATAGAACACCAAAGGACACCACTCACAAACAGATCACAGATCAATATACCAGTATCCTTGACATGGTTAAAACCCTTAAAGAGGGAAACATTCCATGGCCTGAGCCAATGTGGCCACTTCATGCAATTTATTAATAAAAGAATGAAATTTTACCTAAGATTCTCTCATGAATGGTTACCCTACAAATTACCCTCCATGCTCTTTAAATAGAGATCATGGACCAATTGGGTGATAAGCCATGGTTCAAGTGTTGGTAATACCGAGTAGAGAATGAAATGTTGGATCACTTCATGTCTAGAACATATTGTGACAGTTGGATTGTAAGTTACAAATGTACAGAGTAAAGAAACACACTTTACCTAAATCTACACTAAACCAAGTTATACTTAATTATTTCCTGTGTCAGAATATCCTAACATCCCCCCTTAAGAACAAATTGGGATAGGATTGAAGGATGTACAAATACGACACAATAGGAGAAGGAAGGAGGCATTAGAGCCTATCCCCCCTTAGTGACAACTTCCTGAGCTCCAATCATAAATCGAATTTAGTAAACTTTGCCTCTCTAAGAGCCTTTGTAAAGATGTCTGCAACTTAATCATCGGTTGAACAATATTGCACTTCAAGAACATGGTCATGAATGATCTTTTTGATGAATTACATGTTTAGTTCAATTTATTTTCTACGCTAATGTTGGACTGGATCTTTGCATAGTTGAATAGCACTTTGATTATCACACCAAAGTGTAGTTGAATGTGTCTACTGAAAGCCAAACTTTGACAGTATGTGACGAAGCCACAGGGCTTCCTTACTAGCTTCTACAGTGCCATGATACTCTTCTTCTACTGAAGAAAGAGAAATGGCACTTTGTTTCTTGCAAACCCATGTAGTAGGTCCAGAACCAAGAGTGAAGACATAACCTGGAGTATAATTCCGATCACCAGGGTCACTAGCCCAATCATAATCAGTGAAATAGGCCAATAGAGATATGCTTCTGCACTGCAATGAATCCTAAATGAACTGTACCTCGAACATAACAAAGTATTGTTTTAACTTCTTTCTAATGAATTTCATGTGGCTTTTTCATAAATCGAGCAATAAGGCCAACAACGAAGGAAATGTTAGGATGGGTATGGGTCAGATACAAAAGTTTTCCTACAAGTTGATGGTATAAGGTAGCATCAACTTCAGGGGAGGTGCAAGCGACAAAAATTTTGGCTCTAGAATGAAAGGGAGAAGGGGCTAGCATACAATCTTCCATGTGAAAGTGGCGTAGAATATCACATGCATACTTGGACTAGGAGACGGAAATACCTTCCTTGGATTGCAAGACTTGAAGACCAAGAAAATAATGCAAGTGTCCTCAGTCTGACATTTCAAACTTATTTTTAAAGCTATACTTCACATGGTTTATAAGGTTGGGATCACTACCAATAAAGATAAGATCGTCAACATAAAGAAAAAGAACAATAAGAGACTTACCCACTTTCTTGGTGTAGACAGTATTCTCAGAATGACACCTAGAAAAGCCATTATCTAGAAGAAACCTATCCATTATGGCATACCAAGCCCAAGGGGCTTCCTTGAGACCATAAAGGGATTTCTTAAGTTGACATACAATGCTAGAGTTTGGTTGTATAAAGCCAGGAGGTTGTTCCGTATAGATTTCTTCATGCAAGTCCCCATGCAAAAAGGAAGATTTAACATCCATCTAATGGGCTTCGCATTTGAAAGAGGCAACAAGGGAAAGAAAAAGTCTGATAGAGTTCATTTTGGAAACAGGGGAGAAGGTTTTAGTATAATCAATGCCTTCAATTTGTGAAAAACACTTAGCAACAAGACCAACTTTATGTTTATAAACTTTTCCATCTGGTCCATACTTGGTTGTCTAAACCCATTTGCATATAACAAGTTTTCATCCCTTTGGAAGAGGAACAAGATCCCATGTATCGTTTGCCAATAATGAACTATATTCTTCATTCATATTTGCATCCCAATTTGGATGGCCTGGAGCTTCTAAAAAGGTGTCAGGATCATAATTCATTGGAGCTTGAGCTAATAAATAAGAGGCTCTATCAAATTGAGAATGAGTGTGATGTTGATCTATAGAATCACATGCAAGAGCACCTGCTGCATCCCGAGTAGGACAGACCCATTTTGGAAGCTGAGGAGATGAAGGAGGATCCTGAGAAGGTCCGGGAGGATTATCATCGTCGCTATCATCATCTGAAGAGGAAATATTTTCAGAAGTATAAGGGATAGAGAGAGGTGGCACATTCGTCGAACTAGGCTCGTAGGCCAATATGTTTTTAGCAAACATTACATCTCTTCTAATGATAACATTTTTGGACTTAAGTGGAATAAGTCTATATCCTTTGACATCTTCAGAATATCAAACAAAAATACATTTTTCACTCTTAGGTTCTAAGGCTTTATGTTTCTAATTTGGAATATGGGCCCATGCTTCACTTCCAAAAAAAACTAAAGTGATTGACATCTCGTTTAATTGAGCTCCATGCTTCTTTTGTAGTGATATTCTTTAAAACCATAGTAGGAGTGTGATTTACTATGTAATTTTCATAGTTAATTTCTTGTGCCCAAAAATTAGGACTAAGTTTTTTAGATTGAAGCATAGAATTAGTCATTTCCTTTAAGGTGTGATTCTTCCTTTCAGCTACACCATTTTATGGTGGATTATATGGAATAGTATGTTGTATTTTAATTCCATGCTCAGTGCAAAAGTTGATGAATTCATTGCTAACATATTCTCCACCATTATCAGATCTTAGCTTAAGGATTTTATGTCTAGATTTTTTTTCAACAAAGGCCTTAAAGGCCAAGAACATGTTAAATAATTCACTCTTGATTTTTAAGAAGTATACCCAAGTGCATCTGGAAAAATCATCAATGAAAGTTATGAAATACTTGTAGCCAGAGAATGAAACAACTGGAAGTGGACAACATAAATCACTATGCACAAACTGTAAAGGGGCCGAGGCGTGCCAAGAGTCACATTTTTCAAAACTATCCTGATGAAGTTTTCCGAGTACACATCTGGAACAAACATCGTCTCTGCAGGACACCATAGGAAGACCTATCACTATATTTTATTTACATAGATTTTGAAGGGAACGATAGTTTATGTGACCAAATCGCTCATGCCAAATTTTGCTCACTTCATCATTATGAGAAAAAAATACAGAGGGAAGAGTTGACGAGCCAAAGTTGTTAAACTTATACAACCTTGTAGAATCATCAACAATGTTAGTAGGTAAAATATGTTTATGATCTCTTAAGTCCTTAATTACAACATCGTGAGGTGAAAATTCAACGGTTTTACCTTCACCTGAATGAGTTATCTGATATATAGATAGAAGGTTGTAGAATAAGGTTGGAACACATAATACATCATTAAATTGACCATTATCTAGATGAAAAGTTCCAGTCCCTACAACACTAAGAGATCTATCATCACCAACATATATATTTTTGGTGTCACATTCATTTAAAGAAGAAAACATGGCTTTGTTTTTGGCCATGTGATAAGAAGCTCTAGAATCAATGAGCCACTGATGAGAATGAGAAGAAGAAGATACATTTAGTGCATAACCAAACCGAGATGCTTGACAACCACATGAGGAAAGTGTTATTCCTGAAGATGAAGTTTAAGAGTATTCCAAATGGATGTTATGCTTCTTCATTGTTGCTTTAAAGGCTTCCATCTTCTTAAAGCATTTGGATTCGAAGTGGCCATCTCAATTGCAAAAGTTGCAATGCCCATCAGTCTTCTTCCCTTTGCTTTTATTTTGCTTATCATTTTGTTGAATTGGTTTTTCATTTTGAGAATGAAACTGCTTAGGACCCTTGTTTCGTTTAGGACCATTGTTTTTAGGATATTGCTTCTTAGGATTCTTTGAATTTGGTTGTTGCTAGGCAGCTAAGGCTTTCTTAGAAGAGTTTACAAGATTAAGAAGACCAAGATGTAAGAGTTTTTCTTGTTCTCTTATTAAAGAATCACAAAAAGAATGAAAAGAGGGGGACTTGTAGTCTTGTCCTTGAGAAATAAAGGCTTCTCTAGTAGAATGGAAGGTGGAAACAAACACAGAGTAGGCTCATCCCAACATAGTAAGAATGGAATAGATAAGGCTACCATCTTCTTTCTTAACCTTAAGACCTTCCAAGAGAAGTATAAGGGTCTTGAAATTGGAAAAAAAATCTTCAATAGAAGAAAAATTATTGGGGTCCAACATAAGCAACTCATTTTTGAGTTGATGGGCCCTAATTTCATTTTTAATTGCAAAAACTTTAGTGAGCTATTTCAATGCTTCATTAGGGGTATCAAGTTTTGCAATATGGAATCTAAGGTATGGATAACTAGACATCCCTATCAACCCACGTGCTTGATCTTGCCTATTTTCCCATTTGGATGCCTTATCTTCATCTTTAGGTTTAGTTTCTTGGCCTGAGGCTATTCTGTAAATACATTTACTTCTAAGTAAATCAACAATGTAGGACGACCATTGGAAGTAGTTGGTGCTGTCAAGAATAACTTGGCATGGACTTTCCATTTTAACAGAAACTGAAGTTTTAGATGTTGAAACTAAGTGTTCCAATGGAAAGATCTCGAAACATTAGGCAAATTAAAAAGGAACGGCTCTGAAAATGACTTCTGGATGAAGAAGTTATGGCTTTTTGAAAAAAAGTTGTTGAATATGATGACGAAGCACGTGAATGTGCGGAAGTGAATGATAATGTTATATTTAAAAAAATCTCCACCCTTTCCAAACTTAATCTAATTAGCTCACTTAAAAAAAAAAAATTATGTGACCCACATTTATAGATAATTGAAGGTCACTTTTACAATGGTAATTTATGAGCTACTCAATAAATTGTAACTTAAATAAAAGATAAAGAGACTTTAGAATTATAAGTGACTCACTTTTTATAATGGGTTAGAACACTTTTCCATAAAGTAACTTTAAAACATAAGTTACATGTGCTTTTTGAAAAAGTAACTCAACAAGAAGAAAGACTTGAACCCAAGACCGCTATTCTCGTAAAGTAACTTTGGACCAAGTGAGCTAGTTTAAAAGGTTAGTAATTTCTGGAAAAGAGGAATGGGTTTCTCTTTTCTTTTTAGTCACTGAAGCTTTAGGGTGCGTGCTTACTTGAAAAAGCTCTGTTTTTGCTAGAAAACAAAAAAACACACAACCCAACACGAACATACAAAAAGACCAATCCTTATGGCTTGAACTTAGCTTTCACTAGAAACTAAATAGTATCCTCAATGTTTTTGATTTTCCGAGATCACACTAAGGCACAGCAGAAAAGAGCATACACATGAGAAAAATCTTTCCTTTTTGTTTCTGATTTTCTCATATTGAACAGAGTCGTGGGGCAAAGAGCATATCTAGAAATGAAAGGTATAGATCTAGTAATAAAAAAAGAGAGCTAAATAAACCGAATTAAATAGAGAGATGAATAACTAAAACTGCAAAAAAAAATGTATACCTCCAGATCTTAAAACTAACGTAGCTAGGGCAATCGGAAACCTTTTCATGTGAAACGAAAGGGGTCCCTCACTGGAACAGATGCTCCTAACACAATGGAGCAGTTCTCTTGACATGAAAGTAGTGAGAAATAATAGATCTAGGAAATGATAATCAGATGCAGTTATATCAGCTTCGGATTTGGATCACCAATAGATGTAGCCCTCAAATAGATCTGATATCGTGTAGGGATTTGCAGGGTAAGTTCCTCAGACATAACACCAAATTAGACCACTCGCAAATAGATCACAGATCAATACACCAATATTCTTGACATGGTTAAAACCCTCAAAGAGGGAAAGAGTCCACGGCCTGAGCCAACGCGCCCACTTCAGGAAATTTATTAATAAAAGAATGAAAATTTACATAAGCTTCTCTCATGAGCAGTTACACTACAAATGACCCTCCATGCTCTTTAAATAGAAATCATGGACCAATCGGGTGTTCAGCCATGGATCAAGTGTCTGTAATACCGAGGAGAGAATGAACCATCAAATCGTAAGTTACAAATGTACATAGTAAAGAAGCACACTTTACCTAACTCTACACTAGACCAAGTTATACTTAACTATTTCCTATGTGTGGGAATTTCCTAACATCCCCCCTTAAGAAAACCTTGGGAGAGGATTGAAGGATGTACAAATATGACACAATAGGAGAAGGAAGGAGGCATTAGAGCCTATTTACATCACTAAGAAAGAAATATTCGAAGATTGAAATTTGACAACCAAGGAAATTTTATAGTGATGTGATATTTCGTGACCAAAAGGGGTTGAGGAGTGATACATAATAGGTAAACCAAATTCCTACACGATTCAAAAAGATTTTTTTGGAAGATTTATAGTGATGTTATAAGTGACAACCAAAAACAATTAAGGTGTGATAAAGCACAAGGGAATGCAAGTTTCTACACACTATGAAAAGAGTGTTTCGGAAAAATTTTGGAATTTTTCTACAGAAAAAAATATCTCTCAAGCATGGCAGGAAAATATTGATCCACATATTCTAGAGCCCGATGAGTTCTCACAAAAATAAATAAAGAAAATTTCATGACAATTTTCAATGTAAAAAAATAAAGACATGACAAAGTTCATGTAAGTTAAGAAACCCAAAACAAAATGAAGAAGTCCCATGCTATTTTGACTTCATTGAATGTCGAAATTAAAATAGTGTAGGGGAGTTTTTCTTCTGAACACATCACTACTTACAAATAAACAAATTTATACATCCTGTAGCAAATGTTTGAGGATAGTTTGATGTGGTTTTACACACTTGAAGAGGCCAAGCCACTAGTGAATAACTGATAACTTCCAACAAACTATACTGAACATTTAGAACAAATATGGTAACATGAAATATAGTAGTAGTAGCACATGCATTATGAGTGTCGAGTTATCAATTTTTCTACATATGAGAAGAAGATATGACTTTATCTCAGATTTATTTTAGAGTTCAAGTCTCACTTGCATCCCTAGTGGAAATTCAACACTTTTCCCAAATCTATTCATTAAGGAAAACAATTGATATGTTGGCCAGACATATGATTATAATGCACTCACAATTTCAACAAATATTTTGAGGGTCATTACCCCTTTGAGGAGTTTGTTAGTAAATGCAGAGGACACCTTATATATTGAGAGGAAGTCACGTTACACACATTTCCAAGATGTTATGATGAGGATATCCATCTATTGCTAATTTTACTTCATCTTCTCCTTCTTATATTGTACTTCTACCTTATGATTTGCCAAATGGAGCCTTCTGCATTGACTAGTGATGGAAATTTCTACTCACAATGCCACAAGTGCCACTTTATTGGAGTTTTGCATCATATTTGTGCATTCATTCAAGGTTTGAACAATGAATACACTTTGGAGGAGGCCACACATGTTTCTATGTAGGATTCATTCATTGTTCTTGAAGGTAGATAAATGGTCAACCACTTGGAGGAGGAACCCTACTTCAAGGTGCCATGTTAGGAGGGTTGTTGCAAAACCAACTCCATTATCATGTTATTGTTGACTTGTATCATGGATTTGGTCGTTTGAGAGAATTATTGTAGTCTTTTATAACATATTTTCATGATTTTTCTTGGAGTAGAAAGGTGATCTCAACATAATATTGTTATCTTTATTATATAGTTGTTGAGTACTTTTGAGTGGTAATATTTTATTGTATTCCATGCAGAGAATATTGAAACTAGGAAAAGGTTGCACTAATTGTTGTCAGCATGCTCATAGTTCTTAAGTTGCAACAAATGTTGAAGGGTCTGGAATAACAATAGAAATTTGAAAAGGAAAGAAGGACATACAAACATTGAAGATAATTTTCCAAAACATTCAATAGGAGAAAAGACAAAGCTTCATGGACAATACAGTTTCAAAAATTTAGATTTATTGTTTGGTAGGGGATGACATGCATTAGATGTCCCTTTATTTTTCACCACTGATCAATCAATAGTTGCAATATAGTTGCAATCACAAGTTTAGTACTTGTTAAGAAGTTATGTACTCTAAATTTGATATCCTTGTTAATTGGTAGAATGGATTTCATTCACATTGTAAGTTAAAACCTTTTGAAGGAAATGGAGATTCATATTTAGTGTGGTTATTATTTTTTCAAAAACAAAACCTTTGTAAAATTCCAACATAGACTGTGAAGTGTGCGGTATATGAATTGAGTAGATAGTGCTAATTAATAGGGACATTTTATAAGCTATTTTATTCTAGTATTTGAAGCTGACTCATATAGTTTGTTGAAGGAGGACATTAGTGACTATGGTATTTTACTAGTTGATTGACTACTCTCGCAAAATGCATGGGAATGCAAGTTTTTGCATGCTGTGAAAAGAGAGTTTTGGAAAAAAATTGGAAATTTTCTACAATCAAAACTAACTCTCAAGCATGGAAGGAGAAGATTTATGCACATATTCTAGAGCCTAATGAGTTCCAATGAAAATAACTAAAGAAAATTTCCTAAAAATTTTCAAAGTAAAAAAAATAAAAACAAGACAAAGTTCATGTAGGCTAAGAGATCCAAAACAAAATGAAGAAGGCCCATACTACTTTGAATTCATCAGATGTGGAAATTAAAATAGTGTAGGAGGGTTGCTTCTAGATCAACACATCACTTCTTACAAATAAAAAAAATTATACAACCTGTAGAAAATATTTGAGGACAGCTTGATCTGTTTTTACACACTTTAAGAGGCCAAGGCACTAGTTAACAGTTAATAACTACCAACAAACTATACTTAGAATTTAGAAAAAAAAAAGGTAACATGAGATATAGTAGCAGTTGTAATGCATTCTAAGTGTTGAGTGATCAATTTTTCTACTGATGAGAAGAGGATATGGCTTTCTCTCCAATCTGTTTCAATGTTCAATTCTCACTTGAAATTCCAGCGGGAATTCAAACACCATTTTCAGATCTGTTCATCAAGGAAAACAATTGATATGTTGACCAGAAAAATCATTGTGATTGCAACCACAAATCATCTACTTTGAGAGATGCCTTCTCAGAAACCACTATATCTTCTAAAAATTTTATCCTTCCCCTTTCCATTCATGAAGGTTAGTGAACAATTTGTTGCTTTGTATTTTTGATATAATTTAACAATTTGTTTCTATGGTATCTTTGATATAATAAATATTTGAGGTAATCACCATGTAGATTGTTTATTTTGATTCTTCACAAGAATACATTCTAAGAATGTTAATTTCTAATGGATATTTTGTATTTAATGGTCATGCTTTCATATTCATGCATGATTAGCTGGTCAATTTGTTAGAATATTCAATTTATTTTGTTCACAAGAGTTTTTCCCATTCATTTTGACCTTTTTGACACTGTTGAATATAAGGACAAATTCACTAGTATTATTCAAGTATATAAGGCTCGCAATGCTGGTGTTAATAGCGTGGAAATTTTCCCTAAAAATTCTAATGCTTTGAAGGTTTGAATGTTAAGTATTTTTTTGTGCATGGTTTGTTCTTTTCTTGAACATTGTTTTAATCAGTCACTCATAGGGGATGAAGCCTACAATGAAAATGGGCTTGTACCTAGAGCCATAATACTTCTCAAGGACAAGTATCCAGATTTGGTAAGCTTTGGATCTTAATGTGTTTACCATCACACTTTAATTCTTCTTCAAAACTTGACATGGTGTATAATATGTAGGGCACAAAGAATTTATGCTTCTTTGTTTCTAGGTGATTTACACTAATGTTGCTTTGGATCCATACTTGTCTGATGGGCATGATGGAATTTTTAGAGAAGATGGTAAGCCTTATAATTACTTAATTTCTTCTTTTTCCATTTCTATGTTTATTACTTTTCCCTTGGGATGTAACTTTCAGTGTTTCTACATCTGCATGTTTTGTTTAGGGGTGATTATGAATGATGAAACAATCCATCAGCTATGTAAGCAGGTCGTTGCCCAGGTAAATATTCTTCCCTCATGTTCTTTCACTTCATTTAATGTGCATTGTGTTCAAATATTCTTGTTGACTTTTATTTTACTTACTCTTATTCCTTGATTGCATAGCACTAGTGATTTGCAAATGGTATGTTGAGACAGGCTCAGGCAGGAGCTGATGTTGTAAGTCCAAGTGATATGATGGATGGGTGTGTTGAAGCCATTCGAGTTGCATTAGATAGAGAAGGCTTTCAAGATGTGTCTATTATGTCATATACAACAAAGTACCTTCTTGACCTTTCATTAAACCATCTCATTATTATTCTTACACTTACTTCCTACTCTTAATTGTAGAATGTGATGTTTCAATAAAGACTTATGGAGATCACAGTTCCATGAATGTTATGAACTTGTGTCTTTAAACAGATATGCAAGTGCATTATGGACCTTTCAAAAAAGCTCTTCATTCTAACCCACGATTTGGAGACAAGAAAACATATGATGTCTTACCATTTTCTAAGTTTTATTTGGTATGCTGTAAGAATTCAGGATTACTTTTGAATGAATACTTCCATCTAATTCAACTTCAATAAGCAGTTATCAGATGAATCCTAGAAACCACTAAGAAGCTCTTATTGAATCTGGTACTGATGAAGACAAGGGAGTTGATATTCTAATAGTATGCATGCTTCTATTGTGTGTTTTTCCTTAACAAACATGATCTTGTTACTCTTTTTCACTTTCAAGCTCTCTATTGTGAGATTCAAATGGGTTTAATGTTTTCAAGGATAGGTCAGGCCAGCTATGCCCTATTTGGATGTGATTAAGCTTCTCCGAGACAACTCATCATTACCGATATCTACATACCAGGTAACATGGATGCACCTATATAATGATTGATTAATTTGACTAGAATTCATATGCTTCACAGCAAGCCGTATTAGGCAAAGTTTACACTTCTTGTCAAGGAATTTATGCTAATTTCCAAGTTTAGATTATTGACAATAGTTTGAAAATGGTTGAACATTGCAGGAGAATACGTAAAAAGGTGTTAACGACCTACAATGTTATTCTTTTCCATTTTGTTTAACCATAATCTTATTGGAATGATCCTCTACCTTCAATCACTGTGAGGAACCAAGCCCAATGTGAGGAACCAAGACCAATGTGAGGAATCAAGCCCGCTTGTCTCTACCATTTATCAAGGTAAAGAGTGGGTCATAAGACATACAAAAACACTTGGATACGTTTACATTGCATCCTTGGTTATTTTGAAATTGTATGATTCCATAGCTACATATATTGTAATGTAATAACTTGCAACTGGGTATAAGAATATTTCATTGGGTAACAACGTCTCATATGATGAGAAATAATGTCGATAAGTGTGTTAAATACTTCACAGACCTCAAGTTACCTTGGCATAGCATCAAACAGGGCATCAAAAATGACTACCCAATGTGCTGCAAAGTACTACTATAAGAATCCTATCTTTCTCATTGGTCAGTTATACCATACTTCTATAGTATAACTAGGCATTTGTGGCAACCATTAGGGGGATTATTTAGTGGTTCCTTATTTCTTATCATTTATGGGGTCCTTTTCACTTTTATGTTGTGCTTTTGTTAGTTATTTTGGGTTTGAGTTGATTCTTATTGCTCTCAACTCTTCAATCTCAAGGATAAGTGGATTCACAGGCTTCATAGTGTTTGGCTATGGGCCTTTGCATAGTTGGTCAGCAACCATCCAAGGCCATCAAAGACCTATTTGGATAAGAGCATGTTGACAGATGGGCTTTGCTATATTTGTGGCAAACCAGAGACAAGTGAAACACATCTTGTTGGACTGCCTATCTGCAAGAGACTACTAATAGGACATTGAGGATCAACAATCAATTTTCTTCTAGTAAAAAGTGCATTGGATACTGCAAACTTTGGAAATTACTAGTATCTTGTGCTCTCAACCCTCTCAGGGATTTGGAACTGCCTTAGAGTTATTCCATTGTTCACTTTTTGGAGGCTAAAGTGGAATTTTTTTTTTTACTAACGAGGATAGAAAAAACATCATGCATTTTGTCCACTAAGATTATGAAAAATATGTGTGGATGGGAAAAATTACAGATGGTTCCTTGTGCTGCCACAACAAAGTAGAGCGATGCATATGCACTTTCAATCCATAGTGTATTATAAGTTATAATTGATATATGTGCAATTTGGAAGTGCACATTCAAACAATAAGTGCACTATTTATTTTCATTAACAGAGCTGACAACACTAATTTCTTAGGTCATTGCTTGACAATAGTCTGGTATTAACCACTTAGATATGTTTGATATGATCCTCAAAATAACTACTTAAGCTTTCAAAGGTTGATCCTTTTGCTAGAAATTAAAGCATGGTTCTTTGGAAGCAGATTTTAGTGGAAACTGGTACATAAGTAGTGGCTTGAATCCATCTTTTGATACGTTTGATTGCCAGGTTCATGAATTTTATCCAGCATCAAAGAATCTCACAACAAAGTCATACTATATAATATCAATGCCTGATGGTGGCTTCTTCATTTGTTCTACAGTTCAGAGATTTGTACAGGACTCATCTCAACTTGGAATACTCTACAATCATGATAATGAATATCCACATTACTAGGATGACTGGTCTCTATCTCTATCCTGTAGGCATGTACACAAATGCATCATACATTTTTATTGTTAGCAGTATGTAGTGAGGTCATAGTGAATTGCATTTGGTTGGTTTCATAGTTATTTTTCCCTATTTTTCTTATTTAAATATGAAAGGCATCAAATAAATAGAAGTACTTTCCATGGTCACTACCATCAAGCTTGGAATTGTCAACAAGTAAATATTTCTTTTGTTTGTATATTGTCTTGTAGAACACTCACTAACAGATTTCATTTGATCAATTGAAATTCTATTCAAATGGTACACAATACAGTTTATTCTACTATCATTCAAAGGAACCTCTAAATTCCATTAGCACAGTCTCATAATTGGCCTTTTCCTACAAGTCAACTCAAAAGAGAGCCCTAGCATCTAACGACTATTTGTTTTCCATTAGATTGCTCTTATTGGGGGGGCAATCAAAAACAACAACAGGAAGAAGGCTTCTGGATGCTCTTCCTTTTCTTTTCTTTTATGTAATATAGAAGAGATATTGACTATTGAGTTTGGGATTCCAGATACATATGAATGTTGGTCTCTTTGGTTTATGCTTAATTTTCCTAACTAAAGTCTAACACATGAGCTCACACTCATGCTAGAGAAAGACAAATTGAGGTCTTCACTGGCTAAGGCACAAGACAGAAGACCTTTACTCGCTACATTTTCAATAGATAGCTAGTGTGATGTTAGGATATTGGTGACTTTTGCATCTACTCCTATGGTGGTGGAATCAATCACTGATACCAAGCTTGTAGTTGTTGGAAGTAGTGATGAGTACTAGGGATAGGGTTGTTGGATTCTCTCAGACAAACGGAGTTGACCATGATGTTAATCTTGCTTTGAGATTCCCTAATAGCATTTTTGAGGTACATGAGAGGATTCTCATGTTCATATTTGATGATGACTCTATTGTTGTTGTTTCCATTTTCCATTGAGTTTGATATTTTAGGATCAAAGAGTTGAGATGTATGCAGATTTCATCTTATGCTTTGATGGACCTTGTCTACTTGTCTTGGTCCTCTATGAAGATATGGTTATCTTTGTAGGATATCTTGAGTAGCTCTTGATGTGGTTCCATAGGATTTTTCCCCGTGATGATGACTTGAGGGACGATGGAGGTTGGCATGTGCCTTATGATCCAAAGTTATGTTCCTTCAAATTCAAAGGTGGTCAACATTCTTTGGAGGTTTGAGATGCTACGATAACATCTTGTGTTAACATATATAGTGATACTTCTACAACATACAAGATCTAATATATGGTGATACTTCTATAGCATACAAGATCTATATTTTGACACGTCGGGAGACTATGGTGAGTAGAGATGTGAAGTTTGATAAGGATGTGAGCTCTTCCAATTCATGTGATTCTCCTTCAAATATTGAGAAGAATTAAGAGGAGGTTGTTGTTCCAAAGATAGGTTCAAAGACTCAAGATGAGTCAAATTTGGAAATAGATGAGGTGAGGTTGAGAGTAAATATGCCCTCAACCACTATCCTAGCATGTACAAGATGAAGACGACTTGCCTAGACATTGTAGGAGGCTCCAAAGCATGTAGGAACACCCAAATGTTTAATGAGGGAAAGTATACCTCCCACGAGATATTTTAGCCATGTTGCATTGGCTTCTTCCATCTGAGTCTTCCAAGTATCTTAAGGAGGAGAGGTGTGATACCTCGATGGAGGTGTTTGGGTTAATTCTGAGAGTGTAGCAACTACATATTTGCAAATAATAGACTTGGTGGACTTCTAGAGGGAGTTGATAGGTGTTCATAAAACACTTTTCTCATGAGAAGGAAGTGTTAGCTTTTCATATTATTCCAAAAGTGTTTCACCTTACTAGGAAAGCGTCATGTTTCCTAGCCCCTCGGCAATGCTTCATGGGCACATGAATGGATTAGTTCAAGTGGATGCTTGACCTTGGTTAAAATACCAATATGGTGCTCTTTCCTAGGAGGTTTACACTCCAATTAGCTTGCTAAGTAACCCACTGGGTGCACACATTGGGAGAGTCGATTACTCAACAAGGAGAGGTGCTAGCATAAGAAGAGGAGCATTGGGCACTTAACCCTTGGAATTTGGACCATATGATATGAGGTATATGACATATGGATGGCCCCTTGGTTGGTCTGTAATGAACATGCACATGTGGAGGTGGTTTTCTCTTGATTTTCTAGACCTAAACTCAATGCTCATGTGGCTTCCTTCTCTAGAGCATTGGAGATCTTGTCAAAACATGTTACTTGCTTGGAGGACACCTTACACTAGAGGAGGACTATTGGACACTTTAAAGCAATGCATTTAGCCCTAGATGGCATTGGGTTGCTTGGATATTTTCATTGAGGCTTGGAGTTGACTTAGGGACACCTAGGTTGGAACAATGATCAAGTAAGTGGAATGGATGAAAAGGAGCACATGGATTAGGAAGAGGGATAGAGTCTATGTGGGCTTATGGAAAAAAAGTGTGGACATGCCATGTGTAGCAACATCACCTTAGAACCTTGATTTTGTAGGACATCATCCTTGGAGATTGACATGTGTACCTTTAGAGTGTAGCACTTCACACATGCAGACCTACTTGTTTGTAGTAGATTGCTTGTAATGATTTAGGCCCACTTGTGTCTTGTTGGCATATATATAAAAGAAGAAGAGAGTCTTTTCTTTCACTCAATCATTATTGTTCAACTTCTATTTAGAGATGGAGCACTGGGGTTTCATGAGATAACCCTAGGAAGGATATGGTGAAAAGATTGTTTTGATCTCTCTCTCTCTCTCTCTCTGGTTTTTTTCTTGGTACATTCTCCTCTTGTATTGGAGGTGCTATGGTTTCTTGGAGCACTTAGAACATCTTTAATACTAGGGTTAGGGTTCATCCCTTGGAGATTAGAGTTTTATGATTAAACCTTAGGTGGTACTGTTGAAGAGGAAAGAGGAGACATCTTGCTTGAAGCCAAAAGTCTTGATAATTTGATACTAATTTGTAGATGACCTCTAGTAGAGCTAGGGTTTTCATTGTTTTCTAGCTAGGGTTTTAGAGAGCTAGAAAATTGTACTAACATTGTGATGAGGCTATGGTATGTACATATACTTCATTTTTATACATAAATATGAAATTTCTGGTTGTCCAAAATTGTCTCAATTGAAAATTTGATTTTCAGTATTCATCATCTTGGTTTGTTAATTTCTAGTGCTAGTTTGCAACTTTGCCATGCTGATTTGACATAAGTGAAGGTTGAAATTGTTAAGTGATTACACATTGATATAAAAGATAATAGGGAAGATTTACTAATGTACATATGCATTTATTATAGTGAAAGTGTGCCCCAAGGCTGAAATTTGTTGGCATATGTTTGGTATCCTTACTCTTGATTTGCCCAGTGGATTGGAGTTGAAGTGAATCGAAATATTGTCAACTATTTGTTGCTGTAATTTATACTTGGCTCAGCCCTAAGACTGAATTTTCATAGAAATTGGATCTAGGAAACATCCAATGTGAGTCGAAATTTTAGAGTTGCATTAAAAGTCAGAATTCCAAATGTTCTACAATTAATTCAGAGGGTAGTGAAAGATTTGCAGGATACCAAATTTATTTCTTTCCCATCCCTTTGGCAGTATAGACCTACAGAGGTCTTATTGTCTCCATCTACAAATCCACAATCATATAGCCATGAAGAATTGTTGCAATTTAAAGAATTTTGTAGTACAGTAAAAAGGGGTGGCAGCCCAGAAAGAAATTATTTTGTTATGAACTTCTGAGATTGTGATTCATTTGAGTTTGTGGCAATGTCAGGGGATTCCTAGAAGAGTGAGCAGAAAGAGGTGAGGATGTGGAAAGGGGGTCCTCCACCTTGACTCTAGTGCAGAAAAAAAGGTTTCATGAGGGAGCCTAGTGAGATCAGCAAGAAGGGAGAAGTTTTCTAGTGACAAATTCAGAAAGCTTTGAAGGCACTAGTTCAAGAGGAAAGGGATTTGTGTGTTGAAGACCACAAACAATCTTAACCCTGTCATAGTATTTATGTAGTAGCCATGACCATGAAGCAAGAGGTCTAACAGTCTCTTATGGATTGCAGAATTTGTTTGGATGAAAAGGAGAAATGAAATGAAGAAAACCTGGAGATGCTAACAGAAGAAAATGAATATGTGGGCATCAAACTCAGGGCTTAGAATTTGGTACTTTATTTGGAGGAGAAGGAGAAATGGAATGAAGACAATAGAAGGAGCTAACAGAAGAAAAGGAATATGTGTGCATCAAACTCAGGGTTTAGGATTTGCAAGTTACTATTAAAAGGGCACAGTGGACAAGTATGACATGATTGAGGAAGTGGACAGGTGAGTGGATAGATAACTGGATATGTTGCTTGATGAAATCATGTACAAGTCATTCAATATTGAAGAAAAGAATAATGCCACTTCACCAATGACTGGATTAGGTGCATTATTTCATTTCCATGGTTTTAGATATCTTATGTTATGGTATGTTACTATATGGTCTCCTTAAATATGGATTTATTGAAGCAACTATCAGTTGGAGTCCATTAGAGTTTGGCATTCTATGGTCAAAAGTTTTTGTAATAACTTAAAAAGACTCTGAATGTTTATGTTTGTTGATGAAAGCCATGAAGAAGTTATTTAATAATGATAGGGCATTCGTGACTCCAACTGTATAGAGGCCTCAACAAATTTTGTAAATCTGTATATCTTCCCACCTTAGGCATGGATAATATAAAATATTTTCTTTTTCTAAGCAGGTTTTGACCTTGTGTCATGTTTCAATCATTGCTATTCTATTGGGTGGACACAAGGCGGTAGGAATATCAATGATCAAAAAAGGACACAAGGTCAAAACCTACCTCAATACGTTAGGTGGTAATGGGTATATGTGCCATAATCACCATGAACAGGTTTGCACCAGGTACCATTCAAGAATGTGGGGAAGTGCCAGGAATTTCCCTGGAAGGTTTTCCTTGGAAAAGAAAAAGACCATAATAGGCATACCAATCTAAAGATGACTTGTAGATGCATGCCATCAAGCTATCAAGACCGAAATATATGGAATCCAACCATGCACAAATAGTACAGGTCCAACTTAGACACAAAACTATAAAAGAACTTGCATGCAACCAACAAACCCCAATCACCTAATTTCCTAAACAAAGGCGCTTAAAAATGGTTTCATGGATCAAGTGGATTATGCTCATTACACCCACATTTCTTCCAAAATATGATTTTTCACTCCATAACAGGGAGTTCCTTTAGGCTTGGGTGGCAAAGTAACTTGTTCTGCCATAGTCACCCAGGCAACAGTTACTTATTCTGTTGAGATCTGTCGGGACTTGCCCCTGGCATCATCCTTTTTTATATGGATTCGCATAAATTATGTATTCTGCCAAATCCACCCAGGACTTGCACGTCATCCCATCTTTTCACTGTCATTCAGATAAGGAAGTGGGAACTATACTAGAATGGAACACTAGTGGATGGCTTAATCCTCCCTAACTTCTCCAGCAAACCAAGACTCCTTTGGTAATTCAACATGAATTTAATTGAAACAAATGTGTTGGGATTTCCGCATTTTATTTAAAATAAATCATATTGGTTTTTAGAATTGAAAAAAATAATACAAATTCATGGGCACCTATTCTAAGGCCATGAAAGACTTACCAGGGAGAGTGTTGGAATCTCTCACAGTGAATTCCAAGACACCATTTTCATTTTGAGAAATCCATTGCAATCTGAAAGCTTGAGCGTTGTAGTTTTGTGTGTTGTGATCACCAGATTCTAATGCCCCTCTTGCATGTCTATGGATCAGTTTACAATTGATTGTAAAGAATTTGTCCAAATGAGGACAACTCCTCCCTGAATCGAATTTCATCTACTATAATATGTAACATCGGAATTGAATATTGTAAAGTTGGTGTTTAAATTTTATTTGCACATGGTAAGAGACATCAACAACCTGGTGGCCATTTTCATCAATTTCTTGTTGTACAGCTCCGCAACTTCTACTTATAGAGTCCAAACTAACTTTCATTGAAACCAAGACGGGATGTGGGATTAATTTGAATGGCTCGGTTGGGCAGGAGATTAAATGGTGGTTGTTGTCTTTGACAATATTTCTTTTATAGGGCGTAGGGCATAAGTCCGATTGAAGGATTTCGCTTTTCAATACCTCTCACCTTTCACTCTACTTCAAAAAATTTTTCATCCCAGATGCTTATAGCATCATAACGTGCCATTTTTGTCACTTGGATTCCCTTCTCACAGCTTCAAACAAGTTGTCATGCACATAGCCCCTAATTTTCTACTTTTAATATGGGTTTTCCTAATTAAATGTCTAAGTTAGGATTTTCATCTTCTAATTGGGGTAAGTGTTTATGAAGAGGTGAAGTCAATGTTTATTAAAAAAATTTGAAGTTTTTTTTATGTTTTTTTAAAGCATGCATCTAAATGTGACAACTTAGAGTTTTCATTTTCTAATTTGGCACTAAGTGCTTGTTAAAAGGTGGAGTGAATGTTTATTAAAAAAGGTTTTGTTAATATTTCGAGTTCAAAGTCAATGTTTATAAAGAGATGGGAGTCATGTTTATCTTATTGACATTTATAATTTAAGATAAGATTTGATTTGTGGAGAGAAGTTTTCCTATATAAAATAAATTATTTTATAATGTGTAATAAATTATTTGGATATAAGTTATTATTCTATATTATAATATAATAAAAAGTGCTACATAGTAGTTAGTACTTGTTTCTTAGTTTAAATATAGCTAAATCAAAATAAAAATATTGAATTCAATTTAGTGTTAAGGTTTTGATTCCAATTACAATTTGGGGGTAGCTTCTTCTCCAACAAGGATTGGTTGTTAAGAATAGGCTTTATAAAGAAGGTATAATAGATGGTGTGTGTGCTCTCTGCGGCAAGGATTAAATAGTTGAGTTTTTTTTTCTGAAGATGTCATGCTACAAGAGTATTACTCTCGAAATTCAAACTGAATTTCACTTCTTTGTTGCCTTAATTTCATGGAAAAGTCCTTTTCTAGGAGACCATTTCTTAACACACACTTGAAATGTCTAATTCCACTCTAAGCATAGAAGACAAATGAAATGGTTATGTTGTGCTCGGGATCCCCCAAGGGTAGTTTTGGGGATTAGAGCCCAGATTGTGGTCTAATTTTTTAATTCCAATGCAAAGACTCTGCATTTTGTGGGCAAGGAGCACGTAGTTTTTAAAGAGTCATAGGGTTGTCCGCCCTTATTTTGATAATGTAATGTCGGCTGTAGAATATCTACCCATGGTCTGCAAACCATGGGATTATATAAACAGAGCTAAGATCTAAATAGTTGGAGACACACTGTATAAGCAATGAAGATGTATGTGAGATAGCTCTAAAGTGTAAGTTTAAGTTTTGGGTCATAGTGTAGGTAGAGGCTTTGCAGAGGCCTAGTAGTCCATAGCTGAGTGCGTGAACCCCTACAACTGAGTGCACAGGGCGAGTCGAGTCTGTACCCATCGGGAATCATTAATAAAGATAAGTTTTCTATCATTCTGCATATTTATTTCCTGTTTATGCATCTGTTATATTGGGTATGAATTTCACTTCTAATGCTTATATGATGTGCGAATGTGTATCAATATATTGGTTAAGTGAACCTTAAGTAAGAACATTTGTTTACGCAAAGTTAACTAAGATCTGCTAATAAGATAAGTAAGATACTTAACCTAGTTCGAGACACAACGCAAATTGCTGCTCTAGCAGCATGAAAGGACTCCAGCCCCTGGTTAGGGCTACGCAAAAACCGAGTGTAACACTTCGCGAAGGTACTAATGGATAGAGTAGAGAGAGAAGCTACCTGCACAAAGGAAGGTATAGTTGGAATAAAACTGACATCACAACCATCTCAATGGTGTGGAAACTTGGTTCTAGCATCACGCCATACTGCTTCAGGTGATACTTTAATCCGTGCTTCACGGGGTGATGCCGAAAGGGCCAATAGTGTAGCAATTTGTTTGGATAAATAATGTTGAACCTGGGTCACGCCCCCTCAATCCAACAAATGGTTCCGTTGTCGGGACCGAAATCTGCATAAGAGATGTGTGATGTCGTATCATTGGAATCCAACTAAGAAAGAAATTGAAGGTTGGTTGGACAAAGGAATTGACGAGTTCGCGGCACATGAAAACGTAAACCTGCGATTGTCAAAAGAATGGTGGTTAGATAGCTACCTGTCTATGGAGATTCACAAAATAATTTCGTTTCCTTCCCTACTAAGCTATACAAATGGATCGCGAAGATAGCAGATAGCCAAAGAAGGTGGAAACTTGACAGTCCTATTGTGTGGACGCCGGAGCTAGTGCAAAGATTGGAAGCATTAGAGGATAAGATCATGCACATCATCAATCATTGCCTCGATTGCATTATAGGAGGATTTGTTACTGAGTTCGTAGCTGACACCTTAAATAGCTACAGCAAGGGAGAGCATTGATTTCTCAAAGGACCATGAGGTAATTACGTAAAGTCTTTGAATAGTTGGATTAAAATGTTGTTGTGTGAAAAGTGGGTTATGCAGTTACCTTGATGTTCATGGCTACACAACGAGGAAATGTTTATAGGAACAAAGGAAATAAGGGTCCATAAAATAGCACCTTGATTTCACCTCTGCGAGGGAACGAGGAAGAGTTCCCAAGGTCTCTCCGTGATGTAATATTCATGTGATAAGACAATGAATTTCATGAATCCCACCTCTATCCACACCACCACTGGCTTCACCACCATCACCTCCATCTTCACCCATACCACCTCCACCACCATTGCAATCTAGTATGGCGAACAAAGTGAAGTTGCCTTTGTTCAAAGGCTTGGGAAATAAGGATCTAGACCAATTATAGTTCATAGTGAAGGTTGTATGGGAATCTCAAGATGTTACAAATGACAATATAAAGAAAGCAACATTGGTTAGCACCCTGCAAGATCGTGTGCTGACCTAGTATATTAAATACCCCAACGATAACCCAAATGCAAGAGTAGAGGACATTGAAGTAGCACTGAATAGGGAATTTCGTAGGCCTAAATCTAAAGCACAGTCAATTGTTGGATTCAAAGAAAACATGATGCTACCAGGCAAGATATCTTCGGAACTAGATCAGAGGCTGAAATGTACAATTCACGAAGCAGACATCAATCTGACGGATGGAGAACATCACAAGTGGTTTGTAGCTTCGCTACTACCACACTTGACGAGTGCGTTGTTACAGCAGAAGATAACAACTCGGGAAGAGGCCATAGAGATTTTCATAAGGCTACATGAGACCACGATGGAAGATCCTAATCTAGGAGTTCAACAGATTCATGTATAGCTGAAGAATTTGTGCCTTGAGATGCAAAGCTTGATGCAAGATAGGACAGCTCGACCAGAAGTACGCGAAGAAGTATGGTGCATGAAATGCAAGAGTCAGGGTCATGAAAAAGACCATTGTTCAGTCTTTACAAATTACCTTGTAGGAGGAGGACTGATGCCTCTAAGGCAAGAAGCTCAAGCAAGACCTAGCACGGTGCCTACTTTGTGGTGCGCTATCTATCAAGTAGCCGGAAAGCATGCCACGGATAACTGCCACTTGTTACAGAAGTATACACAAACTCCACAATAGTCGTTCTATAACTTTTGTAGGTTAGTGGGAGATGATGAGCATACTTGCAAGAGATATGAATTGATGATGGATAGAATGCTCACCTATAGTGTTCAGGCTGAAACACGACCCCTTGACCAGAATGCAGGAATGGCGTGGATAAGATTTCAAGGGTGCGAAAGAGGCCGAGGTGGAGGAGGACCTGGTAGAGGTCGTAGATAGTTGATTTTCTACAATTGCGGAGGGCTAGGACACTATGCCCATGATTTCACTAATCCAACATGCCCGTCGTGAAAGTATTGCACACTGTTTGATCATGAGACAAAAGATTGTCCTACGTTGATAGCTAGGATCCGTGACAAAGGAGCGCTACCACCTCCCCAGACTCAGAACCTACAGATGATGAGGTCTATGTTGTGTGAGGAAGATCCGAACGTAAATATAGTGCTCCGAAGTGGAATCATGATGGGATATGACAATTGGAAATAGCCGAAAGACAGTACCTGGCTTCACAAAGCCCTGATGAGAGAAGTTATTTTTGATTTGGAGCGCACTTGGGAAACCTTCATGGAAGCTAAGAAGAGCTTCACTAAGGCCTCCACTTCAAGAAGTGAAGATCAGCCTGAGTTGGAAACAGATCCCTCCATGCTCCTAAATTTCTTGGAAACATGTATGAAGTTACTGCATGAAAATAAGGCTGTGAAAGGGTTAAAGGAACTCATCAACAGATGTGCTAGGACCACATCAGGAGAACCGCGCATAGTCTGCAAGATAGAAAAACATAAAACAAGGATGGGGCATGAAATGAGACTCACCACACAGATCGAAGAATACGAGATGGATCAAGTCATTCTGGATTTGGGATCATATGCGAATGTTCTTTTGAAGTAGAAATGTGAGCGAATGGGGAGACCCACACTGCAACTATCTCCAATTTATCCGAGAATGGCAAACCAGTAGAAAATCATACCCATGGGGTGATTGCAGGGAATAACTGTTGATATTGAGGGAGCGAGCGTGCTGACAAATTTTTAAGTGATAGATATTTTTGACGACAACAATCCCTACTCCGCAATCCTAGGAATTGAGTAGGCCACTAATGTGAATGGGGTAATTAACCTGAGTAAGCGTAAGATGATCTTTGAGAAGAAGTCATTGCGCATAATAGTACCCATGGATCCTACCAAAGGATCACCCTATACGGAACCGGTCCGCCACAATGAGAGTGATGATCATCTGGACTACATCTACAAGATAACAACGAGAGGCCAAGACTGGGCGAATCCCACCACGGATGGATGGATTACATGGGAGTGTGAGAGTTTCTGCACTTTAGATTCTGATGAAAAAGTAGAACGATGGCAGAATCAGTTACACGAAGTAACTACATTGAATTTCAACATGATGAACTGGTCGTTGCACTATGTGTCGATAGAAGTAAGAGATCTATCCACTAATGATGGTCTAAATGAGGTAGATACCCTCTTAAATGCATTCAAAAGGGAGGTGCTAGAAAAGTAATGCTTCCAGGGCTTGGAGTGGGTATTATGCGCTACACCCATAATAAGGTGGGGTACGCAAAGAGGAAGCTTTGAAGATTGGCATGAATGTAGGAGAATGATGCGAACATAATTAGGGAAGCCTAAGGTGTGAATGACATACAAGTATGATGGGCAGAATGATCCACGCACATGGATGCACGTCTATGACGAAAATCCCCTACCTAAGCAGGTGCACTTGTACTCCGCGCTAAAGTAACTGGTCAATAAGCTTGTGATCGGGGGGAAAATTTTCAGGTGGCTTTTATTGTTCCAGGAATACGATTTTGAAGTTGTCATGAAGCCTAAACAATTGAATGCAGGACAAGACCACCTATCCGCATCGATACAGGGGAGGAACCTACTAGTTTAGAGGATGGATTACTTGACGCGTAGCTCTTTGTTGTCTGCGTAGCGGATGGACATTTTGAAGATATAATACACTTTCTAACAACTAGAACTATGCCAGAAGGATACTCTATCCAGCAAAAGAGGGAATTAGTGGTACAC
Source organism: Pinus tabuliformis (assembly GCA_031772625.1). Classification (NCBI taxonomy): domain Eukaryota; kingdom Viridiplantae; phylum Streptophyta; class Pinopsida; order Pinales; family Pinaceae; genus Pinus; species Pinus tabuliformis. The sequence goes on along the minus strand of CM062820.1, from coordinate 884,822,562 downwards.
ATGCTAGATTTCTTTATCATTGTTGGGCATCTATATAAGATAGGGAATTATGAAATACTGCAAAGGTATGTACCTGAGTTTGAACAAAGCATCATCCTCGCAGATGCGGGCACCGCAGGAGAACATTATGTAGGAATAGAAATCGCACAAAACATTCTTCATGCTAGGTTGTGGTGGCCAACCCTTCATCAGGATTCAAAAGCATATGCAAGGCATGTGATGTATGTCAGTGGATAGGAAGGCCATCACAGAGGGACGAAATTCATTTGAATCCACAAATGATGTTGCAACCTTTCAAAAAGTCGGAAATAGATTTTGTAGGACCTATTAAACCTCAAGGAAAGATAGGCATGAGGTATTATCACTGCAACAAAGTATTTGACTCGTTGGGCAGAAGCACAACTGGTGAAGGATTGCACAAGCGCAACTACAGTGAATTTTCTATTTGAACATGTATTGATGCGATTTGGATGCCCAAAGATTTTGATGAGCGATCATGGTACATAATTCATGAATGAGACGATCAATGCACTAACAGAGGAATTTCAGGTGTATCATCAAAAAAGTACACCTTATCACCCACAGGCTAACGGGGCAATGGAGGCATTCAAAAAAGTGCTTGAAGACACACTACCAATGTATGCAATGCACAACGAAGTGATTGGGACCTATGCATACCTGAAGTGTTATGGACTTATCAGATGACATGTAAGAAACTGATGGGATAGACACCTTTGACGCTTGTCGATGGAGTGGAAGCTATAATGCCTATGGAATACATTGTTCCTAGTTTGTGCATATTATCACTCATAGGTATGACGGATCTCGGAGCCCTGGAGGAGAGGCTCGCGCAGTTGGATGATCTTGAAGAAGAACGATTTTTGCCTAGATTTTATGAGCAGGTCCAAAAATAGCGTGAAAAGGAATGGCACAACTAACACATCAAGTTGCACACATTCAAGGTAAATAATATGGTTCTGTTGTATGATAGTAAGTTTAATAAATTCTCGAGAAAAATCAAGATGCAGTGGTTAGGGTTGTATCTTATTAATGATATTACCAACAGAGGCGGGGTACAGCTGGTTAAGTTAAATGGAGAACCCTTCCCAGGAAAGGTGAATGGCAGTCACTTGAAGCCATACACCGATGATCCGACGATGTGACTATATGAAGGTGACATAGTCTTAGCACTCCAGGAAGCTCAAAGGAGGCGCGGGACTATAAACTACTCTGCCCGGGAACTACGTGATGTCAGGACTGCACGCAGTAGCGAAGTGTCATAGGGTCCGCAATAGCGTGAAGATAGTTGCTGTAGTGCGTAGGTCTACCAGAAAGTGACCGTTAAAGTCACTATTCATGATTTGATGGTTGGTTTGAGGCCAAATGGAGCAGGAAAAAGGCATTTAAGGTGAACTTTATGGGTTATATTCTTGGAAATATGCCACCAATTTAGCATTAATGGAACAAATGTGGGGGGAACGATCGAATTCAAATTCAGAAGGCACTATAAATTACAAGTGGTTGTACAAAAAAACAACACATGGCAATTTGAGAACTGAGTTGTTGTGTGCTCAAGTATTCATGAACCAAGACTTATTCATGACTCTGAAAGTGAATTCCTTATTTGAGCAACTACCAGAGACACTGAAGGAATTGTGGAGTAGTGCTATGTCAGCACCTGAAGAAGCCATGAACACAGTAGTAGTGAAATCTGAAGAAGCCGCGCATGAAATTGAGGAAGTGGAAGCCCCAATCTCTGCAAACAGCAAGACCTAAGAAGGATAAGCACACCATGATCATGGTGCGCGTCTCGCCCAGAAATCCACTAAGGACCAAGCTCACATTGCAGGAAAAGGGGAAGGCCATTAATTTGGAGGTCAATGAGGAGAAATCTAAAGAAATCTTAGTGGAGGAGGAGGATGAAGAGATGGAAGTTGAAACCCAGTGTGTGAACCCTATTACCTGATTACCTGAATATGTTCCTCCGCGAAAGGGTAAATCCAAGGTGCCGAAGGATATAGACGAGAGCAAGATCTCTCTACAAAATCCATTTCTCCCAGACAATATTATCTTTGAGGGACCACACTTGGGGCGAGTTCCGATGTTGAATGTTGAAGATAGGGACCTCGCAGACCATGAGAAGTTCTTGCATTTAGCGACCGAGAAGCTAATGCACTAGAAGATTTAAGCAACAACTAAAATAATTGAATTGGAGCTGCCCAAATGTCTCAGAGGTGTAGAGAAGGTCGAGTCGCTAAACCTACTCTAGGTACCACATTACCACAGTGCCCTAGTGACCGTCTTCATCATCAGGCAGCTGCTCTGCTTGATGCATGATCAGTGCTTATGGATGCAAGAGCCCATCCCCATCACAGACCATCTGATTCACCAGATTACATGGCTACCTTGCTTAGGAGAGGACCCAAAAAAAAATTCAGAGGGGAAAGGTGGCGAGTTGGCCCTCATGGAGGCAATGAAAAGGAAGTTGAAGTTGGAGAAGAAGAAGCGAGGGTATGCCATCTCCAACATTAACAACCCTGTAGTTACGGTCTCGACAGAAATATTGGCAGGGAAGGTGATGTGAAAGTGTCGTGCAGATGAGGTTTGAACGCCAGTGGTTGCACTAGCGGTGCAATGCGCAGAAGGGGTCCAGCTCAACTGTGTAAACTATCTATGTGGTGAGTTCCTTGCGAATTTCCATGAGGCACAGGAGTAGGGAAAAACAATTCATTACGCATTGCTCCTATTGTCGATCATACCGGTGGCATGAGAGTTTCCCGAAGATATCCAGTTCCCTTCGGTCGCGCTGGACCTTCTAGAGGCAGTGAAGTATGCTTCGCTATGGGCGACCAAGGACTCGCAGTAGATCTAGAAAGGTATTCTGGGTGCTAATGGAGATGAACATTCGGATTGGGATTAATTGAAAGCCATGGTTATCGCCCACAATCTACAATAGTTTGCAAAGCTTTGTAGAGTTCAAAGCAGATTTTCACCATGTCTTCATCAGGGCATAGAAGGACCCTACCAAGACATGGCATGGTTTACCATACCTAATGCACATCGATGTAATATTCACAATCCTTGAGTCTTGGCCGCCAGAGTGACATGCTTGATTTGGCTTCGATGTGGAAATGGATAAGTCTGTTGCGCAGCACAAGAAGGAAGAAACGAAGCTTCGAATGGCATAGCTAGCAGAGAAGCACATGAAAGAGGAAGTAGCGGCTAAGACCCAGGTAGCGTGTGACGTTGCGAAGCTAACAGAACAACAGAAAATAGGAGAAGAAGAGTGTGAAGTAAAGAAGTCACCTTCGCCCGAACTAGATATAGACACAGAACAAGGTGGCATGAACCCACATACAACATCCATCCAACTGAAGCATCTGTGACCATGAGAGCAAATAGTGCTGTGAAAGAAAAAAAGGCATCAAAGACATCTTTCGACCCAATCACCCTCACTGAGTGGGATTTGCATGACATAAGAGAAATGGTGATGGATATCACGAGGAAGGCCCTCCAACAATTTGAAGTATAGCAGTAGCTAGTATTGGAGACTCTTCAAATAGAGTTGTAGGAGCTGCAAGTTCACACTCCACAAGCTGACATAGTGTCCACCAGCCTCACAGTCGGCACTTCAGCTACTGAGGAAATGTTGTGCACAAGGGTAACCAATATGATTGTGCTACTAGATGGGGTCCTTACTACAAAAAGGGAACCTAACAGACCCATGGTGAGACGTTTGAAGGGGGTAGTGTTGAACATGGTTGCGCTCCCTCGGGAGACACTCCACTTATTACAAGATGGAGTCACCGAAGAACTTCGAGCCAGGGAGAGTTGGGCATTGTAGGTGATGAGTGAGCAATGCATCAACATTAAAGAGTTGGGCTTACAGTGCAATGAGGCAATCAAGAAAAATCAAAAGATTATGCAGGTGATAGAGGAAGCCTGCCGAATGGTCCCGAAGTTGGACACTCAGGAAAAAGTATCGATGGAGGTGTGCGTCTGCAAATTGGCCATAGGGGTGCGCGTCACTAGAGCACGAATGGCTAGGGTTCAGCTAGAGCTAAACCTAGAGATCGCAGAAATATAGTTGAAGGCTCAACCTTCAACCCTTCCAAAGGATAAGGAACAGTGTACCACCGCGGTTATGACAGAAATCGTGGTGGTTGACAGTGCAGTGATAGACTGCATGAAGCTATTCGAACAATCATTCGAGGTCCTAACCACCCTACAGGAGGACCTGATTATGGAGTGCCTAGAGATAGAGGCTTGCAAGCTACAACAAAAATACAATGAGGTAAAAGGGATCACGCAACTGATCTCCCTTACATAAATGCTTGCATGGATGCAGTAGGCAAGTGCTCACAAGGAACAGGTGGATGGTGCTCAGCACAAAGAAGCGATATCAAAAGTGCGTCTATAGCCATGGATCAATTAGGCGTATACAATTGCATCCTACATTGAAGCAAAGCTCGCGCAGCTGCAAGCAACTCAGGAGAGGATTGAAGGCAGTAGTTCAATAGCAACGGTCATTAAACAGTGCGTGGAGGAAGTCTAGCAGGTAGCCTCTCAGTGTGTTGCCGAAGTTGTAGCTATCCAAACAGAGCTAGGAGGTCTTTGCGCTAAGATCTTCTCACCTGCAGAGTGACTCCAGGGTGATTCATGATGTTTTTGTTGGGGGCCTATTAGACACGAGATCCCCCAAGAGTAGTTTTGGGGCTTAGAGCCCACATGTTGGTCCAATTTTGTAATTCCAATGTAGAGACTCCGCATTTTGTGGGAGTGGAGCGCATAGTTGTTAAAGAGTCATAGGGTTGTCTGCCCTTATTTTGATAATGTAATTTCATCTGTAGAAGATCTACCCATGGTCGACAGACCATAGGATTGTATAAACAGAGCTAAGCTCTAAGTAGTAAGAGACACACTGTCTAAGAAATGAAGATGTATGTGAGATAGCTCTAAAGTGTAAGTTTAAGTTTTGGGTTGTAGCATAGGTAGAGGTTATGCAGTTGAGTGTGCAAGGACAGTCGATTTTGTAACCATCAGGAATCATTAATAAAGGTAATTTTTCTATCATTCTTCATATTTATTTCTTGTTTATGCATCTATTATATTGGGTATGAATTTCACTTCTAATGCTTATATGATGTGTGAATGTGTATAAATATATTGGTTAATTGAATGGAAGTAAGAGAATTTGTTTACGCGAAGCTAACTAAGATCTCCTAATAAGATAAGTAAGATACTTAACCTAGCTTGAGAGATAGTGCAGATCATTGCTCTAGAATCACGAAAGGACTGCAGCCCTTGGTTAGGGTTGCGCGAAAGCCGATTGTAACACTTTGTAAAGGTACTGAAGGATAGAGCAGACAATGAAGCCACCTGCGCGAAGGCAGGTATAGTTCGAATAAAACTAACATCCCAACCATCTCAAGGGTGCAGAAACTTGCTTCCAACATCCCCCCATACTACTTCATGTGAGACTTCAGTTCGTTCTCCATAGGCTGATGCTGAAAGGGCTAGTAGTGTATGGATTTGTTTGGCTAACTAATGCTAAACCTGGGTCAGGGCCCCTCAAGTGAACAATTACTATTCCAAGCAAGCACAGTGATTTTATCATGAAGCAAGCAAGAGATATGACAACAAATCGTAAGAAAACAAATCAGAGATTAAAACTGAGTTGCACTTACTCAAAGTTGGTGATAGGCCCTTCAACAATTCTTAATTGATTTGCAACAAGTCATATCTCACTAAGGATTATCTTAACAATAACATTAAGAAGGATTTAGAAGCATCAAAAGTATATACATTTCCTCTATCATCATGTGTTTCTCATCCATCATGTATAAAAATCATTTCATAACAAAAAGGTCTCTTTGATTCTTGTCTTATTTTCCTACAATTTAGGAGCAAATAAGGGTGTATCCCTCTTTTATGCTTTCTTAGTTCTTTGGTTGTTGGCACATGAGCATGCTAGACATCTCCTCTTTCATAGACATAAGACCCATGGAGAACCTTCCTCGACACCAACTCAAACAACCTCATATTGCAAAAATCTCAAGAGCAAGGAATTCCATTAAAAGGTTTCCCAAGAAGCCCTCAAGCGACAGGAAGATCAAATGTTGGATTAATCTACTAGAGTTCCTCTAAATAGATACAAAGGTTGCAGAAAAGGGTACTTCATGTTAATAGATTTTCAGATAAAGAGAAGATTACCTTCTCCATGTTGAAAGAGGCTTTCCATATTAAGGATAGGTGGTGGTCAAGGCATCTATTGTTAACAAGCTAGAATAGAGGACAACCAATAGTTTTCATCAAGCTACAATAGAGTACAACCCAACAGTCCCATATTTGAAACTATCTTCCCTACCTAAGGGGGGAACATAACTCTGTCATGGTCAAGGTCAATCTGTGTGGGACATTTGGATGCATTCCATAACTTATATACAAAGTTTGGCATCTAAGACTTAGAAAGGAATTTGGACTTGAAATGCCACAACAATCCAGTTAGAGATACAACTTTTGAATATCCACTATTTGGGAGAAGCTTACAAATATACAGTCAAATGGAGAAGAGTTCAAGTAGAAGAGGGAGTGAGAGTCTAGTTGTGAAAACAAGCCACCAATAAGTGATCAACCTTGTTGTTAAACCAAGATTAACGATGGAATTATTAAATGCTTAAATTATCATGTGTCTACTTCAGGTGTAGCATAACATTAATAACCCTTTAAACAAGACCTTGCTTAAGTGTTTAGAGAACAAAATACCAAACTATTAATCATAACATGAAATTCGTGACACACCTTAAATGGAATGGAAACTTATCTTGGGTATAGACTGAACAACCAAGTCTAGGACTACGACTCTTCTCCCAACCATAGACGAGCTGCAACCAGGTCTCTCATGCAACCATCACCCCCGAGCCAAATTCCAAGACTTGAGAAGGTTTCTCAAGGGACAAAACTAATCTACTAGTTGAACCAGGGATTCCAGAGGTTCCATTACCTCCACCCTACCAAACAAAGCATTATAAGAAACATCCTAGCTTTTGCAAGGGGTGACGGTATTGGGAGAAACATTGAGATATTTTCACCTTTGTTCAAAATTATCCAGCCCATTTGGGATTGCTTATGATGGAGAATGTTGTCATAAGAATCACACTCACCATTGGTTACTAGGTTGGTCATAGTACTTATCCATAACCTTGTGAGAAACATAATTAGTAATTTATGTAACAATCTTAGGCTCCATCTACAGACATGCCCCAATAGGATTTGAACTGCACTTAGTAGGTCACTCAGTTAATCTATCCCACACTATTGTAGAATTTTCTTGAAGACATCAAGTATCTTGTTTCACAACCCTCATGCCCATATTGTTCTAGTATTTGGCAGCGAGTTAATACATCTTAAGTGGGAACAAGGTATGGTTGCATCCCATTCTAGCCTTTGTATTCTCTCAGTTCCCAATTCTCCTATGCATGGCCAACTCATAGTCGCTTTCACAATACATTGAGAATTGCCTTGGCCACAGTCAAACAACAACTCACTTTGTCAACACTCTATGCAAACAGGAAGGATTTCATATACCCTGTACTTCCAATACATTATTTTATTTTACAAGCATGTGCCAACATTCGATCCTCAACCAACTCTATGCTTGAGGCCTTATTCATGGTCTCAACCATGATTAGCTTCTAATCCCAAAATTTGTTCACATGTATACTATGTGTGGTGGCTTACTGAACACAAGTCAGGTTTTTAATACACTATACAAACCAATTTTTTTGTTATGGAATGAGATGACCATATAGTATGTATATAATGTGTTATACAAAGAGGCCATTCCTCCTCGTAGCTCGATGCAAGAGGTTGATCTATATCTAGATAATTTCACTTGCATATAAAGGAATAACATTTTAACAACCATAGCCAGACCAGTGTGATACTAAACTTTTGATGTACAATGCTAACAGAGCATAGGTTCACTAATTGGATAACATCGTTCTTATTTTCCCACCAGAGTCCCATTGTAACTATGGTTTGCCTCATCCAAGTAGTGTTAATATTTTAACAATGAGTATCCCCCCCTGTGATTTCTAATAGGATATGTTTATATGTATATTATACATAGATGAGAGTTATAACTGAAGATCCCCTCCTTGTTCTTGTAGTTGTTCGATTTCCACTTCCACCTTGTTATTTCCGATCCTCGCCTAAATTGTGTGTGTCAATCAACATTTCCCCACTGACCTTTTGTTCCCAAAATTCTTTCATGTTGGTTAGCTTTGTCAGCCTTTTCTTTTTCATGTCTACCTGCTTGGTCTTGTAGACCAATCACCCCAATACCACCTACCCCCTTGGTTGCCATCTATCAGTCTTTATATTTGTAAAAAAAAGCAAGGTATGTCCTAAGCATAAATTCCTTCTCAACCTTGGAATCAATGTCTCTTTTACTCAACCATGTTTAATTTATTTAATTTACAATAAGCAAAAAATGGTAATTCGAGGTTGTCACAACTTTCGTGTATGGGTCAACTATAAGATGTTGGGGTGTGTTATACACCATAACAAGCATGAAATAAATGTTAATGCCTTCGACCTTATAATTGGTAGCTTCATGGATAATGAGAAACTTATTGGCTCTAGTTTTTGTATGCACTACAAATATGATATAGCCTAATGTTATAGTTACACAAACAGACAAATTCTAGTACAATGTTAAGGATAATGCTCTTGTATGCCTCAAAGTGCCCTAGATTCATATGAAGACTCTTACCTGATTTCTCTGTTGCTTCTATGCTCAATGCATTTATGATTGTAACTCCTTTTCTCACTATTCTTTAGCTAGCATGTGAGGATGTTTTGTTTGTTAGCTGGGAATGCCAAGAAAAATGTCAGTAGTGGGAAAAATTCAATTTCCGTTATCTCATTGCCAAATTGAGATGGAAATTGTTGTGCTATATGTTGGTCCAACCAAGCCTTAGTACACAAGTTGCCTTTATGTTTTTCAAGGTGTTCATACCTAAGTCCCATCACATAGGAAGAATGATGGTTGCACTCAATGTTGTGTGATGTTCAACTATAAAAAAATGGGTTGGAAACAAATCATTTTTTGGCATGTTCAAACTTCAGAGATTGAAATGTTCTTTTGAGTAATTTTGAATTATGCAAGGGCTTAAGGATGATAAACATGGATGAAAAAAGGGAAGGAAATCACCCAAATCCTCCAATGTAGATCCCACATCTCCTTTTCCTCTTGGAGGAATGTTATGTGACATTTTCCCTATTTTTCACAATTTCGCTAGGCTATAATTGCTTATAGGGTTCTACAACTTCTTGAAATTCGACTTAGTGAACCTCCAACTTGGCATAGTTGACCTCAAATCTATTCGAATAATGAAGCTTGAGGATTTTTCTATCATATCCCATGATTAGCTCTTCAGTTATCACATGTTTATCTAGTCAAAAACCAAACCCTATATAGTAGGATATGGGCAAATTTTGTAAATATTTTATCCATGAATGCTAGGGAGTGTGAGGGCCAAGTGCTAGGGAAAAACAAGGAAGCACTAATTTCAAATGCATGGAAATGAAATTTCAATGAGTTCCAGGTGTGCTAAGGTGGGAGTGAAAAGGTATTGTAGCCAGTGCCAAGGAATCACAAGGGAGAAGTAGGTCAAAATGCTTGGAAATGAACAAATAAGAGTGTAGTGTACCAAGGAGTGTCATCGAATTCCAGGTGCTACGGGGATGTAGTGTGTTAGGATAAGTTTAGAATAGGACTTACAGGAGGAAATCCTATGGTTTTGATAAGGTGTGTATAAAGTAGTTTTAGACAAAGGGAGAATTTGGGTTGGGCACAACATTGCTTTTTCAATGACTTGGTTGGGTTCCCAAGTCATAAAAAAAGTAAGGCTATCTATGAGGGCATGATAGCTAGGGAGTTCCATGGTGTTCCAGGGAATCCTTGGAAGTACTAACACATGCTAGATAGTTCCAAGGAATTTTAGGCATGCCAAGACATGCCAAGAAGTTACAAGCACTAAGGTGTGGTGCCAACACATGCTAGGGAGTGTTAGGGCCAAGTTCCAGGGAAACACAAGGGAGTGGTAGTTTCAAATGCATGGAAATGAATGAGTAAGAGTGTGAAAAAGAGTGTTATATAGAGAGTATGAGGTTTGCTATGTGTTATGGAGTGATAGGGAGTTCTAAAGCATGCCAAGAAATGGAGGGGATGCTAACACATGGTACATAGTGTTAAGGGATTATTTGGCGTGCCGGATGTTATGGCATGCCAAGATGTAAAATTTGTTTCTTAATTGTTTAATTTTATGACCACAGTTGGATGTGAGCCTTGTCTTCGTAGCTTGTTTATTTGGATAAGTTGAAATTATACACGAGTAGTCTAATATGATTTATAGGAAGTTCTTAGGTGAACAAGGCATAGTCTAGTTGTAGTATTGTAACTTGTTCAAGCTATTGTTATTGTTAAGTTGTTGCTATAGTTGAGGTAGGATTTTTTTGGGCTCCCATGTTACAAAAAATTTAAGCGTAGTTGTGAGGGAATGATAGCTAAGGAGTGCCACAGCGTGCTCAGGAATGAAAAGGCATGCTAACACATGCCAGACAATTTTGTGGTTTGATGGTTTGATTTAATTTTATGGTGCTATTTTTATTCTCTTCTTTGCATAACATTATTTTTCCTAGTTTGGAACATTATGGTCATCGAATTCTAGGTGTGCTAAGGAGGGAGTGACAAGGTATGCTATGCATTGCTGCCAAGGCATGATAGAGTGTTAGGGAAGCATACCAAGATGTGCCAAGTGCCAAGGTGTTCCAATGCATGCTAAGGAATGTTAGGGAGTGCCAGAGTAACATAAGGGAGTAGTAGGTCAAAATGTATGGAAATGGATGAATAAGAGTGTGTGGCAAAGAGTGTCAACGAGTTCCAAGTGTGCTAGGGAGAGAGTGACATGGTATGCTAGCTTACATTAAGTCATGCTAGATTGATAGGGCGACATGAAGCCCAGATGTGCTAGTGGACAAGGTGTGTCAACATATGCTCGGACATGTTAGGGAGTGCCATGGAAACACAAGGGAGCACTAGATAAAATTAGTGCATGCAAATGAACAAATAAGAGTTTGTGATAGGAAGCATCAATGAGATATAGGTGTCATGAAGGAGTAACAAGGTATGGTAGGTAGTGCTAAGGCATGCTAAAGGCCAGGTCAACATGCCAAGATGTGCCAGGTGCTAGGGTGTGTGAATGCATGCTAGGGAGTGTTATGAAGTGCCAAGGAAACAAAAGGGATAACTAGATTCAAATACATGGAAATGAATGAATAATAGTGCATGGCAGGGAGTGTTAGTGAGTTCTAGGTGTGTTAAGGAGGGAACGACAAGATATGTTAGGTAGTGCCAAGGAGTGGTAGAGTTCCAAGGAAACATACCAAGATGTGCCATGTTCCAGGGTGTGTCAATGCATGCCAACGAATGTTAGGGAGTGAAAAAAATATCAAGGGAGAACTAGTTCAAAATTCATGGAAATGAAGAGATAAGAGTGTGTGATAGTGAGTGTGAATGAGTTCCAAGTGTTATAAGGAGTGAGTGAAAAGGTTATATTCTAGTAAGTTCCAAGGCATGTTAGATTATGAGGGCATATCAAAGAGTGCTAGGGTGTGCTAGGAAGTGAAAATCATGCCAAGAAATGTAGGGGATGCTAACACATGCCACATAGAGATAACGGATTGTTAGATGTGCCATGTGTTATGACATGTCAATATGTAAACTATGTTTCTTAGTTGTTTTATGGCCATGGTTGGACGTGAGCCTTGAATTTGTAACTTGTTAAGTGGGATGAGTTGAGATTGGACATGAGTAGCCTAAGATGTGTTATAGACATTTCTTAGGTGAACAAGGAATAGTTTATTTGTTGTAACTATAACTTGGTTAAGTTGTTGTAGTCATGGCAGGGCTTCGTTGGGTTCCAGACAAGTCTAGAAAAAGTAAGGGTAGTTGTGATGGCATGATAGCTAAGGAGTGCTAGGGCATGCCAAGGAATGAAAAGGTGTGCTAATACATGTCAAACAGTGTCAATGGATGGTGACGAGTGTTAGGGAGAGTCAGGGGAACAAGAGGGATAACTAGGTCAAAATGCTTGGAAATGAACAAATAAGAGTGTGTGCCAAGGAGTGTCAGTGAATTCCTGGTGTCCCAAAGATGAAGTGTTTTAGGAGAATTTCATAATAGTACTTGCAAGAGGCAAGCCTATGGTTGTCATAAGTCGTGGACAAAGAAATTTCAAAGAAAGGGATACTTTGGGTTGGGCACAATATTGTTTTGTTAATCAATTGGTTGGGTTCCCAAGCCACAAAAAAAGTAAGGTTATCTATGAGGGTGTTAGTGTAATTCAGCTCAATTTGTCACCAATGACCAAATATGCTCTTACAAAGTGCTTTTAGGGTGTTAAGTCAATTTTTTGTCATTTTAGTGAGTCTTCAAATAAAAATTTGGTCACTAGCTACTGTGTCTAGGGCTATTTCCACTCTCTCAACAGTTTGATATGTCAGTCACTTTCATCACTCAGTTAAGTCTACCATCATGAAAACATCATTAGTATCACTTCAATCACATGATCATGGTCTCCATTTAGCTCAATGTCACCATTAGGTCGTTAGGGTTAAGGTCACAAAATCAGTCATTTCATGTATAAATCTAGAAAATGACAAGTAGAAATAGGTAACTTTGTTCAATAACACTTGATTTCAAATGTAATTTATGTTTTATAGCATGTGTTATAACTTCCTGGCATTCCTTTCACACCTTGACACTCCCTAGTTCCCATGCCCTCATAGATAGCCTTACTTTTTTTGTCACTTGGGAACCCAACCAAGTCATTGAAAGAATAGTGTTGTCCCTAGAAAAAAGTATCCCTTTGTCTAAAACGGCTTTTTCCATCCCCCTTTCACAATCGTAGGCTTACCTATTGCAAGTCCTAAGATTTTGTATTGTGCAGAGCTTAGTTGTGTGGGTTTGGGGCTCAAGGCCTAGTTTCTCCATTTAACTGAAGTAAAATGAGAGGAAATGAGGCACTAGGTCCTTCCACACGTTGGCACATCTTGGTTACATGCCACCCTAGCACTCTAACATTCCTTAGCACTTCCAAGCATGGCTTTTAACTCTGCATTAGCACACTTGGAACTGGCTGACACTCCCTATCGCATACTCTTATTTGTTCATTTCCATGCATTATGACCTAGTTCTCCCTTGAGCTTCCCTTGTACACCTCAACACTCCTTCATACATATTGGCACACCCTAGCACTTGGTACATCTCGACATGCTTTCCTAGCACTCTATCATGCCTTGAAACTACCTAGCATACCTGGTCAATCCCTCCTTAGCACACCCAGAACTTGCTGGCACCCCCTATCATATACCCTTATTCATTCATTTCCATGCAATTGAAACTAGTCCTCACTTGTGTTTCCCTCATACTACCTAGCATAACTTGTCAATTCCTCCTTAGCACACCCAAAACTTGCTAACACTACCTATCACACACTCTTTTTCATTTAGTTCCATGTAATTGAAACTAGTGCTCCCTTATGTTTCCCTGGCACTCCCTACCATGCGTTGGCACCACACCGTAACACCTAACAACTCTTGGCATGCCTTACCACTTGGCATGTCTTGGAATGAATAAAATGCCTTGTAACTTTCTATCACGTGTTGTCACTTCCTAGCATTCCTTGCCCACCTTGGCACTCCCTAGTTTTCATGCCCTCGTAGGTAGCCTTACTTTTCTTGTGACATGGGAACCCAACCAGGTCATTGAAAAAAAATAGTGTTGTTCCTAGACAAAAGTCTCCTTTTGTTTAAAATTTCTTTTTCCATCCCCTTATCGTAATCATAGGCTTACTTATTGCAAGTCCTATTTTGAAATTTTCCTAATACACTTCATCCTTGGGACACTTGGAAGGCACTCTTATTCGTTCGTTTCCATGCACTTTGACCTAGTTCTCTATTGTGATGCCCTCACACTCCCCAACACTTCTCGACATGCATTGACACTATTTGGCATGCCCTAGCACTCCTTAGCTATCATGCCCTCATAACTACCATTATCGGTTTTAAGATGTGGGAACCAACCAAGTCGTACCTCGACTACAACATCTTAACCAAGTTACAGTTACTACAACTATACTATGCCTTGTTCACCTAAGAATGGCCTATAACTCATCTTAGGCTACTCATGCCCAATCTTAAATCATCCTAGTTAACAAGTTACCATGTCAAGGCTCACGTCCAACCATGGCCATAAAACAACTAAGCAACATGGTTTACACCTTGACATGGCATAACTGTTAGCATGTCTAACAATCCCTTGGCACTATGTGGCACATGTTGGCATTCCCTGCATTCCATTGCATGCTTTAGCACTATCTATCATACCATACCACTCCTTTACATGTCATGGCACTCTTGCATGCCTTGGAACTACCTATCATATAGCTTTGTCACTCCCTCCTTAGCACACTTGGAATTCACTGACACTCCCTATCATACACTCTTATTCATTCATTTGCATGAATTTTGAACTAGTTTTCCTTTTTTTTTATGTCTCTCTCCCTAACACTCCCTGGCATGCATTGGCACACCCTGGCATGTCGCCCTAACACTCTAGAATTTCTTGGCACTTCCTAACATACCTTGTTGTCCCCTCTTTAGCACACCTAGAACTCGCAAAGACTCCTTCGCACACACTCTTAGTCATTCATTTCCATGAATTTGAAACTAGTGCTCCCTTATGTCTCCCTAGAACTCCGTAACACTCTCTGGTATGCATTGGCATACCCTGGCACCTGACACATATTGGCATGTTTCCCTGGCCTCTCACATGCCTTAACACTACCTAGCATACCTTATCACTCCATCCTTAGCACACCTGGAACTTACTAACACTTCCTATCACAAACCCTTAATCATTCATTTGCATGCATTATTTTCACCTATTGCTCCGTTTTGTTCCCCTAGCACTCCTTAACACTTCCTATCATGTGTTTTTTATGGAAAAAGAACTATATATAGTGAAGCTCATCATCCATTTTTGGACAAGCAAATTTGGTTAAGTATGTCCGTAATAAGAAGTGTAAAGATAACCAACCAAGAGAAGGAAACAAAAAGAGAAGATTTTGGTGTTGTTTATGGGTCTGTTTTAGGGCTAATAGCTCCATGTGTGTGAAGGGAGGAAGAACTATCTAATGCAGAAAATGTCGAATATCTTACTGTTGTCCAAGAAGTCGAATCAAGGAAGAAGATAAGAAAGGTTACAAGAGAAATTATAATAAGATTGCATACCAACCGAGTGAAGAAGATCAAGGTTCAAAATGTTGGTCAACCACACGTTCTAGGGTTTATGTAGGAGGGCCGAGAACTACAGATCTGATCCATGGAACTAGAATTTGAAGGATAGTTGAGTTATTGAAGGAAGAAGCTTAATCATCGTTAACTCAAGGAAAAAGAAGGAAGTTGAATCAAGGAGGCTTCTAACTTGGCCTTGGAGAGGTCACTGAGTCAAGGGTCTAGGCCATGGTCTTGGTATTTGTCAATTGAAGTCTCTATAAGAAGAATATTTTTTTCGGGTTTTCCTCTGATGTTGGAGAGGTTTTGGCCTTGGTTGATCACATATTCGATGTGTCTCTTGTCTCCTATTGGTTTATGCATCGATAGATGTTTGATGAAGAATGTTATTTTGAGCATTATTTTTTATTGTGGATTAGTCTTGAATGTGTTCATGTATGCAAATTTGGTTGGCTTTGTAAACTATGAGTAGAGTAGTGTTCGATTGATGCATGCTTCCTACAATAAAATGTCTCTCTTACTTAAACAATTAAGTTAGTGGAAACATGGGTATTTGGACAATTATTTTGGAATTTATGCACCTTACAAGTACATCAACTCATATAATAGATAAATATAATGGAAAGTTGTAATGTGTTGCATCATAAAAAGGATGTTGATAAAATATGATAGATTAAATGTACATGATAGTTTGGAAAGATGGGGAATAAATCTTAGTTAGTCATAGCTAGCCTAATCAATTCCTTTTTTAATCTGTAAATGTCCATGATGATTTTGAAAGTAGGTGGGTAGAAATTCTTACTCATGTCATATATAGCCTAACGAATACTTTTCCCTATCTAGAATGATACTAGATACAAAGCTTTTTTGTATTGTGTGCTTCTTCAATTTTTTTTATAACACATCATGTCATAAAAACTTTAAAATAAGCTTCTCACTTTGGTTCCTCAATTTGTGGTAAAATATGAAGCTCGCTTCTGTAAGTAGTGTTATTCTGGAATATGACAACAATAATTTTCACTCCATAAAGGTTTAAACCTATCTTTAGTCTTTGATGAGTTTTTTTGGATGATTGTACTTTAAAAATAAATATGCATCTGCAGTTTTCTCACTTGGTAATTTAGAATCAATGAAAAAAAAATCAAAATAATTACTTACATTTGTTTGTAGAGTTTACCTAAAATTGATGGAACATGGTGATTACATCAAATAAGTGTGAAATTGAATTTTGAAATTTTATTAATGTCCTCAATCCTTGGAAAATGTAATGGGATCCAATGATAAGTTAACATGTAAGGTATTTAGTGAGGCATTGCTTCTATTCTAAGAAAAATATATCTAAACCAAGTGCAATACGAGAGAGAGAGGGGATTTTGTTGTGTGCAAAGCTCAAGAGAGAGAGGATTACGTAGTGTACAAAGCTTAGTTGTGTGGGTTTGGGGCTAAGACATAGTTTCTCCATTTAACTTAGGTAAAATGAGAGGAAATGATGCAATGCATACATTGTAAATCTTAGCTATGAGGATTTGGGGTTCAAGGCTTAGTCACTTCACAATTAAAATAAAATGAGATGAAATGAGGCAAGGACTTGAAAATTATTTGCTATATGTAATGACATTAAAGTGAGTAAACACAAAGTATCAAAATTCAAAGTAGAATCAACCCTTGTGTGTGAAAATTTAGTCAAGAATTTTTTTATGGTTGAATTCCCCCTCAAATATACATTTGATTAATGCAAAAGCTTAGAAGACTGCATCTATGTAATAGAGGAGTCGATCTTAGATGCACAAGCCTTTCCCCTTGGCTTCCCATTGTCTTTGAGTTTGTGTTCCCCTACACTCCTATATGCTTACTAGGGATACTACACTCCAACATGACAGATTCTAAGATATATTATGATAGGGGGGACAAGGGTTTGGGAAATTCTTGTTGCCATAGGAAGGTCTTCCCATGTTTAGTTCAACACTATGGAAGAAAAATTCCCATGTAGAAGGATTGATGGTGATTTTTCAATTGTGGGAAATATAAATGTCATACATTATGGTGCTTCTTGGTACAATATTATTGATTCTTGGAGAAAGATCAATGGTCCCTTGGGTAGAACTATACCAATGTGTGGGTGGGACCAGGCTCACGAGATTCATTTTTTACTACCATCATAATGAACTACAACCAAATCGATTACAGAGGATTTATGCGAAGGCATAACTCATGAGATTCATTTTTTATTGCCATAACAATCAACTACACCCAAATTGGTTATAGAAGATTACATTGTTAAAAGTTAATTTTTAGCTTTAAAGTTTGACATAATAATTATAAAACCAAATCTCATTTGTTTAACTAACATGGAAACCCATAATATTAGTATTAGATAATTAAACATTAATAAAATATATTTATAGTTTTTTTGGTTTAATTATATAAAATCCAAATCTGAATTTGTTTAAAATTACAGCTTACACATGGTTAGTTATTTTGTAATTTTGAGAAATAAAAAATATGATTTTTTGAAATTAGTATACAATAAGACAAAAAAATATACATTCCATACATTTTGATATATTCATAAAATATAGTGCTTTAAAAATTTATAAAAAAATAAATGATAATAATTAAAAAATTTAGCGATCATCCAAATTAAAAATTTAATTTCTGCCGCCTTTTCTTCCCTACCTTAGTGTATTTGAATGAATGTTGAGTAGTTGAAAAAAAAAAACAACTTTTCTTCCCCTCCTTAGTGTAGTATTATTTGATACATTTAAAGAAAATTTCACTTTAGAGTTCTATTTTTCATCACTTGGATTTCCAGAGCTTGATTTGGTTGCCCAATTACACCAAATTGTTCTACTCCCAAATTTTTTTCTTTTCCTCTAGCTTATAGCATTATCAGCATCCTGCTGATTCCTAAAGGAAACAAAACCAAATCCCCTTGATCTTCCATACTTTTGATCCCACATAACCCTTGCATCTTAACAAGTTGCATATATAGAAAAGGCAGCAAAGAGAGCTGCATCTATAACCTCTGGGCTGAGATCGCCAACAAAAATATTGTAGTGACCTATTGTGTCTTCCCTTTGCCCACTTGCATAAGCCCAGTTGACTTTAATGGGCTGACCAAATATTTGTCTTCTATTAAGAGTTAAAATGGAGTTTGTTGCTGATATATGGTCATAGTAGTCCACAAACCCATAGGATGACTTTTCTTTCCTGATAAGCTTGAAGCCCTCCAGTGGGCCAATATAAGAAAACACCACTACAAGAAGGCTTTCTATGACATGCACACATATGTTACCCACATATGCACTGCGAAATGCACTTGAATCAAACACGGGTCGTAGATTTCCAATCTGGGACAACAGTGCCAACATTTTGGCATGATAAAGAGGCTGTTGTTGTTGAAGCATCGCCTGCTGGATTAGTTGTTGTTGCTGCTTCAACCTCTGCTGCAATTGTTGGTCTAACTAAACAACTTCAGCCTATTGCTGGGAAATCTGTTGCAACTGTGGTTTCGATACTATATTTGAATGAATGTTGAGTAGTTGAAAAAAGGAAATGACCATGGGCACAGTACAATCTACTCTGTGGCTATATGGAAATTGGTACATGTCGTTGATCAATATTTAAGGTTTCTAGATTGATTTTTGTTCTTAGGATTGATTTGCACATTGTTTTATATTTTCACATGAAATGTTGAAGTGATTCGCTACCATTTAGTGTTTCAAAGTTGAATTTGGATGCCTTGAGGGATAAGATTGAGGAAGATCCCTTTAATGGCCTGTTCACAAAACATTGATTTGTTCGATGTCTATTTTTGCTAGGAAAATTTTCACCACAATCGAAGGATCAAAAGCCTTGGTCTTATTTCACGAGCGCAATGTACTGAAGCAAATACTTTCACACGTACCCTTTCTCTCCTTTATATCCTTCCTCGAATTCAATTGCTTCAAGCAATCTACCAACTTTTTCAACTGAAAATAGGTTATTTCGGTTTTTTATATTTATTTTTTATTTAATTTCAAATGAACTAGCCACACAATTACTATACTGTAAATGAGATTTATATTAAAAATAGTCTGAACTCTTAGAGTAGTTTGGTAGCATACCACACAAGAAAAATTCAAAATTACAAAAACGCGCAAAACCCCAACAGGGAAAACAACGGAAAAAACAACAAAGTAGACTTCTCAGTGCAGGGGAAATCACAACTCCCTTCCCTCCCTCATTTCAATGCAATATAGAAATATTTTCTTGCTCTCTTTCCATTTCACGATAGTTCTTCAATCATAAATCTCAATTTCATGCCCTTCCTTCCAGCTTTGGTTGAATCTCTGCATTGCTCTCACCTCCAAAAGCAGGTGATAGAAGGGATGGGTAGAAAGCTTGGTACCGAAGCTAGAGTTTAAGAGGAAGAAACATTGAGTCAGACACTGTAAGATTCCTCTCGTGGGGTAAAAGGATCACAACAAGGCCACAGTAAGCCCACGAGAGAGAACGAAGATGTTACCGCACGCAGTGGTAACAATCAGAGTATGATGCAATGCTCTATAGATTAGTCAAGAGTTTAGACAACAATGTTTATGCTCAGCTCATCCCATATGGCTAGATATTTTGATAAGTGTTTAGGCTTATATGCGCGCAAAATTTTATATGGTTCCCACACAGAAAGAAATATATTATTTTCAGCTCATTCAGGCTTGTCAACTTGGATTGGACCAGTTGGATTAAGTCTTTTAGCAGTGGAATTCTCCATATCATTTTGTATAACTCGTAGGTTAGGAGTTGGAATAAGGCCACAATGCAACAATTGCATAGCAACTATACATTCCACCGAAGACTGCCTTGATTTGATTGGAAGGTGGCAAGCTAAGAATTGATGGTGGAATATAAAACTTGTGAACTCTGAGCCAAGACTATCGATCAAAGAGGGTGGACCAGTCATAAATGCCCTCACTAGGTGAGGTGAAATAACTAGAGAAAATGTAACCAATATCGAACCTGGCCAAATAAAGAAGGCAGTCCCAGGACCGCTGAAGTTCAACCCTGCACAACAAAGAGAGCTTTTTAGAGATGTAGTGGAGATCTTCTAGAACATAGAAGTTCTTTAAACCTCAAATATTACCCAAAGGTTACCAACATAGCTGCCTAGAATCCTTGACCCTCCAGGAGATTGCAGAAGGATGCCTGCAACTTGGAACAGTGAAATCACAACTGACTAGGTGAGCAACTGGTTCAATTTGTTTTCAAGTCTCCTTGAATATGAACATCAGACTAGGAGGTTGCACAAATCCCTCCAACATTAAGGTCCACCAATGACATCATATTAGAAAAAATCTAAGCATGAAAATAGATTGAAACAAAAACAAAAGGGAAACCCTCACTAACTCGTCAGGCCCTTGCTCAATAATCAGACAACATTTGGGTATGAAAAATCAGGAATCCCTTCTTCAAAGTCCCTGCTTTCTTTTATACATCTCTTCATATTGATGGATGGCTTCGACCCTCCTCGAATGGCCTTTGGATGAGTGTTGGGAAGTTGCATTCGTTAAACTGCCGGGAAACTATTTGAATATTTTTAATTTAAAAATTTTATACAAAACTTTGACCTTCACATTTCGTAATTTGGTGCATATGTATTCCACTTAGGCCACATTGGTTTAAATAAACTACATATTTATTTTCTTTTGATTACGTTTCTAAACCATGGTCCTGGATTTATCCTCAACAAGTAATGAAAATAAGATATGTTCCAGGGAATTGAACATATGATTTTTCATCACTCGTATCGATATACTTTGACCACAAATAGCATGCAATTGCCTACTCAAAGGGAAAAACTCTTTTTCTTGTAAAACCATGTTGAGAGTAATAAGTATCTTACCATGTGTCATCATAGAAACAAAATCCATTTTTCCAATTGATCGTGTTTCTCATTCTAGTGGCCACCATTATTGTGCAATTTTCTCTTGTCACTTTCTGCCTCCATGAAAGATGATAGGAAAATGCTAAATGTCAAATTTTAGTAGACATTCTGAAAACCTTTTTGATCCATTTTCTAGCATGGTTCAGAATCTTCTTTGATAGTACTACAATGTATCTCTTCCAAAACTTGATTGTCTTTCATAGACGGACAACTAATTTGATAAATCATCTCTTTAAATCTATATTGGACTCAAAATTTATTGGATGTTCTTGAAGGGGGCCAAGTGTTCACCCAAAATGTCTAAACATATCAATAACAACACATAGTTTAACAGAAATCTTCATCGTCATCCAATTATTAAATTTTGAAATATCCTCTAAAAGCCTGGATTTCCCATACATTGGGCCTATTACTTATATAACCCTTGGTTTTAATTTCTCTTTCATGTTTGGCTATTTATCTGGAATATCTCAAAATATAGAGTTCCTTGATGTCTTCACTCCAACTTCTTGGATGCCATCTCAAAGAAAGGCTCAAAGGATATTCCAAAATTACCTTTAGAGGTGGCCATTTCAACCCAAAAGGCTCAGTATCCATGCCATCGGTCGCACTCTTCTATGCATGTGTACATTAACAATAAATTTATCGTCAATAAACGTTGTCACAAGAAAATAGCTGTTCAAATAAATTTATGAGACATTTTGGATATCTAAAGATATTTCCTTATAAAGCTCAAGTTCAACAAAGAATCCAACATATGGATCATTAAAAAATGGATCCTCACACTAATATATTTGCAATGGGATTGAGCCAAAGATATACAAATTTTAAACTCCCTCATGTAGATGAGCAAGTGGGGTTGCAAAATCTCCACGCTAAATTTTTCAGATTGAAGGGTGAGGGAGCCATGAGTACCATTTAGAATTGACATTCTTACCATATTCAAATGTTTTCCTTCCTCAATGTAAACAATTCTTCAACAATATGGCCACTCTCCCACATCTGTCACTTCTCCCAATCCTCATGCTTAATTGGCACACTACACATACACATTTCATTTGACAATGTGTATGTCTTGGGAATTTGTATCCACTGTAGTATGCCTTCACCCCTCTTCTATTATAAAGCAGACTTCTCAGGGTAGGGGAAATCACAAGTCCCTGTCATCCCTCATTTCAATGCAACATGAAAATCATTTCTTACTTTCTCTCCATTTGATGGCAGTTCTTCAATCAGAAATATCAATTTCAAGCCCTTCCTTCCAGCTTTGGTTGAACCTCTGCATTGCTCTCAACTCCAAAAGTAGCATAGAAATTTTTTGGGGCGAATGTTCGCCCTTTGGCGAAATTAAGGGGTTTTAAATTTTTAGTGGGCAAATATTTTGTATCATAGCACATTTTTACAAATCACCTCAAATAGCCCACCTTATTTTAAGGGAGAGGGTAAAAAAGGTAAATTTAGCCCTTGAAACTAGGAGTTACAACCTTCCATTCGCCCATTTCAAGAATAGGTTTTATTTAAGTGAATCCTATGGGCCAAATACCATATTTATAAAACAGGTATGGTAAATTAATAAAAATATAAATACATGAGAGGTATGGTAAATAAATAAAACGTTTTTTATATTTACTCCATAAGTCACCTTATATACATGCAAGGGTGTAAACAAATAAAAATATAAGTGGAGTTATGGTAAATAAATAAAACGTCCTTTTATACTTACTCAAAAGGTATGGTAAATAAATAAAAATATAAATAAATTAGACGTATGGTAAATAAATAAAACCTCTTTTTATATTTAGTCCATAACCCTCATTCTATTTATGAAGGCTCAAGAGAGAGGTTTTATTTAAGTGAATCCTATGGGCCAAATACCGTATTTGTAAAAGAGGTATGATAAATTAATAAAAATATAAATAAACGAGAGGTATGGTAAATAAATAAAACATTTTTTTATATTTACTCCATAAGTCACCTTATATTTACGAACACTCAAAAAATGTGTTATATTTAGGTGAAACCTATGGGCAAAATACTATGGGACAAATACCATGGACTAGATTGTTATTAATACCATGCAAAAAAACATTATTAATCCTAATATTAGTATTAATAAAAATAAAAATGGCACAGGGTTTTGACCCATGGTATTCACCAAAATGGCACATGGTATTGACCCATGGTATTCACCTGGAATGTAGCCTATTTAAATGGGGGAATTAAACCAGCATAGATCCATCTTTACTCTGGATCTACTAACCCCCGAGTAAAAATGGATGTTGTAATTTAATGTATGTTAAACATTTTAGCTTGGTTAAAATAAAAACTAAAATAAAATTCAACTATTAATTTTATTAATTTTTATAAATTACTAATAGTAATTTTTAAGCTCTAGGTTTATGATAACCCATGGTATTGACCCATGGTAATACCATGGTATTGATGTGAGCATAGACTATTTAAAGGGGAAATTCTATCATCTTAGATCCATCTTAATTCTGGGTCTACCAAGTGCTCAGAGGGATAAATAGATTTCATCCCCAAAGAGTGGTAGATGTGGAGTTAAGATGGATATAGGTTGGTTTTTATGATAATGAAGATATTAAATAGACTTAGGAAATTATATTGTAAAAACATCTTAAGGTGAATGGTTAAAGCATAGACATTGGACAAGTATATTTGTATACTTCTGTTTTAAACTGAAACAAATCCAGGGCTAAAAGGAATGGATTGATTGCACTAGTCATCCTTCTATAACTTTCCAACATATGCTGGAGTAAACAAATTGTAATTTGGGTAATTTTTCTAATTGCAAATAGGAACATACTTGTGTATTGGCAGGTTGGTTACGAGGTCCCTAGAAGTGATGAATTTGAATTTTTCTTGGTTTTATTTATATTATTAGGTTTTTTCTCATTCTTCCTGTGAATGACACGAGTGAATTTTATCCTACACCCACTAGGTTATCGATATGTAATTTCAGTAATTTTGATTTCAAAAGATATTTTAAAGAAATGCAATGATTTCATTTGTGTATTCAATAAACACAATATTCTAATGGAATTCTGCATTTGTGGTTTACCTATATAGATTCCACGGAGAAGTGTTAGTGGTGTGACATCAATTGTCCTCAAGCAGAGGCTTTAGTTTTACTCTTTTTGGAAGCAAATACTTTCTTCCAACATTTTTGAGTTCCATGAAAATTTTGAAAGTCCTAATAGTATTCAATTATGGGTTCAAGAGAGATATAGTATTCAATTATGGGTTAAAGAGATCCACACTGAAAGATCTATCGACTTATCTTCACTTAGTTTAAGATTATTTACTTGGAGAGCCTGCATGTGCCCCCACTTCAAGATCATAGTAAAGTCATGTAGAACTTAGAGAAGCTATCTTTAATATTTTAGTGAAGAATGGAAAAATGTCTGGGTTCAATAACAACCAGTCGAGCATTAAGCTTCCAATAATGCTAGATTTTAACCTGGAGCACTTTTGTGATTTGGAGATGCCCCCTTATATTCGTGACACATATTTAGTTCTGAATTGGACTATTACTAACTGTCATTTCCTTCGAAAGTTACCTGATGACTTGCAGAACCTCAACTCTTTAAGAATGTTAAGGAAGGAAAGAAAGTACATTATGCTAAGTTCTCTTATGCTTTTCAAGTTTTTCTTAGATATCTACAATGTTTCAGGTAGGAAAGTACATTCTGTTAATGAAAATTTGTCTTGCTAGAAAGGCCCAATTTCAAATTCTAATGCTTTCAAAAAACATTGTATAACTATAATGTTTCTAAAAGGAAAACATATTTTTTTAATTTAAGTATCATGATCTCATATTCCAACTTATTTTTCAGTAACCCATTAGGCTTTGTAGCTTTGAATAAATCCATGTCTTTTGATAAGATCCTCTTCCAAGTTAGAACGCAGTTTCCTTTTGGCAATAACCACATACAATGTCTTGATTTTGTTATTGAGAAAATAGAGGTTATGTAACAAGCTTGTGCCATACAAGGACTTGATTCATTGATTATGTATCAATTATTGCTCTTGATGTAACAATGTCTTGATTTTGTTGCTTGAAAATAGAGGTTACACTTTACTATTTCACAGAATTTCTTACAATATTTCCATAAGTATTGATTTGTAATCTCAGTCACTGAGGGATGACAATAATGACAAAGGTAATATTCCATGGTTTGAAGTTACCCTCTTACTAAATATTTAAATATATCACCACAATTTAACTATTAGTAAAAGGAATTGTATTTGATTTGTAAACAATTCATTGCTTGATTTATAGATTTTGATTTTTTCCCTTTTTTATTTTTTTCTCAGATTTGGTATGAGACATCTTCCAATATTTGGGTTCCATAGTTTCCCCACCATAGCTATGAGGTTCAGATGCTATCATTAAATATTCTCAGAATGTTACAAATTTTCTAGTAAGTGTAGTTCGAAACATTGTTGTTTCTTTTCCATGCTGTTAATGCAAATAAGTACTACAACTAGAGCCATTATTTAGATTAAGTGCCAAAATCTAGGTGGTCTTGTAATGATGGAGTGATTGTTTTCTAGCTACTAAGGCCATACGCATTTTTATCTCATATGTTGTCCTGATATATTCAAATTCAGAATAAGAATTGAGGTCTCGTTTCCACTATAGATTGCAGTCAGTTTCTTGAACATAATATATAGTAGATTATATTTTACTAATCAACTGTGGATGTGATCCCATGCAGGAAATGAAATTCAAAGTGACATTGATTTCACATTTATTTGTAAAAACATCCACACAGGAAAGGAGATTCAAAGTGACACTGATTTCACACTGATTTGTCAAAATGGAGGCAAGAGAAAAGGAAACTTTGTATTCAACAATGCTCTTAATTTCATATGTACATGCATAGACATATTAGTAGAAAATATTGAAGGGTTGCCTAAGTAATATTTTCCATTCCACTACATTCTTTACAGCTTGTAAATAAATAACTCGGAACAGCTCATTACACTACTTGTTATTCTTTATTAATCAGTGGTTAAGGTTTTGATATTGAACTGGCTAAGATTTTTCTTCCTTCTGTGAAATTGTGTGTTCTATAATGCTTCTTTTCAATTCACTATGTATAGCATATAAAGTGTGTCTAATGGAGTAGGAAGATTGGAAAGTCTTGTGATCCTTGAACTATGTTACAAGGTAGAAACCCAATGGGGCAGGGTAGGTGCATCCCCACAAAGGGGTCACAAATACCAAAGTTGGTATTGGATAGTGCCTTGAGCTAGAAAATTACCTTTACCCTTGTATTAGTAGTGAATCCGGAGAGGATTCTAATATTATCTTTATAAGATTTATATTAGTTAAGATTGATGAATAAAATTCATGATACATGAGCTAGGATGTTGTTATAGACATATTTGGGCCCTACAACCCCTAGCATGAAATGTCCATAAACCGAGGGCTCCTAAGTCCCTAAAAGTGTTGTTATAACCCCTAAAGGAACAAGGTCAACAGCTTACAGCTTCTGCCAGAAGTTCCCCATGAGAAACTGCTCAGAATTGGTCAAAACAGGATCATTGCAGCTGCTCCACTCGCTAAGTGCGTTGCATCTCACCCAAGTACAGTGTGAGGGTGCGTTGCATTTCAAAAGTCCCTTTTGTGGGGTGCGATGGGCAAGAAATGACAAACGACAGTGTCATTCCATGAGTTGGAGAGGCAATGGAAGCTTCTAGAATCTTCTCCTGTGACACTTGCCTCACTGAATTCGACCAAGGATGAGTAAGAGGCCATCAGTCTCTAAGTGGAAGCAAGAACTATCAGAGAGAAGACACTAATCAAATCACAGGCTGACTCATCCCCCTTACAGATATCTATATATGGATCCCTCATCCCAGAGATCCAGAGGCTGGAATTTTACATATTGTAAAGAATTGTTGTTGGTTTCTTGAGACAAACATCAGATTGTTGGGTGATCTAAGCTTTGTTTGATGTGAAGAGGGGCTTCTTTGCTGGGAGGTTGATGTCGGGTCGGAACAACTGGTTGTAACTCCTCCTGGCTCTTTTCTTGTTTATCAATAAAAGCTATTTGAGTTTTCCTCCATGCTTTTGTGTCATTGATGCTTGTTACATTTGTATGGTCAATTTACATCTGATCCTAGATTGTTTATGATTATAGATCCATGTCTTTATATAGTGCTATGCTTCTGTGATATTACAGGTACTTTGTAAAGCTGGACATGCAAGGGAGCAGGTAGCTGAGGACTATTAAAGAAGAGAGGGATCGAATCAAGAGATTAGCGCAAGACAGAGGTTGGTCTTTCTGTTCCTCTCTATCTATAATTCATAAAGGAAAAACAAAAGTAGTTTTTCTCTGTTTGTTTCTAAGGCAGCTGCCACACCTTAGTGGGGTAGCGCAGTTCTATATAGACACTTTTCCCTATAACAAAATGGCGACTCCGCTGGGGAGCTAATTAGTTTGTTTTTTTATCATTCTTTGTTGTCTATTTCATAAAATTACAAGTAGCATTCAAACTGCATTTGCCATAACAAATGAAAAGTAGACAACTGCTACTTCAATCCATCTACTGGATCTGTTTATGATTTAAACAACTGATTCACAAACTATCTGATTGCCCTTGCGATAGCTCTTAGATCCTCCTTAGATCTACCCCTGATTGTTGCATTACTGATTTCTTTTTGCTCGACCAAAACCCAAGAACTGAACTGCAAACTGTGACCCAGAACCCAAACAGAGTCTCGTTTCTAGCCCAGCGCAAGTACTGTTCAGAGATTCTGAATTTCACCACACTTCCCAAGTGGACAACCTGTGCTGCATTTCAGATTCTCTGTGTTACAGGTGCGCTGATCAGACTAGCTCTGTGCAGTTGTGGCTTCTGTGGTTCATTCTTTCCAGTCCTATTCCTGAATTTTGCTGCCTGTGATCAGTATATGTCTGTTTGAAACCCCTTTTCCTTACTGTTATTCTGCCTCCTTTGTACAAAAGAACTGTAGATGTTTTTGTGTGTTTGTTGAGTCATTTACAGTTCTCCTTTGCAAAAGTAGCGTAATCGTACTGTCGCCCTTTGATTTGAAACTGTCGCAAGTGTCGATTTCAATCGTAGGAAAAAGTTTAATTGTTGTTGATGGTCGATTATCCTGTTACTATTTCTTTTGCTCTGAATTTGTAATTTTCTAGTGTCGAGAACAAGTATTCATTTTAAAATCGTAAGGTGTTGTAATCGTCTCCATTTTTTGATTTCGAAAAGAAACTTGTTGATATTTGTCACTTGAAAAGAAATTCAGATTTGTGCATCAACTTTGTTTTTAGCATTCATATACTAAGAAAGTCGAAAACAAATACATGCATGTGCATTTGCATATAGACAGTCTGATTGGCTTGATTTAGGAAAGTGCATTTAGAGTGTGCTCTTTGCTCTTTGTGAAAATATTTTGTCTTTCTTTTCCCTAGTAGCTAGGATTTTCATTGCATAAAGAAGATAAAAAGTTTGTTTATCATCTTAGATTGCATTTTAGGAATTACATCTACATCTCATAGTTAACCCGAAAGGCAAACTTCATAAGCAAGATCAACTTAAAATAAATTCAATGAATCTAACAACGATTTGGAACTTAACACACAACATTTAGAAGTCTAGGCTAGAGACGTATTTCGGCGTCGTAAAGCCTGGTAACTGTTGTTCTCGCTGATGGTTGGGTGATTCCTCCACTTTGACACGATAAGTGCCAGTACGGACTTGTGTTCCCATGTACCGTCGAGTATATTTTGGGAGACCCCAATAGCCTTCATCCTTTATCCATAGGAAGTCGTGTCTGCCGCCCTATCGATCGCAATGCACTGAACACAGCATTCGGGAAGATTGACTGCCGTACCGTAAAAAGTATTCTGTAGTTTTGTGATTGGTTTGGTAATCCCTCTACCTAGATTTCCAGAGCAGTCCCTTTCGTTCCTTTTCAGACTCCTTAACAGAAAAGGTCCATCTGAGCACTTGTCACTTCAGGCTCATTAAAAATCGAAGGAGACTAGAGTCATCTTTTGTTTTTTCTCGACTCTCAAAAACTGAAAGAACAAGTTGTATCAAAGCATATAAAATTTATTTTAAATGGAATATTCATTACCCTTTCCTGCGTTGATCTTGGGTTGAGAAAATGGAGTCCACCAACCAAGGAATTCCCCTTGGAGGAAATCCTAGTCCCTTCTCCTCTTGGGGAGATGTTGGTGCACCCCATATGTCCACATTGTCGCTTCCAGGACTGACAATTGGTTTTCCTGTATGGCTCTTCTCAACCTCTGTCGTTGAGAACACCAAAATTCCTGAACAATCGAATCAGCAATTAGACGAGTCCAGAGTTACCCACCAACCTTCTACTTCCTCTAATTCTTCCTCTCCTCCTTCCTCTTCGCTTGATGGGGTCGGTAAAGCCAAAAATCAAGTACCTAAGGAGAAGAAGGAAAAGAAGAAGAAAGAGATGAAGAAGAAGGAGCCAAAAGCGAATGGGGGCAAACGAGTGTCGTCTAGCGAAAACCCACACACCGCACCGACCAGGCCTAAATCGCCATGTGTCATTTGCAGAGGAGGCCACTATCACATATATTGTCCTTGCATCCCTCGGATCTTAAGGGACTGGTCTCCTCGTTTTCACAACCCGGTGTCGTCAACCTCTGATGATCATGTTGAAAACACACCGTCAACTAGTGAAACTAAAGCCCCAGGACAACAAGGAAAATATAGATTTCCTTGTAAAATGTGTGAAGGTGATCATGCCGTCCACCGTTGTCCCTTCTTAGACAAAGAGAAAAGAGTTTTGGATGATCGTCCGCTTTCACCATTACGACTTCCTCCTAGATATAAAAAACTCTTGCTGAGTCCCTCACTAGTTGAAAATCCGGCTGGCCTGCTCAGGTGGTCAGCCGAAGCATCTATAATTGAAGATAAACCATCTGAACCCATACCAGACGAAAGTCGAAAGGTCGAGGTGGCAGTTGACCCGGTCTTGCCTTCAGAGGTTCCATCTTCAGATGATACAGTCACTGAAGAGAACAAGGATGACATCGTCCATATTCTTTTCATAAGCACAGACTCCAACGAACATGGGGCGTTCCTTTACCGCAGGAAGGAAGTTTGACAGAGTCATACCCGGCTGTCTATTCGGTCCCACCTCCAAGCAGCCTAGTTGTCTCCTTCGACTGGAGTCAACTAGGCAGACCCCATTTGCCAGCTAGTATACCATTCCGAATCATTGTTCAAATATATAGAATGGTTATGGCTGGTACCATCATAGATGAAGGGGCTTTTGTGAGTATCCTTTCCTCAACTGCTTGGAAAGCGCTTGGTTCGCCATCGCTTTTGCCTGAGATGAGAAATCTAACAGGATTTGATAAAGGAACCAGTCGACCGTTAGGGATCCTTCCCGATGTGCCAATAACATTGAGAGGGGAAACCGTTCACATGAACGTAATGGTAGTCCAAGGACCCCTGGATTACAATCTACTCCTTGGATGAGACTATATTTATTGCATGGGAGCAATTATCTCCTCACTCTTTAGAGTAATGTGTTTTCCGCACGAAGGAAGAGTGGTCAAGCTCGTAGACCAGCTTTCATTTCCCGGATCATACAGAGCAAATAGTCATATACCATCCCTGAATGGTCTTTTCACGCAAGAAATGTCTCAATCTCCAATCCATCCTCCCGATGAGCGCGAGTGATTCGGGGGGACATGACTGAAACCCAGGGGGCATGCACCATGGTCTGCTTCGGCAAGAAAAATTCAGGTATAGGGTAGGTTTCCGCGAGAGAATATGACTAGGCTGTACCCCCGTCCGTGATTGGAAGAGGGGGTTATTCTAGAACAAGATTCTCTTGGCAAAGTTATGTGAGTGGAGTGGCCTCCTTCACTCACCCTTGTCTATTTCGGTAGACATCGCTGAAGAAGTGTTTTGTTTGCGTTGTAAATGGAACAATCTTTGGTAACCTGTAAGAGGTAGGCCTCTCTCAGTAAAACAAATGTTTTAACGGACTAAAGAAGGGGTAACCTTGAAACTCTGTTTTATACCTGGGGGCATGCAAGCCTTTTGGTATGTAAGCAAAGAGCAACTATTTATTTTTTAAATTTGTAGGACCTCTAACCCTTTAAACTCGTAGGATTGGTCGTCTCCTAACTTGCATAAAGGAAGGATGTGGGGCAAAAATCTAAAAGTTGCCATTTTATATGAGACATTCTTATCACACAACTGGATTAATCGAGCAGTTTTATCACATAGTTCAAGCTCGTTAAAAAATAAACATAAGACATGAGCAAATGTTTCCCCCTGCATTTAAGCTCGTTAAAAAATGAACTATTCCCCGGTAAATAACCATCGTGAATGTAGTACTTCAGCCATTAAAGCCTTGGTCGTGTTTGCACCGTCACCTCCACTTTTTCATTGGCTGATCATTCACCTCCATTTGATTGTTTACCCATTTTGACGAACAGCTGCGAAGAGTGATTTCACTAGCCATCCTTGTGACACTGCCGTGATTGGAAAATTCCAACCCTTACCTGGAATCAGCTGCTACCCATTTTATCAAGTGTTCCTCAAAAGACAAGTCTTCTTTAAGCTCTTTTCAACTAACTCGTAAAATATGAAAAGATTGTCGAGCCATTGGCCTCTCCAGCTCATTAAAGGGACAGGAAGTGCTATCCCTCCTCTAGATTTTAATCTTTTTGGACCTGAGGGATTATTACACAAAAAGATCGAGCGCTTGTTTTGTTCGGCTCGTTAAAAGTATCGAAAATCCATCCCTTTTGTATTGTTTTATACTTTTTTGGACTTAAGGGATTAGATGACGAAAAAGGAATTTTGGAGTTACCTTTACGTTCCTTTTCAGACTCTCTAAAATTGAAAAGGACCGAGTTATCTTTGTCGTTAAACGCATTAAAAAGATTAATAGCGACAAACTTGTCTATAGACGAGAACGAGTTTCACTATCGCTAGGCTCGTTAAAACGTAGTGATGGGTTTGCCCGAAAGGAAAATTATAGAACAAGAATATGTTATCCTCATCAAGCTTGACAAAAATAAAGAGGCACTGGTCAGCAATGACTGGGGAATATTGGGAAGAAAACTTAAGAAACTTTGTTGGTAGCAAGTCGCTCTTGAACATGACACTTCCACTCTGTGTCTGAGTCGGGTTGGGTTGTTTCATTCACCAGTCACATCACCATGGTCACACCATACTATCCACATTTGGGGTTAATGCTACCAATCCATCACATCAGTGTCGCCGATATGTTCAAGATAAGTCATTCAGAGAATTCACCTGTGTCTCACCCACTACCATACATTATACTTCATTCTTTCATGACTGCCACCCTGAACCTTATAGCACCATATCGTTTTCACCTCCATTAAAATCATTTGCTCTGTTTCGTGTCATTGATGTGGTATTCATTAAGGCCCTCCTGTGACAGATCAATTCTTGTCGACATCAGCTCATTATCCAAGAAGTTGATCTAGGAACACCCAATTCAGTACTTTGAAGCTTACATGCCTCAATGGCAAGTTTCTCACTTCCGTCGACAGGTTTACATCAATGGCCTTCGACCAAAAGATTTTGCATGGTGTTCGATGCCAAGTCCTTTATTCACACCACATGAATTGTACTGCAGTACCTTGACGGTCATTATCATTATCGGTGATTCCTCTCGCGCTTGTTAACAATTTACATCATTGACTGGTGATCAAGCGATGTCTTTCCATGTTTGACTTCAGAACATTTCTCACATGGATCGACTTGTACTTCGGGTGAAGATCGGACGAGATTGAAGACCCTGGATCTAGGTTCATCCATCTGGGCTGCGATATATATTCATGGAAATAAAGACATTAAATGTACATCATTACTACACAGATAATCATCGACTCAAAAGGATGATGGCTCTATCAGAATCATCAGTCTACACTCAGACGATTGTCTGTCCTATGTACATGAAAATGAATTTATAAAGTTGAGCATGGGAATGCCCACCTCAGCTAAATCATGAAAATAGTGTGAAGATAATGTATTGTATTGTATCTTATTACAAGTCTCCTCCCAGCACTGAAAGAACTTCGGATCCTCATAATAAAGCATTTCACCCGACACCAAAAGATTAACGGCCTCATACTTTACGAGGCAATTGTTATAGACATTTTTGGGCCCTACAACCCCAAGCATGAAATGTCCATAAACCAAGGGCTCCTAAGTCCCTAAAAGTGTTGTTATAACCCCTAAAGGAACAAGGTCAATAGATTACAGCTTCTCCCAGAAGTTCCCCATGAGAAACTGCTCAGAATTGGTCAAAACAGGATCATTGTAGCTGCTCCACTAGCTAATTGTGTTGCATCTCACCCAAATACACTATTAGGGTGCGTTGCATTTCAAAAGTCCCTTCTGTGGGGTGCGATGGGCGAGAAATGACAAATGGCAGTGTCATTCCGCGAGGTGGAGAGGCAATGGAAGCTTCCAGAATCTTCTCCTGTGACACTTGCCTCACTGAATTCAACCAAGGATGAGTAAGAGGCCATCAGTCTCCAAGAAGAAGCAAGAACTATCAGAGAGACAACATTAATCAAATCACAAGCTGACTCATCCCCCTTATAGATATCTATATATGGATCCCTCATCCCAGAGATCCAGAGGCTGGACTTTTGCATATTGTAAGGAATTGTTGTTGGTTTCTTGAGACAAACATCATATTGTTGGGTGATCTAAGCTTTGTTTGAGGTGAAGAGGGGCTTCTTTGTTGGGAGGTTGATGATGGGTTAGAACAACTGGTTGTAACTCCTCCTGGCTCTTTTCTTGTTTATCAATAAAAGCTATTTGAGTTTTCCTCCATGCTTTTGTATCATTGATGCTTGTTACATTTGTATGGTCAATTTACATCTGATGCTAGATTGTTTATGATTATAGATCCATGTCTTTGTATAGTGCTATGCTTCTGTGATCTTACAGGTACTTTGTGAAGCTGGGCGTGCAAGGGAGCAGGTAGCTGAGGACTACCAAAGAAGAGAGGGATCGAATCAAGAGATTAGCGCAAGATAGAGGTTGGTCTTTCTGTTCCTCTCTATCTATAATTCATAAAGGAAAAACAAAAGTAGTTTTTCTCTGTTTGTTTCTAAGGTAGCTGTCACACCTTAGTGGGATAGAGTAGTTCTATATAGACACTTTTCCCTGTAACAGATGTCCTTGCAAGGTGGTTGTTGATTATTGGAAGCTATGATGGCCACTATGTCAGGCTAGGTGGTCGCACTCCCTTGATCGTGAGCACGATTGTGATCAAGATGGCAGACTTTGTAGTCTGGATTGATTGTTTAGCAATGATAATTTGTGGGCTCATTCACAAAAGCTTCTATTTCACTAATCCCTTTTAGAGAGTTTTCAAATTGAATTTCCAAAGGTTTTAATTACACTGTAGAGTTGAGTTCTGAGAGAGTTGTGATTCATAGTGTTAAGTATAGCAGCTATGACACTTGAATGAAGATAAGCATAGTAGATGTATCAAACTTTGCTGTAAGCTTAGTTGTATATTATAAGGGACTTGGTTGGCTTTTTTATAATTTTATAAACAAGTTCCATTTCGTGGAAATGTGAAAAAAACAGTGATATTGCCACCATGTGGCTCTTGTCATATATGGTTTTATACTTTTTCAAAAAATTCTCTAAGAGTTCACAATGCTGATTCACTAGGACCTTACAAAGTTTTATTATTTAGTGAAAGACTCACCAAGATCTTACAAGATTTTATAATTGAGTAAAATATTCGCCATGCCTGGTGAGAGATTCGCCAAAAAATTATATATACATATTATATTATTGATAAAATCGCCTTCCATTTTTCCTATATACCTTGGAGATTCGCCCATTTATTATACATATAAATTTTGGGGGGTTCTTAAAATTTTCCCTAAAAAGTAGGTGATAGAAAGGATGGGTAGAAGTCTTGGTACCCAAGCTAGTGTTAAAGAGGAAGAAACAGTGAGTCATACATTGAAGATTCCTCTGATGGGATAAAAGGATCACAACAAGGCCATAGTAAGCCTCCGAGAGAGAAAGAAAATGCTGCTGCATGCGGTGGTAACAATCATAGTATGGTGCAACGTCATATATTAAGGTCCCATTATCATGCCCTCAAGATGTCAATTTCTAAGGAGAGAAAATATTTTAACACCAGAATCTGGAAATTTTGAGGCTATAGTTAGCAAAGTGGAAAGCTTGCTTAATCTTTTCAGAGACCTCGTGAGCAAGTTGGAGATGTTGATACAATTTTTGATATCACATCCACACTCCTCGATACTTTTAACAGATCACAAAACAATGATGGTGCCAATTGATTTTATTAGTAGTGTTATTCTAAGAAACTATAGTGACCAGGCGTATGGAAGTAGGTCTTTGGAGGGAAATGATGATCAAAGCCA
Organism: Pinus tabuliformis; assembly: GCA_031772625.1. NCBI lineage: Eukaryota > Viridiplantae > Streptophyta > Pinopsida > Pinales > Pinaceae > Pinus > Pinus tabuliformis. Next base: position 884,786,823 of record CM062820.1, on the reverse strand, counting down.
AATATCATGGAGAAATCTTGGGCTTTTAGCTGCTTTTGTTTTCCAAGATGCTGCAGGAATTTTCACTATGCTTGGACCAATGGATAATGAACCTAAGCCAAGGAAAGCTATAGTATAGAGAAAACAGTCTAAGCTGACAGAAAGCATTCGATCTGAAGCTGTGAAAGAGTCCCTGGAAGATGAAAAATTAGAAGCAGACAAGAATATGGCAAGCATGTTTAATGTTTTGTGAAAACATAAGCAAACTATATTAGAGAATTTGGTTCTAAATATAATATCATTTTCCCACACAATAGAAAAAATCTTTGCATTATCATTTCTAGTAAAGGATGGTAGATTTGAAGTAAATGTCGATGAAAATGGAAGACATTTTGTTGTCCCCAAAAATTCTTCTAGAGCTACATAAATGGCATCTGGATAAGCTTCTTACAGCCAATTTGTTTTTTGGTTTGATTTTAAAAACTAAAAGTTGATGATGGAGGCTGTTGAAAGTGGTGAGGAGTTGATGCCTCACAGAACTAGTCCACTTATGATTCCTTGTTCTCAGAAGGTTGCAAAGACTCCTATCAGAAATATTTCAAGAAATAAGGGTAGAGTGGTGCCTATAGCTCTTGAGGTGCAGGAGGATGAATGTGGAAGTGATGATGATAGTGGAGGTCTTCAAAGACCAACACCAAAGAAGAGAATAAGCATCTCCTCTGACTTTTGCTACCTTTTTGGGTCCTTTTTGTTTGAAACTATCTTTGTTTCTGTCAATGAACTATAATTCATACAGGAAGCTAATATTTAATTTAAGTAATATTGTATATAATAAATGTTATCTTGTTCTCATAATTAGTTATAATTAAGTTGGATGGCACTGCAAACCCCTCGTGATGTAGTACACCCCTTTAGCTATGTTTCTAGGGCCTAGGCAGAAGACTGGCATCATGTAAAAGGAAATTACTAATGTAAGATGTCAAGTCTGATATGTTAAACCATGAGTAGTCTCCTTGTGACAGTATGTCATAATTTTATGTTTGAAAAGTATTTTTAGATACCACACAAGAACATAGTTTCCAATTGTGTAGTTGGTTTAATTTGAAAATACATCGAGATGAGAGTAGGGTAAGGGCAGGTGAAAATAGATGTAACTACAGAGGTTCAAAAAACTAGGTAGTAGCCCTTACCACACCCAAACCCTTTTGCTGGCACTGTAGGGATAGAGAGATCCACCTAGAGGCATGTTTACTATAAGTAGGGATATGCATGTGCCGGATTGACTAATTGCTTGAGCTTGGCTCAAGCAGATGCAACTAGAAGATGGAAAGAGATTGGGAATATATATCTATTAAGTATGTGTCTATGAAATTCATTATGTCCCCTTTTGATTTTCAAGGTGGGAGAATGTAATGGAGAAAGGGAGATTGTATTCATCCTCTATATCCCACCTATTGGGACATTGGGATAAATCCCAATAATAAGAGTGGGGTCAGCTCATAAGTATCTCATTATAAAAGCCCATCATGAACTTTATTAAGGTAAGTCATCCTTTAGTTGAGCATCATCCTTTAGTTGAAGCTTCAAGAAAGATACTCGCCTCTTTTTAGCCCTTCAGTCTTCCTGGAATGGCTACAGAACTACCATATTTCACCCACGCTGAACGCCTCTTCTTGATGTAATCTTAAGCTTCAAACTTTTTGTCCTTTCTCTCTATAAGAGCACCCAAGAACAACACTTAAAACAACCTCTCTTTCACATGATGTATGTAAACCAAACATAAGACTTCCACGTTGCTTCTAGTGCATCTTTCTTGTTGTCTTATGGCTCCTTCTTGCAGTGGCTATGACCTCCTTTCGACTGTGGCTAGGGCCTCTTTGAATGCTTCTTTATACCTTCCTTGAGTATGACTATATGCTTCTTCTTGATTGCTGATGAGGGCCTCCCTCTTGCTATATATTAGTGCCTCCTTTGCTGTGGATAGGAGCCTTCCTTTTGCTCCATATCTAGCCTCTCTTGCTTGTGTTTTTATGCCTCTCTTGACTATGTCTTAGGCATCTATCTTGCTATCGCTAATCCTCCTTTAGACTGCAGTTAGGTCCTCCTTTTATTGCGGCTAGGGCTACCTTTTCGACTCCGGCTAGAGCTCCTTCAAGACTGCGGTAGGTCTCCCTTCATGACTACAACTAGGGATCCTTTGTGACTACATCCATGTCTCCTTCGAGACCTCTCTTTCCACCAAACCCAAACGATTGGAGAGAGATCATAAGAGATGTGTGTGACAAATGACTTGAGGACTCCTCTATTTAAATGAAAAGTTGAGGTTGAGCTAGGGGTAATTTGCTAGATGATCAACCTTAAAAAATTGTTAATAACAAAAATAAATTCATATCTCCATAAATACATGTTGGACTCAGATGATATTTAGATAAATCCTACACCTCTTAGAGATAAATCCAACAAAAATATCGACTTCCATAAATAAGATGACCCACATGGAGTTTCACCCTAGTTGCCAATTTTAACAGAGTACCCACTCTTGGATTGGCTCCAATAGATTTTACATATTGGGTGACTTTGAAATCTGTCTTTCCCTACCCTATTTCCTTAGTTGTAGTAAATTTTCCATCTTCTTTAGGGTTCTCACAACCTTCCTTGGTTCCTCATCCCTAAAGTAGCATTGATTAAAAGCACATTTATGGTCCAATTGCTCCAGTTTCTTAAGGATTTTCTTATGCTTAGTGGCCCTTTAAAAATGATGAATATGACACAACCTACTAGAAAAGCATATCCATGCCCTCAAAAATAGTATCATCATCACTCAATCATACATTGATAAAATTCAATGCATGATGGCTTGAGGGGGCCTGACCCAGGTTCGAAGTTAATTAGCCAAACCAATCCCTACACTACTGGCCCTTTCGGCAACAGCCTGCGGATTGCGGACTGAGGTCTCACCCGAACCAATATGGAGGGATGCTAGAACCAAGTTTCCACACCTTGGAGATGTCTGAGGGGTTGATTTAGTCTAACTATGAATACCTTCATGTAGGTCACTTCGCGCACTTTCCTGACTTGCGAGACCTTCATGATCTGTTATAATAACATTTGCACAACCCTAACTAAGGGCTGAGGAGATTTTGTGCTACTAAGGCAACGATATGCACTATTTCCCCATGTTATACCATGGATCTTACTTATCTTCTTATAACTGTTAGTTAACTTTGCGTAAACAAATAGTTTATCTTATATTCACTTAATTAACACAATCATATATGTTTGCGCATCATATAAACAACATAAATGTAATTTATACCAATACATTCAATGTAAAAAACAATAAATAAATACATAGGAATGGTATAAAAATTCTCTTTATTAATGCCTCAATCAATTACAGACTCAGCCTGCCCTATACACTCAATTTCAGGGGTCCACGCACTTACTTACAGACTACTAGCCCTTTGTGGACTCAGCTGTAGAGCCTTCTCCTACTCTACAACCCAAGACTCATCTCTACACTTAGATAAGACTCAATTCTCCATCTATTACTTGATTCCTTACAACTTAGAGCCTCACTCTATTTATACAATCCCATTGTCAGCGAACCATTGGTATACCTCTAAAACTGACATTACATTAAAAAACTGAGGGTGGACAACCCTATGACTCATTTACAAGCTCGTGATCCTTGCCCACAAAACACGCAGTCTTTACATCGGATTTGGTCAAAATTTGGGCTTTAAGCCCCAAAACTTCCCTTGGGGGATCCCGCGCCCAACAAGCCCCCAACACAAACATCATGACTCACCCTCGAGTCACTCTGTCATGCAGAGATCTTCATGCAGAGACCTTCCAACACTGCCCGAACTACTGCAAGATCAGCAGCACACTGAGCAGCTACCTATTGTACCTCCTGCACGTGTTGTTCAGAGACTGCGGTATTTGAACTACTTCTTTGTACCTAGTTATAGTCCCACACCTCCTTTTAGTTGCCTGGAGCTCTAAGTCCATGCTTCAGTTGGCTAGTCAGATAGCTGGGCTACCCGTGTATGGCTTCAACCGACTGCCATTCACTTTTCCTTAGAAAGGTTCTCCATTTAACTTTACCAACTGCACCGCAGCTTCATCTATGACCTGCTTAATAACATACGGTCCCAGCCAATGCATTCTCAATTTTCCCGGCAGTTTATGAAACTTACTATCATATAGTAACACCAAATCATTCACCTTGAAGGTGTGTAACGTAATATGTCGATCATGATAGGAATTTTTGCGCTGGTTTTGTACTTGTTGGTGAAAGCCAACCATAAATGGTTCTTCCTCGAGTTCCTCCAACTACGCGGGTCTCTCCTCCAGGGCTTTGTAGTCCATCATACCTGTGAGCACTATTATGCGCGGACTAGGCACAATGTATTCCATCGGCATTACAACTTCCACTTCATAGACTAGCTGGAAATGTGTCTGCCCCATTAGTTTCTTGCATGTCATCCTATAAGACCATAATATTGTAGGTACATGCAGGTCCCAATCGCTTCGCTGCGCATTGCATACTTTGGTCAACAAAGTCTCTAGTACTTTGTTAAATGCTTCTACTATTTCGTTGGCTTGTGGGTGATACGGTATGCTTTTCTGATGATACACCTAAAACTCTTCTGTCAGCGCACTAATCATCTCGTTCAGAAAATGTGTACTGCGGTCACTCATCAAGATCTTCAAACATCCAAATCAACTCAATACATGTTCAAACACAAACTTTGCAGCCGTGGAAGCCATGCGATCTTTTACCAGTTGCGCTTTTGCCCAACTAGTCATGTACTCTATCGCAGTGATAATATATCTTGCACCCATTTTTCCTTGAGGTTTGATAGGTCCTACGAAGATGATCGCCCACTTTTCAAAGGGATGTAGTGCAATTTGTCGATTCAAAGGCATCTTGTCCCTCTACGATGGTTGACCTATTCTTTGGCATACATCACAAACCTTGCAGTGTGTTTTTGTATCCTGATGTAGGGTCGGCCACCACAACCTTATGTGGAGAATATTTTGCGATGTCGCTCTCCCTACATAATTTCCTCCTGCAACACCCCCATGAGCGTCTGTGAGGATATTTATTTGTTCAAATTTTGGTACATACGTTCGCAGTATCTCATCATTGCCCATATTATATAGGTTCCACGCAATGATAGAGAAATCCATCGCACGCACCACTACTTCCTTCTTCTTCTGGATGGAGTACTCTTTCAGCGCAGTTCGAGTCATAAGAAAGTGGATTATATCTTCAAAATGTCCATCCACTACATGCATAGCAAAGATCTATGTTTCAGGTAATACTTCCTCTAGATTACTAGGTTCCTCTCCTGTCTCAATTCGCGACAGGTGATTCGGTCCTGCGTTTAATCATCCAGGTTGCAAAACAACTTAATAATCATATTCCTAGAATAGTAAAAGCCATCTGCATATGTTCCCCCCCAACACAGGCTTATTGACCAAGTATTTCAACGCCGAATAGTCTGTATACATTTTGAAGTGTCCACCTAGCAAGTAGTGTCGATATTTCTGGAGTGCATACACCATAGCTAGTCCCTTGCATTCAGTGGTGGAATAGTTATTTTCTGTTTTAGACAATCTGTGACTCACAAACATGATAGGGTGGTCTAAGCCCTCTCGACCATCCTGTGTCAGTACCGCTCCCAGTGTTATACACGATGCACCAACATGGACATGAAACTCCTTGTCCCAGTTCTGGAAGATCAGGATCAGTGCAGTGACCATCTTTTCTTTCAATACATCCAAGATTTTCTTAAAGTCATCCTTCTAGTATAAAATGAAATTTTTTTCACCATGTTTTCCATCAGCGCGGTGATGTGGGCATAGATTTTGATGAACTTCCTGTAGTACCCCGTATGTCCCAGGGTAGCATGCAACTTTTTCACACTTCGCGGCACTTCCAAATTTATAATCATTGTAATCTTCATGGGATCTACCATCAATCCTTATCTGCAAACCACATGTCCCAACAGGTTCCCAAAAGGAATGAGGAATATACAATTCTTGAGGTTAAGTGCAATTTGGTATCTTTAGTAGGTATCCATCATCAAGCGTAGGCTAGCTACATGGTGCTTAACCATACCAAATACAGTTCAATCATCAAAATAAACCTCCAAGAACTTATGAATATATTCCTTGAATGTTGCAACCACCATGTGTGAGAGGATGGCTAGTGCATTCTTCAACCCAAATTCCATGACAGTGTATTGAAAGAAACCCCACTCAGTCGTGAAGGGTGCCTTGCTCCTATCCTTTGGCGTGATTCTAATCTGGTGGTACCCTGAAAACCCATCAGTGAAATAATATGCTTCCTACCCACTGACATTGTCCAACACCTCATCTGTGAACGAAGTTGGGAATGGATCATGCACACAAGCCTCATTGAATTTCCTAAGATCCACGTATATTCTTATTTCATCCTTCTGCTTCTTTTCTTTCCCCACAATTGGACTTACCCAATTGGATTCTTCCACTGGCTCAATAATTCCTGTTGTGAGCATTTTGTCTAGTTCTACGCAAACCTTCTCCTTGTATTTCGGATTTAAGTAGTAACACCTTTGTTTAACTGGCTTCGCGTCAGGCTTTAATCTGATCCTCATCATTCCTAAATCTCTGATGATTCCCCTAAACTCTATAAAATTGGTCAGGAATAAGTCCTGGTACTTGTGGAGTAACTCAGCGACCTTATCCACTGTTGCGTCGTCCCACTAGTCGCTGAGCATTGCAAACTTAGGTTCGGCCTCCATACCAATGTTCGCCTACCTTGTTTTTACTACTGTAATTATGTCAAGGTTCTCAAGCTATTGTTCTTGAACCTCGTGATGGCTGTCTGCTTCGGGAAAGTTAATTTTCTGCAGATCTTCATCTTCTTCTTCAGCACTTACATTATAACATTCTAGCGCGCAGCTCGGATGAGTAGCACATTAAAGCTGAATTGATTCTACCAGCTCCTGTGGTATGCTGAAGATAGCTGCTTTTACCTCTTGTACCGCTTCATCAATGTTGTCCCACCATCTATCCTCAAAACTAAAGGTCATCATGAACCCTTCACGTAGTTTATCCCATTAACCTGTCCATGGCGGAGCTCTATCTCTATATACCAATTCATGGGTATAACATTTAGGGTATGACATAACAGGTGCACCCACTTAGGTTGTGGCTTTTCTCCATAGACCTTCGTTCACTTGGCCAGGTGTGTGCGTGGATCATCCTGCCCATCATACTTGTTTGTTAGTCGCATATTATGCTTCCCAAAAAATGTGTGCATCATTCTCATACATTCATGCCACTCCTCAAAGCTCCCTTTGTGTGTAACTCACCACCTCGCGGGCGTAGCGTGCAATAAACAATTCAAGGCTTGGAGATGTTGCTTTTCTGGCACCTACCTTTCAAAATTATCTACGAAAGTATCTACCTCACTTAACCCATCATAAGTAGGTAGATCTCTTACTTCTGTCGATACACAGTGCAGCGATCTTGTCATCATATTACAGTTTAGCGTGGTTACCTCGTGTAACCAGTTCTTCCATCACTCTATCTCCTCATCAGAATCCTACGTACAGGAGCTTTCACACTCCTATGAGATCTATCCGTCTGCAGTGGGATTTACCCAATCTTGCTCTCACGCAATTATTTTTTAGATGCAGTCCAAATCGTCATCACTTTCATAGTCACGCATCGACTCTGTATAGTGCAATCCTTCTGTAGGGTCCAAAGGTATAACTACGCACATAGACTTCTTTCCAAAAATCATCTTGCGCTTCTTTAGATTAATCGCCCCGTTCATGTCAGTGGCCCAATCAATTTCTAAGGGCACGGGGTAGGGATTTCTGTCATCAACAATATCTATTACTTCAAATTCTGCTAGCGCACTCACTGCCTCAATATACACAGTGATTACCTACAATCGCCCCATAGGTATTATCTTCTGTTGGTTCATCATTCACAGCTAAATAGGAGACCATTGCAGTGTAGGCATCCCCATGCACTCCCATGTCTGCTTCGGCAGAATGTTCACATCTGATCCTGAATCCAAAATTACTTGGTCCATCTCATATTCTCCAATCTATGCATTTAACCTCATTTCTCTTCCCGTCCTCGTCATATGATTTCCAATCTTCCGGACTATGCACGATTCTCCTGGCACTGTCTGAGTGCATCTGTTAATGAGTTCCTGCAATCCTTTTATAGCCTTACTATCATGTAGTAGCTTCATCCATGTTTACAGGAACGGCGTAAGCATAGATGGGTCCATTTCCGGCTCTGGTATATCTTTGGTTCCTGAACTGGAGGCATCATCGAAGCTCTTCTTAACTTCCATGAAGGTTTCCTTAGTGCGCTCCAAATCAAACTCTGCTTCTTTCATCGGAGCCTTGTGGACACAAGTACTATCCTTGAGCTATTTTCCTTTATCATCTCCTATTGTGATTCCACTTTGGAGCACAATTTTCACATTTGAACCTTCCTCACGCAACTCAGACCTCATCATTTGTAGGTTCCGAGTCGAGGGAGGTGGTAGCACTCCCTTGTTGTGTATCCTAGCTATTAGTGTAGGACAATCTTCTATCTCATGATCAAACAATGTACAATACAAATATGATGGACACATCAAGTTCATACAATCATGGGCATAATGTCGTGGCCCTCCCCAATTGTAGCATATTAGCTGTCTGCGACCTCTTCCAGGTTCTCCTCCACCTCAACCTCATCTGCACCCCTGAAATCATGTTCGCGCCACACCTATGTTTGGGTCTAGGGTCCTTCTTTCAGCCTGAAACCTATAGGTGGGAGTTCTATCCATCATCAGCTCATAGCTTCTACAAGTGCTCTCATCGTGTCCAACTGATCTACAAAAATTACAAAACAATTGTTATGAATTTTGATTATACTTCTATAAAAAATGGCAGTTGTCCGTAGCATGCTTTCCACCTATTTGACAAATTGCGCACCACAAAGTAGGTGTCCTGCTAGGTCCTGCTTGTGCTTCTGGCCTTAACGGCATTGATCCTACTCCCGCGAGGTAAATCTAGAACACCGAGCAGTGGTCTCTATCATGACCCTGACCCTTGCCTTTCTCACACCATACCTCTTCGCATACCTCTAGTTGAGTTGTCCTATCTTGTTTTAGACTATGCATCTCAAGGCATAAGTTTCTCAACTGCGCGTGGATCTACTAAACTCCCAAGTTCAGATCCTACATCAATGTCTCATGCAGCCTCATCATGATTTCTAAGGCATATGCCTGAGTTGTTAACTTCTGCTGCAACGACGTGCTCCTCAGATGTGGCATTAGCAATGCTACAAACCATATTCAGTGTTGTCCATCCATCATATTCATATTGGCTTCGTGAATCGTACACTTCAACCTTTGATCCAATTCCGAAGGAGTTTTTCCTTGTAACATCATGATTTCTTTGAATCCAATGATCGACTGTGCTTCAGACTTCGACCTACTAAATTTTGTATTTAATGCAATTTGGATATCGATGATTCCCCATTCAGATTTTCATTAGAATGCTTAATATACAAGGTCAGTGCGTGGTCCTGCAGTGCACTAACTGGCGTCGCTTTCTTTATATTATCATCTGTAACTCCTTGTGCTTCCCATACGGCTCTTATCGCTAACCAAAACTAGTCTGGATCTCCATTTCCTACTCCCTTGAACACAGGAAACTTTATCGTGCTTGCCATATTGACTTGCAGCAGTGACGTAGGTGGTATGGGTGAAGATGGAGGTGAAGGTGGTGAAGATGGTGGCGGTGGTGTGCACGGAATTCTTTGCCTTATTAGATGGATTGCACTTTGTAGAGAGACTTTCGCAAGCTCTTTCTCATCCCCTAGTGGAGGTGAAATCAAAGGGTTATTCTCTGGTCCCTTACTTCCTTTGTTTCTATAGGTTTTTCCACTTCATGTAGCTCCGAACATTAAGGTAATTTCATAACCCTCTTTTCACACAATAGCATTTTAATCCAAGTATTCAGAGACTTTACGTACTTACCTCACGGTCCTTTGAGAAAGTGTCACTCTACTCACTATAGCTGACTGAAGTATCTACTGTGAAATCAGTAATGGACCCTCCTATAATCCGGTCGAGCCAGTGATCAACAATGTGCATGATCTTATCCTCCGATGCTTCCAATCTACGCACCAACGTTGAGGTCCACACAATAATATTGTCAAGGTTCCACCTTCCTTGGCTATCTGCTGTCTTTGCAATCCACTCATACAGCTCAGTAGGGAAAAATGTGAAAAAGATCTCGTAGATTTCTGTGTACAAGCAGTAATCTAACCACTCTTCTTTTGTCAGTCATGGATTCTTGTTCTCCTATGCTGTGAACTCATGAATCCTCTTATCCAACCAACCTTGAATTTCCTTCTTAGTTGGACTCCAATGATACGACATCAAACATCTCTATGCAGATTCTGGTCCTGGAAATGGAACCATTTGTTGGCTTGAGTGGGCCTTACCCAGGTTTAGAGTTAATTAGCCAAACAAATCCCTACACTACTAGCCCTTTTGGAAACATCCCACGGAGCACGGATTGAGGTGTCACCCGAAGTAGTATGGGGGAATGCTAGAACCAAGTTTTTGCACCCTTCAGATTTCCGAGGGGTCGATTTAGTCCAACTGTGAATACTTATCGCAGGTCACTTCACGTACTATCCTGACCTATGAGACCTTCATGGTCTGTTATAGCCTTCGTGCAACCCTAACCAGAGGCTAAGGAGCTTTCATGCTGCTAAGGCAACGATCTGCACTATTTCCCCACGTTATACCATGGATATTACTTATCTTCTTATAACTATTAGTTAACTTCACATAAATAGATACTTTATCCTATATTCACTTGATCAACACAATCATATATGTTCGTGCATCATATAAACAACAGAAATGTAATTCATACCCAATACATTCAATGCATAAAAAAGTAAATAAATACATAGGAATGGTATACTTATTCTCTTTATTAATGCTTCAATTAGTTATAGACTCAACCTACCCTACCCACTCAGCTACAGGGGTCTGCGCACTCAGCTGTGGACTACTAGGCCTCTACACAGTGAGCTGCAAAGCCTTCTCCTACTCTACGACCAAGAATCATCTCTACACTTAGATAATATTGAATTTTCCATCTATTACTTTCTTCCTTACAGCTCAGAGCCTTGCTCTATTTATAAAATCACATGGTCCGTGGACCATAACAAACCATGGGTAGATCTCTAAAGTCGACATTACATTACAAAAATGAGGGTGGACAACCCTATGACTCATTTACAAGCTCGCGTTCCGTGCCCAAAAAACGCAGAGTCTTTACATAGGATTTAGTCAAAATCTCTGCTTTAAGCCCCAAAACTTCCCTTGGGAGATCCCACACCCAACAATGCAAGAGAAAAGTGTGTTCATTAAACCAATAAAGGGTTCGCCATTGACTAGCAGGTGCCCCAGTGGTTTTCTTGTCTAGATTGACTATATCATTATGAACAAGAAAAAATGTAGTTGTATCTGGACTAATAACTCCATTGTTATGTGTATTCATCAAAGACCAATGTCTTGCAATACCATGCCTTCCCCCAGGAAACCTTCCAACAATAAAACCTTTAACCCAAAGCCTTCATATGGTCAACCCAACCACTAAGTCACGTTAATGGCTGGATGGAAGGTTGTTTACTAGGATGGTATTCCACCAAACAATTCCTTACACCATCCTATGATGGATCTAGAAACCCTCTTCACGAAGGCCTGTTCTTGAAAAGTTGATATTGATGGCAGCTGTGTCCTTAGAAGTTAGTAGGAAATTTAAAGCTGTTTGAGCTACAACTTCATGCCCCTTAACGTGTTTTCATTCTTTCCTCTGTGCCCATTCTTCTCCATATATTTACATATGTGGGTTGTCAAACCATGATGACATTGTTTAACATTATGTTGTGTCTTTAACTAAATATACTATGTATACTATCTATACTAACCTAAAGTTATAAAAACCAATTTCATTATCCTAACAATTCTCCAAACCTAAAATTTCTTTTTAAATAAAATAATTCACTTTTATAGTTTAAATATTCAATTAAATCACATAACATATAACATATTCTTTCTTCTATGCGACCACCTTATGGAATTTCCTTTGTAACATGTGGCGCAATTGTTGGTATAGCTCCCTGAGAAGTCTTACTTCAATTGATCATTTAGCCTTCATCACTCTACTTCTCAACTATATCGGCTAAATTGAATAGACATGCTTTGTCCAATAATGATTCTTAACAACAATGAATTGATATAGAGGACTATCTAGAGTTCCATGCGCCCCCTTTTAAGAGTAAAAGATTCAGGTGAGATGCGCCTCCCATCAAAGCCAAAGGCACTGCAATTTGTACTCAATACTAGTTATCAATCTCCCCGTGCCATGAAATTGCCTTTTCTACACTTCACAATTCTCACCACTGATTCTATTATTCCATCTTTCTATTGCTTCAACATCAATGTCACTGCAAGATCATTTACATAGAATAATTGTTATGCACCTCATTAACTCCTTCTTCCATGCTCTATTCTTCTTCTCTTGTCATACTTTTTCCACTGCCATTTCTTAAATAGTTGCTCTGTTCTTAAAACCATCAACAAGATTTGCTTACAGACTTTCTTTTAGGATCAATGAAATCTACTGCAGTGATGAAGGACCCTTACTAATTTCTTGCAAAGATTGCCATACCTCTAATGATAGCAATAAAGTCTAATGTTACTGCTGCACATAATCTAGGGTACACACCATTGTTTGTTGTTGTGTCAAGGGTTACTGTGCAATCATCATTGTCTTAACTATCATTGACACTTCACTATCACTGTTATAACACTATATAGTATGTCACTATGCTACATCTAATACATCATACCATCATAGCTTATTGTCAGATAGAAGGTTACTACAGTCACCCTCCTGAGTCACTGTCATGCTAATGTTTTTCTGCTACTGTAACAACTTGCAATATATATAAGATCAAATGTTCAAATTGTTGCACATTTTCAAAACATCTCCGAACATTGAATGCTATTACTCTACAAAATCTGCATTTCGGATAAGGTTTGTAACACTTTAAAGTTTCTCAAAATGTTTGCTCTAATGTGTGTCACAACAAAAACACTATCAAATCTTTGTCTTATATAAGAACAATGTTATTGCCATGTCACATACCTTCTAAAACATGTCTAAAAAGAAACTTTGTATGAGGGATTATCACATCAACATATGTAGTTGTCAGGTATTGTCTTTTTTGCTTATTAGGGTCAAGACTGCCATCAATATAAATCCTAGCAAGGCTTTTCTATGTTGCTTCTGTCTAATATAGATAAAATGATTGCAACGTGAGAACTATGAATAGTAGTTCTTTGTCTATTCATATTGTTGCATATTGAGGAAGCCCTTGACAAAATTACTATCTTCTCTGATTGTTACAATAATGACGCAGTAGTGAAGCCAACTTTAGCACAACATCCTGCTTGAATAACTTGCATATTGTAGAGTTTGAATGCTTTAGAAATTTATATTCTTTACAATCAACAATATGTATGCATAGACCTTGAAACATTTAGATTCAAACTTCAGAACTCTAAATCAACTATCTGAATTATTCATCCTTATAATAGTACTGGACCATAGATGACTGAATTGATGACCAACAAAGATTACAGATAGGTCTGTAATTCATGTTGTAAGCACAGAAGAATATCGATCTAAAAAGGAGTTGTAGACATCTTAGTAAAACAATTATTCGTAGATATTAAATAGGTCTAAAATATCCATATGCCCTTGCCCTAACCAGAGATGACTGAAGTGCTTCAAGGAGTTGTAAATTATTTTTGGGAAATGTTCAAATAGTCTGCAAGATAAAAGGATTTCTTTCACTAGTTCCTTCAAGAATCACTGGTGTAAGCTCTAAATACAAGTCAATCCAAAAGGAACTTCAAAACTCTCATGTCTTAACAACTCATCCTTGCCGATTGATTGAAGCCCTAAGAGGATCGAAATAGCTCCACACTTCACAAGATAGAAAATGCCCTAAAATTCAAGGATTAGAGTGATATTCCAAAGAGACGAGGGCTTATGCCACAAATCTAGAAGTTTCATCAACTATTCATGGAATTTCTTTTAGAGCCAAACTGACAGTCAACTCTCATACCACCAAACCTTAGAGATCACCAAAATTAGAAGAAAACCTTCATGCTTAGTAATAAAGCCCTAATGTGGACAAAATTATAATAGGTTTCCATTAATTTGGTCTTTAACAGCTTTTCAAACAAGACCAAATGGATTCTTAACAATCCTTACTATTCTGTGTTCATCAATTCATGTTAATCACAAGGACTGGAGTGTTGCTCGGAAATTATGTCGTGGGGAATTATTTGAGTTTTTCTTGGACAATTCTTTCATAGAACTCTTACTAGTTTTTGTAGCCCTACCTCTATTCAAGGAGGAATACAAAAACCACATTGTTTCGCAATGAAACTGCTGGCTATAAAGGAAATCCTTGTATAAAAGTTGATGTCCTTAAGAGGCCGAAAGTCTGCTCCTTGAAATTATGAAACCAAACCAGATGCCAAGAGATCGACAGGAAATGGACATAGACATAAAGAAGTTTTTTCAGATATATTATAGAGGCTTGAATTAATGCTCAAAACTTACATAGATCAAGACCCTTCCTGCCACAGATGGAAGATAAAATTACTCCACGTGCAGAGAGGGACGAAATTGTTTGCATGCAGATGACTAATTTCTTTCTTTGTTGCTTGGGCTCGCCCTCACCTGTGCTTTGATATCATTAACACTTCACTATCCATGAATTTTGGAACCTTCTAACCCAGTTTTATATTAATACCCATTAATATTTTATTTTTCCTATGTTTAGACTTAGGAACTTAATTAAAAATATTAATTATTTTAATATCACCTAAACCAGGTAGGATCTACCCAAACCATTTCTGGGTACTAGATATCTCATGTTCTTTAGCCTCCCCCCCATTTTCATGGCTAGAGAACATCTGATGCTAGCCCAAATCAACACCATCTTAGCGAGGACTGTGCTCTAGTAATACTCCTCACTGAGCATTACATTGATTATCCGACACCGGTACCTGTGTTGATGCTAGGCCTCCCCACCCAACATCCTCTACACGGCTATATCCTATACTACTGCCCATGACCCTACCACTTGCTATACTCAGGTTGTCCCAAAGCTCCTTAAGGGATACGGCCAAGGTAACCACAAACCAATCTTTGGACTGCAGGTTCTAGCCCACCTGCAATCAGAGAGGGCTCTCTCTTAATGATTTAGCTTTGTTGATGATGATTTTGGGCTAGTTATTGAGTTCAAGGGGTTTTTTTATGTTTTGGTGGGATGATTGATGTTTTCAATTAGGGAGGCATGCATAGTGTGAGAGGTTCAAACCATTGGGCATGGAGTCGTGGAGTAGGGTTGCTGGTGTGTTTTCTTGGTCACAAGAGGAATATAGAGTAGGATAGCTACTCATGAAACAATCTTTCAAGCTAAAAAGGATGAAGTGAAGGCTAAGGAATGAAAGGCAACTAAGAATCTTTCATTCAGCTTAACAGAGGGAAGGTGAGTGAACTATATCTAGGAGCAGTCAAGAATTCCTAAATAACATTCATACATGAATGAAACAGAGCAAATACGAGCCATGAGGAATTCATATTTATGCCTGAATCAGAAGAAAACATATAGAAGTCACAGAAACTGAGCATAGAGTGCAGCCACGCAAATTCTAAGCTAATATTTCTTTCTGTAACTTAGATGGTGATATATGTATGATATAAACATATGTGAATTGAAAACATAGGTAAGAAACACTTATTGGGCCATGTAGCAGTGCAAGAATTCTATATTTCACTCTTCAGCCATTAATAACACAACAGACAGTCCATCCTCCAAACTTTTCAACAGTCTTTGATTATAGAAATTCTCAAAAAACATACAGTGCGAGTCCAACATGAGGAATTATCAACCAACCAACCCCTTAAACAATGAATTAGGGTGGTTTATATAGAGAAAATATCAAAAAATATTTATTACAGTAGATCTTAAACAGATCTGAGGGAAATGAGTTTTTTAACCTAATCTTGTCTTGAAATTAATGCATAAAATATCTCCGTGCTGCGCTGGGGCAGCCGCCTTAAAAATGAGTCGAAAATCTGTCCTTATGGCTCTGTGTTGTTCATTTAGCCATAACTGTGCTTTGGGCTTTGATCCCCTGCTCTCGAGTGGTTTTGATGTGCATTAACTGTGATCTGAGAGCCTTAAATGGTTTCACCGCTTTCTTTGACTTTGCTTGGGGGGCTTTAATGTTCACCTGCTTCGATCTGATACTCTTTGTCGCTTCGCTGATACTCTTCAATTTAACCGAGGGTTCATCTTTACTCTGATACTCTTTAACACTTGAATCGGGCCACTTTCTCTCGACCTGATATGCTTGAAACTGTCAAATCACCCCTTTTCTGCCCTTTCAAGGCAAAAATGGCTGCTGCAAATGATTTCCGTGGCCTCTGGAATGCTACCGGCGCTGGCCGATTTGAATACGAACATAAATGAAGAAATCCTATCAAAACTGCGAATTTTCGGGCCTACTGGTAGCCGAGCAATATGAAGCCTTCCATTTTGGTCATTTTTTCTTAGCAATCGCGCATCGAAAACTGCCTCTGTTTTACATTCTGGGCTCTCTTTGCTGCGATTTTCACCCTTCGCGCCTTCTTTCAGTGATGACGTCAGCATGACGTCAGTATGACGCCAACAGTGGGTCCCAGTATGACAGTGACGTGGCAGGGTGATGTGGCAGTAGGGCAAGGATTAAATCGACGATTGACAATCGGCGGGGATAGGGGGAAATGGATTTTATATGTGTGAGGTGATGAGAGCGATCACCGATATCAGACAAAGCGATAAGGCATGCGGCTATGCGAAAATGGGAAATATTGCGGAAATGAGTGGATCACGATGCAATATGCTTTCGGGTGCGACAGTAATATCGCGTCGGCTGATGAGAGGGGGGATATATATACACGTACAAAAACATTGCAACTGTCGATTGCGAAATCGCATCGGCGAAATGATATCAGGGAGTTATAAAAGGGGGCCGATGAATGCATGCTGCGACCTTCGATAGCGATATTGCGTCGGAGGGGAGGAAAACTCATCGAAAGAGGAAACGCCCAATTGGAAGAGGGTTAATGCGATCGAAGGATGATTTATGTGATTGAAAAAGGTTTTTTTAAAGCTTTGGAAGGATTCGTGAGGCCTCGGAAGGGGTCCGATAACCAAAAAAAGATGGATTTCATGCCTTGGAAGGAGTCCAAAGACACTTTGAGGGAGTTTTTAAGAAGCAAAACTGAGGGTTCTTAATAAGTTTCAGGAAAACTTAGTAATTCCCAAGCATATTTATGGTTATATTTCAACCAGAGGAAGGGATAATTATATAGGGGAGTTATTAACATAGTTTTAGTAGGGGGAGGGGAGATAGATAGGGAGTTACATAATAAAGGTAGTATTTAATATGAAATGTGATGAGAGAGCGCTAAGTATGTAAATCTTAGGCTATTAAGGGGGAAAATGACTCATAGAGGATGTATGAACATTCCTTGAGTAAAGTAGATCTTTATAAACGCAAATGGTATGGAAAATGATGAAACTAAGAGGTATGAAGCAGATATTGACCTCTTTAAGGAAACTAGTGAGTGATTTGGGGAAAGAGGAAGAAGGGGAAGTTAGACATGCCTCGCTTGAGCTGCTCCAAGGGAAAATTGCCTTGCACTTGTGATCTGAAGTAAAATAACACTTTGAGATACAAAATTGATCACACTTATTCATTCTGCCACCTCAAAAAACTACTTACCCGGCCTACTTTCCTAACATTTTCTCTTCTTTTGGTTTGGGTGCACTTGAACTAGCATACCCAGATTTTCATTCTTTTCTTCTTGCTGTCCTCCTATCTACATCTACATTTATTTCATCCATGGGCTCAGATTAAGCTGTTGAGCACCCTTGTTTCTCTACATATCTACAAATCTACCAAGATTAAGCTATTTGGACAGATAATGATTCTCTATATTCTACAACATGAAATTGAAACCTAGGGAGACCAAGATTAGGCTGTTTGGCCCTCCCTTAACTGAAAACTCATCAAAAATGGATCGACTCATCAAAAATGGAACATAGCAGTGGCACTTAGACTAGCACACTCTCATGGACACTTCTTTGGCCTCTGTAGCAAATATGGAACGTTGCAGGATGCAAAGTATGACATATTTGGCATGTAAAAATGTCGATCATGAAAGATGAATACCTGTTGCAACAGGAGGCTAACACCACTACCACTTCTGCATTCGTACGATAGCTACCTCTACATCTGCGTTGTTGCTGGTCCATCCTCCCACCACTGCATCTACACCACAACCCCCTCTCACCATGTCGCATCGTGCTACTGCTAACTACTAATTCACTACAACTCAGTTACTAAGAAGTAAGTAATTGATCCTCCCAACTTCTGACATCCTTGTCAGGCTAGAAACACTCTTGATTATAAAGGGTGCTGATCAAAACTGATGTATTTCCCTTATTTTTGCTTTGACTAAGGGTGTTGATATGAAACCCAAAATGCTCCTCTGTTTTAATACTATTGACTAAATTTGGAAGCTTGATTGTAGCACTTCTAACTGAATTTGATTTGATATAACAGTGCTGCTTGGTTCCAAGCAATCAGATTGCTTATAAAAACATAAAAAGGGAAGCGCTGACATATATACAAACACTAAGATACAACTATATACACAGGGGCATTGTATCCATTAAAAGGGATCTCGATAATGTTTCAACATTCGGCCATTTATAGGACCATCTTCCACTGTGCTGCCATCTATAGATTTGAGAAAATACATGTTATTGCCTTGCACAACGCTGATAACAAATGGCCCTTTCCATAGAAAATCAAATTTTGCATGCCTTCCCTTGTCTTCTCTTCGTGAGTCCCACCTTAGGACTTTGTCACCAATGCACAAATCCTTAGCCTTGGTCCTTTTGTCAAATGCTTTCTTCAGCCTCTCTTGCCCAATTTGAGCTCTGTCATACACTTGCTCTTTGGTTTGCTGAAGATGAATGGTCTGATTTATTCTTCGTTGAATGTCATTTGGTTCTGCATGAATCTCTTGTAACAGATTCATAATGGAAATGCCCAAAGAAGATGGAAACCTGGCCTCCATGCCATACACTAGCTCATAAGGGCTCATCCCAATGTATCTCTTTGTTGAAAGTTTGTCTGCCCAAAGGGCATTTGTGAGCTTTTTATGCCAGTTCTTCTTGTTTTCTTCTAAGATCTTCTTGATAATATTAATCAGGCTCTTGTTGGATGATTCGGCCAAGCCATTACCTTGAGGGTAATAGGTTGTAGAGTGGCCTAAGGTGATATGAAATTTATGGCAAAAATTGATCATCTTTTTGGATTTGAAGGCATCAGCATTGTCAGTGATGATCTTCTTAGAGCAGCCAAATCTAGAAAGGATGTTGCGTTCGAGGAATTGGATAATGGTGGTGTCATTAGCTTGCCTACATGGGATGGCCTCAATCCACTTGGTGAAATAGTCTGTGGCTATTAGAATCCATTTGTGTTGGCCTGAGGAAGAGGGATGGATTTCTCCAATGAAGTCAAGACCCCATTGTTGAAAAGGCTTTTCGGTTGAGATGGGCTTAAGGGGCAAGGGCAACAACTTTCTTTTGCCCTCAAAGATTTGGCATTTGTGGCATGAGACAGCAAATTTTCTCACATCAGAAAACAAAGAGGGCAAATAGAAACCATCCCTTAAAATTTTATCAGCAGTGGACTTCCAATATAGATGTCCTCCACAGTCCCCTACATGGAATTCTTTCATGAAATTGTTAGTTTCATTCATGGTTAAACAATTAAGCAATATGCCTTCACGATTTTTCCAAAATAATGCACTGTCTAAGACACAAAACTTTAAAGCCTTCATTTTTAAAAATCTTTTCTTGGTTCTGGACAATCCTGGGGGAGCACACAGGTTTAACAATACAAAACAAATATCAGCATACCATGGGGATTGCAAGAAGGTTTCACTGATTTGTGGAGTCGCCAGCTCCTGTTCATTGTCCAGTTGGTTAATGTCTAGGGCTTGAAAATTTGTTTCGGACATAAGTTTGGCTAAACCTTGTCCCTTTATGAGCTTCGATGGCTTTATCTCAATGTCATACTCAAGGATATTAGCAATCCACTTGCCTCTTTTGCCTTCTAATCCATCTTGGGTTAGTATGTCTTTTACAATAGCTTTTGGCACATAAGCGATCACATGTGAGTATAAAATATAGATTCTGAAGTCTTTGATCACTTTGACAAGTGCATAGCCCTTCTTTTCCATGATTTGGTACTTCAGGGGTGCATCTCTTAAGGCTCGGCTGAAAAATGCAATTGGCTTTTCATCTCCTTGATCATCCTTTTGCAAAAGGACAAAAACTATGGTATTATTAGATGCAAATGAAAATATGATAAAGTCCCTATCAAATATAGGACTTGTGAGGACAGGGGCTTGGGTTAAGGCAGCTTTGATACTCTCAAATGCTTGCTTGGCTTCAAGAGACCACTTTACCTTGGCATCCTTCTTAAGCATGTTGTTTAGCATTCTTATTAGTTCAGCCAAGTTTGGGATGAATCTCCTTAAGAAATTGATCTTTCCAAGGAATGCTTGCAATTCTTTTATGCTTCTTGGATATGGGATTTGCAAAATGGCTTGTATCCTTTCCGGATCTATTCTAATACCATCTTTTGAGATGATATGGCCAAGTAGTTTTCCTTCTTCAATGCCAAAGAGAGACTTCTTAGGATTCAAGGAAATGCCATATTTCCTACATGCTATGAATATTTGCCTAAGGTGTTTAAGGTGCTCTTGATCAGATTTGGAGAAAGGGGTGAGGTCATCAAGGTAGACAACTAGGAAATCATCAATTTCCTTGGAAAATGCAATGTCCATTTCCCTTTGAAAGGTAGCACCTGCATTATTTAAGCCGAAAGGCATCTTCACATACTTAAATGTTCCCCACGATGTGGTAAAGGCTGTCTTGTCTTGGTCATCCGGGTGAACAAGTATTTTATTAAAACCTGAAAAGCCATCAAGCAGCGAAATTCTTGATGACCCCACTACTCTTTGTAGAATGTGATCCATTTTTGGCAATGGGTAGTGGTCTTTTAGGGAGACTTGGTGTAAGTTTCTTAGGTCCACACATAGCCTAATATCACCTGTCTTGTTTCTGGTGGGAACAAGATTTGACACCCATTCAGAAAATCTAATGGGTGCTATGATACCTGCTTCAAAAATCCTCTTGACTTCCTTCTCAACCAAGGGAAGGAGCATGGGATTGATTCTTCTAAGTTTTTGTTTGAAGGGCTTTTGGTTTGGTTTTAAGGGAATGGTGTGTTGGATCACTGAGGTGTCATAGGATTTCAAGTCCTCATAACTCCAAGAAAACACATCTTGAAACTCTTTGAACAAATCCACATACTTTGGTTTTTTATCAGGTGGCAGATTTTTGGACAATTTAATCATTTTGGGATTCTCTGTTGTCCCAATGTTGTGTTCTTCTATAGCAGCTTTTAAGGGCGGCATTTTTGGCTTTTTGGGGACATCATTAGCATCAAACATGTCTTCTAATGGAGTGAGGCCAGCAGGGAGAAAGTTATCCTTTAGATCAATGATCTCGGCCTCTGTTTTGGCTATTTCCTCCAAATGCATTTGTTTCAGCTCTTCTATGTTTGCATTGTCAAAAACAGTTGGGTTTAGGATTTGTTTGGTTGTTACAGCTGTTACAGCCTGCTGATTTTCATTTGTTTGCTGTTGGGAGTCGTTCATGGCATCCATGTCAATGTTTATATTTGAAAACTCATGCTTAAGAGTAAGGAAATTGTTAGTTTGTTCATCGCTTTCAAACACTTGCCAATATTTAACGTTATTTGGGACAACAGGCCTATGTTTTATTTCAGCAGTGAAATGGTGATTTGGCTCAAAGGGAAGCTTGCATGTGCTAGCAAAGGTGGCTAGACTGTGAGCATGAATGTTATGATTTCTTGAAATCTTGGCAAGCTTGGATTCAGAGAATGCATTGAGTATATTAGTGGCAGCTGTCCTATAGGCCCTCATTCTATTGTCATTAGTAACAAAGTTACCTTTCATTTGTTGGATTACTAGGTCGGAGTCACCTAGAATAGACACTTTGGCAGCTCCTAAAGCTTTGAGCAGCTTAAGGCCTAAGAGGAGTGCCTCATACTCGGCCATGTTGTTGGTGCATTTGAAATTCAGTCTATATGCATGACCTTGTGCATGATTGTTATGTGTGTTGTGGATCCATATTCCAGCCCCTGCTCCTAACTTATTAACTGAACCATCAAACTCTAAATACCATGTGATTTCTTGCTTGTGGTTAGTATTAAGAGTTTCAGTCATTTTAGGATTGGGTGGACCTGAGTCTTGTGTTTCGGGAGGTTCTTCTTGTGTGCTGGTTGCATTGGCTGTTGTGACAGTCTCATGTATATGTGCAACTGATTCTTCATTGATGTGTGCTTGTTTTTCTAGAGCCAAAGGCTTGACATTAGTTAAAGGGCAGCTATCATCATTAAACAAAATAAACGAATCCATATCAGTATGGATTGAGTAGATGGGGAATTTTTGTGGCTTATCCTCGCTACTCACCATATATTTCATGAGTGTTTCTGTATATAGTCTTTTTGGTTGCCCAAAGACTGATATAGTGGCATAAGAGAGGTCTAATTGGAGGGATCCTTGGATTTTTTCTCCCCAAGATCTTGATAGGAGCATGCCATACTTTGGTGGAATGTCAGCAACCACCACATCCATAAGGATTGTCTTGTTAGGATATTGGACTAAGGAGACACACAAGTATTTGATTAGTCCTAAACACTTGACTTGACTTGAGTGAAAGGAGAATAAATCTTTGTATGGCCTAGTTATGTCAAGGTTTAGTCTTTCCATTACCGCTCTGGGCATAAGATTGTGTGATGCACCTGAGTCAAACATTGCATTATGTAAAATTTTGTCATGGATATGCAAACTGATATAAAATGGCAAAACTACTCCATTGACTTTTGGGCCGAAGAGCAGCTCTGGGGTATCATCTAAAAAATTTACATCATCCTTAACCTTAGGCATTTGTAGCGATCTTTGTATTTGCTGCCTATAAACATCATGCTTGGCAAGTTCTGAGAGGGGGATGGATATCTTAAGTTTTCCAATATCTGCCTCTAAATTAAATGACTTTTCCAGTGGAGTCTTGGTGTTGATGATGGAAGATTTTTCTTTTTCATTTGAATTATTAGCAATTTGCTCTTGTTGGCCAGGGTTATGGAGAGTGATCACTTGCGTTTTCCAGTTATGGGCAGGCTTTTTGGAACATTGTGCGTATTTTACTTTGAGAAAAAAGGCATGATAGGCTACTTTTTAGAAGGTTGTTTGATAGTTATATCATCTATGGTTAGGTGCTGTGGGTTTGGGACAGATTGTTCAACGTGTTCTGTTATAGCAGCCTTGCCTTTGATTTTATCGGGCTGTTGTTTTTCCTTCAGTTTGATGGGCTTGGGTACATCAAACATTCTGATTCTTAGCTTATATTGCTTGTTTAGCTCATAAACGGCTGGGTCGTAGGCATGTTCAAAGTTGAAAGACTCTTGGGTTTGGGTTTGGAATTGATGCATATTATCGTTATTTTGGTCTTCTTTAGTTAAGAAGACATGTTGCTCGTTCTTCAAACCCATTCGGTTTATATGAGTGTCTTCTATGGGCTCATTCGCTGTTGATGTCTCAGCATAATTTTCTAGAAAAGGAGGCCTTATTTCATGGTCTGGGCTCACTCTTCCAGCGTTTGGGTTTTGATTCCTTCTGAAGTTCGGGTTCCTAACAGCGTTGGTTTGCTGCCCGTCCCATGATGATTTTTTCTCAACGTTGTCCACTGTGTCTACCAGCCTATGCATGTCATTGATAAGGGCATCCAGCTTTTGGTCTATGGCTGAGGGTTCTTCCTTAAAGGTTGTTCTCTTCTCTATTCTGGCTATGTTTCTTTTGGCAATTAAATTTGCCTCCATAGTGACAGCCACATTTTTCATTTCGGCAAGGCTGTTAGGGGCTCTTTCTTTTAACTGATAGGCCATATCTGGGTCGAATCCATCAGGGAATTTATACAAGGCAAGGTCAGGTGGAGGTGTTCAGTTCTGTGGTATTGCATTATATACATTATTGAATCTTACACAATGGTCCAAAACAGTCTCTTGAGGGCCTCTTTTAATTGTATTGTATTCGGCTAGTATGTGCAAGGGGTCTTTCTTTTTGTCCCATCTACTGGTAAATGACTGGTATAAGGCTTCTGGGTCTACTATGGAATTAGCTGGGAGTGCTCTAAACCAAGTACTTACATCGCCTGTCAATCTTTGGACAAAAATCTTCATTCTCACCCCATCATCGTCAATCTCATAGCTTTCAAAGTAATCCTGCATTTTCTTTGTATGTTGAAGGGCTGTGCAGGCACTTGTGCCATCAAAATAAGTTATTTTAGTCTGGTAATATTGAGGCATAGCCCCGAGATTAGCAGGCAGCTGTAAGGGTGCATATCTATTAGCGATATTTACAAGGATAAGTGGAACGACTGAAATAGCTGGGACAACTGTAATAATAGTGGTGGTTGAGGTAGTCTGCACAGTGAATGGAGGTGTGGCAGAGGTGCTTGGAGAAGTGGATGATGAGCAAGGAGAAGTGGGGTTTGAACGAAACAAAACTTTAACCGGGGTTGGAAAACAGCTCGGCTGAACTATTTTAGGACTGGAATCAGCAAGCTCTCCTTGTTTTTGCTTGCTGAGGTTTCTAGAGATTAGATTGGGATTTTCAAAAACAGCGGGTGGATTTGGGTCTAGGTTTTACCTGGTATTATGTGTTTTCTTCTTGGGAGCCAGCTTCTAGCTTGTTTTTTGGGGATTTTTCTAAAAATATATGGGTTAGAAAGAAACTTTTGAAGGTCAGATTCTTCCTCAATGGAGCTTTAGACTTGATTTGTGAGATTATCTGAGGATGTCCCCAGTGGAGTCGCCAATGATGTTATACTCAGGTTGTCCCAAAGCTCCTTAAGGGATACGGCTGAGGTAACCACAAACCAATCTTCAGACTGCAGGTTCTAGCCCACCTGCAACCAGAGAGGGCTCTCTCTTAATGATTTAGCTTTGTTGATGATGATTTTGGGCTAGTTATTGAGTTCAAGGGGTTTTGTTTAAGTTTTGGTGGGATGATTGATGATTTCAAGTAGGGAGGCATGCATAGTGTGAGAGGTTCAAACCATTGGGCATGGAGTCGTGGAGTAGGGCTACTGGTGCGTTTTCTTGGTCACAAGAGGAATATAGAGTAGGATAGCTACTCATGAAACAATCATTGAAGCTAAAAAGGATGAAGTGAAGGCTAGGGAATGAAAGGCAACTAAGAATCTTTCATTCAGCTTAACAGAGGGAAGGTGAGTGAACTATATCTAGGAGTAGTCAAGAATTCCTAAATAACATTCATACATGAATGAAACAGAGCAAATACAAGCCACGAGGAATTCATATTTATGCCTGAATCTGAAGAAAACATATAGAAGTCATAGAAACTAAGCATAGAGTGCAGCCACGCAAATTCTAAGCTAATCTTTCTTTCTATAACTTAGATGGTGATATATGTATGATATAAACATATGTGAATTGAAAACATAGGTAAGAAACACTTATTGGGCCATGTAGCAGTGCAAGAATTCTATATTTCACTCTTCAGCCATTAATAACACAACAGATAGTCCATCCTCCAAACTTTTCAGTAGTCTTTGATTATAGAAATTCTCAAAAAACAGACAGTGCGAGTCCATCATGAGGAATTATCAACCAACCAACCCCTTAAAAAATGAATTAGGGTGGTTTATATATAGAAAATATCCAAGAATATTTATTACAGCAGATCTTAAACAGATATGAGATAAATGGGTTTTTCAACCTAATCTTGTCTTGAAATTAATGCATAAAATATCTCCGTGTTGCGCTGGGGCAGCCGCCTTAAAAATGAGTCGAAAATCTGTCCTTATGGCTCTGTGCTATTCATTTAGCCATAACTGTGCTTTGGGATTTGATCCCCTGCTCTCGAAGTGGTTTTGATGTGCATTAACTGTGATCTGAGAGCCTTAAATGGTTTCACCGCTTTCTTTTACTTTTCTTGGGGGGCTTTAATGTTCACCTACTTCGATTTGATACTCTTTGCCACTTCGCTAATACTCTTCAATTTAATCGAGGCTTCATCTTTCCTTTGATACTCTTTAACACTTGAATCGGGCCACTTTCTCTCGACCTGATATGCTTGAAACTGTCAAATCGCCCCTTTTTTGCCCTTTCAAGGCAAAAATGGTTGCTGCAAATGATTTCCGTGGCCTCTGGAATGCTACCGACACTGGCCGATTTGAATACGATCATAAATGAAGAAATCCTGTCAAAATTGCAAATTTTCGGGCCTGCTGGTAGCCAAGCGATATGAAGCCTTCCATTTTGGTCATTTTTTCTTAGCAATCGCGCATCGAAAACTCCCTCTATTTTACATTTTGGGCTCTCTTTCCTGCGATTTTCGCCCTTCGCGCCTTCTTTCAATGATGACGTCAGCATGACATCAGTATGACACCAGCAGTGGGTCCTAGTACGGCAGTGACGTGGCAGGGTGATGTGGCAGTACGGCAGGGATTAAATCGGTGATCGGCAATCGGCGGGGACAGGGGGCAATGGCTTTTATATGTGCGAGGTGATGAGAGCGATCGCCGATATCGAACAAAGAGATAAGGCATGCGGCTGTGTGAAAATGGGAAATATTGCGGAAATGAGTGGATCGCGATGCGATATGCTTTCGGGTGCGACAATAATATCACGTCAGCAGATGAGAGGAGGGATATATATACAGGTACAAAAACATTGCAACTACCGATCGCGAAATTGCATCGACGAAATGATATCGGGGAGTTATAAAAGGGGGTCGATGAATGCATGCTGTGCCCTCCAACAGCGATATCGTGTCGGAGGGGAGGAAAACTCTTCGGAAGAGGAAACACCCAATTGGAAGAGGGTTAATGTGATCGGAGGGATTTATGTGATCGAAAAAGGTTTTTTTAAAGCTTTGGAAGGATTCTTGAGGCCTCGGAAGGGGTCTGATAACCAAAAAAAGATGGATTTCATGCCTTGGAAGGAGTCCAAAGACACTTTGAGGGAGTTTTTAAGAAGCAAAACTGAGGGTTCTTACTAAGTTTCAGGCAAACTTAGTAATTCCCAAGCATATTTATGGTTATATTTCAACCAGAGGAAGGGATAAGTATATAGGGGAGTTATTAACATAGTTTTAGTAGGGGGAGGGGAGATAGATAGGGAGTTACATAATAAAGTTAGTAGTTAATATGAAATGTGATGAGAGAGCGCTAAGTATGTAAATCTTAGGCTATTAAGGGGGAAAATGACTCATAGAGGAAGTATGAACATTCCTTGAGTAAAGTAGATCTTTACCAAGGCAAATGGTATGGAAAATGATGAAACTAAGAGGTATCAAGCAGATCTTGACCTCTTTAGGGAAATTAGTGAGTGATTTGGGGAAAGAGGAAGAAGGGGAAGTTAGACATGCCTCGCTTGAGCTGCTCCAAGAGAAAATTGCCTTGCACTTGTGATCTGAAGTAAAATAACACTTTGAGATACAAAATTGATCACACTTATTCATTCTGCAACCTCAAAAAACTACTTACCTAGCCTACTTTCCTAACATTTTCTCTTCTTTTGGTTTGGGTGCACTTGAAATAGCATACCCAGCTTTTCATTCTTTTCTTCTTGTTGTCCTCCTATCTACATCTACACTTATTTCATCCAAGGGCTCAGATTAAGCTGTTGAGCACCCTTGTTTCTCTACCTATCTACAAATCTGCCAAGATTAAGCTATTTGGATAGATAATGATTCTCTATATTCTACAACATGAAATTGAAACCTATGGAGACCAAGATTAGGCTGTTGGCCCTCCCTTAACTGAAAACTCATAAAAAATGGATCGAATCATCAAAAATGGAACATAGCAGTGGCACTTAGACTAGCACACTCTCATGGAAACTTCTTTGGCCTCTGTAGCAAATATGGAACATTGCAGCATGCAAAGTATGACATATTTGTGATGTAAAAATGTCGATCATGAAAGATGAATACCTATTGCAACAGGAGGCTAACACCACTACCACTTCTGCATTCATACGATAGATACCTCTACATCTGCGTTGTTGTTGGTTCATCATCCCACCACTGCATCTACACCACAACCCCCTCTCACCATGTCGCATCGTGCTACTGCTAACTACTAATTCACTGCAACTCAGTTACTAAGAAGTAACTAATTGATCCTCCCAACTTTTGACATCCTTGTCAAGCTAGAAACACTCTTGATTATAAAGCTCACTCTATCGCTAACAGGTGCTCCCTCTGCTAACCTTTGCACTGTTGCAACAACTCCCTACATCTCGCACCGTTGCACACCTCTCTATGCCATCCTAGGCTAGAAACCCTCTCCTGCCTCACGCACTATTGCAGACTACTATACTCGTGTTTCCCATGGACTTCTGCACTGTAGCACTCTCTGTCACTTCATCCGCATCCGTCTCTACCCATATCCTCCAGTATTTTGACTCTCTCTTCAGGGCTCCCATAGCAAGGTATAATCCAAGAGGTTAGGTACCTCAAGGATCCTACCCCTCATCACCTGTAGTCCTCTTGACTACATTTAGATGTCTCCCCACCTCTTCTCTAGAGGTACATGAGCACTCTGTGTAGTCCTTATCATGCCCTAGAACACTACAACATGAGCACTAGTGCATTAACTATGCTAAAAGGTAACTTTCTTGTTAATTTGACCATGAATATCACTTTTACAAAGAAATATTTCTTAGCTCTGTTGATGTTAGTAGTTCGATAAGAAGATTTCGACAGTCTCTTCACTGAATTTCTTCAAAATTTTATATTTATTATTTTTGACAAAAAATTGCTAACATTTTACCCTGGCCGAGTAAGGATTCTTTAGATAACCTTCTATCTTGATTCCTTTTTGTTCCATCTAATGTTGGCAAAGTGTCATGAATTTACATTCAACAATGTAAGAATCTATTCTTCTCTAGAAACAATCAAGCCAACTCTTTCATTGTGCAAGTTACCTACCAGTTCTTGACATATTCTTTGAAATTTCTATGCTAAAGGTGTTGGATTTAGGTAAGTGATGCAGAATGCACACCTACAGTTCTATTGTTCACCTATTAGATAGTGGAAATTATAGGAAAGCTTGAAAGGGTTGGTAATGATTGTTCCAACCATACTCTTATTGGCCTCCAATACATATATTCATAACACATACCTACAATACTATTGTTCACCTATTCGGTTAGTGCATATTGTAGGAAAATTGTTAAATGTTGGACTTCACTATCTCAAGTTCACACACTAGCACTAAAGATGCAATGTATTGTGTACATCCTTAGATATGTTTGATATTTCAAGCTAACTGTTTAAATAAATGCATGTATAAAACTTCTATATTAGCAAAACAACCATCAATATTTTTCTCTAGCATTTTGGGCTGAATTCACAATAGTATGCTAAAAAGTGTCCTTTCAATGTCTAGAAATTAGGATATATAAATGTGATATATATACTCTACATCTTTGGGTTATCTCATTTTTAAATATGATCTTTTTAAGGCTACATGTTAACTATGAAGTTTGAACTTTGAAGAAATTCCTGAATGGACTTCTTAAATACTCGAATGAATGGACTTTGTAAGGCAGTGGTACCATAAATACTGTTATTCCAAAGATTTGACTTCCATATTTTCAAAAAATACAATGTCCTCAATAAATAATTATATCTATAGATACTTATGTTTATGATAATATATGTGTCAGAGACGTTCCTTTATGTTTTACTATAATCTTGATGCTGACAAGCTTTAGCTGACTTTTTTCATCAATTGTTCATAGAATATGCAAAAGATTTCACTGTCAAAATGTGGAAAAAATTACATTTATCCTGATTTATTTTTTTGTTGTTCATGACAAGATAATCAAGTTGCAGTAATGAGCTATCCTACAGTCTATTTCAATTTGTGGATATTTTTTATTCCTCCCATTTTTTTACAAGGATGTAGATTTCATTTTTATGTTGATGGTTTTTGCATTTATCTTATCTAGCCCCAAATGTTGGTAATGGAGCAGTTCTTGAAAACTAGTCGTGGACACAGACAATTAAAGGTTAATGTCACAATACCACTTCCACCTGGTATGGGAAAAATCTTAATGGTAAGTGACATAAAGATGAGTTGTTTAATGATAGGGTTGAAAGGGAAACCTCATGTCTTTTAAGTCATTTATTTACGTTTCTTAGCTATAAGTCAACTATTTTTGAGCTTTACCAGATCAATTATTTCACTAATCCAATATACATGGCTTGTATTTCTCACCCTATGTTAGTTACTTGACATGGTTGATATAACGTTCAATTCTAGGCCACTTTTATTTTAAGTCAGAGATTTTGTTCATTAGAAGAATGTTCATATTTTGATTTTTTTACTTGGAGATTTACTTTAAAAAGTTTTGTGAATTCCACGTAGATGTTATTTTTTTAGGGTGATCTCTTTGCAACAGTAAGGTCAGATGAGTCCTAGAACATAGGTATACAAAAAGCACATCTTTGGCCTTTGTTGTGTATCTATTATTCTTTATATCATTGATGGATGGTTATTAATGATGTAAAACTGAGGATGGGAAGGTACTGCCAATTCTCTTGTCAAAAAAATATAAAATGGAGTGGTAGAATTGTGTTTTAAAGGGTGAGCCAGAAATCAGTACTTGAAAGGCATAACTTGAGAATGTTAAGTTATCTGATCTGGATCTAGAGACACAATAGACCGTGGAAAAAAAATGATGGTATTGATGAGTCTTCCCAGGAAAAAAGGTCTAACTGTTAGACCACTACCCAAAATTCAGTTATCTGCAATGGAAATAGTGACTCTAGCTTTATTTGTATGAATAGTGACTTTGGCCATTGTCCTATTCATTTCCTATGAATGATTTTGATTTTCAAATTCCAACTAGTTTGTTGTAAATTAATTAAAGCTTTGATGACACAATTATAGTTTTCCAAGCTCTTTTCAAATCTATCTTCTTGAGCAAATTTATATTTTTACTTTAGGTACTATAGATTGCTACTGCGTGACATATTCTATGATATAATTGCCTGGATAAATAGACATAAATGTTGTACAACATAATCTTTTTTAAATCTAAATAAATAGTATATCCATTAACAAAGTTTATTAATTAAGAACATCTTTTATACTTCTTTGCTAAGTTATGATTATATTTCGGTAGGGGATTTTTGGAATGCTAACATTATGTTGTCTCCTTGGTTTCTGTCAAGTAACAATGGTTAATAAGGAATGTGTTCTTGAGATGCAGACACACATCTTATTCTACTGTTGACAGGAAACTCCATGATTTTCAGGCATGGCAACAAAAATGCAGATGTGAGTGGGATATCCAAAGTTCGTGTTCGATGAATTTAATACTAGTGATGATTTTAATTCCTTGTGAGATAAAGAATGTCACTAGTCAAATTCAAATATGGAAGTAGCTCAAGAATGAGGGTGAAGCTATTGATTTCTTTCCAAGTCAATTTCTTTTATTTGTTGGTTGTTGTCATGTTTTGAGTGCGGACTTGTGAAATTCCAAATTGCATGTTGTTTATGTAAAGGGGATATATATATCTATATCTATATCTATATATATATATATATATATATATATATATATATATATATATATATATATATATATATATTGTCATATGTCGTTCATGGTTTCTGGAGATCCATGTTACATTTGCACAAAAGTTTAGATATCATTCAGATATTTAAACACCAAATAACAACAACATTGAGATTTTTCTTTCACTCAACCTATAACATATTGCATATGTCTTCATCAATGTTCTTCTTCCATATGCTATCCACTTATGACATTTCCTTTGCAATATTTGGTGCATTTACTAGTTATACTTCATTTATAGATTATAAATGTCTTGAGAGTTTCAATTCTAATTGAGTATTCAACTGAACATATTGATTCTCTTATACATAATTATTTTTCCCTCCGCCCACTTTTCATAACTTCCATAACCATTAGGTAGGGCCCTGCAACTTTGATATTTCTTTTCTTGTTTAGTAAAATATTGTTGAGACTTTAATATATTGAAAGCTGTAGAATTTAGAATTTGTGAAGATTCAACATCTAATTCTTTAAAGGGTGCTAGCTCAATGGAATAGCACCTTCTTTACAAGAATAAGGTTGGTGGTTCAATTCCATCATGCCCTAACATCCATATGGAATGGCGACAATTAATTGTTGGTGAAGGAGGCTCTTTTGACCATCACCAATGAGCTTTGGTGACATTTTTCCACCCTCACCAAAATATGAAATGGTGACAGTCAACGAACACCACCATATATACACATCAATAGTGACAAACCTCAAAGGTATGTAACCATAAATCATTGTTGTTGATATGAAATGGTGACAGTCGATGTCCATCATTATAATAATTATTCATGATGGACCTTTATTGTCACCACAACACCTATACTTTTGGCACTGAGCCTTTTGGTGACAGTTAATGAACGTCACCATATATATGCAGGAATAGTGACGACCATGAAAGATCCATCAAAATAAATCCTTGTTGTTCATATGAAATGGTGATGGTCACTATCTGTCATTATAATCAATATTCGTAACGGACCTTGAATTTCACCATAACACCTATACTTTCGGCGACACCACCTTTGGTGACATTCAGATTTTGGTGATGGAGGCTATGGTCCATCACCATTCCTCATATGAAATGGTGACAGTTGCTATCCATCATTATAAATCATTATTGGTGACGGACTTTGAATGTCACTGCAACACCTATACTTTTGATGATGCCACCTTTGGTGACGTTTATTTTTTGTTGACGAAGGCTATGGCCCGTCACCATTGCTCATATGAAATGGTGACGGTCGCTATCCATCATTATAAATAATTATTGGTGATGGATTTTGAATGTCACTTCAACACCTATACTTTTGGCGACACCACCTTTGGTGAAGTTTATTTTTTGGTGAAGAAGGCTCTTTTGATCGTCATTAATGAGCTTATGGTGAAATATTTTTCCCCTCGCCAATGTCCTTTTTTCTTGTAGTGTGTCCTCGAATTTTCCAATCTATGAAGATACAAAGTTGTATCTAGACAAGGAAACCAAACTCAAAAGGAAAGAGGTGAATGAAACATTCACAGGTACTTTTGGGGAAGACCTTGAAGATCGTCAGGTGTACATGAACGTTCATAAGTATGTCATGTACCAGATTGGATGTAGATACCCTGCAATCCCATACATGGACATGATTTACCAGATCGTTTCTCACACTGACCCCAAGATGATGACCTTGAGTAATGTCAGTGGGATGAAGCTTGCAACCTTTTGGGCACGAGATTATAATGAGATGTATCAGATGACCAAGCCCATGACTGTGATGACTCCATATTCAGCTTCCCCAACAACAGAGCTCACTCCAAAGACATTATGAAGGTTTGGGTAAAGGAGCCAGCTCACATCAAGATGACACCCAACCAGATCTATAAGACAAAGATATTGAGGAAGGCATACCAATACTTGGTCATATTCACACGTCTACTAAGTGGCCAAGCAAGCACTAAAACCATTCCTCAGAGTTGGGTGATTGCATTGGATCAGCTGGCTAGAGAAGGAAGACCATGCAACTGGTCCAGCATACTAGCTCACCAGCTGAAGGAGCAAGTCACGAAGGCTCAATAGTCACCTGAGGGTATGAATGCAAAGATTTATATGTCCACTTACATTCTAGATGCAGTTTGTGCCCAACATGAGTTCCTAGGCTTGGAGTGGGCATGGTCACTACTGGAGACTGTTGTGAACATGTATTTCAAGATGTTGTCTGAATGCAGCTTCAAAGGAGTTATCATACGAATGTTTGACCATTTTATCACCCCAATATATCGGTTTATATTCAAACAAGATCCACCCTGCATGTCAGAGGAAGTGATGAAGGCATTGCTAGGCATTGCAGATTGGTATGCCTCACTGTCCAGCATGTTCATCTGAGCATTCAATGTGGACAAGTCTCCACATGTTCTACCAAAGATTGCCTTGGACATGCTTGTCATGCAAGAAGTAGTGTACCACATCTCAGTAGGATTAGCAGCTAGACTGCAGCGGAAGAATAAATCACCTTCACCCACTCTTCTGTTGCAGACTGGGTAATATGAGACCCAGAGTATCAAGCAAGCGAATATCAAAGAAAAATAGATGAGGAAGTATCCTTTTGGCCTCTGCAGCTTCAACCCGTATGACCCAGATGGAACTGTGAAGGGTCACTACACAAGAGTTCAGTTCAACTGGATCGATGGGGCATGTCATTGGGTTGAGCAGGACTCATGGAGGTACTACTACAATTCCTCTAGACCCAATGACCAGGTCGGCTTCGTCATAGAGTGGTTAGCAAAGTAGCATGAAGTAAAACCATGGAGAGAACCAGTAGTTTTAGCAGCTATTGTGGAGGTAAATCCTCTCTGCGGATAGAGACAATCCCTACTAGCCCAGACCGGGTCTAGCAACAATCACACAATGCTATCACGTAAGTTCCTAATTGCAAATAAAAAATGGATGGTGAGAACCTACTTGGATTCCAACGCTAGTGTTCGTAAAAGAGATGTCGCCCTTGTTCCTTTGCCTTGACCGGTCACGATCCCCACGATCTCCATGATTGGACACCTGCACATGCAAAGAACAACATGAATACAAGCATAAAATCTAGTAGATGCAATTATATATCAGTCAGAAATGATATAGCTCAACATCAAACATAAGACAATGAGAGTGGAACCATAATGATAGTCATCTATTATTAATAAATAACAAAGAAGAATACAAACATTTTTCTGACGTCAAATCCTCCTTTGGCTGGGTAGTCAGCTACACAAGTCTTGCAAAGCTTGTTGGGATGAGAACAATCCTCTCTCTCTTTGGGTGACAAGAATCTCCTTACTTAGATTTGGCCTTATGGGTGCAAAGAAGGCTCTTGCAGCTTCAAACTCTCTATCACTATGCTGGAATTACTGACTAGAACTACTGTAACTAGCTTGCTCAAGGCATAGAGACAAGCTTTTATAGATAGAGAGGAAAGAGATAGGATCAACCACATTATTCATGGGATTGGCTTTATCACTTAGAAACTTCCATGAAAGGTGGAAAACCACTTTCCCTTCTATGGAGATTCGAAGCCAAACCACCCTAGCTCAACATAGATTTAGTTGGTGAATGGGTTGAAGAGAACCTTCGGGAGCTTGTTGGTTGAAAACTTTACTCAATTCGGTTGGCGCGAGTGCGACTCTGGGACAGAGCGCCAATGGCGCGCCCTTTTTAGAGGATTTCCCTCATTGGCGCGGGCAGTGAACTGTGGACCCGCGCTAATGCAAAAAGAGCTATTTTCATGGGTATTTTGCAGGAGATGTCTTCAGGGCACATAAAGATCATACTTGGAGGAATATGATGCAAGTGGTTTCAGGTCATGTCACTTTTCACAGGTCCCGGAATGAGTCCTCCAGTGTGCGGGTGAGGGGTAATAGGGACGATGACAAACGGTGATAAATTACTGTGTAACAGCAGCAGTAGTAGAGGCAGCAGAGGCAAGCATACCTATGCATGAAAAAAGGAAGACGAAGATTGTCGACAGCATGGAGGAGGATAAAAGATGCAAGTTTTGAGAAGATCCACTTGTGGAACAAGCAGCTATGGCTATTCAAGTGAAGAGGCAGTAGCATGAAAAGAGAATCGCGTGAAGACAGAGGGATAAGAAGAGAATGGAAGAAGCAGAGAAGGAGTTGTGTGACCTAAGGGAGAAACTCTAGAAAGAACAATAGTTATGCCAATAGGAGCAGGAAGCACAACAGAAGAAGATTTAACAGAGGGCACATCACTTGTAGACTGACGAAGCAGTGCCCATACAAATAGTTGATTCATATGAATAGCTGGCATTAGGCGAGCATGGCGAACCATCACAGGGGCAAGACTTTTCTCATGAGATAGAATAGGCGCTTGAATAGTTGGATGTAGACATGGAACATCAAGAGTTGGAATAGGATACTGGCCTCATGTCTCACCACAAGGAGGTCAACTCACCTGCTTCATTGCTTGCCGATGATGAGCAAGTCTTGAATGACCAAGGAGGCACTGAGATCCTTGGTGGTCAACTGGAATCAGAGATGCAAAACATCTCCTTTGATGAATCTCATCACAGAGTTGTGCAGTTTCAGAGAGTACTGACTCTGAAGGACCAAGCATCCCCTATGCAATTTGAAGAGAAAGTGATTGTGACTGATGTGCACAAGCATCTAGCTACTTTCTCTAATGCAACTAGAGTGTATGTCGAAGCCACTAGCTCAAGTATTCATTTTCTCATAGATGAGAATGAGCGAATGGAGAAGGAACTACAGGTGGCCAAGCAGGGAGGAGACTTTGTGACAATGTCTGGCCTAGCTGAACTGAAGAAGGAAATACTATATGAAGTATTGTCCTTAGATGCAGTTATTCGATCATTGCACTCAAATTTTGGTACCATGCATCAAGTAGTCATTCATCTCCATGGATGGGAGGAGCAATGTATGAGAAGAGCATGCATCTTGAAGGACATACATGCTATTGTTGATAACAGGCAAGCATGGATGATGAAGTACAAGGGAGACCTGCTTCACTTGCCAAAGATGATGAAGGCCAATGCAGTCAAACTGCAAGCACATATCTAGAGTCAGATCTGAAACTATGAAGACCTACCGCAACTCATCACTAGCATATAGGGTTCCCATGCATGAGTATTCAAAAGCATGGAAGTCATAGTGCACACCCATGAATTTCCATCACTTGGGAGCTTGACGGGTACTTCGACAAGTTGATGTGCACTGCCACCAACCCAGACTTGCCTATTAGTACAGACATCATGTGCAAGTACATTACTGGTATGGTGCTAATGATGTCACCGTCTGTGGCAACTGCTCTACCGGACATCAGACAAACCTTTCACTTGAACCTTTCCATAACAACCCTTGCACTTGTCTCAGACTGATCCATGAGTGTTGTATGTGTTATATTATCTTATATGATGTGACTGTCACATCCGAGTGGACTACTTTGCCACAAGCTGTGCATGTCCTTTGTGTTGTGTGTTCCTAGCCGAGTTGGGACTGAACCCTTTCAACCTGGAACTCACCTTCACCTCCTTCCCCCTTCTAAGTGTTGGAACCTCTGATACACCTTCCTTGACATGCTGCATCAGTCACACCCTTGTTGTTGATAGAGTTATTCTACTTGCCTCTATGCGACATCTCATTCAAGGCATTACCATACGACCCACTACTAGGACTCCTACACGAAATGTTCTGAGGTCTAATTGTGACTTCTTACTGGGGAGATCCCCTTGACATGTTGGTGTGTCCAGTAACGTCAACACTTCTTTACTTAGCTTGAGTTAAACATATATTCCCTACCATTCTCTTCACGAGTGGCACACAAGAAAGGACAAGTCAAACTCAGTTGTTTTGATTGGGGACGGGGAGTATATAGATACACAAGGGAAAAATGATTTTCTAAGTCTTTGTTTTCATCTTTGGTATTGCTCTACTGCGAACAAGCCTAGATAATACCCTGACATAGTCACTTCAGGGACATAAACATTTCTCTGCTGTCAACAATCCTTGATAGTACCCCTACGAAGTTTCTTGCTTCACCTCCCTACAGAGGAATCCTTTCTCTTTTTTCACACTTCATTTATTTCTTTATTTATTTGCATCATTTTATTCATAGAATTGTGGATCAACATATTGATTTCATGGGGTGGAAGAGGGATCCCGGCTTATTGAGAGCAGAGGAGGTTTCCTCTTTAGAGAATGATACACCTCTAAAATAAAATTCAATTGCTAAAGTTTCCTCCCCTCCGTACTCTACTCAACTTAGTTGACAAGGAAAAACCAACCAATCATTACAAACGATTACACTAGGTGGTACTAGTTATTGGTTTTGAGCATCATGATTCCACTATGGTTCTCCTCGAGAAATAACGTATTTTCCATCATGGTATAATTGAATAAAAGATGAAAGGCCCACGTAAAGGGAGGGAATAAATAGATAAACAAGCATTGATAACAAAAAAATTCCCTCTTAAACTTCACCATGCTTTCTTCGAAAACCAAACACGGTCTCATGTGGAAATTATTTCCAATGAAAAAGAAAGAAAGTGGCAAGGTGGAAAGAAAATGAAAAAAAAAAACTACCTCTACTCCTAAACTAACTGAGAAAAGGCAAGGCTCACATAAAATTAAACTTCCAATCTAACCACCAAAGTGTTACTTGATCTGAGTGGGCAAGGGCATCAACAACAAGCAAGATGTTCAAGAATAACACTAGATAAGAAAGATAAATCATGACATGCTGCAAATATTGAAGACTCAAAATGCAGGTAAAAAAATACATGAAGAAATAATATATGAAACATTATATGGATTCATGAAGGTGTTCATACTCATCGCAGCAATATGACATGTAAAATAATTCTTTCGAACTTCCAAAAGTGGAAAATAAAGAAAGTAGAAAATTTATGTTTCACTAATGGGCTTGCCAGGTATGACTCCTCTAGTGATTGAGAGATAGGTTCATGCAAAATAGATGGAGGATGTGGAAAATATTGATTTTCAATTTGTGGAATCATCTGATGAGCATTCTTAGGAGATAAATCATTATCTTGGTCATTATTGGAACTAGCATGAATACTGCGAGACCCTGACATAACCATCATCACAAGTTGAAGTGCCTAGACAACTTGTAGTAATTCCAAGACATCAGAAGGTACATCATCAAAAACTGGTGGTTGAGAAAAATCGATAGT
This sequence comes from Pinus tabuliformis, assembly GCA_031772625.1. Lineage (NCBI taxonomy): Eukaryota > Viridiplantae > Streptophyta > Pinopsida > Pinales > Pinaceae > Pinus > Pinus tabuliformis. Next base: position 884,747,649 of record CM062820.1, on the reverse strand, counting down.
AGAAAATGAAGATTCACGAGTAGATGGGTTGATGAATAGATCGTGATAGCTAGGATTAGAAAATCCATCGTGAGGAAGAAAAGGATCCTCATGATTTGATGAATTGTAGAGGGGGAGATTGAAAAAATTAATTTTTTCTCTCAATTTCTTCACAAAGATCGGATGATGGATGCGAGAGGTCAGGAAGAGAAGATTTCCCCTCTCCAAGTTGAGATGTGAAATAGGCATTCCATGAGTCCTCAGTATGACCAGAATTAACATTGTTATAATCTAATTCTTTCAAAGATAATATAGGCACGATAGAATCATGGAAAATATCAGGATATTGAGGGAGATGAGATAAATGAGAAACATTAGCTTAGATCACAATATTTTGTTCAAAAATGGAGTCCCACAGATAATCATCGTAAATGGAATCACAAGTTTGCTAGACAACACTAAATCCATCCTGAATTTGATCGTCATGAATATGAGAATAAACGACTGAAATAGGTGGATATAAAAACACACAATCAGGAGGACCAAGGGAACCAACAGATGGAGGATGAGGAGAAATATCATCATGAGAAACATTTGACCCATAGTCCAAAATTGTATTTAAATTTTGAATATGTGCAGCGGGAGAGGATGGTGGTAGGTCAATGGATGGACTCTCAAGTTCTAAAACTTCAGCCTACATAAATAGAGGTGTTTGATGAGAAAAGGAATAAGAGTCACTTGGAACAACAACTTCCTTTGTCATAGATTTAAGATATCCATAACCAATATATGTTGGGAGACTTTAAAAAGATTGAATTTCATTGGATTCATCGAAATATGACCAAGAAATATGAAATTATCTTTCATGAAATTCCAATCAATATCATCTATTGTAACACCCTCCTCCCACATCTACCTATGCAACCAACCAGTCGAGGTAAACATGCGACGAGTGGCCACTATGATATGATTCGACCTCCTAAGTCACCTTAAGGAAGCAGAATAGATTGAAACACACCATACAAACATTCAACATCAGCATTAGGACCCTTAGGAACCAATCCAACCTTTCTTCCAACCATTCCCTTGGTCCTAATAAGCTTTTGGACAACATGACCTCAGTCCTAATAAGCTTTTGGACAACATGACCTCAAGACATGCTCATGCTATGGGCATGCCAACATCCAGGGACCTCTAGATTCTCTCATAGACCTGCAAGCTAGCATTAAGGGAGTCTTTTTGTCAGTGTTCTGCCAGTGTCTTTTAGCCACCTTTTCAGGCCCAGATCCTAGGTCACTACCAAATATTGAATGGCATCTTCAGAATAGTAAGATAACAGGGAAATGACAGTGCAAAAACAATTACGTGAATAAGACATTGAATGGACACCTACTAGCCATGATAGGCATTTCATCAAACATATCATGAGTATTTATTCTACAGGTGTAAATAACAAATATGAGCATGCGGGTCTCGTACATAGTTGAGAATCACTAAGAGACATTTATGCCTCAACATATTAATTGTTATTTCATCCATTATGTCATAGATACATTGATCATTCATTTACAAGTGAAAACATGTTGAGAGCCATACATAGCTTCTTTCATAAAACGCATAAATAACCCACATAATAGAAGCATAAATACTAATGAAGTCAAGGCCATATAAATGACATATAATCCAGTATAATACTCATATAAATAAAAGGTGAAATAACCTCATATTAATATGCAAAATAAAACCCAATATAGGACTTCCAAATTCCAAATGACCATAGAAAGGCTGAGCCAAATCTCTGTTCAATCATTCACCATCGTGCCATATTCCAAGCATGAATGTGGGATCTCATAAAACACATCAAACCAAAACCATCCAAAGTTTCCAAAGGCCATCCACCTCAACCCATCAAACAGTAATTCCACGTCATGATTGGACATCACCAAAACCATCATCAGGTCAGTCTCTATCCCAACTATCTAGGGCTCGAGAGCATTTGTTCTAGCAAAGGCTATAGGACTAGTAACTGAACTCACAAATGTTGTTGGGCTCAAAAGCATTTTTCCAACAAAGGCTCCCATGCTATTAACTCAACCCACCAAGGTCTCTAGAGCGTTTGTCCAACCAAGGCTATGGGACTAGTAACTCAACCCAAGTTATTACAGGGTTCTAGAGCCTTTTTCCAACAAAGACTCTAAGAACTAGTAACTCAACCCAAGCTAAAGAAAAATGAGAACCAACCAAAATAAAATAATGAAATGAACCGAAAATCTCCATGCCTATCCAGGAAATGGAAAGGCTAGGTAATGCACTGTCAATCTAGGAAATCCTCTGTGCCAGTGAAAGATCATGACCAAAAATCCACATGCATATGACATGCATGCCAAAACTAGTGAAGAAAACATACATGCAACTTGGTACATGTGTTATACAAGAAAATGAACTCCTCATAAACTCACAGGAGAAGAGTAGGATGACTGAAGGATTGACCAAGTTCAGAGGCCCATTTGTCAAGCTAATGATGTCTAGGAACTAACAACCTACCTTATAAAGCTTCCTAGCAAGGAAAAGGGTGCGTTAGTGCCTAGGGTAACTCTATTTTTTACCTCAGGAAGGGCGTTAGTCAACCTAATTGAGCTTCTATGTGTCAAAGGAACAAGTTGACCGAGAAATATCCCAAGGTTCTCTCCTATGTCAGCTCACAAAAGAAGGGAAACATCAAAACTCAACCTGTTTCGAGGAATTACTAATTCCTAATGGAGTCTACAAATGGGAAAGAGCAGAAAGGAATGGAAACATCACATCTTTTTCCTAATGGAACTCATGAGGGATTTGTCAAGGGTTATCCTCTCATGCTATATATGAGAGGCTAGGGCCATTGTGGAAGGGGTCGAAATAATTGAAAGGGTTTCCTATTTGAACGTCAAGCATAGTCTCTGACTAAGGCATAGAAAGAGGTCTACAAGGGAGAGAGAAAGAGGAGATGAAGGATTAAGGGAAGGCTAATACAACCATTGGTTGTAATCATTCTTTTCTACATCAATATAGAACTGCAATTGTGTTGTCCACTCTGCAATGTTGGTAGTGTAATCTGTTTACATATTTATGCAATGTCGTTAATATGAATGGCTTAGATACATGTCATTAGATATCTTTATATGGTAATACATTGTTTTTCAAAGTTATATGGTGTGATATTATGATGTTCTTATTGTGGAGTACTAAAAAAGGTATGATTTTGATGATTATTTCAATATCTTTTCAGTAGAACTCACAAACCTTTTTGCATCATGAACTTGGAAAATGATAAAGAATTATAACAAAACATGTGAGATTAATATGCACGACTAAAACGCTGACAATTGTCATTTCCCCATGCAGGAAGGAGTCAAAACAATAAGTTGTCATTCCAAAGGAAAGGACAAGGACAAGATAACCGTTGTTCCTTTGACAGGAGACCGAATGCAAACAAGGCAAAGCAAATCAAAGAAAATCGGCCAAGAAAAGGAGGTGGAGATACCAACTTGGCGCAGGAGAGAAAAGAAATGATTAAGGATTAAAGGTTTGGTGAATCCCTCAGGATCCTCGATCCTGAGGGAGCGTTGTTTTATCTATTTTTGCACTTATACATCTCCGTCGTCACCCTTACAAAAGGGACAACACTGTTAGCTCGAGAGGGAGTTAGACATGATTATGTTTTTATGTAATTTCTGTTAAGATCAAAACTTTGATCATTGAGTCTCGATAAGAACTGGTTTACTGTAATTTTGCTTCATGCATTAATACAAACTTGGTGATTACTTCATCTCTAAGTCTGGATTAACCTCAAGCGTTGTACCCCTGGAGGCTAAGGGCCCGGCCCTGGAGGACACTTGCTCCTGTATTATTACGTTTGCCTTCTGCATGGTTTGCTTATCATCGTTATTTGGTAATCTGATGTGTTTTATAATTTTACATCACATGCTCTCTTATGTTTAATTCATTAAGGTTTCCACAGACAAAACTATTGTATTGACTCTACATTATATGATTGTTCTTTTCAGAGTTGATCTAATATCACTGGTCTTGATAGAATATTATTACTATTCCATTTCAGAGCTTTTGTGCTATACATTCACGTCACGGAATTCATCTTGGGAGTTATGTTCTTCATGATTGTTAAATTGATGAACAATGTTGTTCTATTTTGAAATGCAGTCGTATTCCTTCTAACTGAGATTGATGCCTAGATAAGATTACTATTTATGAGTGTTGTGTATATATATGGTTTTCAAGCGTTATTCCATAACTTATCAGTAATCAGTGCTCTTCCATTGGTGTGTGATGTTCGATCTGCCTTAACAGTGAAAGATTGTCGTTTGATTACGATCAATGCATTTGATTTGATAGATTAAGTTTGTTACTGCTTGTGAGACTTAGTTGTTGTTCTATTTCTTAGCTACTGTTCCATTTAAGAAATTGTTGTTCCATTTCGGATTTTCTATTCCATTACAGATTTGATGTTCAATTTCTTATTTGTTGTTCCATTTTCTTATCTACCGTTCCATTTACTGGCATTTGTTATTTTGGTGTGGGAGGCGATCTGAGGCTGTAGTGAGCCTTGGAATTTACTGTCTGGCTCCCAGATCCACGATCTATTCTCTAATTTCCTTTTCCATCAGTTTCCAAAGGGATGGGTTATCGCTACTGAACCCTTGACTAATAAGTTGCTTAGTCTTTTGAGTGTTTGATTTACTCTTTTGAAGTAGTTAAGTTGTAGACAAGCATCCGTTTACTCTTGTATTTCTGAACACTTTACTACTAGCATTACTCTGACAAATGATAGCCTCAGACTGAGACACTCTTTGAAATAACCAAACGCTCCCAGATTGACATATTAATGTGAGGTAATTAGAGGTGAAAGAGACCCTTTTTATAGCTCGACATTTTGGCGCCATTGTCGGGGAAAGAGTGTAGCCATTTGTCTTTTTTTTCAAAGTAGTGTACGAACCTACTAGGGAAGAGTTGGATTTTAAAAACGGAAGGTAAGAACCTATGTACAAAGCATGTAAAAGCCCTGATCCTATGTCCGCTTTCCTAACAGATTTTTTGTTGCTTTGTTTGAATAGAATCTAGTAGTTAATTTGAGTGCATGACTAAGCAGGAAAAACCAGAAAAAAATACCAAACCTCTACCCAAGCCTGAAAAATCTAAGGGGCCGGTGACCCTTGGCTGAACGACCTTCATAGGTGAAATATACAAGAAAGCAGAATCTCAATCATCAGTAGGACCCAGGAAAATCATTTCTAAACAGCCTACTAGTTCCCTTCAGGCCACAGGATCACCATCTGTAGCCTTTGCTGAGGTGCATAGTCAAACTGAAGAGCAGGACTTTCAAGAAATTGAAAATTATACTCTAGAACTATTGCAGGAAGGGAATTTCCGTAATCTTTGTGAAGGAGAAGGAGAAACAGGGGAAACCGAGGAACCAAGATCTCCTACTGGAACAACTCAACCATTAAACAACCCAATTGTTGGAAATAATACTGAGAGTGGGGGTGAATCAGTATTATCAAATTCTTTTCAATATGCCTTCCAGATTTATACTCTAATTTATTCTTCAGATATTGACCATTAATTTGTATGTCAGTACCATATAATAATGAACAAGAACCAGAAAACTAGATAAGCACACCAAAGAACACCAGATATAAGGTGGAAACCCAATGTGGGTGAAAACCACCTGCTGCAATATGTCTCTATCTTCTTTCAATTTAGAAACTTCTTTTACAAGGATTTTGTACTAGTGCAGTCCTTTACCAGTACACAGGCTACAACCTGCAGATAGCTACAACTCTCTCTCGTTTTCCAGTCTCTCCTAGAAGCGAGCTACAACCCCCTTTGCTCTTCTACTTCTTTAAGGACCACATTTCATTAATTTTCAGATTGGATCCAAGAAGATCAAATAATCATCAAGTACATGCAAATCACCCAATTTCCTTATACAACCAATGAATCACCCAACTACTCAGAATGCTGTAAACAGAAAAGTAATACCATAAATCTAAACCCAGAACTCTGCAACAATGGATAAAAGACAGCCAATAAATGCTTCAAGACAGGTCTGCAACTTCACCAATATAAACCTGTGGGTACCCACAGCCTTTCTGTGGCTAAACTGCGCAGATCCGCACTGTATCCTTCTACTTCTCTGCATACCGCCGTAACTTCCCTTTCTGCTGAACTGTGTACCACCGCAACTTCCCTTTCTGCTGAACTGCGTACCTCAACTCAGATATGCGCTGCACTTTTTGTCAGACCGCGTACCTCCGCACTGTTCCTTCTGTGCCTCTGCGTATCTCCACACTTTGCTTTCTTTGGTGCTGTGTGCCTCGCACTGCGCCTTCTGATGCACTGCATACCCCCGCACTGCGTCTTCTCCTGCACTGCGTACCCCCGCACCTACGCTGTGGATCGCTTGCGAACCTCTGATTAGGGCCAAATTAACAGTCCTCCAATGTGCCACAGTAGTCAGATCCGCAGATCTGATCGTGCGCCTGATAGTTCACGACTTATCAATAGATTCACGTTAAGATTTCTCCTTGATTTAGATCTTAGCTTTGTAAAACCAAACACCAAAAATTTCAGATCTTAAGATATTCAATTTTTCACAAGTATTTTTCTGAGTGATCTCCTTCCCCTTTTTATAGTCAAACCCTTATCCACACCATGGGACAAAACCATCAAAAATCAATACAAGGGATCCAAACCGAGGTTCAATAAATTAGATCCTATACCACGGGCCAAAACCATAGGATCGTAAAAGATGGGCTAAATACTAAGGGCCAAACATAGGATACCCCATGAGAGCGCGCTTCTCTACATTGGAGTGAGTGAACTGGGGGACCGCACCTTATGAATGGTGATCCTGCGGGTATGTCCACACTCCCTGGATGGCGAACCTACGGGTCCGCACCTTTTGAACAATGCACCTGCGAACCTCTTATTTTCCATCATTTTAAGAGCCTAAAAAGAGTTTTGCCACTTGAGTGAGTTTCCATCAAGTACAACACCTGTACCATAGAGTCAAACCAGAATCATAATGCCAACAGGAAAATCATTTCTAAACAGCCTACTAGTTCCCTTCAGGCCAGAGGATCACCATCTGTAGCCTTTGCTGAGGTGCATAGTCAAACTGAAGAGCAGGACTTTCAAGAAATTGAAAATTATACTCTAGAACTATTGCAGGAAGGGAATTTCCGTAATATTTGTGAAGGAGAAAGAGAAACAGGGGAAACCGAGGAACAAAGATCTCCTATTGGGACAACTCAACCATTAAACAGCCCAGACAAGGGAAGTGTTGCAAAAATCATTGTTGAAGAAACTCAATCTCCTCAGACATCATGCATTCTCATTATCCCAAATAGAGGAAGTGTTATTAAAACTATTCCTGTCAAAAGCATTCCCTCTCAACCTAGGAATACCCTCCTAGATATCCCAAAAGGTTATTGGCATATATTCGACCCTATGGCTCAAAATCAGACAAACACTCAAACCTCTAGATTACAATACCCTATAGTAGATTTTGCAGCAAATGCGCCTATGAAAGTAATCCCTCTTCAGCATATCCCTACATTTCACGGTCTTACTTCGGAAGATCCGGATGCATTTTTATTCGAATTTGATGTGTTGTGCAGGGGATATGATTACACCACCGACCCCCAGAAACTAAAACTATTTCTCTCTACATTAAGAGGGGATGCTTTAAGATGGTTTATGGGATTAGGTGGTGGGGTTATAAATAAATGGGATCAAATGAAAGAATATTTCCTAAAAAAATATCAGGATTATTGCAGGTCTAGAGAACTAAAGGCCAAAATATTCCAGATGACAGCTAGACCAAATGAAACATTAGAGGAGTATGTGGAACATTTCTAGTATAATCTACAAAGATCTCCTTATGCATCACTACCTTTACCTGATAATGTGTTAAAAACAACATTGATAAGGGGTATGAAGGAACAATGGATCGAAACATTAAACATCATGGGAAAAGGGGATATTTATCAGGAAAATTTTGCTGACATTATTGATTTATGTATCAGGAGCTCGAGAGGCAGCACAAGAGTAAAACCGGCAGAACATGATCAGTTTGTAAGAGATAATAAAATTTCGATAGAAGGAGTAACACGTGTATAAATTGGAAATTTATTGGAAAATTTTAAAACTGATATTCTAGGGACACTAACTACACAACTTGATATTATGTAGGCTAAACAGAAGCAAATGGAGGCAGAACAGAATTTGGCGATCTTCTATCCTCGATGCAGGAAAAAGCATAGTCACAAGGAGTGTCCATTGGATACAGTCCAAACATGCGCCATCTGTACAAAAGATCACCTTACGGAGAGCTGCCCCTCACTTCCTGGGTTGAAAGAGGTATATAAGGAAGCGGAAGAAGAACTAGAATCTGTATATTTGATCAACCATCGCCATCAGTGGTAGCCGAGACAATCTAATATTTTTTCAGATCCAACTTCTTCTTTTCAACCTCCATAATATAATGCTCAACAATATAATATGTGGCAAAGTCAATCCCAACACCCGTTTCCAAACTGGTCACCACAGTCGTTTCCTTCTTCAAACCTGTGGCTGAATCAGGTAAGCCAATCTGGTTGGCTGAATTTCCCTTATACTCCACCATATCGGAAAGGTAGCCCATATCTTCCACAATGGACTCCCCCTACTTCACAAAGCTCAGCCTGGCAGACAAACTGGCAAAGACCGATGCATCAGCCAGTAGGAACTATTCCACTCCCTCAACCTACACTGCCAACCTTACAACAAAATCCCTAGTCTAATTTGAGACCGCAACTCCCAGCCCAACCCAACCCTAATCCAAATAATAGACCAGTACAATCTCTCCAAATTATAGAAACACTAGAAATAGGAGCCGATCTAAGGGAGTGTAATGATCTTCAGTTATGATCTAGTCGTATTATTGAAACTGAGGGAGATAAGACAGTTCAGATTGAAGATCAGTTACCCAAAGAACATCTATCACAACAAGAGGACGTGAATAAACAACAAACTCATAATCAAGTAACCACATCCTCTCCTCCGTTCCCAGAACGATTAGTCATACCTCGACCTATACAATATCCTGATTTTGACATTCTGGGAGAATTACAAAATCTGTACATAAAAATTCCATTCCTCCAAGCCATTCAGGAAATCCCCATATACGCAAAACTATCAAAGAATTGTGCATAAATAAACCAAGGAGGAATATAGCAAATAATCCAAGAGTCCAAGTAGTCGGCACTTTATCTGACTTACTATCAGGGAAAGAAACACCCATTAAATATGAAGACCCAAGAAATCCAATTGTAACTATCCAAATTTATGGTTAGACCCTGTCTAATGCCTTAGTTGATCTAGGAGCTACAATTAATATCTTAACAACCACTACTTGCCAAAAGCTGGGCATTACATCTGTAGAACCCACCTCTACCTTGCTAGAATTGGTTGACAGATCTGTGGTTAGGCTAGAGGGTACTCTACATGATGTCATGGTCTCTGTTGATTCCTGGGAATATCCAACTGATTTCCTGATAATAAATCCCAAAACCCGACTTGATGGACACCCACTGATTTTAGGTAGACATTGGCTTGCCACCGTCGATGCTTACATTGGCTGCCGGCAGGAAATATGACCATAACCAAAGAACCAAATATCAAGAATTTAGTTCTGTATCCTCCAGCGCAGCCAAGTGTCATAATAATCAAAACTAATAAGCACCCTGTATCATACCTTACTGATAACATTAGATCTCCATTAACTATACAAGAGGCACTTAATTTTAAAGACGAAAAAGAAGATGATGCCATTAATAATTTCATTAGTCAAACTGAATCTAGATCATGCACACAGTGTCACGTGATAGAAGCAGCATTTGATAATGAATTAGAAGAAGACCCTCTGAAAGATACACATGATCAAACAATACCTGTTACTTCTGTTGCAAATAGTAAATTTATGGAAATTGGACCGAGAAAAACCTTAAACATTAATGCCAACCTCACACGTGAACAAGAAACGAAGCTCATCCATTTGTTGAGGGAATATAAAGAAGTATTTGCATGGGATTACCATGATATGCAAGGAATTGACCCTCAATTATGTACACACCACATTTATATAGAAAAGGATGCTAGACCTGTTCATCAACCACAAAGGAGACTTAATCCTCATCTAAAAGATGTGGTAAAATCTGAACTTCAAAAACTTTTAGATGTCAAATTTATCTATCCTATCTCTGATAGTAAATGGGTCTCTCCACTTGTGGTGGTACAAAAAAAGAATGGGAAATGGAGAATCTGTGGGGACTACAAGGAGCTAAATAAAGCAACACAAAAGGACCACTTTCCTCTCCCATTCATCGACCAAGTATTATATACTTTAGCAGGAAAGAAATTCTTTTCTTTCTTGGATGGCTTCAGTGGATACAATCAGATTCAGATTGCCCCTGAAGACCAAGACAAAACTACTTTTACTTGTCCTTGGGGAACATTTTCCTACCGAGTTTTACCTTTTGGCTTATGCAATGCTCTTGCCATATTCCAAAGGGCTATCCTTAGCATTTTTGCAGATTTAATAAACGACGTACTTGAAGTATACATGGATGACTTTACACCATATGGAGATGATTTCAATCCAGCATTGGACACCCTAGAGAAATTCCTACAATGATGCATTGTTACCAGGCTTTGTCTAAGCCACGAAAAGTGTTATATGATGATGACTAAAGGAATTATCCTAGGACACTATATTTCAGCAGCTGGCATTCAGGTAGACCCGGCCAAAATCCAAATACTTTTGCTTACTCCCACTCCTACCACTCAAATAGAGGTACGTAGTTTTCTTGGATTTTATGGTTATTATAGACGATTTGTAGAACATTATTCGCACATTGCTACACCTCTATATGCACTAACTGGTAACGTTGATTTTATTTGGACAGAAAAATGTGAATGTGCTTTCAAGAATCTGAAGAAGCTCGTATCCACAGCCCCAGTGCTTCGAGGACCAAATTGGGATTTTCCATTCCAGATATCATCTGATGCCTCAAATACAGCCATTGGAGCAGTCCTTGGGCAGGAAGAGGATAAAAAACCATATGCTGTTTATTGCATCAACAAAAATTTATCCCCTGCCGAATTAAATTACACTGTTACTGAAAAGGAATTCTTAGCTGTAATACATGCTGTCAATAAGTTTAGACATTACATTACTGGATATCTTGTTATCTTGTATACAGATCATTCTGCCATAAAATATATAGCAAATAAGCCTGTCACAAATGGCAGAATAACTAGATGGCTGATTTTATTGTAGGAATTTGATATTACAATCAAGGATCGACCGGGCAAAGAAAATCCTGTAGAAGATTTTCTCTCAAGAATGCCAAAGCCAATCGATGCAGCAGCAGTTGAGGATCAATTTCTAGATGAACATCTGTTTGCTGTTGCTGTTCAAACACCCTGGTATGCTGATGTTTCCAATTACCTAGCAGTAGGTAAACTACTGAAACATCTAACCCCTAATGAGCGAAAACAGATTGTTCAGAAGAGTGCTCGATTCTCGTGGATTGGGGGCTATTTGTTTCACACAGGGGCAGACATGCATATCAGGAGATGTGTTCAAGAAGATGAAATCTTTGACATTTTAAAAGCCTGTTATGATGGACCATGTGGTGGACATTTCGCCGAGTGCAGAACTGGACATAAGGTGCTGCAGATAGGGTATTATTGGCCCATGATTTTCAAAGATGCAAAGAAATTTGTCCAAGCCTCTGACAGCTGCCAGCAAGTAGGACACCGTGGTCAGTCTGATGAGATGCCTCTGAAACCACAATTAGTCATTGAACCATTCGAGAAATGGGCTCTTGATTTAATTGGACCTATTAACCCATCATCAAACCAAAAAACATATATTTTGGTGGCAACAGAATATGTCACCAAGTGCGTTGACGCAGAAGCATTGCCTAGAGCTACAGAGGACTCTGTCATACAGTTCCCGTTCCATCTATTTGTACGTTATGGCCTTCCAAGAGAAATAATTACAGATGGTGGAACATAGCTTATGGAAATAGAATAGCTGCAACACTCAACAATTTTCATGTCCAGCATAAGATCACTAATCCATACCACCCACAGGCGAATGGACAAGTAGAAAGTAGAAATAAAATAATAGAAGCAATTCTAATGAAAACGATTTCGTCACATAGACGTGATTGGGCTCCTAGACTACCTGAAGCACTTTGGGCTTACAGAGCAACATGGAGAAGCACAACTGGTTGCTCACCTTATCAATTAGTGTCTGGAAAACAACCCATTTTTCCCATAGAATTCGAAATCCAAACATTACGGACAGCACAGGAAGTTGGCTTAGATCTAAGTGAAGCACAGATTAATCGATTACAGCAGATCAATGAGTTGGAAGAAATTAGGCTCTCTGCACTTAAAAATACTGCCCTGATCGAACAGAAGTGAGCTAAATGGCATGATGCTCTCATCAAAAATAAAGTCTTCCACGAGGGAGACTGGGCTCTGTTGTATGACTGCAGGTTTGAGGACTTCCCTGGGAAACTCCAGACTCGTTGGTTGGGACTGTACAAAATCCAGAAGGTACATGACAATGGGACCCTTAATCTAATCACTATTGACAGTTCGGGATATGCCTTCAAGGCAAATGTCCACCGAGTTCGTCTCTATCGTAAACCACTCACTTGGGAGTCCTTCTGCCAGCAGTTACACCGAGACTCTGATATGGAGATTTTGGGGGAGGAAGAGAAGTATTGCTTGCCTGTAACTTATTAACGAATTCATTCTTTTTTACAGTCTGTACATAAGTTCTTTTTTGAATCATTTTTTGTAAATATTTTTGAATTAATGTTTTGTTGTTCCTTTTTCAAAAAGAACAACATTTTCTTTCGGCTGTTCCTTTTCCAGAGGAATGGCATTTGAGTGTTTTTGCTGTTCCTTTTCCAAAGGAATAGTATTTTTTATTTTCGTTGTTCCTTTTCCAAAGGAACGACATTTGCTTATTTTGCTGTTCCTTTTCTAAAGGGACAAAATGTCGATTTTTGCTGTTCCTTTTTCAAAGGAACGACATATCTACGTGTTTTGCTGTTCCTTTTCCAAAGGAACAACATGTTCGATTTTCGCTATTCCTTTTCCAAAGGGGCGGCATTTTTGCATGTCTCGCTGTTCCTTTTCTAAAGGAACACCATTTTCTGATTTCTGATGTTCCTTTTTCAAAGGAATGACATTTCTTGCATTTTTTGTTGTTCCTTTTTCGAAGGAATAACATTTTTAAGTTACCGTTGTTCCTTTTTCAAAAGGAACGACATTTCCGTGTGTTTTTTGTTCCTTTTCCAAAGGAACAACATTTTTGATTCTGCTGTTCCTTTTGCAAAGAAATGACATTGGAATGTTCTGATGTTCCTTTTCCAAAGGAACAACATCTGTGTGTTCTTTTGTTCCTTTTTCAAAGGAATGACATTTGCATTTTTTTTACTATTTGAGGTATCTTGTTGGCCCTTTTTCCAAAAGGAATATCACTTGCATGCTTTTTCTCTCCCTATGAAATAACTTGCTCCTTTTGCGGATCTAAATTAAGGATGCTTATTGCTCCTGTTCTTTCAAGTCTTTTAGAATACAGCTATTCACTTATGCAATGGATACATAATCACAACATACTGAAATCAGCTAATCATAAATCGCTATCTTTATAAGGCTCTGTATTGGTAAGAGGACAAAAGGAAGGACACACTTACTTATCATCTTTTGTTGTCATCATTCTACTAATTCTGCTATGATTGTTCATCTTTATCATGACGACCCCTTTTCTTTCCTCTTTGATTATTATTTAGGAATAAGAGCAAAGGATTTTTATCTTCCTATTGATATGTTAAGAATTCTTCCACCATTCCTACTCTTAAGGAGTGTTGAACCACCCCCTATGTATAAATAAGGGAAGTACTTTATGAAAAAGAAAGAAAAAGTAAACATGACTTATAAGTTGTCAAATGTAGGATAGGGGGTCTCATCAAGAGCCAGGCTACCATGATCATGAGGACGAAAGTGAAGTGGCATTCCCACTATGGCCACCACACTAGGGATATGGTCCAAAAGGTATATCAAATAAACAACCCTTGGAACAGGAGGTCTCATCACGAGCCGGCCTGCCCACTTTTCGCTCCTTCCTCGTGAATGGAATTATGGTTAACTGGTCACCAAGCCAGCATAGTGACCTACAATTTGACATCACACAACATTCCCTAAGTATACACAGTGGATCATGGTTCCATGGGTGAAATAAACAACTCTGCCAAGGTTATGAACACCTGTCGGCAGCAGAGCACTGTTAATGGTATCAAAGCCACATTATTTACACCAATTGGTGAGTTACTAACACCCTTCTGTTTCTTATACCTTAGTAATTAATCATATATCATTCCCCGAATTATATAAAGCATGTAAATTTATTATCACCAATCATGGTAGAACAATTGACAATGACTGCAGGAGATTTAGAAAGTACGATAGATGTCTTATCCTCCCAGCCTCGCATCATATCACGACAGCCTCTTACATAATAAGCGATCTAACTCTACGCCTCAATTTCGGTAATTTGTTGTTTTTGTAAACATGGCATATTTTTATACGTTGTTTCTTTAGGACTCTATTTCAGAACGGGCGTTGCTCCTTTATTTGATGGCTGGGATAGCCTATCACATTGCCGGGGGGGAGGTTAACCTCATTATTCCCTGGATGACATGTCAGCTCACTATTCGGGAAAGTTGTGTACTAGGGTATGGCATGGCTCAACGGCTTGCTATTTTTATTTTTTTGCACGAATTTCTATTCATAAGCCATTTCTATGGTATACTCTGTTTTTTTGAACAAGCCTTGTGTCCATTAGCCTCTATGTGTTTCAAACAGCATGAACAGCTGTCGTTCCATTGAGAATTTACAGTGAAACCATGGGAGGAAGAGTGATCTGGAGGGAACCGCAGGTGTTGGCAATCTCTGCTGCTGCAAGGGAATTCTTGGCAAGAGCAGGGTGGCTGACTTATCTCAACTGCTTGCAGGAGTCTAATGAGACGGTGGTAATTGAATTCCTACAGAAATTGCAAGAAGATTACTCCATAGTGAGGGGGAGACATATAGCAGTCAACAATGACATAATCGCAGAATTCTCGGGACTACCAGCCACCGGACCTGTATGGACATTAAAAAAGGAGAGATTGCAGAAGATTATAGAAATCTTCGAGGACGAAGGCTAGAGCCTGGCAATTAAAGGAAAGGGAGTTCTTCCAACAACGTTAGGAGAACCCTCAACAGAATTGGCAAGGACCATTCAAAGCTACATCACCTGTGAAGGAAGAAAAGACGTGGTAATACCGTGACATCTTAAACTCTTAGTTGTTCTAAAGCATAAATGCTCTGTAGATTTACCTGCACTTTTGAATTCATTACTTCATGACGTTGCACGAAGCATAAAAAAGGCACAGCATGTGGAGTCAGTTGTTAGTCATCATGGGTTGATTCGGTTAATTGTCAGTCATAGCCTCACCTAGCAGCAGAGCAGCTGGGAAGAGCTAATTGCAATGATAGATAGGGGGTTGAAAACACCATCCCCAAAACATAAGCATGCCACTAGTACACTAGAGCGTCCATAAAAATGCAGAGAATTAGCAAAACAGAAACATGTCACTAGTACATCCGAGCATCCAGAAAAACGCAAGGAATCGGCAAAGTGTAAGCATGCCACGGTACACCCGAATAGCCAGAAAAATGTAGGAAATCAGTCCGATTAGCACGAATATGAGCAACCCTCACGGCCAGAAGAATAGGCTGAGCAATCTGAAAGAGAAGAGAAAGAAGAGGCCGAGCAATCTGAAGAGGAGGCCAAGCAATCCGAAGAAGAAATTGAGGAAGGAGCAGAGCATTTTGAAACAAAAGCCGAGCATTCTAAAAAAGAAGTCGAGCAATCTGAGCAGGAGGAGGAAATGGAACAGCAGGAAGGTAGCCCGTTGCAGGACCCAGTGGGCGAAGATGAATTGGCCGCAGTCTTGGCCAATATGGGCGAATATGGCCAACCTTCCAGCCCATCAAACCTCCATGACGAAACAAAACTCCAGGAGGAAAATGCACCTAAAAAACCACATGCAAAGGAGGTAGAAGAAGAAAATCTGCCTATTCATGATAAAGAAACAATAGGAGATAATGAATAGGAACAATCCGTTCCTAACGAGAAGACACCGTAAGAAATTCTGGAGGAAGCAGGGGCAGAAAAAGAAGTTGCCCAAGAAATGACAAAACCAGTTAGGGTTCCTGCCCCAGAACAGCCAGAGTAGAACAATGAAGAAACACCCCAGAAGGAAGATCTGGGAACTAGTCACAATCTAGGCCACATTGAACAACCTGCTGTTCCTTCTAAGGAAATTTTGGAAATCAAGGAATTGCAAAAGGAACAACAGAGATTATTGAACATAATAGTCCAGCTCCACCAGCAGATTAGGATCCTGAAAGCAAGACAGAGGGTAAAAAGGACTTCAGGAAGGAGAAGGGTGACCACTTCAGCAAAACCCCGCAAGGCAAAGGGGCGGAGGATTAGAACTCGTCCTGCTGTTCAAAACCAAGCTGTTGTTCCAAATGATGTTGAGGAATAGACTGTTGTTGCATTTGAAAAAGAACAGCAACAGACTGATATTCACATTAAAATAGAAATGGATGACATGATGACCTGTGATAAGGAAATTTAGATGGAGGCACCACCTTCACGAGTGATAAGGGTTCTGAAATCAAAACAACGCAATATGAAAGTTCAAGTAAAACTCCCGGCCTGCACTGCTGCATGGAGAAGAGATCCAAAAACAGTAACACTACAAAAGGGGTTGAAGCAAGCCCAGCAAGAAGTAGAAAATATTAGAGAGCAAACGGTCCCTCACGAAAAGTATGAAGAGCTACAGAAACAGCTTAGGAACGTCAATCAATTTGAAAGCTAGGCTTTTGAAGGTTGGCGGAAGGAACAAGAGAAAGTTTCAAAGGTAACTCGTAGGCTAGATATTGTTATCAAGCAGATGGATACCTTGTGTTCTTTATACAATGACATCTTAGTATGTAGAGCCCCTGCCAAAAATTATGCCCTATTTCTACTGGAATGGTATTTTCAATTAAAAATAAAAGCTGTTAAAGCAGGTGCTCCCATACAAATTAACATTGTCAATGATTTTATCGACTATTGTAAGCACTACGAGGTAAAAGTTTAGAGACTGCTATGTGAGTTCTATTTAGATAACCTTGTACTAGACCAGGAGACTGAGCTAAACCCTGGCCCCTTTGTGGGAGACATCCAATTGCAAGCATTCATCTCATTTGGGGTTAATCAGATTAAATGGCTTAAAGCCTATAATACTTTCCAGAGGCAAGAAAACGGCTTATATTTGTGGGTAAGGGCTGAGCCTAGGAATCTAGTACAGTTGTGGAAAGCACATAGAAACCTCATGAAGACTCTGGGTGTAATTGAAACATTAGGATCCATGCATGAGGCACTCATTCGACAAGGATTAGCATACTTTCTTTCCATCAAAGACTTTGTCATTGATGTAGCTAAATTTTGGTATCAAATCTCTAATCCGAATATCCAGCTCAGGCAACCATTTAAGCATGAGAATTTTAAATTAGCTGCCAACCGTTTGCACCTTTATGGAAAAATCATTTTGAGGGCAAGGCCATCCTGGTTAGGATATAGGTTACGGAGTCCAATTATTTGGCACCCTGCACCTGGATACCAAGCCCTGTATGAGATGCCCGAAGGTCAGACAGGCCATTTCTTTGACTACCTAGTTACTCATCATGGCTGTAGGCCTCCGCATGAGATTCCATCTCTAGCCTATTCTCTCACTCCCTTGCATGTCAACTACAACGTTTTCGTGAGGGCATGAAATAGGCTAAGCATGGGGGTGTGTGGACTACTAAAAAAGGTATGTTTTTGATGATTATTTCAGTATTTTTTTAGTAGAACTCGCAAACCTTTTTGCATCATGAACTTGGAAAATGATAAAAAATTATAAAAAAACATGTAAGATTAATATGCACGACTAAAACGCTGACAATTGTCATTTCCTCATGCAGGAAGGAGTGAAAACGAGAAGTTGCCATTCCAAAGGAAAGGACAAGGATGAGATAACCGTTGTCCCTTTGACGAGAGACCGAATGCAAACAAGGCAAAGAAAATCAAAGAAAATCGGCCCAGAAAAGGAGGTGAGATACCAGCTCGACGCAGTAGAGAAAAGAAATGATTAAGGATTAACAGTTCGACGAATCCCTCAGGATCCTCGACTGAGGGATCGTTGTTTTATCTATTTTTGCAGTTAGACATCTCCGTCGTCACCCTTATAAAAGGGACAACACTGTTAGCTCGAGAGAGAGTTAGACATGATTATGTTTTTATGTAATTTATGTTAAGGTCAAAACTTTGATAATCAAGTCTCGATAAGAACTGGTTTATTGTAATTTTTCTTCATGCATTAATACAAACTTGGTGATTACTTCATCTCTGAGTCTGGATTAACCTCAAGCGGTGTACCCCTGGAGGCTAAGGGCCCGACCCTGGAGGACACTTGCTCCTATATTATTACGTTTGCCTTCTATGTGGTTTGATTATCATCGTTATTTGGTAATCTGATGTGTTTTATAAGTTTACATCACATGCTCTGTTATGTTTAATTCATTAAGGTTTCCACATAGAGAACTATTGTATTGAATCTGCATTATATGATTATTATTTTTAGAGTTGATCTAATATCACTGGTCTTCATAGAATACTATTACTATTCCATTTCAAAGCTTTTGTGTTGTACATTCACGTCACGGAATTCATCTTGGGAGTTATGTTCTTCAAAATTGTTAAATTGATGAAAAATGTTGTTCTATTTTGAAACGCAGTTGTATTCCTTCTAACTGAGATTGATACCTAGATCAGATTACTATTTAAGAGTGTTGTGTATATATATGGTTTTCAAGTGCTGTTCCATAACTTATCAGTAATCAGTGTTGTTCCATTGGTGTGTGTTGTTCAATCTACCTTAAGAGTGAAAGATTTCCGTTTGATTACGATTAATGCATTTGATTTGATAGATTAAGTTTGTTACTGCTTGTGAGACTTAGTTGTTGTTCTATTTCTTAGCTATTGTTCCATTTAAGAAATTGTTGTTCCATTTCGGATTTGCTGTTCCATTACAGATTTGCTATTCAATTTCTTATTTGTTGTTCCATTTTCTTATCTGTCCTTCCATTTACTGGCATTTGTTATTTTGGTGTGGGAGGCGATCTGAGGCTGTAGTGAGCCTTGGCATTTATTGTCTGGCTCGCAGATCCATGATCTGTTCTCTGATTTCCTTTTCCATCAGTTTCCAAAGGGATGGGTTATCGCTACTGAACACTTGACTAATAAGTTGCTTAGTCTTTTGAGTGTGTGATTTACTCTTTTGAACTAGTTAAACTGTAGGCAGGCATCCGTTTACTCTTGTATTTCTGAACACTATACTACTAGCATTACTCTGACAAATGATAGCCTCAGACTTAGACACTCTTTGAAATAAGCAAACGCTCCCAGATTGACATATTAATGTGAGGTAATTAGAGGTGAAAGAGACCCTTTTTATAGCTCGACACTTATCTATGTGCAGGTTTTGGTCTGGAGCTAGCTAAGGGGTCTTTTGCCTTGCTACTTTGTACTCTCCAGCAACACCACACCAAGACATGACATAATAAGTCCTTCTTCATGCTTTGATTCTCATTTGTTTAACATAGATATGCATGTATCTTTGTGATAGTTGTAACTAATCTGAAAGTATTCCAAGGATCCTGAGAAGATCCTTGAGGATTTCTACATCAACAAAAATCAGTGCATTAATCCCTATAGTAGAATTGGTGACTCCACTGGGGACTACACTTAGTTCCTAATTTTCTCCCAAACTTCCTCAATCTATCTTTCCTTTATGCCTTCCTGTACTTCTTGATCCCTTTTTTGACCACTCTGGTCTATACAACACCCTTCTCTTAGTGTGCAGCCCTAGATCTGATCCCCACAGCCTTCTTTTTTAGCATTTGTCCGCACTAACACTGACTACTAGTGTAAATAGTGCTTTATAAAGCACTGTGGCCTCACACATTATGTGTTAGTGTAGCGAGTAACTCTCGGTACCCTCTATTACAAACAATTTGCCAAACATTTCTTGATAAATAGACTACTCTACGACCTCATGGGTTAGAAAATTTGCTTGTAGACTGATCATGGATCTACATCTATGCTTGTTTGATTGATCTGTCTCTTAAACAATTTTTGTTTTAAGAAAATGGCTTTACTTCTTAAAGTTTTTTCTCATAAAAGAAAAAATACAAAAAATTTACTGTTTTGTGCTTAGTTGGTTAGATCTGCATTATTTGGTTTCAAAAGTTGTTAGTGACAATTGTTAGTTCTGTCAGTTTTTCTAGTGCTTTACTTAACCGGATGCATGATAAATATATTGACGTATAAATGACTCTTGCTTTGTAGAAGCAACTTCTTCAATGAAAGTGAAATTTAAAATCATTGTTTTGCATGATTTGAGTGAGAGTTCCACATAACTTCACAAGTCAACACCCCCACCGAAGACTCTAAAGAAGTGAATTTAAAATTTTACCTAATAAAATCAATCAACAACTCTTTTTAGAGTAAACACACATTAGTTTAGGCTAGGATCTTGGGTTAGGCAGTTGTGAGTTAACTTCCCAAGATCATACACTGAAACTAGTGTCATTAATGAGGGAAATCCTTTTGCACTCTTACTATCCAGGACCACTCGAGTAAAAGAAGAGCTAAATACAAGACAACATCAGACTGTAAATGAAGAAAGCTTGTCTTAGCTTACATCCCCTTTGGGTATTCTGTGTATCGGGGCTCCCTTTTGGGATCTCGGAGCTGAGTCAGGGACTCAGGTATCCTGCCCACACAGCGTACTGTCTACGACTATGTCCCACCTTGTAGTGTCTATGATTTGAGGTAACCATAGTGGCCATACTTTTAGGGATGAACACAAGGTGACTATGGCGAGCTTCCTTGGTACCTAACACAGATGAACCTACTCTGCCTTTCTTTTTTGGGAGGGTGCTCATCTTCTTGACAGTACTTGGCCACTTAATCTAAGGTTTGGGCGAAGGTCAAGAGTAATCGTAACTGTACATTTGGCTAACTTTCTCTTTTATCCAATGTGATACTAGTTTTCATTTCCAACAAATGGTGGTTATCAGACAGAGTCATACCCTATGCTTGTTGATTGATTTCTTTAGTTTTATTTTTTATTTTTTAAGTTCCATATTGTTATCACCAAGACTTTAATAAATATCACTCTAAAATATATTCATAAAATTTATTAGCCACTGTGGCTACATCTAGCCCTCGTTGTCAATCTCGACGGTTGTTAGGTCTTCCCCCACTCATTGTGGAGGATCCTTTGAGCCCTAGTGAAATAGATTACCCATCATTGGGAAATTTGTGTCCGAGATCTAACATTGAATCAGTTTAGACATCCCACGATTAAAGCTTACCAAAATATTTATTTATTGAAGGTTTCATTCTTCCATACAATCCTGCGATCATGAATTCATTAGGACCACTCTTGATTCCAGTTGCACTTGTACCTCTTGTGTCTTCTCTTGGACTGACACCACCTATCGCATCGGCAACTAATGGGTTGTGGGCTTTTGTTGACACTTTTGGTCCACAACCACCTCCCAAGTCAATAGTCAGTACCACACCTCTAATGGAAAACCTTGTTATCCCACATGTCCCATGTTCAAACCCTATCATGACACCCAATTCCAGCGGAACCTAGTATATTCTGGTTTCTTCCCCATTTGTGTTAGCTCCCGGACCTTCGACAAGTGCTACATATAGCGCTCCTTATAACGATGCATATAGCATGTTAGCATGTTCCCTTCAACAACCCCTTTGATTGGAATCCATTGTTTAGTTCCAACCCCCAGGTTCAGATGCTTGGGGGAAATGTTCCCAATATGCATATACCGGTCAGGAACGTTACATTGCCCCCTCTATTTATAGGATAGTAGGGACAGTCATTGATTGACATGAATCCTCCTAATGTTAGTCAAGGACCTATAGTTAATTACATGTTGAGCAAGATCCTTCAACAGGGTCCCACTCAATCCATATGGGCACCCCACTCTCAATCTCAAATGAGTCAAGGGGGCATTCCTTATCTTGGGGGCACTTACAACCCCCAGTCTAACAATCCCTATGGACAACCACAGTACACGACTGTACCCCAAGGAAATTACTATTCCATGCATCCTATGTATAATATTTGGAACAACATGATGGGAGGACCGCAAGGATCCTCAAGTCATATGTCATCGCCTTGGCCTGATTTAGGGACATCAAACACCTTTCCTTTCTTGGAAATGCTTGATATCACTGACTTGTACAAACTCACCAATGACCATATCTATCACAACTTACTGTGGCCTCCAATCCCACACAAAATTCCCACAGACATCTAAAATCTCTGAGGGAAACAAGGGGAGGATCCGGGTACACACATCACCACCTATCATTTATGGTGTGTTTCCAACTCCATGGTGGATGATAGTATCCGACTCTAGCTCTTTCCCTGCACCCTTACTAGAAATTTAGCCCAGTGGTACATTCAGTTACCAAGCGTGTCAGCCAATGCCTCTAGCGCTTTAGTCATGGAATTCTTAAAGCACTTTCAGCTACCCATCAGCTATGAAATTGGAACGGAACTCCTCACCTATTTACGTCAGGACACCAGCACCCACATCTCTGATCATATCCAAGAATGGAGATAGAGATGGAGGTTAGTCAAAGATCCTCTCCCAGACTATCTATTAGAAGATGGGTTCTGCAAATCGATGCTCCCTCAGATTACTAAAGATGTCACCTTAAGTGGTGCGGTGTTGGATTGAAGGGGCCTGACCCAGGTCAGTGTTAGTTAGCCAAACAAATCCATACATTACTGGCCATTTCGGCATCAGCCCATGGACCGCGTATGGAAGTCTCACCCGAAGTAGTATGGGGGGATGATGGAACCAAGTTTCCACACCCTTGAGATGGTTGTGATGTCGATTTATTCCAACTATACCTACCTTCATGTATGTTTCTTGGCCCTCTATTCCACCCTTCAGTACCTTGATGAAAGGGCAAAATTGGCTTTTACGCAGCCCTAACCTGCGCTCACGAACTTTCGCAATGCCAGGGCAGTGAACTACAATATCTCCCAAACTAGGCTAAGTGTCTTACTTATCTTATTAACCAATCTTAGTTAGCTTCACATAAATAGATGTTCTTACTTGCGTTCACTTAACCAACACATTTACATACATTCATGCATCATATAAGCATTATAAGTGAAATTCATACCTAACATAACAATATGCATAAACAGGAAATAAAGAAGTAGAGATTGTAGAATACTTCTCTTTGTTGATAATTCCATATGATTATAGACTCGACCTGCCTTGTGCACTCAGCTGCAGGGGTCCACACACTCAGCTACTTACTTCTACCGTAGACCCTTGCACACTCAGCTGGAGAGCCTCTACCTACGCTACAACCCAAACTTAGAGTTCTACCTCAGAGCTATCTTATCTCTGTGTGTATATCTTATTTTATTGCTTCCTATCAAACTACTTAGAGCTTAACTCTATTTATACTATCCCATGGTCCGTGGACCATAGGTAGATATTTTATAGTTGACATTACATTCCAAAATAAGGGCAGACAACCCTATGACTCTTCAACACCTACATGCTTCATGACCACAAAATGCGGAGTCTTTACACTTGGATTACAAAATTTAACCAAAATATGTGCTTTTAGCCCCAAGACTACCCTTGGGGAACCCCGTGCCAAATAGGTCCCCAACACAGACATCATGACTTTCCCTCGACTCACTCAACAGGTGCGAAGATCTGAGCGCGAAGATGCCCCAGCTCCATTTAGATGACCAGAACCTCAACAACGCACTGAGTGACCGCCTGTTGGACTTCTTCCACTCTCTGCTTAGTGACTATCACTGAACTACCACCTTGAATCTTCAGCTAAGCTTCCTGCAGTGTTGAGAGCTTTCCTTCAATGGAAGTTGTGATTGTGTATGCCTCATCTATCCATGGTTGGAGGCGCGCTTTTGAGGACCGCTTCTTTGTGCTGAGGGGCATCCACCTCTTCCTTAAGCGCCTTCGCCTCCTACATCCATGCGAGCCTCTGTGTAAGGGTGACCGTCTGCGTGATGCCTTTGACCTCATCATATCTTTGTTGTAGCTTGCACGCCTCTGTGTCCAAGCACTCTACGTTCGGGTCCTCCTACAGGATGGTCAGGACCTCAAATGACTCGTTAAAAAGTCGTGTGTAGTCTACTATTTCACTATCAACCGCCACTATTTCTGTTGTAACAGCAATGGCACAATGTTCCCTGACTTCCGGTGGAGTTGAAGGCTGAGCCCTCAACTGCAATTCTGTAATTTGTAGGTTCAGTTGCAGCTGAATCCTATCCATCTCTCTTCGAGCATTGTGCACCCTTGTGACCAACTTGCGGACACACGCCTCAACTTGCTCTTCTACCTGAATGTCAAACTTCGGGACCATTCGATAGGATTCCTCCACTTCCTGCATGATTTTTTTATTCTGTTCCATTGCCTCATTGCACTACAGGCTGAACTGCTCGATATTAATGCACTGCTCGCTCATGACCTGTAGAGCGTGACTCTCCTAGTCCCTAAGTTCCGCGGTGACTCCATCCTACAAGAGGTCGAGCATCTCTCAAGGGAGAATGGTCATATTCAATCCCACCCCTTTCAGGCTACTGACCGTGGGCTTGTCGGCCTCATTTTTTGTAGTAACTGCCCCATCTCGTAGCAGAATCACATTGGTCACCCATGTGCACCACATCTCCACGGCAGCTGAAGTGCTGATCGCGAGGCTGTTGGACACTGCGCCAGCCTATTGGTTGGCCATAGGGGGCCTGACCTAGGTTCCACATTAGTTAGCCAAACAAATCCCTACACTAATGGCCCTTTTTGCATCACCCCGCAGAGCGCGGATTGAAGTCTCACCCGAAGCTGTATGGGGCAATGTTGGAACCATTTTTCTGTACCATTGAGATGGTTGTGATGTCAGTTTATTCTGGCTATACCTACCTTCATGCATGTTACTTAGCCCTCTATTCCACCCTTCATTACCTTCACAAAAGGCTACAATTGGCTTTCATGCAGCCCTAACCTGCGGCTCAAGGACTTTCATGCTGCTAGGGCAGTGAACTACGATATCTCCCAAACTAGCATAAGCATCTTACTTATATTATTAACTGATCTTAGTTAGCTTCACGTAAACATATGTTCTTACTTTCATTGACTTATCCAACACATTTACATACATTCGCGCATCATATAAGCATTATAAGTGAAATTCATACCGAACATAACAAGATCCATGAAGAGGAAATAAAGACACATAAGTTGTAGAATACTTCTCTTTATTGATAATTATGGACAATTACAGACTCGACTTGCCCTGTGCACTCAACTACGAACTTCTACCCTAGGCCTCTGGGCACTCAGCCGCAGAGCCTCTACCTATGCTACGACCCAAACTTAGACTTCTACCTCAGAGCTATCCTATCTCCGTCTGTCTATCTTCTTTTCTTGCTTGCTATAAAACTGCTTAGAGCTTAGCTCTATTTATACAATCCCATGGTCAGTGGATCATGGGTATATCTTTTACAACCGACAATACATTTCCAAAATAACGGCAGACAACCCTATGACTCTAACACCTACGCGCTCCATGACCACAAAATGCAGAGTCTTTAAATGTGGATTACAAAATTTGACCAAAATACAGACTTTTAGCCCCAAAACTACCCTTGGGGGATCCCATGCCCAACATGCAGTCACGGAAGACCAATCCACTCGTCATGCCCAACACTTAGATTTGATTTATTTGTAGTCTAGCACATTATATGACATCATTCCCAATGGCCCTAGAAACTCCAATGCTCCCAGTACTCAAGAACCCGGTGTGCACACCAATGGTATTAACAACACTACTCTGTGGCTATTGTAAAACAACTTAGTGGTCACATTTCCTAGCTGTCAATTGACACCTCTACCCAATCAACTACTCTTCCTATTGCTGCAATAAACTCTACGCAGTCTACAAAAAAACCTTAGCGGTAAGAACAAGAAGAATAAGAAAAATACCACTCCTTCTAAAGAGAAGTCAACCAAGAAGTACAACCCGAAACAGAAAGCTATTGTGCCTCCTGATGATGGAAAGGAAAAACCCACCAAATTCCATTGCAAAAGCTGTGTGGAAGACCATATGACATATCATTGTTTGTGTCTCCAAGAATGCACAGATTTCATTACTAAAAACGACACTGGTAGGACCCCTCTGGTCCTAAACAACCCTTTCCCTACTCAGCAGCAGTATCACCTTACTGCAAGCCAAACCCAACCCCCACAAGGGGTAAATGACGATTCCCATCATCCTTTAGCTGTTGAAGGACCATCTATGGTTTACACCATTGAAATGGTATATCTTCAAACCAGATCTAGAACTTATGGAGCTCCAGTCACTAATCCTGAGGAAGCCTCCTCGAGTCAAAATCCACCGCCACCTAATGATCTTCATATCAAAAGGTTGGTTGTTGATCTTGTGATTCATTCCCCAAAAGGGGCACTTCGTCACACAATGCATAATACATCTACACGTGATACATGAATATACACTATTGTAGAAGATTTGGTGCAAGCACCGTCAGTTATGTTGGTGCTCGAAGTATTGCAAACCTGTCCAACCCAAAGGAAAGCTCTTCTTTAGGAAATTGGTGGGGTCGACCCTCAGGATTCCATGCTTGCAATTTTCGACATGCACAAATGTAAACCTCCCCTTTCACACCATCTTGCATTTTAGGTGCACATATTTTCGAAAGGGTGAGCAGTACATAGAACTATCATTGACGAAGATGCTTCAACCTGCATCATGTTGCCTTCATTTTGGCTCACTTTGGGTTCTCCAACCCTATCCCCACCATCGAATTTCCTTAAAAATTTCGAGGGCCACACTTTCATCCCTAAAGGTTACTTAGCCAGCTACCCCATCACTTTGAGTGGGAAAATGGTAATGGTGGATATCAAAGTTTTGGATCAAAAATTCGACTATAATCTACTGTTGGGTCATAGTTGGACTTACGTGATGACGTCCATTGTGTCTATTTTCTTTCGCATCATCCTATTTCCATTGGATGGAAGGATAGTCACACTAAACCAGCTATCCTTTTTCACCCCAGATTACTCCTCGTTACCTAGCGGCCATGTACCCTTAGTGGGTGGTGTACGTGACTCTTACGTAAGTATGTGTACCAATCTATTGAAGGACTCTTCCATGATGTGTTGTTTCCCTCTCTCGGCGCCTGCCATTCTAAAGACGGCCTCTATGGTTTCATCCATTCCTCATGATCGGACCGATCCTTTGATCCTCCCGGCCCCTTCATATATTGATGCTTATGGAGATAAATTGATATTATCACTAGCTGAATTGGCCTACCAAGCCATTCAGTATTCATCTGAATCTCCCGTCACTTTGGTCATGACCAACGTTACCTCCTCCCCTCCTATAAAGTCTCCTTATGATCTCCTTAATCAAGTCCTACCTTCGGATGAAGCTATTCAAGACATCATGTGTTTTGATGAGAGACCTTGGGAGGACTCTTACCATCATGTCTCGATATCTGATTCAAGTATGATGCCCATTCAAATCTTGTCTCATGATGCACTTGAAATCATTCCCTCACCTTATACGACTATCCAAAATTTGGATTCAGAAGGCAACATGGGCAATATTTCAAAGACACTTCTCATCGATGTTTTTGTCAAGACAGGCATCGTGGAAAACATTCAGATTGGAGCCAACTACAATCCTAAGGAAATTGTAAGCTTCACCTATGCTTTTAAGGATTTCTGAAATGTTTTCCCTTCGTCTTATAAGGAAATGCATTGCATAGACCCTTCTATTGTCAAGCATGAGATCAATAAGTATCGAGCATTCTTTTTATGGTATTTTTCTTTCTCGTTAACCTGAAAAACTTCGAGTCTCCTTCTTTGGTCTCGTTAAACTACCATGAAGAATATCGAGCATTCTTTTTATGGTATTTTTCTTTCTTGTTAATCTGAAAACCCTCAAGTCTACTTCTTCGGGCTCGTTAAACTACTATAAAGAAGATCTGAGCAACTCTTTTTCTATGTTTTTCTAGCTCATTGAACTGAAAGAGATAGTCTGAGCATTACTTTTAGGGACTTTTTCTCACTCATAAAATTGAAAAAAACCCCAAGTTTCTTCTTCAATCTTGTTATAAACTTATGAAGAAGCTCCGAGCATTCTTTTTCAAAAAAATTTCTTGCTCGTAAAATTGAAAAATCCCTGAGTTTTTATCATCAGGCTCGTTAAACTCCCACGATGACGGTATGAGCGGTTTCTTTTTTGGGACTCTTTCTTTCTCTTAAATTGAAAAATCGTTGAGTTTTTCCCTTCTTCGGGCTTGTTAAATATATGAAGAAGGAATGAGTAGTTCTTTTACGTCTTTTTCCTTGCTCATTAAACTGAAAAATATACCTTAAGTTTTCTTCATTTGACTCGTTAAAATTTGATGAAGATTTATTGAGTTTTCATTGTGAGACTCATTTAAAATTTAGGATGAATATAGATTTTAGTCAGTCTCCTCATACTCGTAACAAAATGAGGCAAACATCTATTGAGTGTAGGATTATCTCTTTATCTAGACTCAGTATATTAACTTACGGAAAAGGCACATTTTCGGTTATACTATTAAAACTTTGTCGCATCCGATTAAAAACTATGACAAAGGGACCACCCTGGAGTCATTCTTTATGATCTTTTTAGACTCTCGAAATATGAAAAGACCACCAAGTTGTCCCATCTAGACTCATTAAATTAAACAGATCAAGAATGCATTCTCTCTTCACCGTCTTTTCAGACTCTTGGAACATGAAAATACCAATGAGTTTTCTTGTTTGGACTCATTAAACTAATCAGATAGGGAATAGAGTCACTCTTTACGATCTTTTTAGACTCTTAAAACATGAAAAGACTATTAGGACTCAAAATTGACCAATTTTGACCTTATATTTTTGCCATAATATTATCCTTTTTCAGTCATAGGTTGAAAGCTTTGATTATATAATGAATTAATCACCCCAAGGTACGAAGTAACTCTCCGCATATCTATATGTTTAATTGTTCATTGCATATTCATCAATATCTTTATATTTATCTTTGGAAAAGCTAATTAATTTGCCAAGTAATCGCTGGAATGTCTAAAGTCTGTAGGAATTATAATTTATAGTTGCTGTAACACCAGAAACAGCAACTACGCAGTTGCTGCAACACCGGAAGCAGCAACTACGTAGTTGCTACAGCCAGCAATGACAACCATCTAAAGCAGGGGAATGCTATTTTTGCAACAACTGGAAATAAAAAACGACAACTATCTGGAGATCGCCAGAATTCCACACTGACGCGGCATGATCAGCAACTGTCCAAAAACGGAAAAACACAGTTACAGTTGCTAAAGTATCAGGAACAGCACGGGTTTACTAAATCAGAAACCATGGGGAAATGACGAAGGATAATACGAGGATCCCAAGAGGACAGTCGAAGTTCGGTTACCAGCTGTGTAACAGAAACAAACTCAAGAAAGAATACACTGTCGCACTGTTATAACAGCATCCTGTAACTCTTATTTTTGGTTAACTGAATAAAGTGTGATAATCTATTGTAATAGATGTCTCCTCTATAAAGAGGAGACATCTACATTAGAGAAGGGGGGGGAGAGAAATAGTTTTGTAAGGGTAATTTTGAAAAGACAACAGCAAAGTCTGAACTTTTATTATACTTAATCTTTTGGCAGATGAATAGAAGATTGTTCTGAGTACTTAATCTAGCAATTGCGTTCTGGGGAATCTTGTGAGAGGGACTGGGCCCACCTTCCTCACAAGATTCACCCATTTACTTTTCTGTCAAGTGTGTAAGTGTGTTTGGTGATTTCTTTATGCTGATACTCTGTTTTGGATTCTGTAGCATTACCTCTGATAATTTCCTTTTTGCTGGCACTCTGTTTTGTTAATCGTTTGAAGCTGTACTTCACCGGTGAATTAGAATTTCAGTGTGTATTAGCAATCTAGTTACAGGGGCAGGTGCTGAACGTCCTTGCTTGGAGGATAGGGTCCTGATCCTCTGATAACAGAGCATCCACCACTCTTCTTTTCGGATTTGTTATCTTAAATTAACTGCTTTCATTTTATCTTTACAGTACACTGTTATGACATAACGTGAGAATTACGTATACTACAGCTTTTTAATGCTTTTAGAGTTAAGTACATACAGTACGCGGTAGCCTTTGAAATAAAAGACTTTCCCAGGTTGACAATTTAATGTGGTACTTGATTTTTAATTAATAAACAATTCAACTAGCCAACATTTTGGCGCCGTTGCCGGGGAAGGCAACTAGAGATTTCT
Source organism: Pinus tabuliformis (assembly GCA_031772625.1). Lineage (NCBI taxonomy): Eukaryota > Viridiplantae > Streptophyta > Pinopsida > Pinales > Pinaceae > Pinus > Pinus tabuliformis. The sequence continues at coordinate 884,717,003 of CM062820.1, read as the reverse complement.
AAAAGCATTAATGATTTCTTTTTGAGAATAACAGGTGCATGAGAGGACGTAGGAAACCTAATTTGACAGGCGGCAAAGGCAGAGGAGGAAGAAAAACTTATATTGACGAAATCATCTCAAAGGCTGAAACATCACAGAGGACAAGTTCCAGGAGACCTTAGATCCAGTATTCCTCACAAACAGATCGACAGACGGAGGAAGTATTGGGACCTGAAAGGAAGCTGGAAGTACCAGAATACACTGAGGAACCGGTAGAAGAACCTGAAGAAACAGAAGATACAGAAGATAAAGCAAGTGATTCAGGAAAAATACCAATGGAGGATAACAAAACAGAAGGAATAGGGGAAAATTCGCTCTCTACCCTTGAATTCCCTATTGGGGCGCTCCCAAGAGGGGCAACTCCCATGAAAAACATTCCACTCTCAGCATTACCCAACTTTCATGGGTTATCCTCTGAAGACCCGGATGAATTCCTCTTTGAATTCGACATACTATGTAGGAGTTATGATTATGTGAGCCCTAATCAGAAACTAAAACGGTTTCCAGCAACACTGAAAGGGAATGCGTTAAGGTGGTTTATGAGATTAGGAGCTCAGGCAATCATTACCTGGGATCAGATGAAAGAAAGTTTTCTGGCTAAGTATCAAGATTACTACCGGACAAGAGAAAGGAAGGAAGAATTGTTTAAAATGGTTCAGAAGGAGGACGAGAATCTGGAAGATTTTGTGGAAAGATTGCAGTATAATCTGCAGCGGTCTGACCACCCTAATATGAGTAAAGATATTCTGAAAACTATATTGCTGAAAGGGGTACGAGATGACTGCTTGGACATGTTAAACATGCTGGGCAAAGGGGACATTTCCAAAGAACCATTTGATGAAATTATCAATCTCTGCATGAGATGTTCAAGAGGAGCAGTAAGCAGATCAAAAAGCAGGGACAATGTATATTCAAGAATTCAGAAGTCAGCAAGTGGAGGAGCAACAAGGGCTGAAATAGGTAATTTATTAGAAGAATTTAAAACTGAGATGTTAAGCTCTTTTGCTTCACAAATTTATGCTCTGTAGGTAAATAAGAAACAAGCAGAAGCAGAAGCTGCCCTAGCTATTTTTTGTTCCAAATGCAGAGAAAAACACCCACTCAGGGAATGCCCACTAGATAAGGTATCAATCTGCACGATCTGCGAAAAGGACCATGAGACCCAGCGATGCCCCTCTCTGCCTGGAATTAAAGCAGCATTGCAGTCAACTGAAGAAGAGGTTGAAGCAGTGTACCTGATGACACAGAGGAGGCAATGGCCACAAAGACAAGGTATGAATTCTAACACAACATTTAATCATTGGAATAATCATTCTCCTTTTCAAATAAATTACCCACCCATGAACCAAATGCAGTACCCACCCTTTAACACAATGAATTTTCCACCTATGCAACAACCAAATCTCCCTTTTCCTGATCCTACCATATGGAATCCTTGGGCTCCCCAACAACTGTATTTCAATCAATGGAACCCAGGCTGGGCAGCCCAACATATGCCATTTCCTCAACAACAACAGTCTCTTTCCTTACCATCCAATACTCCTCCAAATAACTAGACAATTAGACCGCAACTGCCTGTGCAACCCAACCCTGACCCAAATAATAATAAAGCCTTGCAAGTAATTGATATTCAAAATCAACCTGTCTTCCCCATGCAATGTAACGATATCCATCTTCGTTCAGGGAGAATTGTTGAACCCATCATTGATGACATCACTGACTCTGATAAAGAGGAAGTTAGAAAAGAAAAACCAGCTAACAATAATGCTGAAACAGTCGAATCAACATCTAACAACAATGATCAAACAACAGATCCACCATTCCCTGAACGATTGGCTCTCACTAAAACACTAGAGCAACCTGCTTTTAACCTTTTAGGTGAACTACAGAATTTATATGTTAAAATCCCATTGTTGCAAGCGCTAAGAGATGTTCCCATTTATGCTAGGACTGTTAGAGATATCTGCATAAAAAAACCTGGAAGAAAAGCTAAGGACCCCCTCACAGTTCATATGATGGGAGAACTGACTGCTTTAATGACAAAAAAAGATCCCCCTATGAAATATGGTGACCCTGGTCACCCTACAGTAACAGTTCAAGTTGGAAAAACTCTTGTCTCTAAAGTTCTAGTAGACTTAGGAGCTGCAATAAATATTATGACACTGGAAACAACACAATTGCTTCAGTTAAAAAACTTTATTAGGGAAACACCAACCATCCTAGAATTGGTTGATCACTCTACAATTAAACTTGAAGGGGTCATTGAAGATTTAATAATTTCTGTAGAATCCTGGAAGTACCCAGCCGACTTTGTGGTGTTACAAACTAAAACAAAGTTGGGGGGTCATCCGATGATTCCAGGAAGACCTTGGCTGGCTACAGCAGGTGCTTTCATTAGCTGTAGATCAGGATCAATGACCATCTCTAATGGACAGGAAACAAAACAGCTTACCCTTTATCCTCATGCTACACCCATGATTAATAATGACAACTCTGTATGGGTAGATTATGAGGATGAAGAAACCCAACCTATATTGACTATCGGACAAGCCTTAACTTTCAAAGATTCTACCGAAGATGAATTAATCAGCAGCTTCATTTCTGAACCTTCTTCGGTCAACCCAGAAATGTACAGTCACTTTACTGCAATCTTGGAATCTGAATCTCAACAGAACTTGGAAGATAAAAATTTATTTCAGACAACAGTAGGCAGCCCCTCCAAAAGTACAACAATAGAAATTGAGCCTGGCAAAACATTAAATATAAATCCTAATTTAACTCACAATGAAAAACAGCAATTAATAAAGTTACTCCAGGAAAATAAAGAAGCATTTGCATGGGACTATACAGACATGAAAGGGATCTCCCCTGAGCTATGCACTCACCGGATTTATATTAAAGAGGGATCCCGGCCAGTCTGTCAACCCCAACGGCGAATGAATCCCAATATAAGGGAAATTGTGAAGGAGGAACTTCAAAAACTATTGAATGCGGGATTTATATACCCTATATCTGATAGTGAGTGGGTTTCCCCACTTGTAATTGTACCCAAAGAAAAATGGTAAATGGAGAGTATGTGTGGATTACAGAGCACTGAATAAAGCCACTCAGAAAGACCATTTCCCTTTACCATTCATTGATCAGGTATTGGATAATTTGGTAGGTAAGAAATTCTTTTCATTCTTGGACAGGTTCAGTGGATATAATCAGATTAAGATTGCACCCCAAGATCAGGGCAAGACCACGTTTACTAGCCCTTGGGGGACCTTTTCTTACAAGGTACTTCCATTTGGGCTATGTAATGCTCCAGCAACATTTCAAAGAGCAGTGATAGGGATTTTTTCTGATATGCTAAATGATTCATTAGAAATATTTATGGATGACTTTACTCCTTATGGAGTGACTTTTGAGGATGCACTGCAGAATCTTGAAAAAGTACTTAAGCGGTGTATAGAAGCACACCTTTCCTTAAGCACTGAAAAGTGCCATATGATGATGAATCAAGGTATTGTATTGGGTCACTTTGTCTCATTCCTAGGAATTCAAGTCGATCCAGCTAAAATACAGGTAATTTAGACTCTCCCTATCCCCAAAACACAAACTGATGTAAGAAGCTTTTTAGGACATGTTGGATACTATAGAAGATTTATCAAGAATTTTTCCAAAATAGCTTCTCCTTTATTTGTGTTATTAACAAAGAATGCTAAATTTATGTGGACTAATGATTGTGAAAAAGCATTTAATGAACTTAAACATCAGTTGTCTGCAGCTCCCATTTTGAGAGGACCTGATTGGGCACTACCCTTTCATATATCCTCTGATGCCTCAGACACTGCAATTAGAGCTGTCTTGGGTCAGGAAGAAAATAGTCTTCCCTATGCCATTTATTTTATCAGTAAGAACATGACACCAGCTGAATTAAATTATACAGTCACTGAGAAGGAATTCCTAGCAGTTATTTATGCAATAAATAAATTTCGACATTATATTACTGGCTACACTACTTTTGTGCATACTGATCACTCGGCCATTAAATATTTGATGAATAAATCAGTTACGAATACCCGAGTCACCAGATGGTTGTTATTATTGTAGGAATTTGACATCACAATTGTAGATAGGCCAGGAAAAGAAAATGTAGTTGCTGATTTCCTTTCTCCATTAAAAACTGATGAAAATGCTCCAGTAGATGATTCTTTTCCTGATGAATATTTATTCACAGTATCTGCTCACTCACCTTGGTATGCAGACATTGCCAATTATCTAGTTGCAGGAAAATTACCATCACACCTATCACACAGGGAAAGAAGAAAGATCATCCAGCAAAGTGCTAGGTACAGCTGGATAAGCGGGTGTCTTTTCCATACAGGAATCGATCAGGAAATCCGAAGGTGCATTGGTGAAGATGAAATTTATGATGTACTAAAAGCTTGTCATGATGGCCCTTGTGGAGGACATTTTGCAGATAAAAGAATAGCACACAAGGTACTCAGAATGGGTTATTATTGGCCATCACTCTTCAAAGATGCTAGAAAATATGTCAACGCCTGTGATAGCTGTCAAAGAATGGGCCAGCCTAATCACAGGGATGAAATGCCACTCAATCCCCAGGTAATTCTTGAACCTTTTGAGAAATGGGCATTAGATTTTATAGGTCCCATTAATCCTCCATCCAATCAAAGAGTGTACATATTAGTATGCACAGATTACATGACTAAATGGGTAGAAGCTAAGGCACTCCTGAAAGCTAATGAAGAAGCAGTACTAACATTTTTATTTGAAGAAATCTTTGTTAGATTTGGATTGCCTAGAGAATTAGTCACAGATGGAGGACCTCCTTTCAACTCTCATGGCTTCAAAAATACGCTTCAGAAATATCATATTAAGCACAAAATGACTACACCTTATCACCCCCAAGCAAATGGGCAAGCAGAAAGCACCAATAAAGTCATAGAAGCCATCTTAACAAAAACAATAAAGGAGAATAGAAGGGACTGGTTTCAAAGGTTGCCCGAGGCATTATGGGCCTATAGAACTAATTGGAGGAATACCACAGGTTTTTCACCCTATGAATTAGTTTTTGGAAAGAATGCTATTTTCCCTGTAGAGTTTGAGATCAAAACTTTAAGAACTGCTTTAGCTGTTAACCTTGATTTGACTGATGCACAGACAGCCAGGTTACAGCAACTTCAAGAATTGGATGAGAAAAGACTGGATGCCATCCATCAGACAACCATGATACAGCAACAAAGAAGCAGGTGGCATGACAGAACCATCAAGCAAAAGCAGTTTCAGAAAGGTAACTGGGCTCTACTTTATGATTCCCGTTTCGAGAATTTCCAAGGTATGTTAAGAACAAGGTGGTTAGGGCCTTATGAAGTGGATGCTATTTTTCCAAATGGGACAGTTAGACTTTTAACAATTGATGGAAGCAGAACACCGCTACTAGTGAATGGCTATCGACTTCGGCTATATCAGAGGCCTGTTTCTAAAGAAGATTTTAAAGCCACTTGCATGGCAATTAAACAGTATTCTTTTCCGGGGGAACTTGTTGTCCCTCAAAGCACTTAAATCTTTGTTTATTTATGCATTTTTTTTAGATTAGATATTCTTTTTATTTAACTACTAATAATCCTTGCCAAGGGTTACCATATTATGTTTCAGTATTTTGCAGATTTGAGCTGTGGAAAATAGCTGAGAACGAAAGCTTTAAAGGAATCACTTTGCGGATTTGGAACTCCTGTTGCTGCAATTCCCGTTGCTGCAACACCAATTCCCATTGCTGCAACACCAATTCCTGTTGCTGCAACACCGTTTCCGGTTGCTGCAACACCGATCCCCATTGTTACAACACCTTTTCACGTTACTACAACATCTTTTCCCGATGACGTAACATCATTTCCAGTGGCTGCAACACCGATCCTCGTTGCTGCAACACCATTTCCCGATCCCGTAATACCTTTTTAGCAATCCTTTCATTTACAAAAACACCAGTGTTATCACCTTAGCCCCCAAGAAACGAATTTTTATAAAATACACCACTTATTGTGATGATTACGATACTCGACTATCACTTCTCGTCATTATTATTAAAAATCGCCGGTATTCCCATGCTCCTAGACCCGCTGTAATCATTATGATCCAGCAAAAAATAAGACAAGACTTTTTGACACAGCAACCAAAAAGGTAAAACATAAAGGTACGCATGATTATGTATGGACATTAAATAATAGTTAATGCGGGGAAACTGATAGGACTACCAAATAATTGTACTTCCAATCATATCACTTACGCGTAGGGGGGGGATTACCAAAGCGCTCTCATAATTACATACTACGCCAACTGTCGCCGCCCTTAACTCTCCCAGTAATATGTAAAAGTCACCTTATCACGGCATGTTACCATTTGCAACGGTTTACTCTGAACTGAATTCGAAAGCTCGGCTCTGAACTGTGAAATTCACTGAAATAAAAGCTATGGGAGGAAACCTCATTACACATGAACCTGGCACAACAGCACTTCTTGAGCTCTATCCCGAGGTTTATCAGATCTTTCTGCAAGCGGGATGGATAGATTATTTCAGGAGACTTCCAGACTTCGACGCGCAGCAAGTCCTCGAGTTTGCATGCAATTTAACAGAGGGATTTTCTGTCGTTCAAGGAGTTCGAATTCCAGTCATGGAGGAAGCCATAGCCCAAGTTACTGGGCTACCAGCTAATTGCATACGATGATTCAGTAGGAAGCACTTGATCCTTAATGCGCAGCAGGACTTTCTTCGACCAGGCGAGCAGGTAGAACCCAAGGGCAGAGGCATAACACTTCAATCATTACCTCAACCGTGGCCGAAAGTTGTTGAATTTGTGAAGCAATATCTGATGTGCGAAGGCCGGTACCAAGTAATTTACCAGCACGATTTTGTCTTGTTGAATCATTTAAGGAATGGTCAGTTGATAAATATGCCATATTATTTATTGGGATGTCTCAAAAATATGTCACGTTATACTATCAACGCAAAGCATCTGCTTCTTTCCCTGAAACACCACCGTTTAGACCAATTGTTGATAAATAGAGGCCTCGCCTTAAATAACCCTCCACCCCCCATTAATCCCCACCAAGAGGCAGAAATTCCACAGCCGGAACATGAAATTCCTCATCAACAAGAGGAAATTCTTCACCAAGCTGAAGACACACCTCAGCAAGATGAAGAAATCCATCAGCAAACAGAGGACATTCCTAAGCAAATACCCATAGAAATCCCTCAGTAAATAGAGGACATTCCTGAGCAAATACCCGTAGAAATCCCTCAGCAGGCAGACGACATTCCAGAACAAATGTCCAAGGAATTCCTCCAGCAAACACCCCCACAAGTTGCTGAAAATGAACAATCAGCGGTAGAGATACCCGCAGAAACAATCCCATCCCCCAATAGAACCAATCCTTCCATTCCCATACTTGGTATTTCTACCGATGAATCTGAAGATAACATCCCTATTACTCTCCTCAAATGGAAAATACAGCAAAAAAAGGGAACCCCACCAAAAAGAAGAAGAACTAGGGCTTCGGCTAAAGCAGTTGCTATTTCTACCACCATCCCTATCTTAAAGAAAGCCAGCCGGAAAAGAAAAATTTCTGGATTCCCTGCTTCTCTACCAAAGCAAAGGACTCGGTCGTTTGTAATAGCTGAAATTCCTAGCCATACCCTCCCTAGCTCACCACCCATCACCTTAAAAACCCGCATTCCCACCAGCCCTGGAAACTCCTCTCCCTCACCCTCGGAGGCTGAGATGCAGAGTGTTCACAGTTTCGTGACATCATATTTTAAGACAGCTGACACACAAGAACCAGCTGTCGACACCCAAGGTAATATTGGCCAGGAAGCTGCAACACAAGAAACAACCACTAACCCAGGTGACACACAAGAACCACCTGTCGAGGGTATAAGGGATCAAATCAATGATGAAGCACAACCTCTGCCTCCACTAGAACCTGCTACTCCACAAGCTCAGCCTACCATAGCTCCTCTACAGGAAGAAATTGAATTTCTGAAGTCCCAGATTCAGGACTACGAGGAGGAAATAATAAGGGTCAAGGAAGCCTATCAAAATGAATTTAACCTGCATATTTTAGCACGAGTAGCATCTGCAGCAGAGAAGAGTAAGGACAATGAATATGTATGTGCCAATTGTGGTGAGATATTTACTCAAGCAGGATACAAGGTAGTGGCAGAACCAATGAATGAAGTTCCTGCTGTTGTGGTGGAAACAAAAGAACCTGTTGTTACACAGATGGAAACACCACAACCCTCTACTCAGACAGAAGAACCTGTTGTCACACAAGAACCAACAGGCTCTCCAGAAAAGGTGCAGGAGCAGACAGAAGAACCTGTTGTCACACAAGAACCAACAGGCTCTCCAGAAAAGGTGCAGGAGCAGACAGAAGAACCTGTTGTCACACAAGAACCAACAGGCTCTCCAGAAACGGTGCAGGAGCAAACAGAAGAACTTGCTGACACACAAGAACCAGTAAGTTCTCCAGAAACTGCACCAGAGCAAACAGAAGAACTTGCTGACACACAAGAACCAGTAAGTTCTCCAGAAACTGCACCAGAGCAAACAGAAGAACTTGCTGACACACAAGAACCAGTAAGTTCTCCAGAAACTGCACGGGAGCAAATAGAAGAACTTGCTGAAACACAAGAACCAACAAGTTCTCCAGAGACTATGCAGGAGGTAACAGGGAATAAAGAAGAGGACAAGTCACCACGGCCTACCCAAATTTCCATGGAACGAGAGGAAGAAATGGTTACAGAAGAAAATGAGGAAGAAAACATGGACTCACCCAGGCCTATTCAAACTGCCATAGAAAAAGAAGAAAATGAAGAAGAAAATATAAACTCACCCAGGCCTATTCAAACTGCCATGGAACGAGAAGAAAAAGAAGCTACAGCAGGAAATGAAGAAAAAGGCATAGACTCACCCCGGCCTACCCAAAAGGAAGAAATAGTTACAGGAGGAAATGAGGAAAAAGGCATAGACTCACCCCGGCCTACCCAAATCGCCATAGAACAAGAAGAGGAAGCAGATACACAGGAATCAGTACAGAATATAGAACATGAAGAAGAAACAGTAGCTGGAAATGGAAAGGAAGACATTGGATCATTCCGGCCTACTCCAATTATCACAGGGCAGATTACCCTTGTTGATACCTTTACACAAACAGAACTTCCTTCTGTTAGTGATGCATGCACAGAAACAGATAGTTTTCAGGAACTAAAAGGAAAATGGTGGAGAGAATATGAGCTGTCACAAGGCAAAGCATTCCAACAACAAAAGGGGACCTGGTTCAATCATGCATATAAGAACTGGGAAGCACTTGAGCAGTGTAGAGCTCAGTACAAAGAAATTAAGGAGCTAAAAGCCAGATTGTCCCAGATGTTTGAGTTATTCCAAAGAATACTTGCCACAAGAAAACCCTCTTTCAATTATGCAACATTTTTGAGGGAAAGACTCACATTCTTACAGATAAAGGCTGTTAGAGAAGGTATACCTCATCAGGTGGTTACATCAGAGCAATTTATGCAAACCTTTGCAGAGGCACCTAAAAATGATCAAAATTTGTTATGCGAGCTTTATCTCCATAATGAAGCCATGTCCGAAGAAAGAAACATGAATATGATACCTGTTGTTGGCAACATACAGCTGAGAGCCTTCATCTCCTTTTTAGCTAACCAACTTACATGGAAAAACGCCTTTACCTCAGCTCAACATAATGAATAGAATTGCCTTCTGTGGATTAGAGCTGAACCGCAGAATGCAGCTGCCTTCATTGCACAACATCTAAGAATGGTAAGTGATCCTGAAATGAAGGACCACGTCAGGCAACTACAAGCAGTGGTCCTGAGAGACTGTCAACACTATGTGAGAACTAAGGCACCCTTGGCTGTCAAGGCAAATAACTTGTTTTGGGAAAACTGCCCCAAGGAGAGGTAGGAATATCACCCTTATAATCCACCTAATTTACAGGTAGCACTCTCAAGGGTACCTTACTATGTTAGATGCATGCAACACTGTGCTGAAAATTGGATGGGCTACAGATTTAAATTTCCACTTCTATGGTTATCTGGTGAACAATACAAGGGCCAGTTTGGATTATCCAACAAGGAAGAAGTAGCAGCATGGAGGCAAATACAGACTGCCTGTGGGTTCAGGAAGAAGTTTGATGCCACTTCCTATAACTATTGTCTCAGTAATCTACACTGTTCATCCCAGTACTCCGACTCAGACTCAGAGTAAGCATTGCATAGGGACATGCAATCTCTTCAGTTGGGGGGGATGTTAGGACTCAGAATTGACCAATTTCGACCTTATATTTTTGCCATAATATTATCCTTTTTCAGTCATAGGTTGAAATCTTTGATTATATAATGACTTAATCACCCCAAGGTACAAAGTAACTCTCCGCATATCTATATGTTTAATTGTTCATTGCATATTCATGAATATCTTTATATTTATCTTTGGAAAAGCTAATTAAGTTGCCAAGTAATCGCTAGACTTTCTAAAGTCTGCAGGAATTATAATTTATAGTTGCTGTAACACCAGAAACAGCAACTACGCAATTGCTACAACACCGGAAGTAACAACTACGCAGTTGCTACAGCCAGCAAAGGCAGCCACCTAAAGCAGGGGAATGCTATTTTTGCAACAACTGGAAATAACAAACGACAACTATCTAGAGATCGCCAGAATTCCACGCTGACGCGACATGATCAGCAACTGTCCAAAAAGGGCAAAACACAGTTACAGTTGCTAAAGTATCAGGAACAGCACGGGTTTACTAAATCAACAACCATGGGGAAACGACGAAGGATAATACGAGGATCCCAAGAGGATGGTCGAAGTTCGGTTACCAGCTGCGTAACAGAAACAAACTCAAGAAAGAACACATTGTCGCACTGTTATAACAGCATCCTGTAACTCTTATTTTTGGTTAACTGAATGAACTATGGTAATCTATTGTAATAGATGTCTCCTCTATAAAGAGGAGACATCTACATTAGAGAAGGGGGGGGAGAGAAATAGTTTTGTAAGGGGAATTTTGAAAAGACAACAGCAAAGTCTGAACTTTTATTGTACTGAATCTTTTGGCAGATGAATAGAAGATTGTTCTGAGTACTTAATCTAGCAATTGCGTTCTGGGGAATCTTGTGAGAGGGACCGGGCCCACCTTCCTCACAAGATTCACCCATTTACTTTTATGTCAAGTGTGTAAGTGTGTTTGGTGATTTCTTTATGCTGATACTCTGTTTTGGATTCTGTAGCATTACCTCTGATAATTTCCTTTTTGCTGGCACTCTGTTTTATTAATCGTTTGAAGCTGTACTTCACCGGTGAATTAGAATTTCAGTGTGTATTAGCAATCTGGTTACAGGGGCAGGTGCTGAACGTCCTTGCTTGGAGGATAGGGTCCTGATCCTCTGATAACAGAGCATCCACCACTCTTCTTTTCGGATTTGTTATCTTAAATTAACTTCTTTCATTTTATCTTTACAGTACACTGTTATGACATAACGTGAGAATTACGTATACTACAACTTTTTAATGCTTTTAGAGTTAAGTACATACAATACGCGGTAGCCTTTGAAATAAAAGACTTTCCTAGGTTGACAATTTAATGTGGTACTTGATTGTTAACTAATAAACAATTCAACTAGCCAGCAAAGACCAATGGTTTTACCCATCTGGACTCACTAAATTAATCAAATGGGGCAAGGGCACAATAAAATTTCTTTGTGTCAGTATTATGAAAGGATTTTTTTGGCAGCAGTCGCTCCCTTGAACATGGCACCCCCTCAAAAAAACCTTCCTTGTGATGGCCTCTCAATATGAGCCTTACCATCGTATGAGTTTAGCCTATATGCCCCAATTTTATTACATATATGTACCCTAACACTCTTTGGTTTTCATGAGTCTAGTGTTGCATGGTTAAAACCATTGTGTCATGCCTTCTATTGTTCAAGGGAAAAACCTTTATCTTCTATTTCCTCCATCAAACCATCAAGCATATTAATCCATCATGCCCTCTGTCATTTTGACACAATGCTCAAAAGATTGTTCAAACAATAATCCGTCTTGTCCTGTTTCCTGTCAACTGATGTAGGATACATTAATGCCTACCTTTCAAGAGGTTTCTTCCTATCGACTTCAACACTCTATCTAGGAAGTAGACCCATAGACACTTCAGTTCCTTGGAACTTGCAGACATCAGTGGTAGGTTACCTTGTGTTTAGTCAGGGGTTTTCATTATTCGCTCCTGGTTAAATGATTCTATGAGTGTTCAACAACAAAATAATTATTCACGCTCACTAGATTGTACTGTGTATCTTGGAGACCATCACCATTATCAATGGCCATCCTCGCATCTGTTACCAATCTCCATTATTGACTGGTAATCAGATGATTTCGTACATGTTCAACCTCGACACCTTTATTGACATGTATCAAACTATTTTGTTACAGTGAAATGGAAATAGAGACCTTGGGTAGAGGCTTACATCAATCAACCTTGTTTCCTCTCCTAAGTTGTGTTTATTGTTATTTGGAGACATCTCATCAGAATGATCTTATTATGACACAGGTTCTGCATTTTGCTTATTGGCAGCCACGATCGTCATATCTCTTTGTTGAGAAATCACTCTGACATAGCTACTGAGCATGGGAATGCCCAACTTAGGACATGATTTTAGAAATTTTATATATGTGTTGTATCAGGTTTCTCGTATTCCCAAAGCTCCGATCCTCTCTCTCTCTTTTCCAAAGAAAATGACAATTATATATAAAGTATTCCAGCCATCGTCGCTACCTCTGATCTCACACTTTAGGGGCCATCTATTAGAAAAGAAAATGACCTCCTCATCAAATCATAGGGGAAGAGCAAGATGACTGAAGAGCTGACCAAATTCACGGGCCCATTTGTCAAGCTAACGTTGTCTAGGAACTAGCAACCTGCTTTATAAAGCTTCCTAGCAAGTTGTTGTACTACAAAACAACCCCCCCATTTATAAAAAACAATAGCTAACGTTAGAGTTATAAATGGGGACCCTTCTAAATTTTTATGCTTAGGATAATAATACCTAACTATAAGAAAATACCTAGCAAAACCTTGAAAAACGAATGAAGGATGAAATCCACATCACAAATTGTAAATCAGACTTTTCCGCATGATTATTTTAAAACACCTTCACAAAATTGCAATATGCGATTAGGCCTCTCACATAGTTCGCAAGAAAGTTAACCATGCCATTAGAATGACTGTTAGTGATTTGCAAAATGAAATATTGAGATATCTGCAATCGTAATTCTCTTGATGCATCTGGAAGAATTATAATGTATCCCTTTAAAGACCACGATGCACGATTAAGAGTGGTAAAACATGTGGAATAATTATGTTTTAAATACCAAAACAAATGAGTTGATAGCTACTCGAGCTGACAACTTCCCAAGTTGTTGCGGCTCGAGGAAGGATAATCATTTTCCAGGTTATGGGTAGTTATAATCGAGTAGCCCATTAAACCTTTCTCATGATCCAAAGTCATTTCAGAGAACCTTTTAGTCTTAATTACCTGATATGGTCTGTGCTGATATATCTTGTCTATTTCAGGCAAGCGACAAAAGACATGTCACTAAGAAAGGTGATGCAAAAACAGAGCAAACATACCATTGTTGAATCTAATTTTACAGAGATGGATCCTATGTTCACTGATATAGTTTGTGATGCTACCAAAGGTGCAACAGCTTGGGAAGTGATTTACAATAGGCTAGAGGATGAGCGTCCTAAAATCACTGTTACGAGAGCAAAAGGTCACTCAACAAGGCCTTCAGGACTTCAATGCAGAGATGCTTCCTGTTCTTCCCTTCATAGGATAGGAGCAAGAGATAAAATCCTCCCCTATATAGATATGATCAGGTGGGTGATCAAAAACCTTATCATTGAAGATAGGTAGTTCAATAATTCAAGGATGGAGCTCATAGGGTCATTTAGAGCAGAGGACTTGAAGAAGAGGTGCCACATACTTGATCTGCAGGATATATACGACAACGCATTTGTGGCTAACTTCGCAAATTAGAACCCAAACCCCTTTAAGCTAATTCAGGGTTGGAGAGTGTTGGAAAAAAATTTCAAATATGAAAAATCGGGTATGTATGCTATAGCCTCTTTGGAAAACCTCTACAAATATGTAGTAGCCATGTTATGTAGATTGTATGGGATACCTAATAATACTAAGTTTTCAATAGAATGGATTCTTCTGATTGATTCATGTGTTAATTCCCATATCATGAATTGGCTTTCCATCTAATTTGACAACCTAGCCACCACCATTACCAAATATCCACAAAAGAAATCCTCCTCTTCTGATAACCTCCCTCCCTTCTATTTTACTGCCTACATTATGGATGTTATCTAGTTTTGCATGAGATTTCCAACCATTGGTTGGAAATAGACCTTATAATAACCTTACCCAATCCATCTCAGTCTAAACAAATATGGGAATCACATTACATACCTCACTTCTATAAGATAGTTCATGTTGTTGTGTTTCCCCTACATCAAATCATTTTCAATAAAAAAGCCCCTTGGTTTTCCGAGGAAGCCACAACAAACTTGCTTACTGTCGACAAGTATTTTATTGAAGAATTGTTCACCTACATTAGGGTTTTTGGTAGCACAGTCGATCCACACATCCTTCCTTTATATGTTTCTGATAAGTTATTAGCAAGAGATATTGCCTACCATACTATGGGAAGGGACATGACTAAATTTCTCAAAGATGGAAAGAAGTCATTATGGCCCACTTTCCCTGTCAAATATGGTTCTTTTTCTTTAGCCAATTTTGTTCATGCTACTAAGGAATCATCACATATGGAAGCCCTCATGATTCATACATTTCCTAAGAGGAAATTTGATCCAAACAAAGTGGCATATAATGTCACTACTGGAGTAAAGCTCAAGACATACAATCATGAAGACAATTATTTTGAGGATTTGTTACAGTCGGTTGTATGATTTGAACAAGCATTCGAATGGGCAAAGGTGAATTTGAAAACTGAATATTTTCAAACATTTTAGTAATTTAGAGATGAGAGGCTCTGGGTGATCCCAATGCATCTATTAAATCTCGAGGATAAGTCTACACCAAGTGTCACTATTGATAGTGGAGGTCCTAGCTCTCAAATAGACTCTCAGGTAAACACTGATAAGACACTAGATAAAGGGAAACGCCAGGACACAGACAACACAATTGAGTCTAGTAGGAACATAGTTGAGAAACAAGTGATGAGCACCCTGAATATAGAGATCAGTCAAGAGGCCAAAGGCACTAGTTTGGAGGAGCAGCGGGATCATTTTAATAATAAATTGCAAGGCACTCCCAAAGCCTCAAATACCCAAGAAATAGAGGAATGTAAAACTCCTCTGCATGTTTGTAAGGATACAGAGCCCAACTCCATCGGCAAATAGTCCACACCTATGGAAGAGCAAGGAAAAAAATCCCACTTGATGTGTTCTATAGCCCTCTCCACAAGGTTGTAGTTAGAAGGTAGAGAAAAAGGATAAGGGTAGATACACCTAAATTCCCACCTGGAAATGAGCCAATGAACATTGTTTGGAAGGAGATTCCTTTTAATCCAGCTGAGAAATTGACTAGACCATCACAGTTCATGGAAGCATACACATCGGTCACTATGGCCAAGGCTATTGACATATTTACTTTACTAAGGGAGAAAGAGGAGAGAATTGCGCATCTAGAACAAGAGCTCGAGGCAGAGAAAACAAGCAAAAATAGGCAGGTGGCTAAGCAGCTGGAACAATTGTAGCAAGACATGGAGTCCCTAAAAATAAGCCATGAAGCTGATATATTGGCAAAAAATATGCAACTCCAATAAAAGCAACAATCCATGGAAAGATACAAGGATGTTCCCACTACTGAGGAGTTCATTAAAGAGGCCCTCGAATTAAATTCCCTTCTGGTGAAACAACAAGAGTATTTATGCCAAAAAATGTCACACATTACTCCATATATGACTACTAGCAACCAGCTGACAAATAAGGCCATCGACCAAAGAATGGAGTTTAACTATTTAAACACTAGAACCTTTGAGTTCATCGAATGGCAGGAAACTAAAGATGGAAGGAAAGCCAATCTACCCAAGATTGAGGAAACTCATAAAGACATTCTCTTGAGAGATTGGGATGCGAGAATAAAATAGGCCGAGCTAGCAGTCACAAGGGCAGCCGAAGTATCAAAAAATATCATTAAGGCAATGAATCACATCCTGTTCACCACCAATCTCATTAAAGAAGGAAATAAGAAAGAAATGTCTGATTTAAATGCTCTGTATAAAGGCTGGAAAGACAAGGCGTGGAGTCAAACAGAGGCAATTACAAGCTAACCACGACGAACTAGGAGTCGTATTGGCAGTATCTTGTTAAGCCACATAGCCAAATTATGACTCTCAATTGTTCCCTTCATATGACTCAAAGGATGTTGCGACCGCTCACCGATTCGATCTTCACAAGATAGCTCAAGACACATTTCGGGGCACCTCCTCAAATTCAATAAATGATCGATATTTTTGATTTAAAGGACAAGCTGGCAGATAGCAAGTCGTCCTCTTAGTTCTATTTATTTAGCCTCTATTTATTTTTGGAGTTATTTACCTAGTTAGGAGGAAGGTTGTTTGAAACCTCCTCAAATTTTGTATAATTAATTTTTGCAGATTTAGATAGAATAGTTTTTATACCCTTCTCATGCATTTAGAGAAGGGTCCAGAATTTTATTAAAAACATTTGCAAAGAATGCACTATTGTAAGTTTGTGAATGCTTTAGTGAAATTATGGAACATGATCGTTTCTTTTAGATATCTGACCACTTTCCTTTGTTTATGCACTTTTGTATTTTTGGGAGACAATTTGATTTGAAGAAAGAAGTTGGTCTATGTCATTTTTCAAATGAGCAGGACTTCACACATATGGTACTATTATCGTGTATGCTTGATTCTGTTTCCATTTAATTAGTGGCAAAACATTACTTTCATGAATTATATGTGAGATTCATTGTTTCTGTTAAAGTGTTAATTTCACTTTTGTATGATGCCTAGCTGAAGTTGTGATTTTCATATATAACTCATCATATATGTGATATATTTTATAAATTCCTTTGACTAAATCTTTAGTCAAAGGAATTATCTTTTACGTTATCATCTTTGTTTAGTTGTGTTCAATTTTTATTATCACATGTTAAACATATATCTTTTTAGATCACATACCACTCAGGAATATCCAGGTTTATATTAGAATAAGTTAGTTAGAGAAATTGCATTATAGAATAGGTAACTTAGATTATCATTATTCTATTGAAAAGCACTCATGAACCACCCACTCTAATCTTAAAACCCACACTGGGAAACTGGTCCCATTAACCCCAGTCAAAGCCACCAGTCAAGCAGAAAAGGAGTTGTCTTAAGATCTACACCAGGTGGTTATCCCCCATGTTTAAGCAGCAGAATTCTAAGGCTACAACATAAGGCAAAGGGTATGTTAATGCCTAGGGTAACTCTATTTGTTACCTCAGGAAGGGCATTAGTCAACCTAATTAAGCTTCTATGTGTCAAAGGAATAAGTTGAACGAGAAATATCCCATGATTATCCACTATGTTAGGTCATAGAAGAAGAGAAACACCAAAACTTGACCTGTTTGGAGGAATTACTAATTATTAACGGAGTCTACAAATGGGAATGAGCACAAAGGCATGGAAACATCATTGCTCTTTCCTAATGGAACTCATGAGGGATTTGGCAAGGATTATCCTCTCATGCTATATATGAGACGCTAGAGCCATTGTGGAAGGGGTCGAAACATTTGAGAGGATTGCCTATTTGACTATCGAGCATAGTCTCTAACTTGTTAGTTCCAGTCTTCGCAGCCTGTCACTAGGGATCAACATGAGCTCTTACTATGTCTGGTTTTTTTAGATGTTTTGGACATGTTTTTCAGCACAAAACATGTCACAAGTGTGTCCATCAGAAGAAGCTCGGAAAAATATTTCCAACGGTATATCACACTCCCATAACTGGTTCCTGGATTAGAAGAAATGAATGAGTGATTCTTGGTTATGCATGTTTTAAGGTCAGTTGCTGCACACAATGACAAGTTTAGTACAAAATCAGTTTCTGAAATAATGTCTAGGAATTTTTCAAAAGTGAAAGAGGTTTTTGGTCATAACATATCAAATAACAAAAATCTCCTTCATCTTATCCATAGGTGCTACTATGTGGGAGATATACAGTGATATTTGGAGCCTACATTTAAACAAAGCAAAATTTTCATATTTTTTACTGTTTTAGTCATTTTAGTGCGGGGCCAATTTACAACAAATGGAAAGTAATTTTTCAAAACCAAAGGAGGTTTTTGTTAATAACGAGTCATATAACAAAAATATCTTTTAGTTTTTTCACGGGTATCATGTATTGGGATATGTGACTAGATCTTTGCAGCTCATTTTCACAGATTTAAATTTTTAATGATTTTTTGTTTTAGAGATGATTTTGTGGAACCGATTGCGAGCTACTGGAAATGCATTTCCAAAATTTGAGAGAGGTTTTTCCCAAAAATGACATTATATACAAAAACCTCTTTCATTTTGGTAATAGGTTCTATCATTTAGGCGATACAAGTTCATCTTCAACACCTATTTTCAGAAATTCGGCCCAAGTTTAATGTAACTAATTCTATTTTGAAGAAAATGGTTGAGCTCAATCCCTTAGTACAAGGATGAGAAAATGTATATATTTTATGAATTTCATAGTGTAGGGGTTGGATTTTGGTAGAAGGTTGGATACTTGGGATTGCTTGGCACTCCATTGTACATTTGATTTCTGCATTTTTGGCTAAGGAAAGACCAGGGTTTTGCAGCAATTGTTAGGATCCTTGTGGCTCTGTGTTTTGATGGTGTTTTTCTTCATGTAATTGTAAGTTCATTGATGTTTTCTGTATGCCATTTCCCTTCTTTTTTCTTCTGAATTAAACAAGTTAAGTGACAAAGGTAGAATCCATGAGTTTGTTGTGCTCTACCTGTAGTTTTGTTTAATTCTAAATGTTCTCTTTAGTTTGAGGAGGACACTTGATACCTTCATGCCCTCTTCAGCTCCTCAACGGTCTTTTCTATACATTCATTTAATCTCAAGCATCAAAACTACTACCTACCTTGCCCCAACTAGAACTCTACAAAAATTTGGCCTCATCCCCGGACGCAAATTTGCCTTTCCCTTTTTCCAACAAAAAAACCCCCAAAACAATCAAATCAAATCCTTGCACTTCATACCTAGCCTAAGATTAGTTGTTAAATCAGTCATCACAAGCCCCATCTGATTATCTTTTGTTGAGATTGACCCGGAGAGAGCCCTTTCCTATCCTTGTAGGGCTAGCTATGAGGCTGAGCATGGTTTGATGTGGACCTATAACCTTACCTTTTCAGCCTGAGGTAAATCTAGGCTCGAACATAACTAAGGCATAGCAAGAGGTTAAGAAGGGAGAGAGAGAGAGAGGAGTTGGAGGATTAATGGAAGGCTTATACAACCGATGGTCGTAATCATTCTTTTCTACATCAATATAGAACTGCAATTGTGTTGTCCACTCTGCCATGTTGGTAGTGTAATCTATTCACATATTTATGAAATGTTATTATTATGAGTGGCTTAGATAAATGTAATTAGACATATTTGTATGTTAATGCATTTTTTCCAAAGTTATATGATGTGATATTACGCTTGTCTTATCTATGTGCAATTTTTGATCTGGAGCTAGCTAAGGGGTCTTCAACCTTGCTACTTTTCACTCTCCAGCAACACCACACCAAGACTTGAGGTAATAAGTCCTTCTTCCTGATTTGATTCTCATTTTTTTAACATGGATATGCATGCATCTTTGTGATAGCTACAGCTAATTTGAAAGTCTTCCAAGGATCCCAGGAATATCCTTGAGGGTTTCTACATCACTAGACACATGTGCATTAATCCCTATAACAACTTGCAAGTAAATGCTATTGTAGCTACTGATGTTGATGTCCTCTTGCACTTTCCTACTCTTACTTTGCCTTCTTGCTCCAAAATTCCATGTATGCCACACCCTCCGAGAGTGCTCCAAGAAAACTTTAAGTCTCCAACAATATGAGAGAGATAGAGAGAATAATGAGAAATATCCAATACATAATTGAAAAAAGCTTACCAACTCATTCGAAAAAGCCTTATTTATCAAATAGGCCATTATTTTTCTTCTATTCCATTATTTTCCTTTGTTTTCCTCCTCACATGCAACCTGTGACCTTTCACCTCCCTCTTATCCTAATTTCCATTATTTTCTTAACTAGATGTACCAAATGCTATTTTTCCCTTTGAAAGCCTTAACCATTGACTTTTCTAGTTTCCTTAGCCATTAATCAATCACAAGTGATCACGATCACTAGGATTTTTCCCAACATTCAGCTTGGAATAAGTGTCCCACCAACCGTGGTTAGTATTTTTCATTTATTAACTTTTATTTCATGAAATTTTCACCAAGGCTATTACAAAACCCTCCCCCTTGGGGGAACACTGTCCTTGATGTTCAACAACACCTATAAGAAAAAAAATTATGTAAGAAAAACTTACGAAGGATGGAGATTTATAACTTATCTTATTGTAGTATTTGCAATGGTCAACCTCGTGAGAATTAAACCAACATGAAAACATAAAAAACATAACATCATAATGACATGATATTGGTACCACTTATTGGAGATTTATAACATATCTCATTGTGGTATTTACATCCATATACATATGTACATATACCAAAACATATACAAGGACATATACCAAAACATGATACGAAAACACTATGCCAAAATAGCATGCCAAAATTTCTTTGCCTCAACCAACAAACAAGGAAGGATACATAGTGTGCATCTGATCTACCATCTCCCATATAGCTTCATCAAGCCCAAATTGCTTCCTTTGCACTTTAACCTTCTTGATTTCTCAGTTCTAGAGAATGAACACCTTTTTCTGTAATATACACCGAGGCTCCGACTAGAATTCTCCATCTCATTCCACATATAATACAGACTAGTAAATCACATGATCAACATCTCTAACATACTTCTTAAGAAATGACATATGGAAAACATCATGGAATTTCACTATCGGAGGTAGTGTAAGTCAATAGGCTACTGGCCCAATCCTCTAAACAATACTGAAGGGTTCACAAAACCTTGGTGTCGTCTTGGCACATGATTCAATCCATAAGGAACTCTTCTTCAGTTTGATTCCCCAACCTAGAACTCCTTGAACAACCTATTCTGATTTGCATAGCTCTTTTTCATATCCTATGCTGCCTTTAGATTCTTATTTATAACCTACATCTGTTGTTGCATGTCCGCCAATATAACTGGTCCACTCAACACCCTGTTAACTTGATCACTCCTACTAAGAGGAGTATTGCAACTCTACCCACGCAATGCCTCAAATGGACTCATCCTCAAAGATTATTGATACCCAATGTTGTAAGAAAATTCTACCAGTGGAAGATACTCCTTCCACTTTTGCTTTTGATGCATCACATACATCCTCAACATGTCCTCAAATGTTGTGTTGACCCTCTTTGTCTTTCCATCTGTTTGTAGATGATAAGTTGTACTAAAGGCCAACTTTGTGCCCAAACCTACAAACAATGCCTTCGAAAACATGGAAGTGAGCTTTCATCCCTGTCTGATACAAACTTATTCAAAACACCATGTAATATGACCACATCTCTAATGAATACCTATGCTACATTGCTAGTTGATAATGTACACTTCACTGCGATAAAGTGTGTAACCTTTTTCAACCTATCCACGATAAGCATGATGGAATCATGTTGTCTCACTATCCTTAGCAAACCTATGATGAATTCCATGGAAATTACTTCCCACTTCCACTCTAGAATCACACTCGGCTGCAGTAGTACACCTCAAAATTTACATTCTGACTTGACATGCTAACAATCAGAACAACTAGCCACAAACTCTGCTACATCCCTCTTCAAATTCGACCAACAATAAAACTTATTTACTACAGTCAATGTCTCTTAATATCCTGGGTGACCAGAATATAGCTTCATGTGTGACTCCCTCAAGATCACCTTCTTGAGCTCATTGTTATTTGGCACATATATCTTATCTCTAAATATGATCAATCCATTTGTTGTAAGGAAATAATCCATATCATGTGCACCTACACATATACCTCTACCTTTACCGGTGCCTATAATATCACATGTACGTGTACCTATACTCTACTGCAACCTGTGCATAATCTCCATATATCTGACATCTTGCTGGCCTCCTTCCAAGATCCTATCCTGTAAGTCTATCCCATAGGAGCTCATAGCTACTAAGTGATTTACCTATTTCTACCTACTAAGATCATATGCCACCTTGTTCTCTTACCTTTGATTTACCTAATCTCAAAATTGAACTGACTAATCATAGCCAACCACCGAGCCTGCCTACCATTTATATTTGGTTGGTCAAATAGGTATTGCAAATCACCGTGATAAATCATCAGTTTAAACCTACTTCCCAGAGGATAATTTCTCCATATCTTCAATGCATATATAGTTTTTTCCAACTCAGGATCATATGTGGGGTAGTTCTACTCGTGCTCATTCATTTTCTGCAGCTCATAACATACCAACTATTGAGAATGGATAAGGACTCCACCAATTCCTTTATTGCAAGCATCTGTGCATACCACAAAATATTCGTCTGAATATCCAATCTTTAACATTGGTGCATGTGTCAACAACTGCTTAAGCTTCTCAAAACTAGCCTCCCACTCCTATGTCCATTCAAACATTTTACCTTTCCTCTACAATGATGTGATAGGATAAGAAATCTATGAGAATTTCCTGATGAACCTCCTACAGTAGCCTACCAACCCCATGAAAGATCTCACCTCATCCACATTCCTGGGAGCTACTGATTCCATTATGGCCCTTATCTTTTTTGGATCTACTAAAATTCCCTCCTTGGACACAACATGCCCCAAGCAATGTACCTCAATCTAAAATAAGCTAGACTTGCTGAGCTTAGCATACAACTGATGGTCTCTCAGCAACCTCAACATTGCTGCTAAATTCTTAGAAGGCTCTTCCTTATTTATAGAATATACCAATATGTCATCAATGAACACAATAAAAACTTATACAAATATGGGTACAACACACTATTCATCAATGACATAAATGTAGTTGGAGCATTAGTTAATAAAAATGTAACTACAAAAAATTCATAATGTCCATACCTGGTCCAGAAGGATATCTTGTAGATGTCCTCCTCTTTGATGTGTACCTGATGATATCTGAATCTTAGATATATTTTTGAGAACTCTGCTACTCCCTTCAACTGATTGAATAAGTCATCAATCCTCGAAAACAAATACCTATTCTTGACAGTCCCTTTGTTGAACTACCTATAGTTAATTCATAATCTGATATTACCATATTTCTTCTTCACAAACAATATCAGCATGCCCCATGGTGATACACTTGGCCTAGTGTATCCCTTGTCCAACATTTCCTTCAATTGTAGGTTCAACTCAACCAACTCATGTGTGCTCATACTGTAAGGTGCTTTTGATGCTGGAATTACCCCTAGAACCAAATCAATAGAAAAGTATACCTCCTTGTGAGGTGGAAAATCTAAAATATCCTCAAGAAATATCTCCTTGAATTGTTGTAAAATTGGGTACCTACTCAATACATTTTCACTCTCAACTTCCTTACCTTTATAACTAGAAATGTGCACTACAAATAACACACACCCTTTCCTATGGATGGGTGTTTATTGCACTGTTGTTACCATCCTAATTGATGTGGCTTTCTTATTATCCTATAAGACTCTTGGTTCTCCATTGTCATCAAAACACTCAATAGCTTTGTCATAACAATCCACCTTGATTCTTTGAAGATACAACCAATCCACCTTGGTTCTATGAAGATACAAATCTTACTATCCATCTAAATGATATATGCCTAGTGGTCTACCTGTTTGTTATCCAATGTTGCATAAATATGAGGAACGCTCTGGCTAACATCCCCAATAGTATTTGCATCATGTGAACTATATATCCAAGGTCTACCACCCTGATTCTGTGGACAATCTCTCCTACAATGATCCCCTCCACAAGTCCAACACCACATGGGCTCCTTATTCTGCTCCTTGGATCGATTTCCTTGTCCTCTATCTAATGCATTGAACTTCTTAGATGGTGCAGCATTCTCTTTATTATCTGTACCCTGAGGTCTTTCTCATTTCTTGTCCCATTTCCCTTTGTTCATTACATTACCTTTATAGTCTTGCTCAGTCTTAGATCTATGCTTCAATTATTCATATCAACTCATTAGCTTTAGAATGGTCTCCTCTAATCATTTAAGGTCATCGAACTCAATCATGTCTTTGAATGCAGCCAGTAATCCACTAATGAACTTCAGAATAATGGCCTTCTCCTCCGTGAGATAAGGCACATCCCTCAGTAGCTCCAAGAACTTGCTAGTGTACTCTTCATCGATCATCGATCCCATGTTTGGCTCATAGAATTATTTATCCCTATCATCAAAATACCACTCTGACAAACATTTCCTTTGTTTAATTGAGACTTCTGTGATCCATAACAGTTATAAATAGAGCTTCGGCGTAAATCACATATAGAAAGACTTTTGTCGACGCATTTCGAACCAACTAGTGTGGTTCATCGTTAGGACAAGTTGAAGAAACAGATCCATCTTAGCATGTTAAATAGTCTTAGCAGAGTCTCCAACGGCTAAATGGACTAACGGCTAATTTTGACCCTAGGACCCAGGTCAAATTATTATTTATTAATTTAATATTATTATTATTTTAATATTATTTTTCTCTTATTATTTATGGAGATAAGTTAAATTAGGTAAAATTAATAAAATAATTTTAATGGCTGGTTTAAAAAGGAATTTATTAATTTATTTAAATTAATTATTAATATATATATAAATATATATACATACACACACACACACACACACACACACACACACACACACATATATATATACAATTTAATTAAACATTTCCTTTTGAATAATTGTTCAAACTCACTCCAAGACAAGTCTTCCTCATGAATACATCTAACATTCCTCACATCTTCCCACCAAATGCCTGCTTTACGTTTGAGACTGAATGTAGCTACTTTGGCTTTCATGTTCTTTGAATAATCATGTAACTTAAAGAAATTTCGCATGCCAAGCAACCATGCCTCTTAATCCTATGGTTTATTCATCTCTCCATCAAAAGTAGGTGCCTTTTCTTTCTTAAACTAATCTAGAAAGTATCCCTTATCACTCCTCCTATACAAATGATAATGATGATGATCATAGTGCCTTTTTGAATTAGAACTAGAATAATACATGTGTTTATCCCTTATCCTCTCTAGAGTATCCAACATTCTTCCATCTCTAACCATGTCATCTCTATCTAACATGTGACCACCATATAACCTACTACCATATGCCCCATTAATTTTGTCCCCCTGCTCATAGCTGTTGTGATGTGGTCGCTATCATTGCAAATCTGGCAAACTCTAAAGTATCACTACATTTACCTCTGCTTGTTTCTCTTCTACCTACATGGTTCTGTCATTATCTACCTTATAGATCCTTATTTCTTCCTTTAAGCTTCTTAGTGTAGTTTCCAAATCGGGAGAGTTCCCAACACCATATTGGTCTTCTAATTCATAAGGAGAGTCTTTGTAGTCTACCATATTCCTAGCCATTTGATATTTCTTCCTGCAAGGTATATGATGGCAGCTAAACGAAATCACAATAAACCAATGTACCTTAATGTCGCTTGGGGAGGATACCTTATCTACAAGAACACCAGATCAGTGTGATACATGTATAACAAAATCGTGACAACATATAGAAACATAACAAATATGAATATAACCATCAAATGATCATTCTAAAAAGGGTATAGACATCAATGCATGACCTTAACAACAACACACACCATGAACCCATTCATGACAACAACCACTACATCAATGTACACATGACCACATGAAAACATTAACATGCATAAGAAATGTGTAACCAACCACACACATGCATCAACACATGTAATCAAGCATAAATGAACAATACTTGAAACCAAACCTACAAGAATGATACATGCAACCAAGCATACAACAATGATACATGTGAGTGACATGTAACAATATGTAACAACTCATACAGTCATGACGATGCATCCCACAATAAGAACATCAACTTCCACATGGAGACATCACTACAACCATGATAAACATTATGCAAATGAAAAATTCACATGGAATGTAAGTGTAAGAGAGACACATGAAACTCACATACATGCATTACCAACACAAATCCCATACAATCTGAGGGGTGAACCATTCTTGGGTAGTAGTCTGTAACACCCTCCTCCCACATCTACCCAAGAAATAGGCAAGTTGGGGTAAACATGTGATGAGAGGCCATTATGATATGATTTGGCCTCCTAAGTCATGTTAAGGAAGTGGAACCGATTGAAACACACCTTATATACATTCAACATCATTATTAGGAGCTTCAAGAACCAATACAACCTTTTTGACAACCATCCCCTAGGTCCCGCTGAGCTTTTGGACAACTTGACCTTTCGACGCTTTCATGCTATGGGCATACCAACATCTAGAGTCCTTTGGATGCTCTCACAAACCTGCAAGCTAGCATTCAGGGACTCTTTTTGTTAGTGTTGTACCAGTGTCCCCAGGATTTTAACCACTTTTTTAGGCCTAGAGCCCAGGTCACTGCCCAAAATTGAATTACATATTTAGAATAGTAATATAATAGGGAAAGAATAGTGCAGAAGGAATTACTTGAATAATACCTTCAGTGGACCTCTGCTAGCCATGATAGGAATTTCGTCAAACATATCATGAATATGTAACCTACGGGTGTAAATAACAAATATGAGCTTAGGGGTCTCATACATAGCTGAGATTCACTAAGATATATTTATGCCTCAACATATTAACTGTCATTTCATCCATTAGGTCATAGATACATTGATCATTCATTTACAAGTAAAAACATTATGATAGCCATACATAGCTTCTGCCATAAAACACATAAATAACCCACATAATAGCAGCAAAAATACCCATGAAATCAAATCCATATCAACCACATGTAATACAGTATAATACTGATAGAAATAAAATGATAAATAAACTCACATTAATGATTCAAAATCCAAACCCAGGATGGGACTTCCATGTTCCAACCAACCATAGAATGGTTGATCCAAATATCTCTTTAGTCATTCACCCCATGCCATATTCCAAGCATGAATGTGGAATCTCATAAAACACATCAGTCCAAAACCATCGAGGATTTCCAGAGGCCATCCACCTCAACTAATCAAACAGTGATTCCACCTCACGGTTGGAGACAACCAAAACCATCATCAGATCGGTCTCTATCCTAACCATATAGGGCTCCAGAGTGTTTGTTCCAACCAAGGCTATAGGATTAGTAACTCAACCCATAGTTTTTGCTGGTCTCTAGAGCGTTTGTCTAACAAAGGCTCTAGGAACTAGTAACTCAACCCAAGATAAGGAAACATGAGAACAAACCAAAACAAAACAATGAAATGAACCCATAATATCCATGGCTATCCAGGAAATGGCAATGCTAGGAAATATGCTACCAATACAGGAAATCCTCCATGCCAATGAAAGATCATGACCAAAAATCCACATGCATATGTCATGCATGCCATAACTAGTGAAGAAAACATTCATGCAACTCAGTACCTGCAAGAAAATCCCATGGTAGCTATTGTTCTCGATGTCCAGTTGCACTTTCCTACTCCTCCTTTGCCTTCTTGCTCCAAAATTCCATGTATGCCACACCCTCCAAGAGTGCTCCAAGAAAAATATAAGTCTCCAACAATATGAGAGAGAGAGAGAGAGAGAATAATGGGAGAGCTCCAAAATAGAACTCACAAAAGGTTATCAATTAATCCTCAGAAGCCTTTTTATGAATGAGGCCATTATTTTATTTATTTTCCTCCTCACATGCAACCTATGACCTTTCACCTCCCTTTTCTACTAACTTCCATTATTTTCATAACTAAATGTGTCAAAATACTATTTTTCCTTTCCAAAACCTTAGCCATTTCCTTTGCCAAGTCCTTAGCAATTAACCAATCAGATGTGATCACCAATATCGCTATGATTTTTCCCAACATTCATATTGGAATAATTTTCCCATCAACTGTGGTTATTATTTTTCCTTTATTAACATTTATTTCATGAAATTTTCACGAGGGTTGTTACATCTTCAGAAAATTCATAACAAAAATGAATGAAGAGATCGTGAAAGTCATTAAGAGATTCATCAAGTAATTTTATTAAATACATGATTTTTCTATAAATAGATTTATAATCATCCCTGTCAAAGGCACGGTAGATCTCCTTGACAAGATGTTCGAAATAGTAAATCGAAGTGGTTGGCAAAGTGTAACACTATTCTTTTATGTGTTCTTCAAACATAAGGATGAATGACATGAAAGCAATACCCTCACAATGAATTTCATGATTAGTGAAAATTTAAATAAAGCGAGCAATGTGCTCAAGAATGGTTCTTCTACCATTTCCATTAAACTTCATATTTCAGAAGTCATTAATTAACCCCTTAGGCACTTTCATATTTCTAGTTCTGGAAAAACATGTTGGGGTTAAGATATGGGAAGCAATTGAAATATAGGGAAGATGACAACAGACTTCATGAGCTCAGCTTGTCATCTGAGCCTCCTTCTAGCACCATAAATGTTGACGGTGTTGGAACCACAAACATTTAGGGGGTCTCCCCGATATCAAGTCCTAATTAGACTTCACACCCTTTTGAAGTGGAACCCCATTTGAAATATGGCCCAGATTCTGAAATAGTGGGATTTAATGTTATTCCTTGGCTATGATAACCCATATAATGGCGTATTCGTGACTTTAGTGAAACAGGTGTATATATTTATGAATGGTCAAGTGCAATCCAAGAAAGGTTCTAACATGATGAAGGAATAGTGAGTGGGTCCCTTAGAAGCTTCTAACACAACTTGAAAGGAACATATGAGCATAAAAAGGCATCACAAGTTAGCCTGCAAAATAATTCATAAGTTAACCATGATAGAAATATATAATAACATGCATTCAACAAGATTCATACTAATGAAAAAAAAATAGTTCATAAGAATTAGCATAAATGAAATGACATATATTGGAAACATAACAAGAATAGTCCTACTATATTCACAACATATGCATGAAAAAGTGACATCTCTTAGATTTTAATAAAGTGAAAGCGGCATCCGTTCTCCATAGGAATCAATGTTTGAAGGAGTCGAGTGGATGCAGAGATTGCTAAGGAAATTAGGAATGGTAGCAACCATTGAAACCATCTGTGGAACCTCAAGCATCAGGAGAGGAAAACAAACCGAAAGGGAGGAACCCTTCCAAAGAATGATACCAACACTGACATAGGATTAAGGTATGCTACCCACTAAGGGCACGATGGCGCTAGGTAATGGGGACTAATTTGGGGTATAGAATGATATCTTATCCATTGTAACTATGTTCCCATCCAAAGGTAAGAGGATGGGATGTAAGACAGAAAACAACAATGGCAGTCATGGCGTAAGTCCAACTACGGTGCAAAAGATTATTATAGTCGAGATGATGATATATGACTTCAATATCCACCGTTACCATTTCCCTACCCAGGGCGAGCCAACATGAAGTGAACATTACATAGGTTGAACCACTGCATGTTGATTGGAAAGGCAGGGCTTACTTTTTTCCATCTTAAAAATTGCTAGAGTGCAATCTTGAGGGACAATTCCACCAATTGGTGAAAGTAAAGATTTCCCTTGTGCTGGACAGGTTTGTAATACTTCAAGCGTAGACATGGGAGATGGTTCTTGTGCAAAATATTGTACAATACTATAGTTTTGGGTAGCACATGCATAGGTATTGTGTGTCGTACGAAAACATGTCACTTTAGGGGGACAGATCACAAGGTCTGTGACATTCCTTTCGATATGAAGATCGTTAGGCAGTTGTGGATTCAAACTTGAGGAATTTTTGAGAGCATTAGTGACTGGATTTCCATATTTCTTGGCTCACATTTGTAGATCAAATATTTTAAAGGTGTAAATAGTTGATGATCCTTCATCAAAGGAAGGAGGATATGAACCCCCATTTCCCCCTTGTGGGGGTTGCGATGGGTTCAATATGAGGTGTTTCTACTACTAAGAAGGGAAATGGTTGATGAGGACAGTAATGTTTTGGCTAATGTCCATTTGCACAAGAAGGTCTTTGCATTCTTGAAGGTGAGAACATTTGTAAGTTATGTGGTCCTCCGCAAAAATCATGCAAGGGAACTTGATAGTTGTTTCCTTTCCGGAATTAGATTTGGCAAAAAAATATTGGTTGGTGTTGTTTTGTGTAGCAAGTTTCTCCTCAGTAGGAGAGGTCCTTTACATATTCTTCTTATTCTTACCAATGGATTTTTGTGTATACTACACAAAGTTTATTGCAATAGCTGGAAGAGAAGTTGATCGAGAAGTACGATCGATATCGACATATAATTGGGCATCTTTCCCACTGATTTCTTTTATAGCAATCGCAAAGGTAGCGCTGATGAGGCTGTCAGGATGCACACTAGGTTGATGAGTAGTGGGAGAATTAGAAGTTCAAGGGGAATGGCGGTTTATATCGTAGAGTGTGCCAGGTTGATAGTAAATCAAATCTAAATGATAGGCATGACGAATTGATTGGTCTTCTGTGGCCACATCATCTATGGCAATATCCTTGGAAATGGGGGGAAGAATTGAATTGCAGAACTAATATGCTAACAAGTGATCTGAAATGGGGGCTTTTACAAGTCTCCACCTATGTCTCCATTCATGGATACAATAAGATATGTGGGTAGAGGTGTCTTGGCATAGAGTAGTGAGGAGTTTTGTTCTGGCGTCATAGCGGATAGGAAGCTAGAAGTTCTTTAAGAATTCCATTACCAGGGAACCAAAGGTATTAATTGATGCCTGTGGTAACTCAATGTACCACTTTCCAGCATTTTTAGTAAGGGTGTGGGTGAAGAGTCTGAGCCTGATACTTTCATCAAACATGGAGTTTGATACACACCATAAATTCTAGGTGCTTACATGCGTAGCTAGATCATCCCCTTGATTCCCTTATAATTTTAGAATGTCTACATGTATCCTGTGTAGGATTGGAGGCCAATGTAAGTTTTGATAGATGGGGTCATTAGTGAACTTATATAGATTGGGAATATCAAGTGTTTCTAGAAAATAAAAAGGTGTGGGCACCCCTGAATATGACCAAGGTGGTACAGGATGACCTAAAGGTCCAGGACGTCCCCCCATCAGGTTGTTTCCAAAAGAATACATGGGACTCATTGGATAATAACTTCATGGTTGTGGTGGCGTAGTCACATAAGGTGGCATTCCATATGGGATATTAGGCTGGGTGAAAAAACCTTGGTTTTACCCTATATAGAAAGTTCTCCCATGACTCAATTGTGGTTGAGGAGGTAGTTCCCAAATGTATGTAGCATGACCAGGTTAAGGGATACCATTGTGCACATAGTTTGCAATAGGCACATGAAAGACACTAGAATAGTGTCCAATTGGAGGAGGTAATTTTATAGGAAAAGAAAAAGGTTTTCCTATAGGTGGGATGGGAACATAAATTCCCCCTACCAGTATATGAATGTTGGTAACATTACCCCTAGGAATTTTAACTTGGGGGTTAGAACTTAGAAATGGGTTCTAACCGAAAGGGTTGTTGAGGGCAGATGTGCTAACAACACTATTAGGATTGATAGCTCATTGTCCAGTAGTTGACATGAGAGGGGTGGAGATAGGGATATGCTATACTCCACTCATAATTAGTGTAACACGAGTTCTATGACTAGCCATAGTCTAAATGGAAGGGTGACGAATCAGTTATGTAGTACTAACCATAGGCATGGGAAGTGATGGCAGAGTGAAATTTTCGACAAAGGACCACAAGTCATTAGTTTATAGAGGAATATTAGATGTGGGAAATGATGAGGACATAACACATGTAGGTGCTACCTGAGCCAACACTGGACCAAGGGGATTGGTGAGAAGAGGATTGTAAGGAGGTACAACTCTTTCATGAAAAAATCCCTCAAGAAGTAAGGTTTCTTGGGAAGTGTTATGCGATTAAGTGTTGGACACTCGAGATTGATTTCAAGAAAAGGGAGAATCTGACTCACCAAGGCTTGGTAGGTCCTCCAGGTTCAATGTAGGAAGACCTCATTGTCATCTAGATAGACAACAAGGACCGAATGTAGCCACGATGACATATATATTTTATAAAGAAAATTTAAAGTGATATTTGTTATAGTCTCAGTGTCAATAATCCAACACCTAAAGATAAAAAAATACTCTAAAAGAGATCAACAACCAGCCAACGATAATAACTATGTCTTATAACAACCACTAGTTAGAGATGAAACCCAATATCCCAGTGGATAAAAGAGAGAGTTGGGAAGATGTATAATTATGATTACTCCTATGCTTCACCCAAACCTTGGTAAGAAGGGGCTAAGTACTCTCGTGATTATGAGCACCCTCTGAAAAAACCAAAGACAGAGTAGGTTCATATGTTTAGGTACTAGGGCAACCTGCCCTAGTCACCTTGTGTTTATCTCTAAAAATTATGGCCACTAAGGTTACGTCAAATCACAGAAAAAATTAGGGGTGTCACAGTCGTAGAAAATACATTATGTGGGTAGGAAACCTGAGTTCCCGACTTAGCTCTCATATCCCTGATGGGATCCCCAATAAACAGAATACCCACCGAGTTGCAATCAAAGGTGGTCTACCTTCTCTCACACTCTGATGTTGTCTAGTGATTAACTCCTTTGTGATGATAGTGGTCCCGGATGATATGAGTGTAGCAGGATTTTATTCTCATTAATGACACTAGTCTCAGTTTTGTGATCTTCAATAGTTTACTCACCACTTCCTAGCCCAAGGCCCTAGCTTAAAATATTCCATGTGTAAGATCAAAAAGACAGTTGTTGATTACTTTTATTAAGAAATTGATTTTATGTTAACTTGTATTAGTGTCTCGAGAGGAGGTGTTGACATATGGAGTTCAATGAGACTCTAACTCAAACCATGCAATAAAAATTCTTTAAGTTTTTCATTCGATGAAAGAGAGCTTCTTACAGGGAGAGATTATACATCATTTTATCCATACACATAGAAATGCAGTAAAAAAACAGGCACAAAATGCAGACATACAATTCTCTAACAACTAACCCAATATAATCAGAAACAAACCAGCTAAAACAACAAGATAAAGTAATTTTTTCATTTTCCTTTTCTGAAAATTAAATGAAATTAAGCTATTCTCTAAAAATAAAAATGACCATGCAAGCAAGAAACCAATAAAACTTCATTGTTGCAAATCCCAAGCCCAGACCACGGGCAACCTATAAACCCAAGAATACATAGAATAAGGTGCATGTGAAGATAATGGTTCATTAATCCATCCCAGAAGGACACTCAGAGCATTAGAAATAGAACTAAGACACTATGCCAGAGACTGGGAAGTGTTAAAATTCTCTTAACTAAACAACGAGGTGCGTTACAGAGAATCACGGTGCACAAAGGGTCTGAGTAGAAATTGTGAGTACCAGAAGAGGTTGCGAAGCACATAGGGTGATCAAAATATGAATCTAGAAGAGAAGGAAAGCCTAAAGAGAAAGAGAGATTTAGGAACAAGAAGAAAAAAGTTGAGAACTAAGAGTGTTCCCCAGAAGAGTCACCAATTTGACTGTAGGGATTAATGCATGGGTGTTTGTGGACAGAAAAACACTCCCACATCTACCGTGACCCAAGGTAGACATAATTAGATGACCTTCAATTGCTCAATGATACATGCACGTGTACATGTTAATATAGAATCTACAAAGTGAAAGAGATGAGTTACCTCTCAATCTCTAGTGTAGCTCCACCAGAGATCACAGTGTGATAAAGGGAGAACTGCTTTGTTTGCTCCTAGAGCAGAACCTAAACATAGAAAAGACAAGAAGTAACCTTCACAACATATAAATCTTGACAATTAAAAACATTAACATACAAGAGAATATAAAAATAGCATGCATCTAATAGGACTATCAATCTCAAAATCATATCAACATATACAAAAAATAAGTCTCAACATCATCAAGTAGAGAGAAGATTAGCATATCTATATTATTTGATGAAAGAAGAATGATTAAAACCATGGTTATTGAATCAAGTCTTCCCTTAGCTCCTTGGATCCTTTCCCTCTCTCTCTCTCAACTCTTCGATAGCAGAACAATATTGATCTCAATTTTTGGATCCCTGTCACAATGGTCGAGCCTCTAATTTATAGATGATGAGAGGCTCCTTCCTAGCCAATTTGTTCATGATCTCTAATGAGGAAAAAGCTTGGATGGTTCCTTGCTTTATTTAACTTTCCCTTCCCTTGTAGATTGGTTGTGATTAGCAATTTCCTTGGTTACGACT
Organism: Pinus tabuliformis; assembly: GCA_031772625.1. Classification (NCBI taxonomy): domain Eukaryota; kingdom Viridiplantae; phylum Streptophyta; class Pinopsida; order Pinales; family Pinaceae; genus Pinus; species Pinus tabuliformis. The sequence goes on along the minus strand of CM062820.1, from coordinate 884,682,246 downwards.
AAGGTGGATTTTTCCTACTCTTGGAGTTGACATTTGAGTGAAGAGAGGAGTGTCAGTCAGGCAACTCATGCTTTGACCTCCAAAATCCCCCAAATATCTAGTAATTCTTCCCTTTAGGAAAAACAAAGTTTCAACCTAGGGACTAACTCTCCGTTTTGAGTCATGGGAAGCATTATAAATACCATTGTCTGTTACTAGGGTGTGCTACCCTAAAAAATGGGCATGCAACTTAGTGTTTTCCTTCCACTCGAAGTGTCCTTATCCTATGAGCTGACGAGGAGGTCATTTTGTGTATAACACCTCTGAAGGGTCTAGTTCGGGCACTGAAAGTGATTCTAATGGAAATTATAACCAAGTAATATTCCCTTTTCCACCAAGATCTAACCATCAACAAAATCTAGCCTAAATAAATCAGTTCCCTTTAGCCATCTAGGGCCACCTTTAGAATATGCCTCGTCACCCTAAGAAACAACTTCCAAATTTTGACCCTAAAAAGGGAACCATGGTTGGGAACCATATAAATAATTTTTACCTAGCCTTGAAAATGATAAGAATGCAACATGATGACGTGGATTAGAGTATTTTTCCTCATACCCTAGAGAATAAGGCCGCAACCTGCTATCACTCCTTTCCTGTGGCCTCCATACAAACTTGGGAGGAATTCCAGAAAACATTTCTTGAGAAGTTATCTGAAGAAAAGACACCATAAATGCTCCTCATTGGATTGAGCACATTAAAGTGCCATAATAAGGAGAAGGTCAAGCATTTTAACGAATTATTTACTACGATCTTGAATAATTTTCCAACATATGTTTCTCTTGATAATTCTATAAATGTTTACAATTATACTAGAGCTCTCCTACATGACATCGTTGCGTTCATAAAGCGTGAAGCCAAAGACACCATAGTGGAGAAATTTGTGGAAGTTATTGTTGTGGGAAAGTATTTTTTGTCTATAACAGACTTTGAGCATGACACGTGGGAAGAGTCTAAACCAAAAAACATGAAAGCCCAAGCCTCAACTAGAAAATCTAGTGATAAGGACGAGGATTCCTTCAATTTCGAGGGTTTCATCAAATCCTTAAAGCAGTTGATGAATGAGGTTTCTGAATTGAAAAGGAACACTAGCGAGACCTCTTCGCGAAGTAAACTAGTGAAAACTTTTTTCCGAAGGAACAATAGTACCCCCACAAAGTCATCTCAAAGCTATAATATGAATTTCAACATAGAATAGATGGGTAAGGAGAATTTCTGCACTTTTCACCATTCCTTTCATTCATAAAAGAATCATCCACAATGGATACACAACATGACTATGATAGTTATCCATCTCCTTAAGGATCAAGCCATTGTAGATGATGAGGAAGAGTCTAATAATCGTGAGGAATAAACAACACCTCTAGATGGAAATTCTGGTTCCATTATCCTAACTTTCAAAGTCATCAACATGAGAAAGGTCTTATCCCTCAAAGAAGCCAGCATAGGTGACACCACCCCCCCAAGCCTTTGAAGACTTATAATATTAGGAGTAAGGGGTCGATATCAAATTCTACACTGGAAGAGGAAGAAAAGCCATTACTAAGGAGGATCCCCCCTCCTAAAAACTTAGGTCAACCATCGATCCCTACTCCTAAGAGTTAGTCTATCCAAATATCGAAGGATGCCTCCTTAAGTGGAAAGGAAAACTCATCTACTCCTAGAACCTTAGCTAAGTCTGCCTAATCCCCTTCAACTCTATAAACATCCTCAAAAGACACTATACCTTCGTACTTGAGATATAACATCATCGAACATATGAAGGATATGCAGGCCAACATTTCACTCTATGAACTCACCAAGGTAGCCAGCCAAAGTGAACTAATTTTCAAAGCCTTTGCTACCTCGTCTTCAACCAAAAAATCTATATATTCTACAAACACAAGCTTTCCCAGTCAGTCCTAGAACTCAGTCAACCTCTAATATATTGTTAACACTATAAATGAACTTTCGAGCGGCTCAAATCCCCCATTCCTTTTAACTTTCAAAACATTCAACTACAATGTGCACAATTTCACGGTCGATTCTCATGCGTCAACTAATGGCATGCCTTTGTTGGTGTGCAAAAACATAAACATTGAACCTGAGAAGGCTGATTCCAAAATAATCCAATTGGATAGATCTCAAGTCCCTACCATGTGTGAACCAAACAATGTGATAAACAGGTTGTCTTCTAACTCTAGGGTGCATCAATGCATTGACATAGTTGTTGTTAACATTCCGGAAGTGTATGCCATGTTTCCTAGTAGAGACTGGTTTAGAAAACTCTAGGGGTATTTCACCACTGATTGTTTCCACCTATGGTTTTTTACAAAGGCAAGAAGAACCAGATCAAATTCAACACTGAACCCTACATGAAGCATATTTTTATGGAAGTTGAGGCCCCGAATGAACCCATTATTGTTTCCTAGGAAGAGTTGCAAATGTTTTTTTTGGAAACCGATATCAGGTGCTATTAAGCCTTTCCATCACCAAATATGTTAAGCATAGACATAACCAACAATGAAGTTTGGATTGTATATTATGATGGGTCCAAGGCCCAGGATGGAGCCAGTGTAGGTTGTATCCTCATGGAACCCCCAAAAAATAAATTTTTTATTTCTTGTAGGTTAGAATTCTAGTGCACTAACAACACTATGGAGTATGGGGCATTGATCCTTAGGCTCAAGAAATATATTGACATAAAGGTTGAATGTTTGAAGGTGGGGAGTGATTTTGAAATCATCATGACACAGGTATGAAATCAAATTCATTTTCTATCACCACACCTAAAAATTTATCAGTTGGAGGTATGGCGATTAATCTCTTCCCTTAAATCTTTCAGAATTAATTTTCTTCCTAGGGTTAGTACTTTTTTCACTGATAATTTAGTTAATGCTATAGCTAGGTTACACCTTTAAGGGATGGCTTTTATATTGAGATTGTTTATAAACCTATTGTACCTGTTAACGTAACTAATCTATGCATTTTCAATGATGATCAATAGATACTCAATTTTATGGCGAACACTAAGGTATTTAAAGATGAAGCGATAGAGGAGCAATAGCATGAAAGGGCTTTTCAAGATGAAGAAAATGAGTGCAAGGGAAACCCCATGCCCAAAGGTGTTGTTATTCTTGAAAAATATTTGATCTGCAGAACTGTTTTTGTGGCCCACCCAACACCAAGAAACAAATTTCCACACACTCACATGAGAAAATTAATCTTCGGACTAAGGCTAACCCCAAGATTATCGATTTTAGTGCCGGGTGTTCTCCTAATCAAGGGAAGTCCTTCATTAGCTTATTCAAGAGGTATCGAGATGCATTTTCCTTGACATATGATGACCTATAGACATATGATACCCAAATTATTCAACATGTTATACCTATAAAATATGGGGTTATACCATTCTAGTAGAAACTAAGGAAAATTCATCCTACGGTTCAGCCCCTCATTCAAAAGTAGTTGAAGAAATTTCTTGATGCACGTATTATTTTTAAAGTCAAGAAATCTAATTGGGTCTTAAATTTGGCTCTTCTATGAAAGAATTCCAATGAAATTTGGTTGTCCATCGACATTCATAATCTCAACCAAGAATTAGATAAACAAAATTATCTAGTTCCCTCTATGCCGCAGATTCTTCAAATGGTATCTAGTTTGGAAATTTTCTCCTTGCTCGATGGTTTCTCTTGGTACAACCAGGTGTTGGTTTCCAAAGTAGATCATTTAAAGATGACCTTCAGAATGAAGTGGGGAAAGTTTCCATTTTGATGCATGCCTGTTAGCCTTATCAACGTTGGAGTAACATTTAAAATGGCGATGGGAATTGGATTTAGAGGATCAATGGGTCAAAGCGTGGTCATTTATCTAGACAATGTCATAGTGTTTTCGAGGAAGATGTTAGACCATATTCACCATCTGAAGAAAATATTTAAGTGGTGCCAAAAATACAAGATTTCGTTGAACCCCAAGAAATTATATTCGTTGTACTAGAAGGAAATCTCCTTGGGCATATAATAACAAAAGACATAATTATTGTCGATCCTAATCACGTAAAATCTATTGCGCAAATCCCTCTCCCTAGTGGAAAAAAAGTTATGCAATATTTCTTGGGTAAAATAAACTTTCTCCACAAATTTATTTCTTATTTTTCCTAGATCGTTAAGCCGTTGTAGAATATGATAAATAAGGATTCAAGATTTAAATGGAATCAAGATGAAAAATAAGAATTTGATCGTATGAATAAATCCATCATGTAAGCCCTTCTCTACACAACCCAAATTTCAACAAGGACTTCATTCTATACACTTTCACCTTGAACTCATCCTTAACTTTCATTACATAGAAGGATGGGAACAATGATGAAAATCCCATATCCTTCATGAGCATGGGACTACAAGGTGCCGAGCTCAACTACCCATGCATAGATAAACAAGCGTATTTGATATACAAAGAAGTGAAACATTTCAGACCCTACATTGATCTCAAGAACCATGTGACGGTGTTTGTCCTTCATCCTGTGGTGAGGTCACTATTTGTCCAACAAGAGATAGGAAAGAGAAGGGCTAATTGGTTGACTTGCCTCCAGGAATATGACTTGGAGTTTAATCCCACTCACACAGTTAGAGGACATGGCCTTGGTAAACTAATCGCTAAAGCTGCAAACCATGAAAAATAAGAATCAAAAGGATGGGATTACAAGATCGAGATGCACCAAAATGAATTCACCACCTCACATGACTCTTCACCTTGGTATGCATATCTGAAGTAGTATTTAGGGAAGGGACCTTACCTCCTACCTTATCCGCAAGACATAAACGGGTCCTAAAACTCAAAGCTACATCGTACCAATTAATACAAGGGAATCTATTTTTCAAACACCACCATGGTGCATTACCCAAATGTTTAGAATTCGATGAAGCCCATCGAGTGTTAAAGTAACTACATGATGGGATGGTAGGAGTCTGTTATTCTGGTGATACCACTGCACATAACATCATGAAGGAAATATTTTATTGTCCTACTCTTTTCAAATATGCACATGCTTATGTTAAGAAATGCCCCATTTGTCAAAAGTACACTAGAAAATAATCTCGGTCAGCCACCCCCCTCCAGTCTATAGCAGTAGAGGAACCTTATCAATAGTGGCAACTCGTTGTCATTGTGGAGATCATGCCACACTCATCAAAATAGAGTAGGTATATACTCATAGCTACAAACTATTTCACAAGGTGGGTGGGAGCGATTCCATTACGACAAATCAAGGATGAAGAGATAATATATTTTTTCAATCAATACAATGTGACTAGGTTCAGAGTTCCAACCTCCCCCTTTTTTTTATAACGCTACCTATTTCTCTATTTTAACATTATATGATTTTTCTTTAGAATATTATTTTGAAACATTGAGCTAACGATTACCCCTAAGGAAATGGGCTAGCAGAATCCACTAACAAAAACCTAATATCCATTATCAAGAAAACCTTCTCGTCACACTGAAGGAACTAACATGATGCCTTGAGAAATTCCTTGTGGGCCAACTGTGTCACCCTAAAACCATCCATCGGAACATCCCCCTATTTTTTAGTCTATGGGAAATAGGCCATCTTACCGCCCAGCTATTGGATTTAGGTTGGGCTGACCCAGGATTGATCTTTTACTACGCACAAAAAAAAGCCTAAGTCACTGGACCTTTCGGCAATGACCTGCAAGAATATTGCAGTCTCACCCAACGTGACTATGGGAGGATGAATAAAAAGGTTTCTGCACCCCTGAGGGATAATGTGATGTGGTATTTTTATGTTCTTTTCTGCTTAACATACATTTATTACTTCGCATTCATATATTACCTTGCCACATTACGTTCATCACTTAAAACATATGACATAATCCATAAAACTTTATTGTACTTAAATAAAGTACAACTTCTATGCTACAAAAAATAATAACCAAATAAACACACGAAGAAATAGATTTTACCGTGGTTCATCCCAATATGGGACTACATCTATGAGAATGATTTCTTATAATAGAGAATTTGTACAACAAATACTTCTTAGCCTATGTGCTTAGTTGCACAAAGTCCACACACTCATTTGTGGACTCAAGCCTCTGCGCACTCAACTATAGAGCCTTTCCTTCCTTCCCAGGTATAGATCAACAAGATACACTCATAACATAGATCTAGATCATAAGATGATGCTTCTCTTATTTATTATTCATCCCTATATATACTATTACATAGAGGTCTAGATCATCGCAATACCATGGTCCATATACTATGCATTCCCTTGATACAAGATAGTATGCTCCGAAAACCATTCATCATATACAAAATTATTATTTTAACAAAAGGGAGGGCCTTCGACTGACTTCAAAGCCCATATACCACGTAGTATATCTACTTCGCGGTCCACTTTGGCGCTATGTTGCTCCACTGAGTGCTCCATGTTGCACTCCCTTGCATCCTTTTCTTCACACTCTGATCCCCAAAATGTTTAGTTTTCATCAAAATCCAGGCCAAGTTGGGTTATGCCTAACAAGCCCCCAACACTCACATGTGACTTGTCTCAGGTCACTCAACTAATTTGCCTCTAATTTTTGTTGTTATACTATTGTAAGCCTAGTTGAAGTGTTGCATGTTTTGTTCCACTTGCATGTCCTCGCTGCGTGCTTCCTCTAATAGCGCCTCTGTAACATGTTATGTGACCTTTTGTGCCAATTAAATTTCCTTTTATTGAACCTCTTGAAGCTTCTCATCCACTTCCTGTGATAACTAGAGGGCCTCATCCTACCAAGGCTAAGTCCTCTCTATCATAATTTTATCCTTCTTCTTATATTCCTCAAAGCTCTTCTCGAGGGCCTTACTCTCATTAATTTTTACGAGCATCTATGAGATTGGTAAAGTATTCATAATTGCACAAACTTCTTCTAACTATTGTTGCTTCTCCTGCATTTTCTCCTGTAGTTTCTGTACATTTGGATCCTCCTGCAGTGAAGTACAAATATGAAAAATTTTATGTAATAACTTTCCACAGTTTTCCAATGTTACAGAGATGCTAGCCATTACAGTATTAAGGTCAGTCTCCCTCTGATCTTGTACCTCCTGTGGCGTAGTTAGCTGTAGCTTCATTTGTATCTTACTAATCTACATTTCATACTTAAATTGCACTGCAACAATTTTGTCCTTGTACCCCTTCATTGCAAGGCCATGCTTTGCTAACTTGTCTTCTGCTGGCTCTTCTCAGACCTCAAGGTATGGGATTTCTTTTCACGTTTCCTCCACTATCTCCTTGAGACTCTGATGGTGGTGTGCTATTTGATCCCTTTCTTGAAATAGTTATTCAAGCTAACACATCGCAACTCTCTCTTTTTCTACTTGTATATTCAGCTACACTATATGTTGTTCACACAGCTTCAGTTCTTCAATTATCTCCATGTGTATTTTGTGTAGTATTTGCGAAGACACTGCTATGTTCATGCTGACATGCTTACATTCTTCAGCCTGTTGTTGTAGTTTGATAGATTAAAAATGTAAATCCCCTACAAGATTCTGCGCTAGCCTCACTCCAAGCATAGGCTCTATCTGCATGAGCTTTCTGATTATCTGTGTCAGTATATTAAATTATGTGATCCGCTCCACGACACTGGTAAGAAGTGCATCGTAGTGATCTTCCACTGTATTCTAGAATTGTTTTTTTCCTTCCCGTATCATAACCTTGATTTGATCTAATTCCTCTTCTGTAAGGACCATGAGATCCTTCGTCTTCTCAGCCTTCTTTTTCTTCTTTTTCTTTGAGGTAGCTTCGCCCTCTACCTTCCTCTTCTTCATGGAAATTTTTTATGTTTCCACCTTTTGTGTCTTCTTGATCTACTTATCTTTGTCAGGAGAATCCTGCTGACCCTCATCATGGTTCTCTTCTTCATCTAACTCATGTGCATCATGCTCCTTGTCTTTCCCACTAGCTTGATAGTGCTACGAAGTGTCTACCTCTTTTCCTACAGTCTCACTATCTCATGTTACATCCAGTGGAGTCATCCATCTTTTGGGCCATTTCTATATTTACACCACAAGCTCATCTCCAGTCACCATATATGGAAATGAATGCCATTTGTTCTTTGGATATCTCCACGCCTGAATGTATACCTTGTGGAAATCTACTTTGAACCTTGCGATAGAGCTATACTACTCCTATAAGCTCGGTAAGAGTCTCAGATGTTGGTTCACTAGCATGAGTAAATCCATATTATAATTTACAAAAAAATATTTGGTTATCTTGTTTGCAAGACACCTGGGTGGTAAACCACAACAAAGCTTACCTCGGAGTTTCATAGGTATCTGTAGGTACCTGAGGGAACTACGACTCATCTAGTTCCCTCCACACTACCAAAGCAATAATCATAATTAACCAATCATAGTGGAAGGTTGTACCTTTCTCCTCTACCTCGTGGTAGTCATCCAAGAACTGCTTACATACGCATTTGGCCTACTTATATTGAACCCAGTTGACATGCTACGCGATTAGTGATACTTCCAACACAGGGAATTCATTCGCGGGACATTTACTAATAACCTTTTCGGCCAATATGCACAGCGTGAAGTGAGCCGCTTTGTCACTTATTGAATTTATGTCATAACCTCTTTTTCCTTTGAACAACCCTAACTTGCTCGTGATCCTCTCTACTATAACGTAGTCTTAATATTTTCTGACAAACTCTTCTATGGGGTTCTTTCCTTTGTATGGTAATCGCGCGATCCTCCAAAGTAGCATAGGGTCTATGAGGATGTTTTCCAACATCCATAGATTCCCACCGTGAACCAGCATGAGAAACTTCTCACACTTCTGCCGAAGTGCAGTAAATTGAATATATTTAACATCACTGATTGTGGCAACCTATTTGCCCATCACTACAGTTCTAACCTTGTCACTCTGTTATTCAAGTAGTGTACTTGCTTTAGTTAATGTTCTAGTGTGAATTGAGGGTACTTGTTTCTATTGTTAAAATCACAATCCACAAAATTGAGCTACATAATTTTTCCTAAAACCTCTCCTATATAGGGTACTTCCTTCGACAAAAAAAATGTAAATGGGCCATACTTCACATCTTTCGATTCTTGGTTGTCTTTGGAATTTGGTTTCCTCAGCAGGATGTATGGTGGTAGGGATGATAAAAATATTGCATTGCCTTCCTCTTCCTGTATTTCATCCACTTCCTCGTCACTGTCTTTGACTGGCTCGAGATTTTTCTAAGGTTTAGCCAGTTTGTTATCCTATTTCTTCTTACTTGTTACTTCCTTAGGGAAATTATTTTTCTGGGATCTCCTTTGATTCTACGGTGATGATCCTATGGTTGGTGTTACTTGGGGCGATGCTACTATAGGCATCTTGGTTGATTGTGCAGGTATACTAGTGGCTTCCATGATTCTGAATAATCCTTTCTGTTGAAATTTTTGCACAATTTCCTCCCAATAGTGCTCGGATGACATACATAGTGAAAATCTCTACAATCTCTTCACACTATCAACATTCTAACTCTCAATTCATCAAAGTTCTTAATGTGAGTGGTAGGTATCTCTTTATAACAATTCTAAATTTGAACCCCATCATTAGATATGATTTTGTCCAGATTGCATTTAGATTTTGTAATTAATTTCATATCTATCTTTAGATTTTGCCAATCTCTCATCATAAATGTAATTCTCAACGTATTTTTCCCTTTTAATAGTCATATTTATGTTTTCTAGTGAACTTCGATGCATTCCACACTGTAGCACACATCCCATATTCCATCATGGCTTATGCAAACTTCTACATACTCTAGACTATAACAAAGTAACTTCCTACATGAAAGCTCTCTACAACATAGTTTATAGTCCAATGCCCACTTTCTACTATAGGTGGAACTAAGACTTTTCTCCTTTCTTCTTAAGATCAAAGTTGTAGGGGTAGGCTTGTCCCTGTACAACTTCAACCTACTGACATTTACTTTTCCCTTAATCACTTCTCCATTTAACTTCGATAAATGAACTACGCTTCCATTCATAATATACTTGATAACATATGGGCCTAACCAATGCATTTTGAATTTCCGTAGAAATTTCACAAGTTTATTGTCATAGAGGAGAACAAGGTCTCCTACCTAGAACTTCTTTTTCTTAATATGTCTATCAGGATGGGACTTTACTCTTACTTTCTGTACTTGTTGATTTTTATAGGTCGATTTGGGCACATCACTCCCAACATTCAGATCAGTACTATTAGGGCTCATCAAACACTGTTGTAGTTGCTACATGCCCTAGACAATTCATCACATTAAACACCATCATTATTGAGAGTTTCATGACCTAAAGACATCTTGAAATGACTCCTTGAGGGACCAGTGCAACCTTTGTTAGGGGTAAATGCACTGCAGAACTCTTAGGCCCATTCAAGCCCGCTTTGCAGATCACCTAGTCCCAATTTGACCTATGTTGGGTGAGGTTGAGAAAAATCTTCATAGGGTTCTAGGAATATTCCTACATTCTAGACCATTCCAGAATATTCCCACCTTTAATCCTCTCCTATGCGCTCAAAATTGGATATGGAATGAATCAAATAACCTCCTATCCTCTCATCCCTTCCTCCATGGAAAGTATCTCCCAAATTGGAAAGCCATTCAATGCCCAATTTATGACAAAATTACCTCCATTTCCCTATAAATTGAGCACTCATCATAGTGATAAGGGGCTGTACATTGAATAATTGTAAGGAGATACTATTGGTTTGAGGTTCGAGATCATAAGCAAGTATTTTTATGCTGCTGGAGTGTTTTTCTTTTAGTGTGATGAAGGATGGAACTCAAGCTGGATGAGTGACATGGGATCATACTTCTTTGGCTATAACTCTTCCTTCTACTTAATAAAGTTGTTTACACCCTTTCCCATATTCTTGTCTTTATGTGTGATGATTATATGTGTAAATTCTTTCGATTTCGTTTACTTATAGTAGATAGATCTCTTGCTTTTATTGGTTTTTGTCCTATGTTTATGATTGTAGGTACTAATCGAACAGATTCAGTTCAAGAAGGAGTGACAGGAGCTATTGAGAGGAGAAAAGGGGAAGAGAAAGATAACAAGTAGGTCCCTTGTCTTATTTATCTTCTATATGAAAAGGTTAAACTCTTTAATTCTGTTGTTCTAAGTGTATCTACCCACTCAGGGAAGTTTTGTTTATCCGTAGATGCAAAATTCCACATAAAAAATTGGTGACTCAACTCGCGAATGATTGTTGTTCTGGGTAGTTTACCTTCATCCTAGTACACCCTAGTATACTTTACTTGCCTCCATTGATCTTATTTCAGCCTTTTTGAGGTGTTTTTTGGTCAAAATTTATGCTTGAATGTTGCTTGATTGGCCTCTCTGCCACCAGTGCAAACTTGGTCAGGGGACAGTGCTTTGCAGAGGAACCTCATCTTAGAGACAATTATGTGTAGTGTAGTTACTCCCACTCTGACCTGCGCTGATCCCCCTTAAGCTTAAAAACCCATCTTTGGCTTGGATTTTTCCCATTTTTCTTCTAAAGTTGTTTGTTTAAAGATCAATGTTTCTATGGTTCTGAAATCGACTTGTATCTCTTCTTCTACCCCTACTTTGAGCTTGATTGTTTAGTGTTTCTTAAGAGTTTTATTTATCATTACCAATTCATTTTCAAAGTTATTTTATATCGATTAATGTTTTCTAAAAAGGTAGTGTTGTAAAGTCTACATTTCTTTGAAAAAGAAATTATCGTAAAATATTCATTTCTTGTGACAAGTATTGATTGATTGTTTGTGCATCTAGCTCCCTTTTTTCATCTCAACAATAAAGGGACTGAAAAGAAAAGCTTGAATTTTGCATATTGTAGTTTGTGAATGCTTTATAGGAATAGCAAGGGAAATTGCAATAGGTGTGCTCTTTGCTCTTTGTCAAAGATTTGATTGCTCTATCCCTTACTAGCTATGGTTTGCATTGTTAATTTAATGAAAGAATGTTTCTCATGTTAGTTTCATTCTACGAATTTCAAACATACATCATGTGGTGAACATTGAAAGGAAAATTCTTAAGAAGATCAACTTAAAAGTTATCTCAATTAACCTAATGGAGCATTGTAACTTAACGCATAACATTTAGAGGTATGTGCTAGAGATGTGTTCCAACGTCGTTAAACATAGTAGCTATCGCTAACTTGTTTGCGATACATACTGAGTGTGATACCTCATTCCACATACATAAGTATATCATAGCTTTTCCATTTACCTTTGAGTGTATAGGGCGATGTTACAATACGTAAAGTATAAAGGAATGATCTCACTATGTGGTTTCACATTAGACAATGCTAACATGGATTGGAGCTCCACGCACTTTCACGTATATGGGAGGAATACATTAGGTTTCTAACCATCCTTATGTAACCAAGTCAGCCACCTTGTACACTGTGATACACCGAACGCAGAATTTGTGGAGATTTCCTGCACATATGTTAAGTCCTTGGTTTACGGAGGTAGTATATTGCAGTTCACAGTTGCTTGGTAATACTTTTTCCTAGATTATCCCTCTTTCGTTTTGTTATGTTATTTTGGTTAAAATAAAATTAATTGATTGCGGATAACATCTTCCATGCTCACTCCTTAGTTGATCTTAGGTTGAGACATATGGCAACAACTCTGGATTCCACCGATCAAGGAATTCCTTTTGATGGGAATCCTAGTCCTTTTCCACCTTTTCGAAATATTGGTGCTCCTTATATGGCTACATTGTCCCTTCTGGGATTTACCATTACCTTTCCAGTATGGTTTTTTTCAACCTTATTGGTTCAAAATCTCATGATTTCTCCATAATCGAATACTCCTCCAACTGGACAAAATCAACCTCCAGTTGATCCTAAAGTTGAACCTTTGCCTTCTTCCTTGGTTTTTTCTTCCTCCCCTTCTTTATCTTCTCTTGGTGAAAGTATTGACACTAGTAACTAGGTGGCTAAGAAGAAGAAGAAAGGGAAGAAGAAGAAGAAGAAGAAAATTCAACAGGGGGGCAACCAAGCAACCATTTCTTTCAATGCAACTTCTAATGTGAAACTATTTTATAAGCCTCACAAAGTACAATATCCATGAAAAATTTGTACGGGAGACCATCATCTTCGAAATTCTCATGCTATTCCTCAGATCTTAGAAGAATGGTCTACTCGTTCACATCGTCATGTGTCTTCGACTTCTAGAGATCATGCTGGTGACACACCATCAACTAGCGGTATTAAAGTTCATGGAAAGAAGGGTAATGTTAAGTTTCCTTTTAGGTTATGTGAAGGGAATCACCCCATTCACCTTTGTCTCTCTCTAGATGAAGCCAAAAAAGTGTCAGATAACCATCCTGCTTCTCCACAGTGACTTCCATCTGGTTACAGGAGACTCTCCCTTAATCCTTCACTAGTTGATAAAGTGACTAACCCAAATCAACCATCGGTCAAACCCACTCTCTCTAAATGTGAATCCCATGAGTCTATACCTGACCAATCACAAGTCGAGGAAATAGTTTACCCAATTTCACCTTTATTTAATTGTATCTTTCCTAAAGAGAGTGAGTATGATACCACTTAGGTTCTTTTACCCCACTCCAAGTAGTCTGGTCACTTCCTTTGATTGGAATTGACTGACAGGGTGTCGTCTTCCTTCTTATGTGCCTTTCCAAATCATAGTAAAGGTTTGTAATATGATTGTACCTAACACTATTATAGATGAAGGTGCATCTGTGAGTATCCTTTCCTCCACTGCTTGGCAAGTTCTTGGTTCACCGCCACCTGTGCTTGTTACCCATAATCTGTTGGATTTTAACAGAGGAACCAATCAACCATTAGGGATCCTTCCTCAGTGGTCTATTACTTTGGGGGGGGGGGGGGGAATTTTTTATTTCAATGTGATGGTAGTCTTAGGCCCTTTATATTACAATTTGCTTCTTGGGCGCGACTATGTTTATGACACGGGAGCTATTGTTTCAACACTCTTTCAAGTGATGTGTTTCCAGCATGAAGGCAGAATTGTCACCATTAACCAGCTTTCATTTCCCAGTCCAAATATGGCTTCCAATCAACCATTTTCCCTAAATGGTCCTTTTGTCCTAATGGTATTTTCCCTGCCATGGGTCAATTATGTGGCAACCTGTTCTATGCCTACATCAACTGACGATCAATTCTGTGATTTATTACATTATGTACTGGGGGCATTGGAACTAGATCATGAATTCCTTGTTATGGATCCCTTCCAGAGCATTTTTCTCCCATATGATGAGAACCTCTTGGAAGTCATGACCTCTTATGGGTCATGAACAAGGAATATGAGGATAGTTCCTGGTCTTATGTCAACCTCATTAAAAAATGAAACAAGGTGTATGAGTATAGTTCCTTGTCTTGTTTCAAGCTCGTTAAAAAATGAAACAAATAATATGAGGATGGTTCCTTGTCTTGTGTCAAGCTCGTTAAAAAATGAAACAAGGAATATGATGATAGTTCTTGGTTTTGTGTCAACCTCGTTTAAAAAATGAAACAAGTCCATGAGGATAGTTCCTTGTCTTGTCAAGTTCATTAAAAAATGAAACAAGGAATATAAGGATAGTTCTTTTATTGTGTCAACCTCATTAAAAAATGAAACAAGATCCCCTCGAACAAAGTTCCAATTCAAGTCTTTGAGTAGATCTCGTAAATGAACCTTCATTCCATCCACCTGATAGCCACGCGTAGTCTACTTAAGTGAATGCAATGAAACTTGGGGGGCATGCAGGTAGAATCGAGTCATCATGTTGGGGGCATGTAAACTGAATCCAAGCATAGTTTTTCCTTTGAAGCTTGGGTAAACATGAAACTGAATCCAAGCATAGTTCCCTATGATTCAAGCTTCTGTAAAAATGAACCATGATGGGGGCATGTAAACTGAATCCAAGCATAGTTTTTTGTTTCAAGCTTGTGTAAACATGAAACTGAATCCAAGCATAGTTACCTATGGTTCAAGCTTGTGTAAAAATGAACCCATTTCCATTTTAACACTTTCGATTGCCATTCTATTAGCCTCTTCCTTCAGATAAGCCTTGGTTTTTCTCCTGCCATCATCACTATCTACTTGGTCGATCATATGCTTTTAGTTGTTTATTTAACCCTTTTTGAGGAACAATTGCAATGACTGGCCTTATTAGTGAGCCTCTTCACATAAATCAACATGTTTTGAGAAGTTCCAACATCACCGAAACCAATTGCTATCCTAGACACCACTTGTTCCTCAAAGTGGAGTCCTCTTTAAGCTCTTTTCAGACTCTTGAAATATGAAAATATTACCGAGCCCTTGTCATTTTCAGCTTGTTAATCGATTGGAAGCGATATCTACTTAGTATAAGTTTAACCCTTTTATAGACTAAGATAGATTATTTACGAAAAAGGAATATGTTGATCGAACATGGTCAATAGGTTCTCTCTCATATTATTTTATGCTTTTTCAGACTTGAGAGAAAAATCTACAAAGAAAACTTATGGGGTTTTCTTTTTGTCCATTTTCAAACTCTCTAAGCATGAAAAGGACCGAGTTATCATTGTCATTAAACTCATTAAAACATCAAATAGTGACAAACTTGTCCATCATGACAAGACTGAGTTTCACCTTCGCTAGACTTGTTAAAACATCACATAGCAATGGATTCACCTGAAGGGTGGAATTATACAACAAGCATATTTTATCCTCCTCAAACATGATTAAAAATAAAGAGGTACTAGTCAACAATGACTGGGGAAAATGGGAAAAGGGGAAAACTACTTTATGGTAGTAGGTCACTCTTGAACATGACACTTTCATTTTATCTCTATGACTACTTGGGTCGGGTTATCTGGTTGATGGTTATGATACCTATGGCCTATCATACAATCAATTACTTTGGTTTTGTGTCAATGCTGCCAATTCATTCAGTGTCACCAACATGTCCAAGAGAAGTGACTCAGTTAAATTCATCCTTTGCAATACTCATAAACCTTCATTTTCATGACTACCATTCATCAACCTTGTGTCATCAATCACATTTTGTCACCAAAAATCATTGCACTTGTTTTGTGGTATTGATGTGGGATACATCAAGGCCCTCCTGCGACGAGTCACTTCTTGTCGACATCAATACGTTATCCAAGAAATTGACATAGAAACACCCTTTCAGTACCTTGAGGCTTGCATACATAAATGGCAAGTTTCTATCTTCTGCGATGGGTTAACATCACTAGCCTTCGACCAAAATATTTTGTATAGTGTTTGACGTCAAAAACATCCATTCACACATTGCAGAATGTATTGTAGTACCTTGAGGATCATTATCATTATCGGTGATTTCTCTCGCGTCTATTGAGAGCTGACATCATTGGCTGGTAATGAGATGGTTTCTTCCCATGTTTGACTCTAGATCACATATTCACATGGTTAGACTCATACTTGAGTGAACAATTGAACGAGATAGAAGACCTTAGATCTAGTTTCATCCATCTAGGCTGCGATTGCACAAGATTACTAAATCATCTGTATGATGGCTTTACACAGATGGTCCTCCTATCAATGGTCTATATCTGTAGACGACTATATGATTTATGTACATGTAATGAAAAGTTTATATGTTGAGCATGGATATTCCTTCCCTCAGCGATTCATGAAAAATCCAAAATATCATAACATTATGTATTGTAATTGATGCAGGTCACCATCCGTTTCAAAACCTCGTCATGACATCGTAAAGCATATCACTCAACATTATCATTTTTGACTTCAAGCTTTAGGGGGAAGATGTTACAGGTCTATTCGAACACATCACGCCAACCATTCAGATCAATACTACTAGGGTTCATCAAACCCTAATTCAGTTGCTACATGCCCTAGACAAGTCATCACATTGAATTCCATCATTCCTGTGAGTTTCCTGGCCTGAAGCCATCTTGAAATGACTCCTTAATGGACCAGCATAGCCTTGGTCAGGGGTAAATGTGCTACACTAAAATTAAGCCCATTCAATCCTACTCTACAAAGCACCTAAGCCCACTTTCACTTGAGTTGTACGAAATTGAGCGAAATATTCATAGGGTTCTAGGAATATTCCTACATTCTAGACCATTCTAGAAGATTCCCACCTCTTATCCTCTCCTATGAGCTCGAAATTGGATAGGGAATGAATCAAATAACCTCCTATCCTCTCTTCCCTTCCTTCATGGGAACTAACTCCCAAATTTGAAAGCCATTCAATGCCCAATTTTCGAAAAAACTACCTCCATTTCCCTATAAATTGAGTACTCATCATAGTGATCATGGGCTAGACTTTGAAGAATTGTAATGAGATACTCTTGGTTTGAGGTTTGAGATCATAAGAAAGTACTTTTATGCTGCCGGAGTGTTGTGATTTTGGTGTGATGAAGGATGGAACTCAAGCTGGATGAGTGACATGGGATCGAACTTCTTTGGTTGTAACTCTTCCTTCTACTTAGTAAACTTGTTTACACCTTTTCCAATATTCTTGTCTTTATGTATGGTGATTATATGTGTAAATGCTTTCGATTCCATTTACTTATAGTAGATAGATCTCATTCCTTGATTTGTTTTTGTCCTCTATTTATGATTGCATGTACGCATTGAGCAGATTCAATTCGAGAATGAGGTTGATGAAATGGGGTGGTAGTCTGGAATTTGAATATTGGTTAGATTTAGAGACAATTAGCTATCCACTAACAAATTCTGTACATGGATTTTCCCCGTGAGGGTCCCGCTTATCTGACCAATCACTATCGGTCCCTCATTAACTTCTCCTTATATCAAGCACTTCAATCTGCGCCATTGGTCTCACTTCTCCAGATCCAACGGATATCGCATCGTTTGCTCACCAACTAACCTGGACAATATCCACCGTCGATGTAACCCATCCAATCAAACGACTTTCGCATAATCTCGCGTAGATTCTTGCACAACTGATATCAGGTCAAGGGAGTGGGAGAAAAGTAGTTTTCTCATGCTACGTGTCACCTACTTAGGCTAATCACATGAAATTTAGGAATACCTCTTACCACCTTTAGGGCACGTGAGATACCACTTCCCAGTTATCGAGTACTACCATGTGCTTAATTCACAATATTAATAAATACGCTTAAGGAAATTTTAATGCTTAATCTCAATATTAATCATTAATATTAATTGACTATGATATTCAATAAAATGTATGAACAGAGAAAAATACCCGAATAGGGTCCAGAACACCGATACACAACTACAAATGAACTTTTATAGATGAGGAATGAGTTGTTATAATAGGTCATTCCTTATCTATAACAGGTCATTCCTCATCTATAAAATGATCCTCACCTGTATGGATTCATTACAAATGAATTTCTGCACCAGAACAGTGCATCCACACCACACTTCAATCAATTATTCAACAAAATGGAAATTACAGAGTCTTGGCCATCTCGGCTCGATTACAATAGTTTGTATGACCTTTGTTTCAATCTCAAACCTTATCTCTCACTCAAACTCTCGCTTATTCACTCTGTTCTCGATCATCTAATTTTTCTATCATTACATTCTTTCCTCTTTTATGAGTCGAATCCTATCCTAACTACATTGACAACTCAATCTCTACTTTTATCAACTCAACAATTAAATCCCTATTTTCATGTTCTGATACACACCTATACTAACAACTTATCTCCTATTCCAAAAATAATACAATATTCTAATTATTAAAATAATTGGAGTAAAGATAATTTTCGAGCGATACAACCCTCTCTACTAAGAATTGATTTTGACCACTTAGGTGCATGAAACTCATCTCTTGTTAGCCACAACATGTGAACATACAATCACATTGTTGGCTAAGTCGAGATGCTCTTGCATCAGGCTCCTGGGGAAGAAAATAATTCTTCATCAAACTTTCAGGATTGACTCCATACTTCTGTAATTTTGTTGTCGTTATCCAACTAGCATCCTCCACTGGTTGTCCCTTCCATTTGACTAGATACTGAAAATAAACTTGTCCTCTAGTTCTTTTGGATACTATTTTCTCAAAAATAGCTTCCACCTCTTTCTTGACTATCTTTGGCATTTGTTCTTCCCAATTTAAAGTTTGAACTTCATCTGCTATAGATTCCTTCTGTAGCTCTACTCTATCTCTTTGTATGGATACAAATCAGCAACATTGAAGATAGGTGATATTCCAATCCCTTCTAGAAATTCAATTTCATAAGCATTAGTTGAAAACTTCCTCACAATTCTGCGTGGTCCTATCCTTTTCATCTTTAGTTTATTGTAAGTCCCAATAGGAAATCTTTGTTTTCTCAAGTATACCATCACTAGATCTCCCACTTGGAATTCTTTTTCTCTCCTCTTCATATCAGTTCTCTATTTTTATTTGCCATTTATTTCCTGTAGTCTGTCTTTGACATCTTCTTGTAGTATCTGCATCTGCTCTACAAATCTTTAGCTTTTGCACTTCTTGTCTCTTGTTTACCCAAATTTCTGAGTTCATACACACCTCTTGGATTCATTCCAAAAAAATATGAAATGGACTCATCCCAGTACTTCGGTTTGGAGTGTCATTATAAGAAAACAGAGCTTGAGCAAGTGCTAAATCTCAATGCTTAGGATTTTCATACACTAAACATCTCAATATATTTCCCAAGCTTCTGTTTACCACTTTAGTCTGTCCATATGTTTGAGGATGGTATTCTAAACTGAAACTAAGGTTGGCACCTAGTTTTTTCAAAAGAGTTCTCTAGAAATGCCCAAAAAACTTTGTATCCCTATCAGACACAATACTTACAGGCAATCCATGCAACCTTACAACCTCTAAAAAAAAAGATTAGCAATATGTGTTGCATCACTAGTCTTTTTACATGCAATGAAATGTGTCATTTTGGAAAATCTATTTACCACAACATAAATGGAATCATTCCCTCTTTGAGTTCTAGGTAACCCCAAAACAAATTCCATACTAATTGAATCTCATTGTTAGTATAGTACTAGCAATGGCTGGTACAATCCTGTATTTTGGCTTCTCCCTTTAGCATGCTGACAGATTCTACACTTCTCAACAAATTTCTTAAGATCAGTTTGCATCTTTGGCCAATAGTAAAAAGCATTTACTTGAGCAAAGGTTTTGTCTTGTCCAAAGTGATGAGATAATCCTCCATTGTGTTTCTCCTTAATTATGTTTTCCCTCATAGAACATTTGGGAATGCACAATTTGCTACCTTTAAACAGTAAACCTCCTTGGATAAGATAATCTAGCCACTAACTTTTGTTATGAACTATTGGATTTTATACAACTGCATAAATATATTTGAATTTTGCATCATCTTTATACATATCAACCATTTCTTCAAATCCTACAACACCAACTCCTAATTCTTGTACAATCAAATTTACTCTGGTCAAAGCATTAACAACTTTTTTCAACTTACCACTTGTGTGTTTTATCACAAAAGTAAAACTCTATAAAAACTCTACCCACCTGGCATGTTTCTGGTTCAATTTTGGCTAGTTGTTTATGAACTGTAATGCATGATTATCAGAATACAATACAAACTCCTCTGGTAGCAAATAATGTCTCCATTTTTAAAGCTTGCAGAATAGCATAAAATTCTTTATCATAAGAAGAATAATTCTTCTTAGATTCATTCAATTTCTCACTAAAGTAGGCTATTGGTCTCTGTTCATGACTCAAAACAACTCTAATTGCATCTCCACTAGCATTAGTTTCAACTTGGAAAACTTTCCCAAAATCAGGTAAAGCTAAAACTGGTTTCTCTATAATTTTCTTCTTCAACAACTTAAAATTTCGATCTACTACTTCTATCTTCATGAATGGATGATTAGTCTCTTTGATTGTTTCAATAATTGGTGTACAAATTTGACTAAAACTTCTGATAAATTTTCTATAAAAACTTGCAAGACCATGAAAGCTTCTTACCTCAAGTATGTTTCTTGGAGTAGGCCAATTCCAAATTGCTTGGACTTTCTCTAGATCCATTTTCAAACCTTCTTTAGAAACTACAAATCCCAAAGAGATTAATTCCTCTTTCATGAAACTACATTTCTTTATATTTATCAGCAGTTTCTCTTTCTGCAGAGTTCTTAAAACCAACTTAAGATGCTCCATATGTTCTTCTTTGCTTCTACTGAAAACTATAATATCATCAAGATAAACAATGACAAACTTGCATGCATATTCCTTCAAGACTTCATTCATTAATCCCATGAATGTGCTAGGTGCATTAGTGACTCCAAAAGGCATCACTAACCATTCATACAACCCACTATTTGTTTAAATGCATTCTTACATTCATCTCCTTCTCTAATCCTTATTTGATGATATCCACTCTTCATATCTATTTTAGAAAAGTACTTTGACCCACTTAAACAATCCATCAAATCATCCATGTGTGGTAAAGGAAATCTATACTGATAGTAATCTTGTTTATGGCTCTAGAATTTGTACACATACGCCATTCACCACCTTTCTTTGGACTGAGTATTGTTTGTACAACACATGGACTAAGACTCTCTATGATTAATCCCTTATCCATCAGTTCATGTACCTGTCTTCCAACTTCTGCATTTTCTTGAGGTGTTAACCTCTATGCTACTTTGTTTGGCAAACTTGCTATAGGTATTAGATCAATATGATGGCTAATACTACTGATGGGTGGTAATGCATTTGCAAACTGATCCACAATAATATCAACAAAATAATTCAATAGATTTTTGATTTCTTCAGATAAATCAGCTAAGTTTGTGGAATTTAAAATTACCTTAGGTCTCCCTATGACAACAAACTGCATCTTTTCATCCTTCTTGACTTCTTGCAACAATTCTTTTCCACTCATCAACATAACACTATTTCCAGGCGCTTCTTTGACTGCTTCATCCTTCAATGTCAGTAATGTGTGTTTATTTCCATCCTTCTCTAGAGTGTAAGTATTTCTTCTCCCATCATGAATAGCTTTCCAATCAAACTACCAAGGTCTTCTCAGCAACACATGTCATACCTCCATTGGAATTACATCGCACAATATCACATCCTTATAAGTACCAATCTATATCTCTACCTTGCATTGTTCTGTCACAATAAGATGATGTCATTTTTGCAGCAATGATACCTTGTAAGGAGTAGGGTGTATTGTTTTCACTAATCCTAACTTGTCCACCATTTCTGTAGAAGCAAGGTTCTCAGTGCTTCCACTATCAATTATCACTTTACAACATTTTCCTTTGGACTTGCATGTAGTTCTGAATAAACTCTTTCTCTGAGATGGTTCTCCTGTCCCTTTCTCTGCCTTAAGAAATACCCTTTTCAACAACAAGGATTCTCCTACTTCAGGCCATTCTTCCTTGTTTGCAATTTGAGTTTTTTCTTCCCTTGCCTCAACCACATTCACATTCCTCTAATTTGTTGCTTTATTATGACGACAGTCACATGATCCATGTCCCCATTCTCCACATGTGTAACATCGAAGTTCTCTTCCTCGACCTCTTCCTCTAGGTGAAAATCTTCCTCTACTAAATTATCCTCTCTGTGGCAGTCTACTACTTGAACCTACTACTTCACCCTGAGGGTGATGAAATCTTGATCTAATAGTTCCTCTACCTCTTACTAAACTTTTTCCTCTATTCCTCTTATTTTACTTTCTCAACATCTTCTCTTTTGCCTTCAAAGCTCCTTGATAAACATCTTCAATTGTCTTCAAACTCAGCAAGCTGATTTCATCGTCTATGTCATATCTCAACCCATTTATGTATCTTTCTACCTTTTCTACATCATCCTCTGCATGTCCTGCTCTAATGCTCAACTTATAAAACTCTTTTCTATATTCTTTGAAATTCATTCCTTTTTGCCTCAAATTTTGTAACTGCCTGAAAAGATTTAACTGATAATATTTTGGCATAAATTTGGCTTTAAATCTACTTACCATTTTATCCCATTGTTTGATCTTAGACTTCTCTTTTCTTACTCTGGATGTTTGTAATTCATCCCATCATATAGTTGCATGACCCTCCAATCTGGTAACTACAAATTTTACCTTCTTTTTCACATCAACCTCCTCATAGTCAAAATACTTGTCTAATGAACTGATCTAGTCCATCAATTTTTCTACATTGAGATTCCAGTCATACAAAGGTATTTCCACCTTTGGTCTTCCACTTGCTTTGGCCAATATCTTGATAACTTTGACAACTTCACTTTCATCCTCTTCTTGTTCCTAAGAAGATTCTTCTACAACACTGACATCTCCTTCATCAGGTGCTCTCCTCTGAGCAGTCTCCATCATCTCCATCCTTGTATGCAAATTTCAGATTTCATCCAGCAGAACTGCATTTGCTACAAGTCTCACCCGACCTATGCCTCATTTTCTCCTTAGTTGCATGTTTACTATAGAAAAAATTAATCTTTGTGCCTGATACCAAAAATGATGTAGGAGGTTGATGAAATGGCGTGGTAGTCTGTAGTTCGACTACTGGTTAGCTTTAGAGCCAATAAGTTGCTCACTAATAGATTCTTTACGTGGATTTTCCCCCTGAGGGTCCCGCTTATCTGACCAATCATTGTTGGTCCCTCATTGACTTCTCCTTATATAAAGCACTTTAATCCGCATCATTGATCTCACTTCTCCAGATCCAACAGATATCGTCTCATCTGCTAACCAACTAACCTCGACGATCTCCACCATCAATGTGACCCATCCAATAGAACAGTTGTCGTGCAATCTTGCGCAAATTCTTGCACGACTGATATCAGGTCGAGAGTGCACAAGAAAAGTAGTTTTCTCATGCTACATGTCACCCACTTAGGCTAATCACGTGAAAGTTAGGAATACCGCTTACCACCTTTAAGGTGCGCGAGATACCACTTCCCACTTATCGAATACTACCATGTTCTTAATTGACAATCTGAATAAATACGCTTAAGGAAAGTTTAATGCTTAAGCTCAATATTAATCATTAATATTAATCGACTATGATATTAAATAAAATGTATGAACAAAAAAAAATACCCGAATAGGGTCCAGAATGCTGATACAGAGCTACAAATGAATTTCTGCACCAGAACAGTGTGCCCACACCACACTTCAATCAATTATTCAACAAAATGAAAATTACAGAGTCTTGGCCCTCTTGGCTCAATTAAACCATTTTTATGACGTCTCTTTCAATCTCAAACCCTATCTCTCACTCAAACTCTCGCTTACTCTGTTCTCGATCATCTAATCTCTTTGTCATTACATTCTTTCCTCTTTTATGAGTCAAATCCTATCCTAACTGCATTGACAACTCAATCTCTATTTTTATCAACTCAACCATTAAATCCCTGTTTTCAAGCTCCAATACACACCTATATTAACAACTTATCTTTCACTCTAAAAATAATACAATATTCTAATTATTACAATAATTGAAGTAAATATAATTTTCGAGAGATCCAGCCCTTTCTACTAAGAATTTATTTTGACCACTCAGGTCCATGAAACTCATCTCTTGTTAGCCACAACATGTGAACACACAATCACATTATTGTCTAATTCTGGATGCTCCTCCATCAAATGAGTGACATGGGATCATACTTCTTGGTTGTAACTCTTCCTTCTACTTAATAAAGTTGTTTACACCTTTTCCCATATTCTTGTCTTTATGTATAATGATTATATGTGTAAATTCTTTCGATTCCATTTACTTATAGTAGATATATCTCTTGCTTTGATTGGTTTTTGTCCTTTGTTTATGATTGCAGGTACTGATCGAGCGGATTGAATTCGAGAAGGAGCGACAAGAGCTTTTCAAAGGAGACAAAGGGAAGTGAAAGATAACAAGTAGCTCCCTTGTCTTATTTATCTTATACAGGAAAAGGTGAAACTCTTTAACTCTGTTGTTCTAAGTGTAGCTACCCACTTAGGAAAGTTATGTTTATCTGTAGATGCAAAATTCCATATAACATTGATGGAATAATGTTATAAATTTGTCTTCTTCCAAATCAATCAACAATGGTATTCTTTCCTCCATTATGTCATAGTCTTCCATATTTGTAAAAGTTGCAATCCTTAGGCTAGAAACAATGTATTCCATGGACATCATAGCTTCTTGCTAATAAACCGACCTGAAGGGTGTCTAACCTTTCAAGATCTCCCATGTAGTCATATAAGCCCATAATATTCCTGGAATCATAAGGTCTCAATCCTCTTGGTATACATTGCATACCATAGTCAATGCATTCTCCAAAATATTGTTAAATTCTTCCACAGCTACATTAACCTGAGGGTGATAATGAGTACCTTTTGGTGATAAACATGGAATTCCTTAGTCAATTATTCAATAGTCTTGTTTAGGAAATTTGAACCTTGGTCACTCATCAAGATTTTTAGACACACAAATCTAGACAATATGTATTCAAAAATGAACCTCACAGCAGTCTCTACACTACAATCTCTTACTGGTTGTGCTTTAGCCCATGTTGTCAAATAATCAATTGTGGTAATGATGTACCTCGCACCAATCCTCTTTCCAAGTGGATTAATAGGTCCCAAAAAATCAATAGCCCATTTTTTAAAATCCTACAATGTAACTTTTGGTATTAGTGGCATCTAATCTCTTCTTGAATGTTTTATTATTCTTTGACACACATCATAAGCTTGGAAATACTCCTTTTCATCTTTGTGTAATGTAGGCCAACACAATCCTTCTCTAAAAACCTTCTGTGCACTAGTCTTTCCTGCATAATTTCCATCAATTGTGCACTCATGACCATCTGATAAAATTATTTTTCTTTCATGTTCAAGAACATAACTTTGCAATATCTCATATGGTGCCATCTTATATAAGTGTCCTATCAATGAAAAATCAATTTTACTCACCACTAATGCCTTCTTCTTCGTAGTATATTCTGATGTAGTCATCCATATGTTCAAAAACTGAATATTGTCTGCAAAATGATAATCTGTGATTTTGATTACAAATAGCTACGTGTCAGTGAGATTATCTTCTATATTGGTTGGTTCTTCACTTGTTTCCAATCTTGACAAATGATCATGTCCTGCATTCAGTCTTCCTGACTTAACAACAATTTCAAAGTCATATTCTTGGAACAACAATAACCATCTACAAATATTCCCTCCTAAAACAAGCTTATTAACCAAATACTTTAATGCATAATGATCTATAAACATCTTGAAATGTGATCCCAACAAATAATGTCTAAACTTCTGCAAGGCATACACAATTGCCAATCTTTCCCTTTCTGTAGTTGTGTAATTGTTCTCTACTTTAGATAGTTTCCTACTTTCTAAAACTATAGGGTGATCAGTTTCTCCTACAACAAGTTGTGCTAGTACTACTCCTAAAGCTATGCAAGAAGCATCCACATGTACATGAAATTCTTTATTCCAATGAGGGAATACTAGGATAGGAGCAACTACCTTATTTTCCTTCAATATGTCAAGACTCTTTTGACATTCTTCATCTCATTGAAAAGTGATATCTTTCTTCAACAACGTTTCCATAGGTGCAGTAATCTAAGCATATCCTTTGATAAACTTTCAGTAATATCTTGTATGTCCCAATGTAGTATGAAGCTGCCTTACTATCTTTGGTGGAGGTAAGGTCACAATGATAGAATTTTTTTTAGGATCAACCATCAATCCTTTCTTGCAAATAATATGTCCTCGCAATATACCAAATGTACACAAAATATACACTTTTTTAAGTTCAAGGAGATCTGATACTATCAACATGTACCAAGCATAAGTATTAAACTTCCAGTATGTTTTCTTAACAACCCAAATATTGTTCAATCATCAAAGTATACCTCTAGAAATTTGTGGATATATTCTTTGAAAGCTTCGATCATCACTCTTAAAAACATAGCAGGGGCATTCTTTAGTCCAAGAGACATCACTGTGTATTGATATGAACCCCATTCTACAGCAAAGTTGGTCTTAGGTCGATATTCAGGTGAAATTCTTATTTGGTGATATCCTGAAAATCCATCTGTGAATGAATAAAACTCTTGACCTCCCACATTTTCTAATACTTCACCTATGAAAGAGGTAGGGAAAGGTTCCTGTAAGCATGCATCATTCAACTTCCTCAAATCAACAAACATCATGACTTCTCCTTGAGTGTTCTTTTCTTGTACCACCATATGACTTACCCATTCTAATTCTTCCACACGTTCAATGACCCCTGCTACTATCATCTTATCCAACTCAACTTTCACTTTCTCCTTATACTTTGGATTAAATATGTAAGCTCTCTGCTTGACTAGCTCTGCATCAGGCTTAAGAGGTATCTTCATAACTCCTAAATCTCCTACTATACCCTTCATTTCTGAAAACTTAGTGGGAAACAACTCTTGATATTCATGAAGCAATTATGTAAAGTTACGAACTCTTTCTTCATCCCAATAATCTCCTATAGTTGCAAAATTTGGTTCCTCTTCTAGTCCTATATTCACCTTATTTGTCTTTATTGGCTTTTCCTATATCTGGTATCTCTAGCTTAGGTCCATTTACTTTGTGGTGTCCTTCTAATTCTGCTATGTCAATGTTGTGAGTATCTTCTTCTTCTTCTTCTACAATAAATTTGTAGCATTCTAGCGCATGTTCTATATGTGAAGCCAAATCAGGTTTCTACCAAGTCCTTGGAATTTTATTTTCAAAAATCTTCTTCTTAACTATGTGAAGGGCTAAATCTATATATGGACAATGATCTTCAAAGCTAAATTTCAATAGAAACCCATCAAACATTTCTTCCAAGTTCACAGTAGCATGCCAAAGCTCTGTTTCCAAGTACCAATTATGAGGAATTTTTTCCAATGTATGAATAAACCCATGTATCCATTCCTGTTGTGGAATCTCCCTCCATGTTGTAGTACATAACCAGATATGCTCCCTCAGACTAGTTTCAAAATCATATTTCAGCTCTATTTCTGTTTTTCTTTGACCAAATATTATCCACATCAACCTATTCTTTCCAACCTCCTATATTATTTTTATGGCTACCCCACCATCTAGCAAGAGTAGTTCTTAGGGCTATGTCCAAAGCCAACAATATTTGAATTTCTATAACTTGTTCCTCATAAGTAATAAGAAAAGCATTCACATTGCCTAAGCCATCCTAAGGATGCAACTTACATACCTCAGATGTCATGCAACTGACTGATTTGGAAATTATTGCACAACACCTTGTAGATACTTCATGTAACCTGTTCTGCCAATTTTCCAATTCTTCTTCTACATCTGATGCACAAGAACTATCATGTTCCCAAGTTAACTTGCCCTTTGCAGTAGGTTTAACAAAATCTCATTCCTTTATTTTCAATTGATACATATTATCTATATCAGTTGTACAATACTCTTCTCTAACTCACTCTATATACCTTTCTCCTTTTGATGTATCTAGGGGAACAATTACCCTCATATTATTCCCTTCGAATATCATCTGCCTATTTTTTAGATTAATTATAGCCATGTCATCAAATTCCCAGTCAATTCCAAGTAATTTACCATAGGGGTTACTATCATATACAATTTCTATTACTTCAAAGTCAGCAGTAATGAGAACTCCTTCAATATCTATTGTTAATCCTGATAGCCTTCCTGAGGGGAAGATCTTCTGCTGATTTTCCATTCTTAGGTGAATACGTGACCATTGAAGCTTTGAATTACCCATTAAATCCCATGTCTACGTTGTCAAAACATTAGCTTCATATCCAAGATTTAAAATAGCTTGATCCATCTCATGTTCTCCTATCTGCACATTGAACCTCATCCCTCTTCATGTTCTCTTATGTTGATGGAAACTGTCAACTACACACAACTCACTTCATGGTATTTCTTTAGATGCACATGAATCTATCGATTCCTCAAGTCCCTCAATAGCTTTTTGATCTCTTAATAACTTTATACAAGCTTGCAGAAAAAACATTGAAATACCTTCTTGGCTTGCTAAACCTTGATTTTGTGTCAAAGCTTGTTCTTGTGTCGAAGATGATTCTATGTCATAATTACTATTTTGTTTCGTCTGTGCACTAGATGTCGAAGCTCCAAAATCCATAAAGCTTCACTTGGATTCCATAAACACCTTTTCTTCCTTCTGAATATCAAAGACAAGGGATTTTTTGGCAGTATTTCTGACCCATACAATTTCAGATTCCTTCCTTTCTTTCATTTTGTCATCACTAGTCGCAACTCCACTTCTAGTAATAATACGGATCTGAGTATCATAGATTATTATTTCGAAAATCATCATTTGGATGTTTTGTGTTAGATGCTGGTTTCTCTTTTCTATCATTTTTTCCATAATTACCAGGCATTCTTAAATTATATGATCAAAGGCTTTACAATACTTACATGTCATAGTGGGATTCTCTCACTCTCTCACAAAGTGTCCTCGTTTGCTACAATTATAGAAAATAATTTTTCCTTTTCCTAGACTAGCTCCACCACCTCAGCATCTTCCATGATAACCACCTTGACCATTGTGTTGTTGATTATCCTCATGTCTATGTTCTTTCACTTGCATTCTATAAGTGTCAACACTGTGCTCCACCATTAGTTCATAAGCTTCACAACGATTCTCATCATGTCCTATTGATTTACAAAACTTGCAATATAGGTCCTAGGAATCTACACATATTTTTGCAATAAATAACAATGTTTTGATCGATGTTTGCCTCTAGTTTTGAATATCTTGCACCATAGGTTGGATCAATCATTCAAAGGATTTGGTGCTCCACTAGCTATGTAGTTTTTGAAGAGAGGACATTTCTCTTTAGAATGGCCTTCTAATTTACACTTTGTATATCACACTTCTTCTCTGACTTCCTTACTTTTCTTCATATCTTGTAACTACAGAGTCAAATTATCCGGCTGGATTTGAATATGATGCATACCTACATTGGTATCCCTTATAGGCGAGGCTTCTAATTTCATTGCAAGTTCTAAATATTTGGTTTAATATGTTTCTATATTTTGTTGTGTTAAAGGAAATATTATATGTGGAAGCATGAAAACTAAAAATCATTCCTTATGTTGTTGTGGAGCTATCTCGAAGATCACCTGATCTAATAATAACTTGAATCTTTGGTGAAATTCCCAAATAGACCTAGTATGCATTTTCTTGGTTTCTTTCAACTTTGTGATTCACTACGACTCTGACTTCAGCTTCCTAAATTCTTTTACCAGTGTTGCTTTAATGTCTAAAAATGATCTGATATGATTGCTTGAATACTTCATGTACCATGTGAACTCTCTATCTCGTAATGTCATGACAAATTTCACTTTCTTTATATGTTCATCATGTACCTGCTTCGTTGTCCATACTGCTTCACATAAAAACCAGAATCGCTCTGAATCATCTCATCCCGTTCCTTTAAAAACATGTAGTGTAATATCATTGACCATATTTCTTCTCGTAGGTCGAGGGGGAGGGGGAGGAAGAGGAGGAGGGGGATTATTAAGGGGAGGGACATGGGAAATAGGGAGGGTAGGAAGATGGGGAGAACCAAAAGCAGCCGGATTATTACTTGATCCTAGCTTCGATGAACTTTTAGGCTGGAAGAGTGAATACTGTGGAGTTACTTCAGGGTTCTTCGGGAGGATTTATTCACTTTAAAATTCACTTAAAAGAGGGCTATAATCAGTTTCTATAAAATTCTCCAGACCTCGTCCATGAGATCTCTTCCTAGTGTATCTTCTTTAGATCTTATCCCAAACATAAGTAACTAATAATATGACTGCATTCGTAAAATTCCCTTTTCGCACAAAATCATCTGAACCCAGATTTTCAAAGATCTTAAGTACTTACCTCATGGCCCTTTGAAGAATCATCATTCTAATTTTCTACAGTACATGGTCAAGTCTACCACGAACTCAGTGATGAATCCTCCGAAGATGTTATGAATCCATAAATCAATAGCTCTTGAGATCCTATTGTTGATGTTCTTGAGTCGTTGTATCAATTCAAGTGGTCCACTCCTTAGGTTCATCTCCTTTAAAATAGTTCTTTCTCTTGGTCAACCTTGATATCCACTCGTATAGCTCAACATGAAACGAACCGAAGAAAATTTCATACTGATCTTGAAAAATATACTTCTGTAACCACCTTTTAGATGACATGCGAGGGCTTCTATTCTCTTTCTCTACAAATTCTTGTTCCTACCCAATCTTGAATTTCTTTCTTCAATGGATTCCAAATAAATGTATCCCTCAAACAGAACTTAGTCCCATAAATGGAACCACTTGTTGGCTTAAGGTTGGGGTGACCCAGGTTCGATGTTTTACTGCACACCAACAAAACTATAAATCACTGGCCCTTTCAACAACGACCTGCAAGTAGATCATAGTCCCACCTGAAGTGACTATGGGAGGATGTAGAACCGGATTTTTGCAGCATTGAGGGATTATAATATGTGGTATTTTATGTTCTTTTATCCTTAACATACATAGATTACTTCACATTCATATGTTACTTTGCCACATTAAATTCATCACTTAAAACATATCATATACATTCATAAAACTTTTTATTGTACAGAAATAAAGTGCAATTGCTATTCTACAATAGATAATAAGAAAATAAACGCATGAAGACATAGATTTTACTATGGTTCATCCCAATGTGGGACTACGTCCACAAGCATTATTGCTTATAATAGAGAATTTGTTTAACAAACAGTTCTTAGCCTACACACTAAGTAGCAAGGAATCTGCGTACTCAATTGTGGACTCAGGCCTCTGTGCACTCAACTAGAGAGCCTTTCCTTCTTGCCCAAGTACAGATCAACAAGATACAC
The DNA here is from genome assembly GCA_031772625.1 of Pinus tabuliformis. NCBI lineage: Eukaryota > Viridiplantae > Streptophyta > Pinopsida > Pinales > Pinaceae > Pinus > Pinus tabuliformis. The sequence goes on along the minus strand of CM062820.1, from coordinate 884,650,383 downwards.
CCATAGCACATATCTACATCATAAGATGTTTCTTCTCTTCTTTATTATTCATCCCTATATATACTATTACATCGAGGGATGTATCACCACAATACCATGGTCCATATACTATGGACTCACCTAATACAAGCTACTATGGTCCAAAAACCATTCATCATATACAAAATTACATTCTTTTAAAAAAATGGAGGTGCTTTGACCCACTCTAAAGCCCATATACCACACTTTATATCCACTATGCGATCCAATTTGGGGCTCCGCTGCATTATTTTCTTCGCACTTCGCTCCCTAGGCAAATTTTTCATTAAAATCTAGGCTGAGTTTGGTTGTGCCCAAAACCAACTTGTACCTACCCACTCTCCTATTGTTGCAAGAGTTGCAAGGCACCCCTTGCCCTACCGTGCAAAATGGAATCAATACCCTCCTCAAATTGTAAGAGGAAAGACAAAAGGATAGGGAGAATTTTCACGTTCACCAAAGCCGAATCAAGAGATGCTTTGATAGGAAATACGTAGGGAGTAATGAGTTAAATGTGAGTGACCTAGTCCATAAATGGGATAAGGCTCATGAGGATAAAGGTAAGAACACCAAATTCTATCCCTTTTGGATTGATCCCTTTTAAGTTAAGGAAAATATTGGCCAACATACCTACATATTGCATACTTTAGAAGTGAGGGTTGAACCCCTTCCTGTAGATGGACACGACCTCAAAATTTACTTCACCTAACAGGTCCCGTAACTTCTTGTTCACCCCTACACTATAGTTTCCTTCTTTTAGTTTTCCATATTTTCCTTAGGTTAGCCTCTCCTTTTTCCTTTACCCTTTCACCTTCTTTACACCTTTTATTTCTGTCTGTTAATAGTGTTTCTACCGTGAATAAAATTTATGAAGCATCACCCTATTTGGACAACCTATTGTTGAGGTAGCTTCTACGTTGGTGGTTGATCTATATCTCTTTATTCATCTGCACTTGATCAGCCTTAAAGTCGTGACCAAGGTTCAGTGTCTAAATCTATTTTAGTGAGGAACTCTAGTCATCCATGGTACCCTATCCTTCAACAGTTAGCCTCTGCAATTGACCTCGTTGTAATTTTTTAACGGATTGGTTTATCTGGATAGCTCGAGAAGGGAAAAGGAAAAAACCTTAGTGAGAAACACATATTTAGGGAAAATAATATAGTCTCAAAAAAAAAACAACCCCTCTTGCAAGTAAAATAAGTCAGGATCCCTCATCCTCCTAGGCTAATAAATTTCATATAAATAAGTGTTAATGAGCACATGTGAATAAGTTCTAATGATAACATATATAAAATAAAATAAGGGTAAAAGGATTGAGAAAGGCTTCCTGCACAGAGAAGTGATGCAACCACTACATTGGGGTACCTTCCAAGCTCGCTCAGAGTGGACAAACATTTGTGATTTCTAGGTAGTGACTTCGTCGAGTTACTATTTAGGTTCACTAGAACCAAATAAACATGAGAAATATATAACTACTATATGGAAAACCTTTACAGCTCATATCACTATTTGTACCCCTATATCGAGCCGTAAGGAAGGTATTTACTATGTGTGGTAACAAGCCAAGTCTGAGTAGGTAGGGAATACCGATCAATAATATGGGAAACCTGGAGGCATTAGTCAGAACCATAATTTTGAAATGAGTCACTCATAAAGGTTTGCTTCATCCTGAGATTGAGTGTAAGCAGAGATCCTAAGGTTCTACCAGTGAATTGTCAATTGTTGTAGCATCTCCAACAATCCTCCAAAAATCGTGACTTTTCACAATTTTGGAGCTCCTGTACTATGTCCCTGTCTATCACTTACTTCCAAAGCCTCATCAGTTAGCTAAAACAGTGGGTACCCCATCGCAAGTCTAACTCTTCGAGACTCAAAAGTTTATTTTTCTACCTCAATCATAGGTCACATCAAGTTAGCATTCATGACCCTAAAACGTGTGACCATGAGACCTACTTCATTTTGGCCAAGTCAAGTCCCTAAGTTTCAAAAAACAAATTGTTACCTTTCACTCTTCTTGTGACTTTGCAACCTTGTGCTTTATGAGGTTGATGGGTCATAAGGTCGAAAATCCCCGAAATGGCCACCCAATGACCTTATGACCTTACGACTTCATGACCTCATGTGAGAGGTCGCTAGGTTCCATGGGTCACTAAGTCGCAAAAGGGTAAATTATCTCCCATGCGACTTGGCAACCTCTACGACCCTGCACGTGTGATTTTTCTAATAAATAGGCCGACCTCAATGGTAATTTAGTGATTTTATTTTGGTCACTCACGAGACAAAGACGATCAGTGATTTGGAGAAGCGTACAACCCTACTAAGTAAGTGACTCTTCCTATTCTCGGTTATCATTACTTACTGCCATTTGTCCCCTTCTTCTACCATCACCTTGTATCTTCCTAATCTAGGGATTTTTATCCAAGGTTAACAACCCATTTTAATCCTAAAACCCTTAGCCAACCCATTCTTCCTCCCAAACTCATTTATGCCTGGTCACTCAATCCCATCTCTTTCCTAAGTAAGCTTTCCCTCTCAATAATCAAGTTGTATAGTCCAATAGGTCACTAGGGACTCATTTTGAGCCTCTCTTCCTTCATCAAGCTGCACTGAGGAATAGGTCACATGGCCAAAAGTCACGATAAGAAAAAATATGCAACCTAGCAATCCTCACGACCTTGTGACCTCCCTTCACTGTGACCTTGTGACCCATGCGATTTTGCTACCCCTATGACCTTTCCTTAATTGTGACCTACGCAGCTGGACTTACCTTGCATCCTACGACCTTGAGACCTCTCTTAATATGTGACCTACCCTAACTTAGTCACTAATTTACATTGTTTATCTTCTCTAATCCCATGACCTTTGGTATCTTGAGACCTCTCTTAGGTAGAATTCTTCCTCAGGAACTTGCTACGAACTTTAAAATTTTGATTTTTGTTTTTCTCCTAAGTTTAATTATTCATGCAACCTCTCTTATCATGGGACTATTTATTTGACATGCAAGGTGATGTCAATCTCGAGTGACTCTTGATCTCCTCTTTCTCTAGTGAGATGAGACATTCGGTAGTCAAGCCTTCTAGGAAGAGCTCTGGAAGTAGCATACAAGAGAAGTACTGGATCCCACCACCTCCTATTTCCAAGGACATAGTATGCAACCTGAAAAGGAGCACCAAGCTCTCCTAGTTTCATATTTATGTAGAGATTTCTAAACAAGATGTCACTAAAGACTAGGAGGATTTCCAGGTGCATATCAATGTCAAGAGGTCTAGGCTCCATAAAGTGGCCTCGCATCCCCATACCTTTCCATGCACATAAACCATCAACGAGATTATATAGAACACAAACACATATTGGTGGGTAGTGAGGAATCACACAGGTGAACCATTCGTAGCTATCTCTTCAGCGAACATTACTTCTTATCATAGGTTTCCATAAAAGGAGGAATCATTTAACACTTGATGGTTGTTAGCTTTCTTAATTCCATCTTAGGACATTCTGAAGAGTTGTTGGCAACACCCACGTAATTTTCAAGTAAAGAATGACCATGTATACAAGAAAGAGGGTCTAAAAAAGGTTAACCAACTCAGTGTCACCATGATGAGTCGATTTTATAGAAGGTCTGACATCGATATCTTCCATGGGACACGGGTTCCTATCATGTATTTCATTACCACTAGAGCTACAATTTTCAATTGGGCAAGCATATTAGTTTCTACATTGAGGACTGATATATTTTCAGCCAAACATCTTGAGGTAGACCAACCATTATAATTCTAAATGGCCCCTCACCTATTGGATGCGGTTTTCATGAGATGACATTTCAACTATAGGAGCTACAACTAGACTATAGTTACAGTGGAGCCTATACACCATCACTCTAAGAACATTTTGGACCCAATATATTAGAGTGTACATGCGTTCACCTCTAAAATGCTCATTGAACCATTATACCAGTTTATTTTCGGAGAAGACCCCCCTTGCATGTTGAAAAGGGCCATGGAGACATTCTCTAAAGTCGCAGATTGGCTCCCTATCTAGGAGGGCACATTCATCAAGGTATTTGGCTTATACAAAACCATTCATGTGCTTCTTATATTTTTCGCTGATAAACTACTATTGTAGGAGGTATGCTTCAAATGACCCAAGGATTTTCAATGACGTTGAGTAAAGGGAAGAAGAAACTTTGGCCCACCTTCTCTCTCACTATTAACACTTACACAGTTGAAAACCTCAAAGATGTGGAGGTGGAATATGACGATATAAAGGGGTTCCATTTTGTGACTCTGAATCGATGTACTTATGAGCCTAAAAGAATAGTATCAGCTCAATCCAAGAAGGCCAATTTCAACTGGTCATACCCACACACCAGGCATTCTCACGAGGACAATGTTAGAAATTGGTACAACAAAGTGAGGGAGTTCATCGAAAGTGAACAACAAGAAAAATAGGACAAGCAAACAAGACATTCCCAAAAAATGTAAGTCTGTAAGAAAGGTCCCCTTGACTTATGAGGAAGAAAGTGCAACAAAAGACAGTGGGGAAACTAAATAAGTGCAACAGAAAACTAACAAAAGATCCCCCGAGTGACCAATATGAGGATGAATATGATTAAACATTAGAGCTAATAAATGCAAAAGCTCAAGAGGAAAAGGAAAGAAGAACTACGATGGTCACAGAAATGAGGAGACTAGCAGCTCAAATAATAGTATGAGAATAAATGACACGAGGAAGAAAATAAGAAGAAACAACAAGAGGAGGAATGGTTGAAAAATCAAGAGGAGAAGAGGGTTTGAGAGGAAGAAGGTAAGAAAAGACAGGAACAAAAATAGAAAGAGGAGAAATGAAAACATGCGAAAGAGTTCAAGAAGAAACAAGAACAAGAAGAAAAAGAAAAGGGGATATTTTAGGAGGAGCATAGGAGGAAGGTAAAGGAAGAAAAGAAAAAATAGGAAGAAGAGGAACTAAGAAAACAACAAGAGGAAGCTCACAATAAATCTCATCGGGAGTCCAAACAACAACAAAAACCTCAATGAGTAGGTTGGACTGCGCCTGCTAGATGTCGCCCCATTCACTCCCATCACCTGAGGGAATCTTTTGATCAAGGAGATAGGAATTCCTGACAAGGCTGAGGAGGAAGTGCTAGACCTAACTAGGCTTACCTTCGATTAGGTCAATTTCATCATCATGGAAGAAAGAAGGAAATATTATGCTAGGAACCCTGTGCAACCATTTTCTGTGACCATGAAGAATGAAATCGTCCTAGATACTACATTTAACCCTGATATGATCACCTCGGCTAGGATCTCCTTGGTGACCGCAACTGAGTTGAATGTTCAGAGAATGAGTAACCAAATCACAGAACTCCAAGGAAAACTCTATGCATATGAACAAAGAGCCACCAGAACAGAAGAAGATATAAAGAGGCTAGAAGAAGAGATTGCAACACTTCTCTTTGCTCACTCAAGCACAAAGCAATTCCATGCCACAACCAGGGAAGAGGTTGAAACCCTGTGAGGATCGATGGAAGTGGTTTATGAAGAGATGTCAAAGTTTCATCATACTGTGGCCCCTATCCTAGCCATACAAGCCAACATGAAAGAAAAATACTCCATGCTGAAAGAGGCTATTAGAGCTTTGGAAAATATTCATGAGCGGACAAACAAGTATCCAATGGAACCAAGATTTCTCCCAAAGAAACATTGGATCACCACCTAGAACGATAAAGTACATTTATGCATGAAGATACAAACATGGAATAATCTAGCTAGAGATGCTGACAAGGTTCTTGCTTTTTATAAACATCTTCTGAGTTGATTGGAGTTAGTGATCAAGAGCCATGGGGTTCCTTCTATTTTGGAAGTTGGAGAAGTGGGGAAGAAAGAGGAAATCGTACATGATGTTAAAGCAGTTATCGAAACTTTCATGAAAGCTTCCAACACAAGTCACTTGTAGGTCACAGAGGAGAACATTACATGGTCTATGGTGGAACCAGTGAGGATGTACATGAAGACAGTGACTCTAGCAAATCAGATCAAGGTGAGAAGAAACACTATAACTCCAGATGCCCTTTAATGCCTCCACACACATGATGAATATCAACCAAAGATAGCGCCAATAGTTGTTGAATACAAGCTCTAGCACACCCACCTCATGGAATAGTCGGACATAGATGTTACACAATTATCTATCACTAAATTGATAGGGTAGAATTAGCTTATTTTGTTGAGAATAACAAGATATGATAGAGTAGAACAAAGTAGGAATTTTCAGAGTCATAAGGAAGTATAAAAGTCATGAGGTATTCAAAAGGTCATGGGGAGGTATAGGAGTCAAGGGTATACCAAAAGTCACCCTCTTTTCTATATATACGCCTCATGGCATATTGTAAAGGACTTTTAGGTTTGGACTTATTCTCATGCATGTTGTTTTGAGAACTTGTGTTCTCGTAATAAATGCAAAGAGTAATAGTAGATTTCCACTGTTGGATTGGATGAATACTTTGTACTTTGAGGCCATGAACATTATTAGTAGCTTGATGAATTTGAAGTTCCTATGAGATTTGGCGTATTATCTCCTCATGTATGTTTTGGTGCTATGAGTTTTACTTTGCACCACATGGATGGTATATGATATGTAGACCTTATGCTTATATTGATAAGTTGGTTTATTGATATTGGCATAGTATTATTATGGATTGTGCGCTCACTTTTGTTTTTAAATGCTTGACCATATTGAACTCATTCTTGGTTTTTAAGTTTATCATTTATCTATGCGTGACCTTATTTGAAGTCTTTCTAATAATGCTTTGCTTAAGATTCATGTTTTGAAGTTCTAATATTGCTATTTATGGTATTTGTTTTATGGAGCATTCATATCTTACTCACTTGTGTTTGTTGAAGTTTATATGTTCCGTTTAGCCAATATTCAATCAACTATATGACAATTGGACCTACATACTAGATGGGATCCCTAAAAAAATGGTGTAGAGTCTAATTGGGATTCTGCACTAGGGAGATTCCCTAGTTGTTGGCGGTAAATTCCAGCCCTTCAACAAAAGCATAAAAACAAAAAAATGGAAGCACTGAATCTTAGACACTATCACACTACAAATAAGTTAAAATTATGAAGCATCAAGTCACTGAATGAAAGACCCAACAAATATCAAATTTTGTGCGTGACTGTTTTGAATAAGAGTCGTGCATATGCATGCTTTCTCTGCATAACACCTACATATAGATATCAGAATACTGAACACTAAATCATTAATCACATAGACCATTTCACCAAATACAGATCATTGAAGCAATCACAAATTTTTTAACCAATTACAGATCATATACCATACACACAATCAAACTTCTATACCATTAAAATTGATCAATTCAAGCAAGTCACCTCAATTTTCACTGTCACACATAGATCATCATGATAGAAGCATCATCGAAACACAACAATAAGTAAACTAAAATACTTCAATTGTAAACATTAATCACCATATCAAACCCTAGTTTGTGTACATGACTTCCACAACGAATATCAAAATATGTACATGCTTACCATGTATAACACCTGTGTATAGATCTACACATATAAAAAATTATTTGGAAAACAATATATGGGACCCTACAGAGATGGATCCGTATATGTACATGACTATTCCCAAACATAAATGCATACATATCTTAGCAACTTTCACTAGAAACACAATTTCACTTTCCGCAACATTTACTATCAATACTAAAGACTTCTGAATAAATCATTTAGATCACAATATCACAGTTTCATTAATATTAGAAACATTTGCAGCAAGTAAATCAATCGAGCATATATGTGAGCATATTTCAAATATTTCGTATATGAATCCTTTCCTTACTCCCTTGCGCACACTTATTTCAGATCAAATCATTCATAGACAACTCAATACTTGCACACCTAACACTTTGAACTCCATCTTGTTATATAGATTTGGCCTTAGCCAATACATTAGGCCAATCCCTTAGTAATTTCATTGTTATTCTTTGATGGGATTAAATAGCTATTGTTGCTTCCATTACTATGGGCCAATACCATGGTAAAGACCCCTCGTATCCATATTACCATGGTGCGGATTTTGTACGTGACTTTTCTTCCCAATTCTTGTGTATGTACATGACAATCCTTCTCAGGACCCACGTATACTTTCTAAAATTTTTTATTTTATCATCCATATGTCTTTGAACTAATATTCCTTTGTCTATACCACCTATAACATTTGTACTAGTCTACATAATCATTTGTTATCACAATGTTGACATTTTTTTCAATTAAGTTTCCATCAAGGACAACACATTAGCCATAATGCCATCAATCTCCCGCTTTGTACTTGATGGAAACCACTTTGGTGTGTGGTCACCATGTGTAAACACACCTACAAATACCAATACTTCTTATCAATCTTCTCCAAACATTCTTCTCCAAACACCAATCTTCTCTCCCCCTTTGACATCAAGGGCAAAGGGCTAACCAATGAATAGTTCTTTCCCCTTTTGTAGAGAGGATGGTCTGGTTTGCTGAATATGAAAAATTCACACTGAATATACTCCCCCTAAGCATATGATAAAACTTCTAAATATATTCAATAGAGTATAAGACTTTATGACTTAACCAAAACTAACCTTTCCTATGACAAATGACTCATGATTACATTAATCACCCAACAGTGTGGGGTTACATATTTGACCCAACATTACATTAGTTGCCCAAAATAGTGTGATTACATACAAAGCATGACTTGATCATAATGACCCATACAAAAATGAATATTACAATGACTACAACATGGGTGTTTACATGACCCTTACATTAAGGGACATACAAGACATATGTAACCAAAACCATGACCTCAACAATGAGGTTGTAAAATCATGATAGTCACCAACAACCACCTTATACCATGTAGTAACCTGCAACATGAATATTTGATAGTAGCATAATAGAAGCAACATGAACATCCTTCTCAACAAGAATTAACATAATGCAATGGAGAAGAAAATTCTTCACTGTTATCACCAAAAAATTGAACATCTAGCCTAATTTACTAGATGGATCAAAGTATACCATGTAAAGCCAATTTTACCAAAGTAAAATTGCTTTCACTATGAGAAATTACCTAACAAACCACATTTATTAAGTAATTTATAGTTAAAACCATGAAGAATAATTAAATAAATCATTATCTATTTGATTTTCGTCTAGGAGAAATTAATTAAACTATTGTTTTATTATTATTCCTTGTTAAATTTGACCCAATCATAAAAGATAAACAAATAAATCATTATTTTTCTTATTTTCCTCTAAGAATAATTAATTAATCACTAATTAATTAATATTCTTTGTCAAATTTGACTAAATTCCCAAGGAATAATTAAATAAACCATTATTTTTTTATTATTCCTTAACTAATTCCTTGAGATGATAAATAAATCATTTATTTATTTATTATTTCTAAATAAAAGTTTAAATACTTTTTCCCTCCTAAACAAATATAATAAAATATTCCAGGTGGTTATTCCAATAATGGGATCAATAATATTTTATTATTTCTCGTTATTCGAGGATAACTCAATATTTTGTTATAAATAGAAGGTTTTTCAATTCATTATTCACTTTTGATTATTTTCATTGTTGCACTCATTGTTGTAACTCTGGTTATTTTCATTGTCGCACACCATATTTTTGCTAGATATATGCATTATATAGGAGAGAGACTCTACAGAAGCTGAACACGTTTGAGGATAGCCATGAACCCATCCCATAGAGGAGGACTGGTAACATTTATCTGTTCTCTTCACAAGTGTTATTATAAAATTATTCTTTACATATCGAGTTTCCATTGGATTATTGGGGTTATTAGTCTTTCTTTCGCTATTTAACTATGATCGTGGCATAGATTAGAATTTTGGAAGGATTTGTTTCTATTAATAGTTACAGATCTACAATGTTTAGCAACCATTTATATTGTTCAGATTGTTTGCCATCGACAATCTTAAGTGGGTCCTTTTTGTACATCATTGAGAAGAAAACACTACAACAAGTTGGCGACCCCACTGGGTTTTATACTTTAGATCTAGAAACCTAGGTGACCTTTGGTTTTTAGCTTAGGTTTCTTTTTTTTTCTATTCTATTAATCTCTCATAGTTTTTTAATGCTAGATTTGATAAGTTTCTAACTTTCGCAAAATTTCTGGTCGTTTCCACAGGTCACAGGAACCAGCTGTGAGAAAGGCGGTGCTTTTTTCTGAAATTTGCAGACCAGGAGCCTCGGAACAGAAATCATAGTTTTCAACCAAAAATGTGTGATCTGGGCTTCAAAATGCATGTTTCAGCCCAAAAAGTGTGATTTTAGCAGAAAAGTGGTTAGTACCTGCGATTTCTAAATTTTAGGGCTTTTCTCAGATCTCTTTCTAGGTTTTGCTAAGAGTTATCTGTTGGGTGTTTGACCTTTGTCTCATCCCACTTAGACCTTGATCCACTATATTTTACTCATCTAAGTTGAATTTAGCCTCCCCTAGGGCTTCTAGTACACTTCCACCTTTCTACGAGGAGTTTAGCTCAGTGAGAAGTGTGAGATTTTGCAGTGCTTTCAACCACATTTTCCAGATCTATCACCTTTTGCTTCATATATATTAAGATAGGTTTCTACCATCCACAGTTTCACATTTAAACTTGTTTGGTCATTTCCTCAGGGTCCCATCAGTTGCCCTAGGTGTTTCACGCATCTCCCTATCCTTTTGCAACAATCTTTGTCTCTGGCTTTTTGTTGTTGCTGCACCACTTTCTTGCAGCTTAGAGTCAATTGATTCCAGTCACACTGATATTCATATCCCTTGACCATTTTAGTGTATATCACATTGGTTTAGCCACCAAGCAGTACAGTGTTTGCAAACCCAGTTTGGATGGGATTTAGTTAATTGTTTTGATGTTCATTTTTTGTTATTTATTTTAGTTTATTTGTAGCAAGCTTTTTTCTTTTTTAAAAACATAATCTGGTCTTAATAAATTAATATGCTTGCACCCAAAAACACACCTTAAGTGAAGGGCTCTTAGTTTAGACCACCAAGCCAAGACTTAACATAATAAATTTATCTCCCTGCATCAGAGACAAAAGATATATTTTTTATCTCCCTTCACCATTTCCGTGTTCTATGTGTCCTTCCATCATTGCGCCACTAAGGCGTGTGTTGTGGAGACTATTAGGCATTCATCCCCAGTTTCCACTTGGGCGTATTACTCCTCCCCATCTGCTTCGAGTTCATATCCCTTCGAGTCCCCATACCGACTATTCTCTTGGTCCTTTTGATTACAAACCTCCTTCATCGCATATCGTCACCATGTCTAGATCCACAACTAGTGTAGGAACCCAACCTGGTGATGGCTCTGGTTCTACACCGACGGTCACATCAGGTGGAACAATCTTAGTAACCATTCTGGCAGCCCCCATGCTCCCCTTTATGTGTGGGTTAAGTCTACTGAATCTTAACCAGTTGAAAATGGACCCCATACACCATGATGCTAGTTGGCCCCCTATGCTGCCTAAGATGCTCTCAGACATCCCAAAGTTTGATGGTATTACTGGAGAGGATCCTACCAACCATGTTCGATCCTTCCACATGTGGTGTTCATCTAACTCCATAACCGATGACTCCATTCGTCTTTGGCTCTTCCAACGCACACTCACTGGGGATGCTTCAAGCAGGTATTTAGACTAGCCCTTTGCCTCTCATTCCGTTTTCGTGATGCTTGTTAAAGCGTTCCTTTCATATTTCTAGTCACCTCTCCTGTGTGACACTGGTACTAAGTTATTGACCAAATTTTGTTAGTCCTCTGCCAATCGCCTTTATAACCATGTTCAAGAATGGCATCAAAGGAGGAACATGTGTCATGCCCCACCTTTCGAAGACCGTTTTCATCTAGATTGGTTTATTAAGAGCCTTTTATCCCCCATTGGGAAAGATGACGCATTCCATTTTCCTTAGACTGAGGAAGAAGCTTCCCAAACCACTTTGAGATATGATCTAATTTATGTACAATCTGCTTATGTCTATATCTTCATTGCAGACCTTCCTCGTCCTGGAAGTGCCAATGCATCAGGGGCATCTCATGCCGTCGACGATATCATTGGATCCATTTCACACTCTTCACCATATCCTCAGCATAGTTATGGCTATCTGAAGGGGTTTACTAGTTCCTCCAACATTTATGCCCCTCCTACCAACAACATGTTTCCAGGGCCCCAACCCATCTATAAAATTTTCGCTCCTTCTTATGCACAACTTAGCACTCCAGCCCCTCAATTATTAGCACCATAGCATCCCATGAATCCTCAGCCCTACCAGCAACCGCCTCCTCAGGGCTAGGTTTTTGCACAACAGAGTGATACCAATCACCAAAATTCGAAGAAAAATAATAAGTGGAAGGGTAACAAGGGTAACCAGGGTAACCAAGGTAACTAGCCTAGTGAACCCCATGGGAACTAGACTAACACCAACAACGAGCAACAAGGTGGCCATCCCAAGCAGAACAAGACTATTTGTTTGAATAAGCCTTGTGCATGTTGTGGTGTACATGGCCATTGTACACATGAGTGTCCTCTTTTACCCCAGATGCGCCAAATGTGGAAAGCTCAAGAAGCTTCTTAAGGTCAACAATCACCTCAGAATCCTATGCCCTCTCAACTAGCTGTGCTCACAAATCCTTTCACTCTGCAAAGATTTATTGCTGCTCAACGTTAGCTAGGTCAAGCAACCCACCTCCCCCAACCTTCTGGTCCTAGTGACTACCAGATCCTTATGATGAACTATGATGAGGTTAACCCATCCAATATCAACCTACAAACTTAGTCACACCAATATAACAAGCCCTCCACTTTGTTTGCTACTGAATCCAAAACCAAAGTATCCACTGAGCTTATTATGACACCAAGTGGTCCTTTAGATATCCCCCAATACAAATTTTAGGCCACTCCCAAGATCCTAAAGGGACCATTACACCATAATGCAGCTTCTAATAGAGCTACCCATGCATATCATATAATATATGACTTGGCTCAATCACCTACTGCGATGTCGACACTGGAAGTCCTCCAGTCGTGCCCTTCCTAAAAGAGAGATCTACTAACTCTCTTGGATGTAGTGGATCCTTCTGATAGTCATTTGATTGTCTTCCCGGATGATACATTAGAGCACCCCCCCCATTACCTTCATCGGTTTCTTTCTAGATACTAGTTAGAATCTGTGCAGATGCATTACTGATGAAGGCGCATCCACCTGTGTGATGTTTGTTGTTGTTTGGAAACAACTAAAGTCACTTGAGTTATCCCCCTCCACCATCACTTTGCATGCTTGGGATGGACACTCCTCCCAGCCCCTCGACATGTATCGCAACTATCTAATGACTCTTATGGTAGGATTGTCCATGTCTATATCAAAGTCATAGATGCCCCTTTGGATTACAATATTCTCTTACGTCGTAGTTACACATATTCCATGTTAGTTGTCATGTCTGTGGTGTTTCACAAGATGTGCTTCCACCACGAAGGTCAGATCGTTACCATTGATCAGTTGACTTACTACGAGCCGAAATTCATGACCTCCCTCGAGTCCATCATCTCGTCAATGTTCGACAATTGTTCTTTAACTCCTTTCACCAGTATTTCACCCAGAGTCTATAAATACTCCTCATTGTTGGGTTGTTTCCATAGTACTCCCCCCCCATCTCAGAGATTAATTCTATGAGCATTTGCATGCTATAGGTGTCATCCTTAAGTTCCTCACAGGACAACCACTTCGAGCTTTTTTTGTACGCTTCTATCGAACCTCCTTCAGCAGAATCCTAGGTCTCAATATCCATAGACCCTCTATCTACTAGCTCATCGTCTGACATTTCAGATGATGTGTATGTGAACCTTCTTTCTCAAGATGGTGCACCAGGTAACGTCATCGCATCATGTAGTTAGTCTTCCTCTTGTCCGCTCATCTTCCATTCTGATGAGGACATCATGGAAGCTATGTCTACACATAACTACCCTTGGGATGATGTGCACCACTGCCCATACTTCTTGCCACAATAGTCCCTTGACTAGTATGTTGTGGAATCAAAAGACTTCATTGACAGTGAGGTCAATTCGTTTTGGAATCCCATACCCGCCCTAGATAAGTTCGAAGAAGGGAACATGGCATACATCTCTCCTACTATCAAAATCAACATTTCAAATCAATTAGGGGTGAAGGAAAACATTACCTTGGGGGCGCAATGCACCCTGGAAGAAATTGAAGCTTACACCAAGCTCTTTAAATAATTATGTGAGGTTTTCACTTGGTCCTATTCTAAGATGCCCAGACTTGATCCCCCCATTTTTGAACACCACATCGAAGCATGGCCCAATGCCACCCCTGTCCGATAGAAGTTGAGACCCATCCACGCTTCTCAACGTGAGGCCATAAATGTCAAAATCGACAAGATCAAGTAAGAATATTTCATCTATCGCATTGAGTATACCACATGAGTATCCAACCCGTTCTTGTTCTCAAGAAGAAAGGCACCATTCCAATCTGCACAGGTTTTCGTGACCTAAACAAAGCTTGTCCCAAAGACAACTTTCCCACACCCTTTATTGACCAGATCATTAATGAGTGTGTGGGGCATGAGGTTCTATCCTTTATGGATGGGCTCTCCAGGTACAACCAGATCAATATCCGTCATGCTAATCAATTAAAGACAACATTCGTTAGTCTGTGGGGAACCTTTGCATATCAGGTCATTCCATTCTATTTAAAAAATGATGGAGCCACATTTTAGTAGGTCATGTCATACTTCTTTCATGACTTGGTGCAGCCTATCCTTGCTTACCTTGAAAATCTCACCACTCGTTCGAGGTCTCAGGCGCAACATATTCATGATTTCCGCACCATTTTTCTCTGATGTCACAAGTATAATGTTCACCTTAATTCGTTGAAATGTGTCTTTTGTGTTCCTACTGGTCTTCTATTAGGATTCATTGTGTCGAAAGACGGTATCACTCTTGACCCCTTGAAAGTTCAAGCCATTCTCGAACTACCACCTCCCCGTACCTTGCGCCAATTACAAAGCCTTCAAGGAAAATCCAACTTCCTTCGCAGGTTCATGCTTGACTATGCGACCATCGCGCATGGGTTTCTCAAAATCCTACGCTATACTATTCCATTTGTTTGGGATGACCATGCTCAACAGTCTTTTTATGCCCTAAAGCATCCTATTGCTTCTGCGCCCTTGATTAGTCCCGTCGACTTCAACAAGGAATTCATCTTATACATTTAATCTTCTGCCCATTCGGCCACTAGGGTTCTTATTCAAGAAGATGAGGATTGGAATGAGCATGTTATCTATTATGTCAGTAATAACTTAATAAGTCCCCCTGTGAACTACTCCCATTAAGAGAAGTTGGCATTGACTCTCGTTTTTCTGTCTAAAAGCTATGCCAGTATATCCTCATGCGTACTACCATGGTCGTAACAAACTCCAACCCCATGACCTTGCTATTGAGTTGGCAGATCATCAATGGGAAGTATGCACATTTGAGCGTCATCCTCTAGGAATTCTATCTCAAGTTTGTTACACCTAAGAGTAAGAAAGGTTTGGCCCTCGCTAAACTCATTTTTGAATTACCTATTAGCACACGTGATCTGCCATTAACGATGAGCTCCTAGATTAACACTTGTTTGTCATCACTTCAGACAATCCATGGTATGAAGATATTATCACATATTTGTGAACCCAAAAGTGTCCACCCCCATCTTACCTATGATGATCGATGACAGATTCTATACCATGCCCCTCTCTACTTCCTCATTGGTGATGACCTTTATCATAGCAGTGTGGATTCTATCAGCCATCATTGTCTCACGCATCCTGAAGCAGAGCAAGTGCTAAATGCCTGTAACAATGACACTTGTGGTGGTCACCTCTTCGGTATGGCCACTTCCCAGAAAGTCATGCGCGATGGTTAATTTTGGCCTTCTCTCTTCCATGATTGCATTGAGGTAGTCAAACACTGCCCCAATTGTGAACATTTTTCCCCAAAGTCAAGAGCCCCGCCAGCTCACCTCCATCCTCTCATTGCATCTGGTCCTTTCTGTAAATGAGCCATTGACTTTATGGAGTATCAACCACCATCTATTAATAACCATAAGTATATTATCGTGGCAATTGATTATTTCACGAAATGCGTTGAGGCCATGCCAACATTTAATAACACAATGACTACCACAACCCTTTTCTTCTTTAAGCATGTTATTGCTCATTTTGGGTTCTGAAACAATTGGTCTCTGACCATGGCCAACATTTGAAGATGAGGTATGGTGTGAACTATCCTCACTGTTTGGCTTCCAGCACCAGTATTCATCATCTTATTACCCCCAAGGTAATGGAAAAGTTGAAGCGGTCAATAAGATTCACAAGATGATGCTTCAGCAGATGGTGAATAAGAATAATGCCAACTGGCACCTTATGCTCTTGCCAACTTTGTTGGTGTATAGAACTTATGTTAAAACCACCATTGGGTTTACTCCTTTTCACCTTGTCTTCGGTGAGGAGGTATTCTTACCAATCGAGTGTGAGATCCCTTCCCTCCACCTAGCTATCAAACTCCTCCCTGACACCCAACCATTAGAACAAAGACATGTCATGCTTGAACATGCCTTTGAAGATTGCTGTGTTGCTTTGCAAACCATTGAAGTAGCCAAAAAGTGCACCAAAGCTCAATATGACTGAAAATTCAACCCTCGCGCCCTTCACAAAGGTGATTTTGTTTTTGTGTATGACTAGGCCCATGATACACTGGGGCATGGGAAGTTCGAATCATTATGGCTATGACCTTACATCATTTGTAAGGACTTAGGTAAGGGAGCATATCTCCTAGAGGATTCCGAAGTCCAATTCCTTCCCAATCCTTGTTTTTCACTCTACCACAAGAACTTTTACCCATAACATTTCCCATTGATTGACATGTATTTGTTTTCGTCATGCATTTAGGTAGGTTTCACCACTTCATTTAATGATTTGACACTTCACCAAGAAATCATTTTTCCATGAAGGGTCACATCGTCGTCTCTCAAAATTGAATTTTTTCATAAATCTACACTTGTACTTTGAGGTCCACATCCTCTTAATACTCATCGTACCATATGTCAATTTTCATCATGATTAACCATCATTTACTCATGTTTTCACGGTCCCCATTAGGCCTAGTTTGTGTGGCATCATCATCAACTCAGCCTTTTCCATAGCATTCGCAATGAGTCACCCTTTGCATTATTGGTGTCTATTTCATGTCCCATTATATCATGTCACAATATTCCATCCATATTTGCATATCGTTCATCTTGTGTTTCCCATTTTGGCTTCCAGTCATACTGTCGACATCACCTCCGGAGTTGAGTGAATCGTTGTGAGGTCAACCATGCACTTTATGCTCTGACTAGTGAAGTCGTCTTTATATCCCTCAGTACCACTTTACCATTATTGTTATCAGGAAATCTAGTGTCTATTCAGAGTTGCTAGTCCCACTAAGATGGGTAGCTATCTTAGAAACAAACAGATTAAAGTTACTTGTTTTTCCTTTACAAGAGAGAGATGGGAACGAAGCAAAGAGTACCAACCTCAGTGTCCCTCTTGGCTCCTTGCATGTTTCCTTTCCCCTTTGACAGGACCTCGCCACTGATTCGTTACTCGTGTCACTTCAAAGATAACCTATAGATTCACAGCAACATAATGCCATCAAAGCATAGAGATCTTTCACTGTAAACAATATAGGATTAGATATATATTGACAATACAAATGCATATACCAACACAATATTTAGAGATACACAAGAATATGGAGGAAAACTCAAATAGATTTATTAGTAAAAGTAGTAGAAGAGAGGATTACAACCACTTGGTCTGACCCAGCACCATCCTCACAGCTTGAAAGCCCTCCTCACATCACACAAAGCAAGATCACCCAACAATGTCTTCAAAGAGAAACCAGCAACACCTCTTTGTAAATTACCAAATTCCAACCTCTGGATCTCTGGGATGAGGGATCAATTTATAGATATTTGCAGGGGGTGAATCAGCGTCTCGGATTTTGATTAGTGTCATCTCTCTGATAGTTCCTCGTTCCACATGGATATTTTAGATCTCTTACTCATCCCTGGGTAAACTTAGACAGACAAGTGTCAAATGAGCAGTTTCTAGAAGATTCTCTAGGTTTCCACCTAGCAAACTGCTTGTGCCATTTGTTTTCTCTCGCTCATCGCACCCTATAGAAGGGATTTCCAGTATGCATCACATTTTTTGCATATGGTAGGTGAGATGCATCGCACCTTTAGCACTGGGCAGTTTGTATGGTCATGCTTTGACCATTTTTGAGTAGTTTTTCATGGAGAACTTCTAGGAGATGATGTAATCAGGTGAGCTTGCTCATTTAGGGTATGAAACAAAACTTTTAGGGACTTAGAAGCCCTTGGTTTATGGTCATATGTGATTGTACTTGCAGTGCCCAAATATGTCTATAACCGTTGCCCCCTAAAGCATGAGGTCATAAATCTTTTGATGTTGGGTGAAATGCTTTATAATGAGGATCTGAGGCTTTTTGCACTGGAAGGTGACCTGTAATAAGATAGAATACAATACATTATCTTCATAATATTTTCATGATCTAGCTGAGGCGGGCATTCCCATGCCCAGCTTTGATAAATTCATTTTCATTTACATAGGATAGACAATCGTCTGTGTGTAGACTGACAATTCTAGTAGAGCCATCATCCCTTAGGTTGGATGATTATCTATGCAACAATGATGTACATTTGATGTTTTTATTTCCTAAATATATCACAGCCCGGATGGATGAAACTAGATCTGGGGTCTTCAAAACTCATCCAATCTTTGCCCGAATGTACAAGTCGATCCATGTGAAAAGATGTTCTGATGTCGAACATGGAAGGGCATCGCCTGATTACCATCCAATGATGTGAGCTGTTAATAGGTGCGAGAGGAATCACCGATAATGATGATGACAGTCAAGGTACTGCAGTACAATTTACATGGTGTGAATATATGGGTTGATGTCAAACACCACGCAAAATATTTTGGTCGAAGGCCATTAGTGTGAACCTATCGCCGAAAGCGAGAAACTTGCCATTGAGGCATGCAAGTTTCAAAGTACTGGAAGGGTTGTCCCTAGGTCGGCTTCTTGGTTAATGAGCTGATGTCGACAAGAAGTGACCCGTCGTAGGACGGCATTAATGGATCCCATATCTACGACACAGAACAGAGAAAATGATTTTGTGGAGGTGAAAACAATCTTATGTTACAAGGTTCAGGGTGGTAGTCATGAAGGAATGAAGCGTGAAGGTATTGAAGTGGATGAGACACAAGCTGCATAGGTGAATTCTCTTAGCGACTTCTCTTGAACATATCGGCGACATTGAAATGGATAGGTAGCATTAACCTAAAAAGTGGATGGTACGGTGGACCAATGGTGATATGATCGATGAATGGAAAAACCCAACCTGACTCAATCATGGTGATGGAGTGAAAGTGTCATGTTCAAGAGCGACCTGCTACCAATAAAGTTTCTTCAAGTTTTCTTCCCAATTTTCCCTAGTCATTTTTGACCAGTACAGGTCTCTTTATTTTTGTCAAGCTTGAGGAGGATAACATATGTTTGTTCTATAATTTTCCCTTCAGGCAAACCCATCGCTATGTTTTAATCGAGCCTAGAGATAGTGAAACTTGCTCTTGTCTGATTGGACAAGTTTTTCGTTATTGTTTTAATGAGTTTAATGACAAGGATAACTTGGTCCTTTTCAATTCTAGAGAGTCTGAATAGAGACAGAAAGAAGACTCCAATATTCCTTTTTCGTAATATAATCCCTTAAGTTTGAAAAAGTATAAAACAATGCGAAAGGGATGACATTTCGATACTTTTAACGAGCCAAACAAGACAAATGCTAGATCTTTTTGTGTAATAATCCCTCAGGTCCAAAAAGATTAAAATCTAGAGGAGGGATAACACTTCCAATCACTTTAACGAGCTAGAGAGGCCAATTGCTTGACAAACATTTCATATTTTACGAGTCAGATGAAAAGAACTTAAAGGAGACTCGTTTTTTGAGGAACGAGTGATGTTTTAAGATAGCAACTGGTTCCAAGTAAGGTTTGGAACTTTCCAATTATGGCAGTGTGAAAAGGTGGCTAATAGGATCACTCATCGCAGTTGTTCATCAAAAGGGGTAAACAATCAAATGGACGCGAATGATCAACTAAAACAGAGTGGAGGTGATGGTAAGAACATGACCAAGGCTCAAAAGATGATGACATTCATTCATAATGGTTATTTACTGGAGGTGGGTTCATTTTTTAATGAGCTTAAACTCTGGTGCAACATATGCTCATTGCTAAGTTTAATTTTTAACGAGCTTGAACTTCGCGTAAAACTGCTCGTGCCAGTCGTATAATAAGGATGTCTCATTGATAGGTTAATTTTTTATGGAGCTTGCACCATTCGAAATTATGCTTCGACTCCTTTCATTATGTAAGCTAGGAACAACCAATCCTACAAGTTTAAAGGGTTAAGAACCTACAAAATAAGAAAATAAATGGTTGCTTTTCCTTTCACGAAAAAAGGTTTGCATGCCCCTAGGTATAGTGAAGTAGAGTTTCCCACGTTACCCCTCAATTTACAGAAAAAACACTTGCTCTATCAGGAAAGGCATACCTTCTCCAGGTTACCCTTCAACTTGCAGACAAAACATTTGTCATATCAGGAAAGGCCTACTTTCTAACAAAGGTATCTTATTCCAGTCTAATCCCATTTTCCTAAACAGACGGGTGTGTCAGACCAGTCATATATCCTTTGCGGAACCCTATACTTGAAGTTTTCCTGCCAAAGCAAACCAGGGTGCATGCCCCCTGGGTTTCAGTCTTAACCACCGAATCACTCACGCTCATCAGGTGGAGGGACTGGAGATTGATGAGACATTCCTTGCATAAAAAGACCTGTTAATGATGTCATTTGGCTATTAGCTATGTGTGAACCAGGGAATGAAAGCTGGTCTACGAGCTGTAACACTGTACCTTCATGCGGAAAACACATTACTCGAAAGAGTGAGGAGACGATGGCTCCCATGCTATAAATGTAATCGTGCCCAAGGAGTAGATTGTAATCTAAAGGTCCTTGGACTACCATTACGTTTAGATAAATTGTTTTCCTTCTTAAAATTATACGAAAACTTGGAAGGATCCCTAACGGTCAACGAGTTCCTTTATCGAAGCCTATCAGAATTCGCATCTCAGGAAAAATTGATGGTGAACCAAGCGCTTTCCAATCAGTTGAGGAAAGGATACTCATAGAAGCCCCTTCATCTATGATGGTACCAACCATGACCATTTTGTAAGTTTTCACTATAATTCGAAATGGTACATTAGATGGTAAACAGGGTCTGCCTAGTAGATTACAATCAAAGGAAATGACTAGGTTGCTTGGAGGTGGGACCAAATAAATGGCCATATACAACTCTGACGAATTTCCTTCCTGCAGTAAAGGAACAGGCAGATTGCCCCCATGTTCGTTGGAGTCTGTGTTTACGAAAAGAATTTGAACGTTATCGTTCTCATTCTCTTTGTTGATTGTATCATCTAAGGGTAAATCTTCTGAAGCCAAGATGGGGTCGACTACCGTCTCGACCTATTGAATTTGTTCCAATGTGGACTCAGAGGGTTTATCGTTAATGATAGGTGCTTCGACCATCTCTAAAGGTGGGTCAGTCGGATTTTCAACTAGCAATGGATTCGGTAAGAGTTTCTTGTACCCAGGAGGGAGTCGCTGTGGTGATGCAGGACGATTATCCAAGACTCTTTTAGCTTCGTCTAGGACGGGACAGTGGTGAAGGGCATGATCGCCTTCACACAGCCTGCAGGGAAATTTAGATTTCCCTTTTTGTCCGCTGACTTCGCTTTCACTAGTTGATGGTGTACTTTCAACATGATCATCAGAGGCCGACGACACTAGATTGTGCAAGCGGGGAGACTAGTCCCTTAGGATCTCTGGGAAGCAAGGAAAATCTTAGTGATAGTGGTCCCCTTTGCAGATGACACATGGAGATTTAGGTTTTGACGATGCACTGTGTGGATTTTCACTAGATGATGCACAGTTGCCCCTTTTTGCCGTTGGCTCCTTCTTCTTCTTCTCCTTCCCCTTCTTCTTCTTCTTAGTTACTTGGTTTTTAGTTTTACTATCTTCACCAAGCGAAGAGGAAGAAGGCGAGGGAGAGACAAACGAAGTAGAAGGTTGGGGGCGAACTCTGGTATCATCTAGTTGCTGATTCGATTGTTCAGGAATCACGGTGCTTTGAACGACAGAGGTCGAGAAACGCCATACAGACAGGCCAATTGTCAATCCTGGAAGGGACAATGTGGCCATATGAGGCACACTAACATCTCCCCAAGAGGTGAAGGGACTAGAATTTTCCCCAAGGGGAAATCCTTGGTTGGTGGACTCCATTTTCTCAACCTAAGTGCAATGAGGGAATAGTGACGTTATTCCGATTAAAATAAATTTTAGACGCTTTGACACAACTTGCTTTTTCACTTTTTAAGAGTCGAGAAAAAGCTAAAGATGACTCTAGTCACCTTCGATTTTTAATGAGCCTGAAGTGACAAGTGCTCAGATGGACCTTTTCCTCTAAGGAGTCTGAAAAGTAACGAAAGAGACTACTATGGTAATCTAGACAGAGGGATTACCAAACCAATCGCAAAATTGCATAATACTTTTTACAGTACGGCAGTCAATATTCCCAAATGTTGTGTTTAGTGCATTGCGATCGATAGGGCGGAAGACACAGCTTCCTAAGGATAAAGTATATAGCCTATTGTGGTCTCCCAATATATACTCGATAGTACGTGGGAGCACAAGTCTGTACTGGCACTTGTCGTCTCAAAGAGGAGGAATCACCCAACCTACGATGGGAGCAACAGTTACCAGGCTTTACGACGCCGGAATACGTATCTAGACTAAACTTCTAGATGTTGTGTGTTAGGTTACAAACCGCTTTTATGTTCATTGAATTTATTTTAGGGTTGATCTTTCTTAAGAAATTTTCCTTTCAGGTTCACCGCGTGATGTAGATATACAATTCCTAAAATGCAATCTAAGATGATAAACAGTCATTTAATCTTCTTTTTGCAATGAAAATCCTAGCTACTAAGGAAAGAGAAATGAAATCCTTTCAACATAGAGCAAAGAGCACACAATAGATGCACTATCCTAAATCACAACCAACAAGCAGTCTAAATGCAAATGCACATGCATGTATTTGTTTTTCACTTTCTTAATGTGTGAATGAAAAAAAGAATGGTGAATACAAATCTAAATTATCTCTTCTTTCAAAGCGACGGTACTAATGATTTTCTTTTCAAAAAAGGACAGGAAGGCAAGACGACACTTTGCGATTTTGAAATGAAAACTGCTTTTGACACTTGAAATACTTATAAATTCAGATCAAATACAAGAATAACAGTATAATCGACTATGAAAAAGAGAAGTATTCTTTTCTTTGACTGAAAACGACACTTGCAACACTTCCAAATCAAAAGGTGATAGTTTGATTAAGCTACTTCTTTGTAAAAGAGAACTGTGAATGGCACACAATACATAAAAAAATTCACAATTATTTGTACAATGGAGGTTGGATGATGCAAAGAAAGTGGGTTTCAACAGTGGTCTACTGATCACACACAGCAAGACTCTTGAATAAACTGAAGAGAGTGAAGAAAAAGCCAAAATCTGGAGGCAGATTTAGTCTTGTCTAATCATCACACCTGTAACATAGGGAAACAGAGATGCATCCCACCTACTACACATGGGAGGTGTGATACATCTAGATTGCCAAGAAGACAGG
Source organism: Pinus tabuliformis (assembly GCA_031772625.1). NCBI lineage: Eukaryota > Viridiplantae > Streptophyta > Pinopsida > Pinales > Pinaceae > Pinus > Pinus tabuliformis. The sequence continues at coordinate 884,626,408 of CM062820.1, read as the reverse complement.
GTGCAATGGTCCACGGACAAGACTTTGACTTGGTTTTTGGTCACAGTTTGCAGTTTAGTTCAGGGATTTGGGCCGAGCAAATTATAGTCAGTAACTACAAAGCATAGGGCTGATCTAATGAGGTTACTCAAGCTACCTCTGGGGCACTCAGGATGCTTTTAATTCAATTGTTCAGTTCATAAACAAACCCAGAGATTGACTGAAGCAACATTGATCTACTTTGCATTTGCATAGCAAATGCAGATCAAAGGCTAGCTGGCTTGACTTCAGGCTCTTTCTGTGGTTTATGAATCAAACAAATAGAGACAAGCAATCAAACTAATCGCTCCCCAGCGGAGTCACCATTTTGTTATTTGGAAATCTAGTGTCTATCAGAGCTACTAGTCCCACTAAGACAGGTAGCTATCTTAGAAACAAACAGATTAAAGTTGCTTGTTTTTCCTTTACGAGAGAGAGATGGGAAAGAAGCAGAGAGTACCAACCTCAGTCTTCCGCTTGGCTCCTTTCTTATTTCCTTTCCCCTTTGACAGGATCTCGCCACTGCTTCCTTACTTGTCCCGCTTCAAAGAGCACCTGTAGATTCACAGCAGCATAATACCATCAAAGCGTAGAGATCTTTCACTGTAACAATATAGGATCAGATATATATTGACCATACAAATGCATATACCAACACAATATTCAGAGATACACAAGAATATGGAGGAAATCTCAAATAGCTTTATTAGTAAAAGTAGTAGAAGAGAGGATTACAACCACTTGGTTTGACCCAGCACCATCCTCCCAGCTTGAAAGCCCTCTTCACCTCACACAAAGCAAGATCACCCAACAATGTCTTCAAAGAGAAACCAGCAATACCTCTTTGCAAATTACCAAATTCCAACCTCTCGATCTTCGGGATGAGGGATCCCTTTATAGACATTTGCAGGGGGGCGAGTCAGCTTTTAGGATTTTGATTAGTGTCGTCTCTCTGATAGTTCCTGGTTCCACATGGAGATTTTAGACCCCTTACTCATCCCTGGGTGAACTCAAAGAGGCAAGTGTCAAATGAGCAGTTTCTAGAAGATTCTCTGGGTTTTCACCTAGAAAATTGCTTATTCCATTTGTCTGCTCTTGCTCATCTCGCCCTATAGAAGGTCTTTCTAGTATGCATCGCACTTTTTGCATGTGGCAGGTGAGATGCATCGCACCTTTAGCACTGGGCAGTCTGTATGGTCCTGCTTTGACAAGTTCTGAGTAGTTTTTCATGGAGAACTTCTGGGAGATGATGTAATCAGCTGACCTTGCTCCTTTAGGGTATCAAACAACACTTTTAGGGAATTAGAAGCCCTTGGTTTATGGAAATATGTGATTGGAGTTGCAGTGCCCAAATATGTCTATAACAATTATCCTTGGTGTCACTCCATGAGTCACATTACTTTTCCCCTCGTGCTTTATTTGAGGATCCTCATTGCATCATCTATCGCGGGTCCTATCTATCAAAATCAGCTCATTTATTGCAGAAGAATGACCTAGAGGGTAGTGTCTCTTAGTTCCATCTTCCATTCTTGTTCAACACCTTAGATTGAGTAGAGGGTCTCATTATTTCCCTTTGACTTGATCATTTCATGATCGTGATCCATACACTCGATGGTCCAGTGATGTAGAAGATTGTACCAATGATTGTCGGGCATGTGTGAGATGTTTTAGACCTCATGAGGGGGTGACCCTTTAGGTAGCCCCACGCATTCTCGAATGCATGCCTACTATGCTACAACCTCATATGCAGTTCCACGGAGTTGATGGGTTCGGTTCCTATCGATCGCAGTGTCCTTAGCATGCACGTCTCCTTCATATGATTCATTCAGTTTTGCAGAGCCCTTCAATATTCAACAGGGCTTCTCCAATTGTTCTACCCTCCCTCTTGTTAGTCCCTTAGAATTTCATAGGCTGAAAAGGAGATCGAGAAGGGTAACCTCAAACCACCTCAGCTTAGTAGTTAGCTCTACTGAGCAATAGAAGGATCTCTCAAAGTATTTAATCAACGAAATGACTTTAAAGCAAATAAGTTTTAGGCTAGATATGTATAATTGTTTGTGTGTTGGTGAAATTTAGAATTTAGGGTTTGCTAGACTAAGGTTTGGAGCCACAGATAGGTCTAGGCTGTGGGCGTGCAGAAGAAAATATGGAAAGAAGCTAGATGCTAGAAGACCATGGTGTATTTGGAATATTGTCAATGTAGTATAGAAGAGAAAATGTAGAAGAGACTAATGAGCATAAGTAAACATGATTTCATTAGCTTTTAGAAGACATAAACATAACTATGAAAACCATATAAATAGAGCTTAATATCAAGAATTCTGTCTATTTCACTATAAGACATCCATAGAAAGAAGAGATATCATGTAGATAAAGATGTTTAAAGCATTAGAAAACAAACAAAAAGTAGAGCAAACATCATGAACTCACTGAGCTAGAGTTCCTTAAAAATAGCTGCAACTTTCTCTGTATTAGCTTAGAAGATCATTACATGCAAGCTTCCTCCATAAAAAGTCCAAGCCTTCTCTCTGAAAGAGAAATGATCCATATAGACTCTCTTAGACTACTTTCCCACCTTTAGGAGTCAAATTCCTAGGTGGTGGAACTGACTCCAAGATTCTCTCAACCAACAGGTGAGAGAGAGAAGGCGAAACTCAAACACTTCTTGGATAGTTTGTTTAGGAGTTTTCTTCCTTAATGAGGCCTATTAAACATCAAAAAAAACCTATCATGTACATTTATTCATGCCTACATCACCTAGCCTTGAAAAAAGTTAGATTACATAAAGAGTTTTGACTTTGGCTAAGTCAAACCGAAAACTAGAAATTTTACAAAGCGAAATTTACAATTAAAAACATAGGAAATTGCAGAAGCATAGTGCCGAATTTGAGCTCACATTCAGGTGCCGTTTTGAGGTTGAAATGAGTATTTTAGAGAATGGCCAACTATATTTTTCACATATAGTTTCTAGAACACTTTGAATTTTTGAAAATGACCCATGGGAAGGCCTTCAAAAATCGATTGTCCCAAGGTCAATCCAAGAACGCAACACCTATCAAAAAAGGGTCCAGAGAGCTAGTTTTTGGCCACTTTATTCCACTTTTCTCAAAATATGAGCCTCCTCTGGAAAATCTGAGAAAATGGATTTTTAGCGGATGGCAAGAGATTTCCAAAAATATGGATTTTTCCTAAAATGGATGCCTAAGGAAAAAGCACAGCACCAAGGCATTGTGCTCCTAGAACTGTTGAACTTCTGAATTAGGCCTCAAAATTTGCAAAAAAAATACCTTCTTAGAATTTGCTCACAATTGGCCAAGAGCAATAAAATGATGCATGTTAAGCCCTCATAGATTCTTCAACAAGCATGTCTAGGTTTCCTTCATCTTTTTGGTCCTTTTGGGCTTCTTTGAGCTTGTTCCTCCAACTGCTTGACCTTGACGTTACAGATCATGTTTTGGGCTTTGTAATGGTGTGCAATGTGCCTTAGCAACTGGTTGTCTCTATTTTCTTTCTCTAGAATCTTCTCCATGTGATCATTTACATTGTTGAGTCAGTACTCCTTGTCTTGATTGACCTCTAGAGAAATTTTGTCCTCAAGGTCTAACTCTTAATTCAGCAAAATATGTTCCTCTTCTTCTTGCAATGACTTCTTTAGCCCTTTTCTTCTTGGCCTTTTTATCATGCCCTTCCCTTGTGTTCCTTCAGGATCACTTGTGTCTATAGCTTATTTTCCCCCGCCAACCTACTACAATAATTTAGTTTTCTCTTTCTCCTTGATTAATTGCTTTTCTTTCACCTGGCTATTTTCCTGTTCTAGGAATGAAATGAGGTACCTTACTCTTACCATGTTAAGTGCGAGTTCCTTGATATGATAGTATTTATATCTAATCATCTGCTGCATGATTGAAGTTTCATCCTCTACCTCTAAATAAACGAACTCAAATTCATGCTCAACCATGTCTTTATCTCACATTACCGATCCCTGTTTTGCTGATGTAGAAGGCTTGGCCCCTTTCTCACCATGAGAAGAAAACACAAGCCTCTTTCCTCTCTTGTACATCCTAGTCACCTCAGGCTTAGGTGCTTTGGTTCTTTCAACTGATTTTCTAGAGGACCCCACTTCCATTTGTTGTGTTGGCATGCTAGAAGGTTGAGCTGCCACATTGGTTTCATGCCATTTTAGAGTTGTTTCCAAAAAATATTCCCAAGTCATATCTTTCTCTGCAAGTTGATGAAGGACTATAGTCTTGATCAGACTATGATGAAAAAGGCTAGGGTAGTGCTCCTTGTTCTTCATCTGAATCCTCTCTGACATTTTGGCAATGCTCCTACACAGGTAGTTGCACATATTGAGTGGCTTCTGAGATGTAAAGTGCATTAGGAGGTGAATATGATAGGCATATAATCTGGAGAATCTTCCTTCACATGTAAAGAACTTCATGACAATCTTCATCAAGGGGGCATACTTCTCCAATAAGTACCTGAAAGGAATAATATGAGCATGTTTTTCCGAAGGGTCTATAATTCTCAAGATCTAAGCTCATACCCTTGAAACAATATTCACCATTATCTGGTAGCCCTGTTGATCTAGATTTAAATAGGAATGCAACAAATTATAGAGATAACGATAAACACAAATATGAAATGGAAATAATACTTCATTTCATTACTGTAAAATACTGCAATCTGCTTACAAATAGAAATGGAAATAAACTAGCTAGGGCGATGGTAGCTTATCTCTCAGAAGAGATGTGGCGGCTACATGCCTCTGAACTGTGTCACAGTGAGGCTCGAAGGCCTATTTATTGTTGAGAAACAATGGAAAACCCTTACCATCCCAAAACCTAACCCTAGAAGATGAAACGCCAAATTGTGGTCCCCGTTTGGATAAATTGGTACATCAATTTCCTGGGGTCGTAACTTTGGCACCCGATCTCTGTTTGATGCATACAATAGCTTGTTGGAAAGATCTATCCAAGAACTATAACTTTAGGAAGAGAAATAATGGTCCATGGTCCCATGTTACTCCCAAATTTCCGAAAAAAGTTCGTTTAGGGCCTCAAAATGGCTCGGAAAGTTCAAGAGCCAAAAAACCGCTAAAAATAGTAAATTGTGCTACAATTACAGAGATTGGAAAACTGAAAGAGATAGTTGTGGGGGTCCAAATGGGATAGGTGGGTTACCACAAACATCCACTTGGATCATTCCTCCCCCCTTAGGAAGCAGTGGTCCCCATTGTGTTGAGTTCCTCCATCTACTGAACTTGGTCCCTGGTGAGTTGTTCTGCAATCTCAGATGTGTCCAGTAATGGTGGGAAGCATGGTCAAGGGTGGTACACATTGAACACTTGGTGCAGGCGAAGGAATGGAGGAATGCTATTCTCCAAAGCATTATTTCCCACAGCCTTAGTAATGGTGTAAGGACCATGTCGACGTGGTTGGAGATTCTGATGAGCTCTTGTAAGGCATTCTTTCTATAGATGCAACGAGACTTTGTTTCCCACCTAAAGCTTGTGTGGTACCCCTGTGGGTGAGGAGAAGTTGTTCCTATGTTCTGTCATGACCATATTCCTTTACTGCTACTGCTGCATGGAGGAACCCTTTTCGAGGGTCATGGATGTGTTGACAATCTTCCCCTTACCTTGGGAGAGAATTAGACAAAAAATGAATTTCCTAGTCTTGGAGATGAACTTGCTACCTTTATTAGTAGAGATCAAAGAGGTGGCGGTAGGTGGGGCTACCTCGAGTATCCAGTATAATGAATTATCCAAAGAAATAATGACAACTCGAGGCCTTGACTCATACACAGCATATCGCCTCCACAAGTATGGCTGGCCTAATAATACATCACAAACATCCAGAGGTGTAACATCACACAATACCTCATCTGTGAAGGGCTTGATGCTGTAGGGCAGGCATCACTACTGGCGAACTTTGAGATCTTGTCCTTCATGAAGCCACCCAATACTATACGGCTGTGGGTGTGGTGTAGTCGGTAGGCCGAACTGCTTCACGACCTTTGCTGAAATGAAGTTCTTTTGGCTACCATTATCGATAATGAATTGCAGCAGTGAACCCTTCACCCACGTTTGTGAGTGGAAAGTATGTTCCCGCTCCTTTGGATCTTAAGGCTCATTCTTCTAGATCTTCGTGGTGGCAACAGTGATGATGGGCTCTGCATCAATCATTTTCTTCCCTTTGCCATTCCCCTTCTCCAGTTCTGACTCAGGTTCGGAACATGCATCTGATTCTAAAGCCTTCAACTCGGCCACCAGTGACTGATTGGTCCAACACTCACTTCTATTATGAGTGGGACTCTTGTGGAACTCACACCACTTTCCCGTGTCCTTCATTGACATTTTGGTGTTGTTCTTTTCTTGTGGCTTCAATGGGTTGTCTTGGGTCACCCCGCCTTAGCTTTGTCCTTTGGTCTTGAGATTCACAGATCCAAAGTCTCACTTCTTCTGTTTGAACTTTTTCTCAATTTTGACAGCGTATCAGTACGTCCTGCCGAGCGAGGAGATGTTAAGGAACTCCATCTCTTCCTGGATGTATCTATGTAGGAAGCCGCAGAATTTAACTTCCAAATGCAGCTCAGAGTCCTTGATACCAAACTGTGTGTGAAGGGTATGAAAAATGTTTGTGAACTCCAGCACATCTTGGTCCCTTGCCTGCCGCAGTGTGGTCCATTTGATGTATTTTTCCTCATAGCTTTTGATAGGGTAGTACTACTCCTTGACAGCATCCCAGAATGAATCCAAAGTGGGTGTGGCTGAAAATAGTGAGCACGTACTTTCATTCTTCTACTTGCAGTAGGTTTCCCACCAGTCCTTGACGTGGGGGGATAGTTTGAGAAGAGAGAAAACAATCTTTTCCCAACTCGAAAATTCATGAACAGAAAAATACCCATCTAGCATATTTAACCATTTATCTACAACATCAGCGTCTATTTGACCCTCGAAGATGGGGATTTCAAAATTAACTTGTACCTTAAAAGGTGTGGCATTTCCTGAGTAGCTGTTAGAAGCCGATGCATTACCTCTGGGTAGCCACTGAAGGATCTGTGCAAAGCTATCCATCATCGCATTCCTTTGCCACTCGAGGGCTTCTTTGAGCAAGATTTTGATGGGATCTCCTACACCCTTGTCTTTCTTTTCATCCGCCATGGGAGGCCATCGGGATTTGCGAGGCTGGTCTTGTAAAGGTTCGACCAGTTCAAGCCCTAACTCCTTATATCCTGTCCTCGTTGGGGACATGCAAAGAAAAATAGAGAAAAAGAAGACCGCTCTGATACCACTGATCCGGATTTAAACAAGAATGCAAAAAATTACAGAGATAACCATAAACACAGATATGCAGTAGAAATAATACTTCATTTCATTACTGTAAAATACTAAAATCTGCTTACAAATAGAAATGGAAATAAATCACCTAGGGCTATGGTAGCTTATCTTTGAGAAGAGATGTGGTAGCTACATGCCTATGAACTATATTACAGTGAGGTTCGAAGGCCTATTTATTGTTGAGAAATAATGGAAAACCCTTAACATCCCAAAACCTAACCCTAGAAGATGAAAAGCAAAATTGTCTGCCCCATTTGGGTAAATTGGTACATTAATTTGCTAGGGTTGTAACTTTGGCAATCTCTGTTTGACACTTACAATAGCTCGATAGAAATATCTATCCACAAACTAAACTTTGGGAAGAGCAACATGGGTCCATGGACCCATGTTACTCCCAGATTTCCTAAAAAACGTCATTCATGGCCTCAAAACAGCTCTAGAAGTTCACGACCCGAAAAATTGCTAAAAATAGTAAATTGTGCTACATTTACAGAAACTAGAAAACTGAAAGAGAAATTCATGGAGGTCCAAATGGGATAGGTGGGTGGCCACCAACATCCACTTGGATCACCTATAGTAGGTGAAATGGAGGCCACTGAAAAAAGTGAATTCAATGCCAGTAATAATAACACTTTCAGCTTTCAACTGAGTTGCAACTCAATTTGTCAATTTCTCATTGAAACCCACTTCACTCACCCTTTTGATGAAATCCAAGCAATTCGAATCTTCAAAGCACTATTTGACAAAGGGATATGAGTTGATTTCATTGCAATTGATGGCTCATATTCGAGGATTTTTCCTCCCTTGTGATGTCTCTTCCTCTCTAGTGAACATTCTCCTTCCATGGTGACAGAAACCCTAGTAGCACGAAAATGAGAAAAACAATGAGGTATGAGTGAAAAGTGGAATGATGGGTAGGTGGAGTTGATAAAATGGTAAAGGAGGTTTGAAATAGGTGGATATGGATTATGGAAAATTGATGAAAATGAATGGAAAATAAATGGAGGAACAATGTGCTTGTGAAAAGGAAAAAACAGAGTTTTTAGGGAAAGTGCCCAAAACCCCTAGGAATGAACTAGGGTTTCACTTTTAGTGAGGTAAATTTATGTTTTGAGGTTGATTGAGTGGTTTACATAGCATATCAAACATGTATATAGGTGTAGGGTAAGATTTTACATGTTAAAAATAAAGAGAGGAAAATGGCCATCATCAACCCTTTCATTTTTGCATGAGAAATTCAGTAAAAAAACCCAAATTGAAGATATATTTGGCATGAATTAATTTTTCAAAACAAATAGGTAAGTAAAATGGTGTACTTGTAGCTCAACTTAGGATGCAATGAAATCATGTAATCAAGCTTAAAAGTTTATTTTGGGAAAGTTTCGTGTGATTTCTAGCATTGCAGTTAGCCTGAGCGCAGTGCACAAGCCCAACGCGGTGTTCCTGAGCACAACACAGTCTTCTTGAGTGCAACGCCTTGAGGTTTTTTCCAAGTTTGCCTATGTAATCGAGCTCGATGCACAAGAGTGAATGAGAGGTAAATAAGACTAGTTTGGGGCTTTTTAGTTTATATATGAAAATTAATTTCTCTTTTTGAAAAGAAATGGGACCCACAAACCTTTGAAAAAATAAATCTTCACTTTTGAAAATAGAGTCACCTTTAAGGCTAAAACTTGATATGTCTTCTAACTTTACTGAGCATTGAAACTTCTTCTTCTGGAGCTTTCAGACTGAAAACATGATGAATTTGTCATAACCCAACAAATCAATGTCAAAGAGCTGCCTATCATGCTCTGTTGACTGCTGTATTTATATATGGTAATGGTGGACCTTGGAAACCCTAATGACCTAATGGAAGACCTGAAAATGAATGGAATGATGATGATGACTGACTTTTTTTCATCATGGCACATTCATAGAAATAAGATAGGTGACCAACATAGGTGAATTTTCCAAAAGACAGAACTCATTCCTAGATTGACCAAACAGTGACCAAATTTTACTATGTAAACTTCGTGACATGACAAAATTTGATTTTGAGAGTCCTCACAAGCCTAGTAAGAGCACATTTGATCTTGGTGATAGGCAAAGAAGATTGACACTAACACCTCCCACCCATTTATTGAGGGAAGGGGCTTTATATCTCATTTACTCATATATTATTGTATCAAGTCGTGGCTCACATTTTTCCAGGTGCATTCTATATATGGGACACATTGTATTATTTTTTGGCTCTGTTATGCCAACATGTCATGTACCATTCAACATGTACTTTATTTCTTAGTTTCATATTTCTGGGCGAACAATTATTTTTCTACTAAGTTATCTCGGTGGGTATGGATATGCCTTCCCCACCTCATTGAGGTCCGGTACCATCAACATAAAAGGAGACTTGCATTATTCTTGCCCCCTCTATCACTATCCTCTCTCATATTCAGCATCATTGGTCTCTCTCTCCCTCTATCTCCTTGACTCCCCTGTGTTGTTTAAGTGATTATTCCTTAGAACGTACTTCAGTCATATGTTTTTCTCCTAACACTCATATGTAGGGGGGAATCTGTTATCACCAAAAAATTGGTCATCTAACCTAATTTACTAGATGGATCGAAGTATACTCTGCAAAGCCAATTTTACCATAGTAGAATTTCTTTCACTATGATAAATTAACTAATAAACCACCTTTATTGAGTAATTTATAGTTAAACCCATGAAGGATAATTAAATAAATCATTATTTATTTGATTTTCTTCTAGGAATAATTAATTAAACCATTGTTTTATTATTATTCCTTGTTAAATTTTACCCAATCATGAAAAATAAACAGATAAATCATTATTTTTCTCTACGAATAATTAATTAATCACTCATTAATTATTATTATTTGTCAAAATTGACTAAATGCCTTAGGAATAATTAAATAAATCATTATTTGTTTATTATTCCTTAACTAGTTCCTTGATATGATAAATAAATCATTTATTTATTTATTATTTCTAAATAAAAGTTTAAATGCTTTTTCCTTCCTAAAAAGATATAATAAAATATTCCAAGTGGTTATTCCAAGAGTGGGATCAATAATATTTTATTATTGCTCATTATTCAAGGATAACTCAATATTTTGTTATAAATAGAAGGGTTTTCCATTCATTATTCACTTTTGACTATTTTCATTGTTGCACCCACTGTTGTAACTCTGATTGTTTTCATTGTCGAACACCATATTTTTGTTGGGTTTATGCATTATAGAGGAGAGAGACTCTACAGAAGCTGAAGACGTGTGAGGATAGCCAAGAAACCATCCCATAGAGGGGGACTGGTAACATTTATCTTTTCTCTTCACAGGTGTTATTATAAAATTATTCTTTATGTATCTGGTTTCCATTGGATTGCTTGGGTTGTTACTCTTTCTTTTACTGTTTAACTATGATCGTAGCATAGATCAGAATTTTGGCAGGTTTTGTTTCTATCAATAGCTATAGACCTACAATGTTTAAAAGCCATTTATATTGTTGAGATGGTTTGTCATCCACAATCTTAAGTGGGTTATTTCGTACATCATTGAGAAGAAAACATGACAACATTCAACATCATCAACATGGTCCTAAGTATGCCATGCTTCCAAGCATCACTAAGTAACTTCAACAATCAGTAGCCAATCATCAATATCGATCATAGAAAACACATCCTCCTCATCAAGCATGTCAATAGATAAACTTTATCATTTGGAATCCAAGTATCATTGATAATTGCTTGAAAAAACAAAATATAAATCTCCAGCAGTACTAATGGATATATCTAGACATTAGCAAATATATGCAATAAGACATGCTTATGATAACACAATGGCAATAAGGGAATTTCGGGTTATAATAGTCCCCCCGATGTGAACCAACAAACTGCAACAAACCAATGTCAGAAACAAAAGAACAAACATGAAATGGTGATTGCATATAGGAGGACGCCCCTTAATCTAAGCCATTTTTATCAATCACTGAGATGTATACAAGTATGTCTAACTCATAAACCACACATATACATGGTTTTCCTTCAAATCATCTGCATATATAATGTAAATTTTAGTAATTTAAAGTCACAACTCCCCTTGAACGTGACATACCTATCAGAATAATTAACAGAGTGATGAAGTAGGAATCATTGTTAATTTATGTCTGAGATATTTAAAAGAATCACATGGAAGTGGCTTTGCAAATATATATGCAACATGTTCCTTTGAATGAACATAATCCAATTTGACCTTTTCTTCAAGCACTTATTCTCTAAGAAAATGATATTTTACTTGGATGTGCTTGATTTTTTAGTGCATGAGAGGATTCTTGGAGATACTTATGGCACTCTTAGTGTCACAGATAATAGGTACAGGTTCATGGCAAGTGACTTTAGTGTCTTCTAATTTTTGGATCATCCATAAAAGTTTAATACAACAAGATGCAAGAGTAACATATTCTACCTCAATAGTAGATAAAGCGATGGAGCTTTGTTTCTTTTTGAACCATGAAACCAGGAAGGGTCCCAAATAAAATGCTCCTACACTAGTACTCTTGTGGTCATCAATATTACCTTCCCAATCTACATCTGTGTAAGCATGAAGTGCAAAATCTACATTTTTTGGGTACCATGGACCAAAATCTTGAGTTCCTTTTATATACTTGAATATTCTCTTAACTGCTTTGAGATGAGTTTCCTTTGGATTTGCTTGAAATCATCCAATAACTCCAACTACATGCATAATTTCTGGTCTTATACCTACAAGGTAGAGCAAGCTGCCAATCATTTATTTATATTCTGGTTGATTGACTGAAGGAGAATCATCATTTTGACTATGATTGCATCCCATTACCGTCGGTGTGCATACCGACTTGCAGTTTTCCATTCCATATTTATTCAAACTCTATTTGAGGTACTTGGTTTGAGAAAGAAATATACCATTGTTAGCTTGTTGAACATAAAGACTAAGAAAGTATGTTAATTCACCAAGTAGAGACATTTCAAATTCTTACTACATAACTAAGTAAAATCCTTCACTCATAGATTCTACATTGCTTCCAAATATGATGTCATTTACATAAACAACAACTAAAAAAAGTTTATCTTTATCAATTTTATATATAGGTTGCTATCTACATAACTCTTTTTGAAACCTTGTTTTTTAAGGTACCTATGAAGATGATAATACCATGCATGAGGAGCTTGTTTTAATCCATACAATTTGTTCTTAAGTTTGTACACAATATTTTTATCATTTCCAAGAACCAACCCTTCAGGTTGGTCAATATAAACTTCTTCTTCTAGATCCCCATTTAAGAATGTAGTTTTAACATCTATTTGATATACTTTAAAGTTATGAAAAATATAAAATGCAAGATACATCCTTATGGCATCAAGTCTAGCTACAAATGCGAATGTTTCTTCAAATTCCATCCCTTCCTATTGAGCATAGCCTTTGCGTACAAGTCTTGCATTTTTTCAAATTACTTCTCCATTTTCATTCAATTTTTTCTTAAGCACCCATTTTTTCACAATAATGTTTTTATCATGAGTCCTTGGTACTAATTACCATGTATGGTTGTTTTTTATTTGATCAAGTCCTTCAAGCACTGTCTTAACTCAACATTCATATTTTCTTGCTTGATTCAGGTTTTGAGGTTCCACCAAGATTTTTTCCAGTTTGTACTCTTGCTCCCTTTTCACCTATAATTTGAGATTTAAGAGGATGTTTTTTAACATACCTCGAAGGAGTCCTTTATGATGTATTTGTATTTTTATTTCCTTCTTCTCATGCTTTTGTATTTCCTTGTTCTACAATTGTTTGGCTTGTACAAGGAGAGGTCCGTCATCTGTTGGTGCTTCTATTTGAGTACATGTAGATGGATCATCAATAAAATCTATGCATTCAACAATATTTTGAAGAACTCTATTATAACATTTATATCCCTTGCTTCTAGAAGAGTATCCAAGAAGGATTCCTTCATCGTCTCTAGATTCAAACTTTCCATGATTAATATCATTTTTCTTTATATAATATTTTCTTCCAAAAATTCTAAAGTGTTTGACAATTATAGGCTTACAAAATCATAATTCATATGGAGTGTTATCACCTTTTATTCGAACATGAGTTTTTTTTAAGTATATTCGGTTGTATGTGCTCCTTCCCCCCAGAATGTATGATGTATTCCTCATTCACCAAACATGACATATGCCATTTTTTGGATTATTCTATTGATTCTTTCTGCTACTCCATTTTGTTCAGGAGTCTTAGCTATAGAAAAATATATTTTGATTCCATTCTGTTCATAGAAATTGGAAAACTCATCTGTGATAAACTCTCCTCCTCTATCAAGTCTAAGACATTTTATTTTCAATTCTACCTCATTTTCTACGAGAGCCTTGAATACTTAAAATTTATCAAATGCTTCATCTTTATGTTTTAATAAGATAATCCAACAGATTCTTGTAAAATCATTAGTGAATAATATGAATTATTGTTCACCAAGAGAAGACTTCTTTCTAATAGGACCACACAAATGAGTATGAATAAGTTCATGTGGCTTACTTGAAGTACCTTCTTTAGAATTAAATTGAACTATGCTTTGCTTACGGACTTGACATGATTTCTAGATGTTATTTTCAAGTGGAGAGATGTCCGGGAGTCACAACCTTCTCCCATTCTGCTTGATTTTTCTAATTGAGAAAATATAATTTGTCCCAACCTTTTGTGCCAAATCCAACTTTCTTCATATTTTCTCAATTAATAGTGTTTTTGGTTGCCTTCCAAGACATAGACATTGGCTGGAGTTCTTGCTCCCTTTCTTATGATCTTACCTATATCCATATTTCTTAGCACACAATTATTTAATATAAAAACAACTTCATCCCCTTGGTCACACATTTGACTAACACTTATTAAGTTATGTCTTAATCCATCAACAAATAAAACATTTCCACCCTTGAACTTTTTCTCTAACAATATGGTTCCTTTCCTTTGATACGAGGAGGTGATTTATTACCAAAAGTTACATTCTTTTCTTTATTTATTTCATTAAAATAAATAAACTTACATTTGTCACTTTTCATATGCTTTGAACATATGCTGTCAATATACCACAAATTTTCTTGATCTCTTGCATACAAAGCTAGACCACAATTTTCAGAGTCTGTAGTTTTATTTTCCCATACCTTGGTTGTTATTATCTTTTATTCATGATGGTATGATAGTCCCATTATGCTTCCACATTCAGTTTCTTTATGACCACTTTTTTTGCGAAGAGAACATTCAATTTCATATTGAAGAGGTGAAAAAACATTATAAGAAGATTTATTTTACCCATTCTCATTCTTTTATTTTCTTGCTTCTCTAGTCATAATAGTTTTATAAAAGCCACACTGAACAACTTTGTGACCAAAATTGTGACAAGTGAAGCATTGAGCATTAAAGTAGGAATACCTGGGAGTATAATACTTTCTCGAGTATCTTGGCCTTCGATTATGGTAAGGTTGTTTTACTTGAGAGGTATTTGACCCTCCATTATTTTACTGAGAACTATGATTCTCATGTTTGCTTCCTTTTGCTACATTGACGTAGGTTCGTGTACCTATTTCAGAAGATTTTATAGTTTTTGATGATTCACCATTTGAATTGTATCCAAGACCTGTGTTGATTATTGGAGAGCGTTGCATTTTGATGATTTATTCTAAAGTCTCATATCCTTTAGCAAATTTAAGATTTAGAGCCTTTTTTTTCTCGATTTCCTTTCTTAGGCCCACTGTTTCAAGTTCTAAATTTTCATTGTGTCTTTCCTTTTGTCAAACTTGTTTCTTCAAAACTTCTTCAACTAATTTAGCTTCTCCGAAATGGATTTTTAGTTAAGTTATTTCCTCAACAAGAGTATTTTCCTTCTAGATACAAATTTCCTTTTCTTATATAACATCCATAAAAAGACATCGGAGTCATCCACACATTTTTCTTCAAATTCCATAAGCAATTGACAATATTGATCAGATTCAACATCCTCATTATTGGAAGAATATTCACTATCTTCATGAGTATAAAAACTTTTCTTGTTATCAAACCTTCTTTTAACATTACCTTTTGGAGAAATCTTCCCTTTCTCATTATTTTCTTTATAAGGACATTTAGAAGAGCAATGACAAACCCTTCCATAGGAAAAGCATTTGAAATGAAGCTTACCTATGAACCTGTAAGTTCATACTTGAAGTTCCTTCATGAAATTCACTTTTTCTTCGTCTGAAATGTAACCTGTTTCCTTGAAATATTACATTTCCTTCCCTTTGCATGTAACTTTGAATGTTGCTTCTTTGATATCTAATGGACTCCCTTTTCTCATTTTATAATCTATTAAAATCACATAGAATTGTTCGATAATGAGATTATTCAAAACTTGCATTTCTTCAATAGGAGAGACATTGAAATCGAGCTTTGAGGTTAGAGATCTTAGAGTTTTCTCAACAATAGTAGAATATTTTATTTCATCACCAATATATTTGATTGGGTTAATGATCTCATCTACCCAAAGGAAAAAATTTGCAATACTTTGATCATTATGCATTCTAAGAGTCTTATATTGAATTTGAAATGTTCGAAGTTTAGCACCCTTTACCTTAGTGTCACCTTCATAGATTTGGATAATCTTGTCCCATATAGTTTTTTATGTATTCAACTACATAACTTTCACAAATTTTGATTCTTCCAAGCTTCCTAAGAGAGCATTGACTACCTTTGCATTGGTCTCATGTTGTTTCTTCTTTGCATCATCTATGGGAATGGAGGATGGGTATTCATATCCTCCTTCAAAAATTTCCCATATAGTAGCTCCAAGTGACTACAAATATGCTCTCATTATGACTTTCCAAAATACCAAGTTAGTTACATTAAACAAAGGGGGCCTCATAGAAGATATTCCCTCTTGACTCGTCATCTTGATGGATCTCCCTTTAAGTGATCAAGCTTCTTCTAAGGGACCTACTCTGATATTAATTTTTGGGAAAAATACTCAGGGGGGGAGGTGAGTCAGTATTTTAAATTCAAACTTCCAAATTTTATATTCTGAAAATATACGCTACTAGTATTAAAACAACCTACATATGTGTGCAATTTAAGACAATGAAACAAACATATATCCGCATGATTATCCTTAATCAGTCCATCAAGAGATAAATTAATTTTTAGTATGCAGTAAAGAACATAAGGAAATCAAAACAAACACACATATAACACTAGGATTCTAGGTGGAAACCTAATGTGGGAGAAAGCCATCGTTGTTATTGCCTTTGTCTTCTTTCTTGTGATATAAAGAAAAATATTACATTTGTACTCATGCAGACTTTTGGCAGTACACGGTCACCCACCCACAGAAGGATAGAATCTTCTCTTGTTATCCAACAGCCACTCGAAGGTAGATACAACCTTCTGAAGTCGTTTACTGACTCTTGCCAGAAGGGAGCTCCTACCCCCTTTCTAATGGCTGCAACCCTCAGCTCTTTGTAGACCACTTTTCATAATATTTCAGAATGGAATCATGTGTCAAACAATCATCACACAACCTTTAGGCCACCTTTCATCAAATTTTCAAAATGGATCCATATCAACCATAAACCCAAACAAATTGAAGCACTAAATTTCTAACACTATCACACTACAAATCAACTAAAATTTTGAAGCATCAAATCATTGAATGAAAAAACCAACGAATATAAAATTTTGTATGCGATTATATTGAATACAACTCGCACATATACACACCTTCTTTATATAACAACAATGTACAGATCTGAGAATACTAAACACTAAATCATTATTCACATAGACCATTTCCCTAGATATAAATCATTGAACTAATCACAAATTTCTGAACCAATTATAGATCATAGATCATACAACAAGTCAAACTTCTTTACCATTTAAATTGATTAATTCAACCAAGTCACCTCAATTTTCACTGTCATACATAGACTATCATGACAGAAACATCATCGACAAAGAACAACAAGTAAACTAAACTACATCAATTATAAACATCAATCATCAGATCAAACACTAGCTTGTGTATGTAACTTCCACAACTAATATCAACATATGTACATGCTTAACATGCACAACACCCACATACAAATCTGCACACACTGAAATTTATTTCGCAAACTATATGCGCAACGCTATAAAGAAGGATCTGCAATTGCACGTGACTATTCCCAAATACACATGCATACAAACCTGACAAACTTTCGTTGCAAACACAATTTCACTTTCCGCAACATTTATTGTCAATACTACAGAATTCTCAATAAATTATTTCGATCACAGTATCAAAATTTCATTAATATTAACAATATTTGCAACAAGTAAATCAATCACGCATATATGTCAACATATTTCAAATCTTTCAGATGTAAATCTTTTCCTTAATCCATCGTGCACGCCTATTTCACATCAAATAATTCATAGAACTCAATACTTGCACACATAACACTTTGATCTCCATCTCCTTATATAGATTTAACCTTATCCAATACCTTAGGCCAATCCATTAGTAATGTCAATGGTATTTTTTGACATGATCAAATAATCATTGTTTCTTCCATTATTATGGGCCAATACCATGGTAAAGTCCACCTCGTATCCAAATTACCATGGTGCAAATTGTTTACATGACTTTTCTTCACAATACCTGCACATGTATGCAACCTTGCTTCTGAGGACCCACAAATATTTTATCATCCATTTGTGTTTGAACTAACATTCCTTTGTCTACATCACTTGTAGCATCAATACGAGTCTTCCTAACCATCATGTTTTCACAATGTTGACACACCCTTATTCTATGGATGGTTGTAAATTTATAAGAGAAGAATGGTAGTTTAGGATTTATCATTATGAGTTTGAGATCCACATATAATGGGAGGATGAGTTGAAGGGATGAGAGGTGAAGTCTCTAAGGTAGGATTAGATAGGATTTGAGCTCTTATCCATGGTAAATAGTTAAAACAACCCTTGGAAGCTTCTTAAAGAGAAAATTTCATAATATTTTTGTATTTACCCTAATTTATAGAATCAACACACTTGTAGAAGGGAGAAACAAGTGCTGACTAGCACTGGTGCAGAAGGGAGAAACCAAAATTAGACGTAGGTGGTTAAAACGGTAGGGTGTGCTTGGGCTAAAAACATTGATTTTGAGCAATTAATCCCCAAAACTCAGATTTTTTGGAAATATCATGATTAGGAATTTGTGAACGGATGATGACAACATGTTCAAGGATGTTGATTGATCCAATATGTAGGCATATTAACAAGATGTGACAAAATAGCCTATAACATTAATATTGTGGATACTCCTATCATGTGAATGACAGGCCCCCTCTTCAACTAAGATCCAAAATTATCCTTGCAGCATTTGGCAACATCTGGTGACACTTTCACTACATCATGGAAGAGTAACAATTTAATGCTACTCTTTCCTAAGCTACTACCTTAAGGGGTTTCCCTTGCAACATGTAGTACAATTGCTAGTTGTATCCAAATGGGAATTTTGTTTGGATAAACAATTGATTCAATATAACTTGATTTAATGATGGATGAAAGAGATGAATTTTTCACCATTCCATTTTGAAAGTCTAAGCTTTTCCCTCATGAAAATGGTATGTTCAATTATTACTTATAAAATAGTATATCAATTGTATGTTGAATTATTGGATTTTTTTATGAAAAATAGTGTGCCCAATTATTAGAGGACCTTAAATTTCCATAAATCTAACCAAGACATTTGTGCAAAGAAACTCATGGATGTGGGCCATTGAATTGTTTTAGAGGAGGTCATGGCTATGGGGCCTTCAAATATTTTATGGGAATGATTATTAATAAAATTGATATGGATGGATATTTATTAAACTTAACAATATGATAATGAAAAAATTGTTAGATAGTGTAAATTTTGAGATGATTGGCACTTTTAAGTTGTGGTTTGAGAATCCATTACAGTGAAGTATTTAGACTTTTAGAAAGTTTGACCTTTTCATCAAGCATTGTTCCAAACATTATACCCTATCACCCTCTATCCTATCCTATGTTATGGGCTAAGAAGATAAAAAAAAATGGAAATTATTATTATTTTATTTTTTTATTATAAAAAAATGTAATAAAAAGACTTGCAAAATTACTTTAGTCTTTCAGTTAAAAAACCAAAAAATATGAAGTGTGAGAAATATTGAGTTTGACTATTATTTAAAACAATTCTTTTTTTTTTTATCTTGAACTATCTTATTATAAAAGTAAAAGTAATATGTATTTCATCTCATGGTTTTTTTTTTTAATAAAGCAACTTGTGGTCTTAATTTCACTATAAAACCCACATCAATTTGTTCTACTTTATTTTAATATTAATTATTTTCTTTTTAACATTAATAAAAATAAAAATAAGAAAGCTTTAGTTTTCTATATTTTCCAGATAGAAATTAATTTTTTAAAATAAATTTAAAAATAGAACAAGCACATCTCAACAAATATTTTTAATAATAGATAATATTTTTAATAATTCCCAATAATTTTTAATAATTATTGATAACATTACCGATTGGACGGTGTAACAACACGTTCAAAAATATCTAAATCTTAAAACCGCTTCACATCTCTCTTCAATAAACATCTCCATCTTAAATAAGTTATATAATACTCAGGTTAGTCGACATGAAACCTACCGACAGATATAATATAATAAATAAGTTAAACGCTTGAATTCTTGGCCCACAAGACTTTTGGACATCCACATCGTACATACACATTGTACGTTTTGCCTCAAGCTAGTGGGCTCCGGATGCACCATCCCTTTCACTTCCTACATTATGACTTTTATAAGGAAATAAACTATCATTTGCACCACATGTTGCAAAGGAAACGTCGTAAGGCATAAATTAAAAAATGCAAATATTTTATTTTTTAAACAAATGAGAAATTTATATTTAAAAATATTAATTAAAATAACATTTTAATTTTAATAACATTTTAAAGCTTAATCCAATTTAAGCCATGAGATGAAAAAGCTAAAACATGGACCGTTGAGAGTACCTGGTAGGTCTGGGTGGAAATTTAAGTTTAAATGCACAACGATGTAAATAAATCTTCCATAAACAATCCCTTTTTAAGTGAATGGCTAAAGAGAATCCAGTTTTACTAGCAACTTTAGAATGGCTTTTCTATCTAACACATAGGAAGATCACAAAATCCGCTAGCTGACAACCTTTCAAAAAGAGGCTTGTTCAAAGATATAGGTAAATGGTACATGGAAATCTTTTGGGAAAACAATATCTATATCATTGGGGACCTTCTTCTTCTTGTGATATAGTTTTGTTTTGGCAGTTTCTGATTTTTTGCTTTTTGTCTTATTTCCCTATTGTTGATTTTGGACTCGCTGGCCACTGGACATTAATCAATGTCCTCCGCGAAATGGAACTTGTTTCTCCTTTGCAGATGGTGATGATGTTATTCCATAATAGAATGAACCTTCTCCAAAATTTTGTTTTGTCCAAATTTCTGTTTTCACATTGTGTACATGCTATTACAGAGCCCGAAGCTACCTTATGACTTTGGCAATATACCGCTTGAACATTGTTCTATTTATGTATGTTTTCACTGTATTATGAATATAAATGTTGCTTTTTTATAGTAATTTATAATGCAATTATTTGTCATAAATAATGTATTTTTTGTATCATATAGTATTGTTAAGGCTCCTCTTTATTTGGTTGATTGTTAAGGCTGCTCTTTATTTGGTTGTTTTCGGCAATGGATGAAGTTATATATACTAAAAGTCATTATATATGGCAGGTTAGTGCAGTGAACATCTTGAGTTGCATTAATGTTGACATTACTTAGTCTATCTTAGATCATGGTCATGATTGTTATGTTGCTATGCATCATATCTTAGCATCATGAGAAATCATTTATTGGATGCGCAAATAACCTTTTTTTATTTCAATGCTATAAATAGTTCATTTGTTATGATTTCTTTATTTTTTAAAGGAAAAAAATTGTTGTTTTATTTTGAGGAAAAATGTGTTACTTTTGTTTGAGATGAAAATTGAGTTACATTTCGTGTATTTTGAGTACACTGACAACAAAAGACTGTTTGGAAACTCTTTCTGAAATATAGACTATATAGGTTTCTTATTATCATGATCCCACTACACTCAATGAATTGCAAGCACATTCAGGTCAATATCCAAAGCAGATGAGAAGTACATTCTATCTGGTAATGAATTATTGCACGTTAGTGTAGTGAACATCACGAGTTGCATTAAGGTTGATACTAGTTAGTATATCTTACATCATGGTCATGATTGTTATGTGGTTATGGTTATGCATCATATCGTATCATTTTAGGCATTCATTTATTGTTTTCATGTCTTAAAGTAATAAATTGTTTTTATATTATAATGATATACGATCCATTTGTTATGGAATCGTTTATTTTTAAATTCAACGTAAACTCATCTTTTATTTTCAAGGATAAAACTGCTGCTTTCTTTGAGATGAAAAAAATTGTTACTCTAGTATGAGACGAAAATTGAGTTACATTTCATGTGTCCTGAGCATATTGACAACAGAACACTGTTGATCTTTTTGAAATATAGGCTATATAGGATTTCCTATTTCATACTTTCTAGCGCCGACAACTTTGTTTCTATGATCACAATCATAAAAGGGGGAGATTGACAGCCATTACCATAATTGTCCTTTAATGGGACAAAAATGAGTGTTGGATGACAGCAGTCCTTCAACTATAGGCTGGAAGTATAAATAAACAGCAAACTGTTGCTGGCTAAACTTCGGTAGCTATCTTGGGATTGATAATACAGAACTTTGAGCTTGGATTTTGTGATTTTCCATGACACTTAAAACAAGATTTCTGTGATTTTCGTTGCACCTGGAGCAGATTTCAGCATCTTACTAACTCACATCACGCAGCGATTATGGTTTTTCTGTAGCTCACATTGTTCATAGAGATTATGGTTCTTCTGTAGCACGCCTTTTTCAGAGATTATGGTTCTTTTGTAGCGCACATTTTTCACTGAAATTATGGTTTTTCTGTAGCTCACATTCTTCAGAGAAGTAGTCTTTTAGGAAGCTCATATATCACATAAATATACCTTGGACCTCTGAACTCTTTTTCTCTAGGTAAGCCTGTATAAAGCTTAATTCGCATCACATAGACATTATGTCTTTTCTTTTCCTCGGTTTTTTTCATTGAGATTATGGCTCTTTTGTAGCTCACATTTTTCACAGAGATTATGGGCCTTTTGTAGCTCACATTTTTCACTGAAATTATGGTTTTCCTATAGCTCACATTCTTCAGAGAAGTAGTCTTTTAGGAAGCTCATATATCACATAAATATACCTCTGATCTCTGAACTCTTTTTCTCTAGATAAGCCTGTACAGAGCTTGGAATAGAACCTCTACCAAGTCAGGAGCAGATTTGTTACCTAGTGTGAGTTCAATTTTTTTATAGTACAAAGAATAGTCGTACCATAGTTCCTTGGAACAGACTACTGGAACCTTACTACTGGAACCTTGATTCAGTGTCCTTTTTTAGCAGTTTACCTGTGACAGATGAATTGTGGGTTGGACAATTGATGTGATGACAGATTGTTGTTTTTGGGGAGACACTTCATTGGGATGCTTTGCTATGCCTTGTTAGTTAATGTTTATAGTGATTGTGAATGCCTTATTTAGGGTTTGGAAAGTTTTTGTTGATGTCCTTGCTTGGTATAAAGTGGAAGGATTTGTTGTACCAGCCTTGGAAAAAATGAGAAGTTTGGAACATGCCAATTTGAAGCAATCCTCGAAAGCAATTTCAAGAACCAAAATTCTCATTGTTTTTTAAGTTTTTGATATTTGTTTGTACATTATAAACATTTTTATAATACAAAATAACCATGAAAATAATGAGATGCTACCATACCTTGAACCTTAATTTTTCCAATAGTTTTCTTTGGCTTAGGAGCAGTTGCTTCCAAGGCAGCATCTGCAGAATCATTTCTCAACAGTTCTTCCTCTGGTTGCAACAGTATTTGCTGTAGTCTATACAATTTGCACACATTTCAATTTACACAATTACTTAATAACATGAAAAGTATTACCTTCATTGTGAAATAATTTTCATTTTCCGAACTACATGACAATTAAAAGAAATCAACAAACACAATTTTGTTAATAACCTACATCCCTGTAATAGAGAGGTTCAAATTGTGCTATGTGACTGAATATTTTTTCTTAATAGCTAGACATGGACAAAGATGGTGGTGGAAAGAGCTAACCAGCCTTCCATAGGTCATTAAATGCCCGTATGGAGGCTCCCCTTACCGTCCATGCCCATGCCCTTCCATCCGCCATCCATTGTTTCTATGGGAGCTCGATTGCCGATCACATCATACGTTTTCCGGGAACAGGGGCGCACCACCTCCGAGCTGGCACCCGCTGTGCTGGCGTATTTTCAAACGAACGCTCGCGTCAAAGAGCCATTTGTTCCATTCATGCTCCCTTCGAAGCTCCTCTGCAACCCCTCTTGAGCATACACTGCATCCCGCTCACGGTGATGGCTCACCTAGCAGGTCCGCTCACGGTGCTGAATCTCAGCAGGCTCATTCTTGCATCTATGGACAAGTGAAGATATTACTGATCAGGCAAGGTTTCTCTTCCATTTTAATAGGTAAATTATACTCTACGTTGTTCAAAAAAATCAACACAATCAATACTATTATTATTCTCTTCATATATTTGATGTAGAATTCCGACCATAATAGGGGCATCACTAAATCTAGTTAAAATAAAATATGGATCTCTGCAGTGCATTAACCATATTTTAAAGAGAAATCTGAGTCCACTATCCAACCCAAGTCTACACAACCTCCTCGGGACCTGCAAGTGTAAATGCTCAGGGTTAGGAAGCCTCAACAACTCTTAAGGTCACCCTTCTGCCCTTTCCACCTCCCATGAGCTAAAGGAACAGGATAATTTAATTACTTTTGTACAAAATTTAGCATTCATGTATACATTCATCATCTACTACATTTTCAAGTTTATAGAAATTACTAACCCTGATGCCTTAAACAACCCACCATTGCTAATTAGTAATCAGACATAAAGAATACTTTAGCATTAAAAAGAACCTACAGAACAGTATAGCTTTTATAGGTTCCAATGCATCCAGCAAAACGGAAAGTTGTTTCCATGAGTTGAGTAAAATTCGCATTTTAATTTGATTCGCTTTGGCATTACTTCTCCTGTACACTTTTTCCTACAATCCTTGGCTAGGATTGAAAATCCTCCATCTTCGTATTAAAATCCTTGTCTAGATGTTTTTTGCTTTTATCATGCAAGAAAATAGAACTTCATGATCAGAGTAATTGACTCTAATTTTCTGAAAGATACAGCTTTAATCTTTTAGCTTAGACGGGCACAGTAACTTTGGCAAAATGTTGGAAATATAGAACCTATAATAAGCAAATTGAGTGAGTGTATATTAATTTGCTTGGATACATTTAATTTATCTTTGTCTTGCTCTAACTCGCCGAAACATGAGTGCTTATTCGAGCCGTTGCTATTATAAATCGGGCCAGAAAATTTGTATAATTTGATGGTTGAGGAGTATTTGGAAAAAAGCAGATGCCTTGCCTCTCTGTGTCTAATATAACAACGTTTGGCTGGAATTTACTGGTATAGCATGTTTGATGAAACCTTTAAAAACATTGAAGTAAATTATGCAAATTTTGAGTGAATGTTTATTAATTTGCTTGCCACGCTTAAATATTTAAAGTGCAACTTGCGTTAAGAAAATGAGTGATTAATGATAAATATCTAGGCTGAGAGTTTTGGATAATTTGAGAGTTTACCTAAAAATTAACGAGTGAATCCTTTTTCTCATAGAAACTTTTCAATTTCTCATATGCTTATTTTTCCCTTTTACTTGAGCTACAATTGAATTTTTAATATTCAATAGAGTAGTTGCATGGGCTTTTCACTTCTTAACCTTTCAGTTTCTACAACATCTTGTGGTGGTTAAGGCTTGGGCCTAGTACTACTTGCAATGCTCCATGACCCATTTTCCTTGAGCAACATTTACAGCTTGTAGCTTCATAAGTTGAAAGCATCACCTCCAAAAAGTTGTAGTAGACTTGTATGAGTTGGACATACTTCCCACCATAGATGCTCACTCATCCAAAAAAAAGATAAAATGAGAAATTGATGTTAATGTTGCTAATGTTGCTACCACCACTGATATGGAAGCATAGTCAGCATATGCACTAATACAATGTAAAAATGAAGACATGAAAAACAAAAACATGAATATTGAAGGAAAGAGTTTAAAAATTGAGAACACTAAACACACACTCTCATTTTTTATTAATTCAGAATCACAGATTTATACATTAAATAAATGTAACTCATTCCATCTTAGATCTCATTGATTGATCACACTGACTCCTCAAATCAAATTGATTGTTGAGACCTTATTACTTAGATCCAATAGAGATCTTATTCTGATTAACTAGATGAAAGAAATAAGAAAATTCTTACAAATTCCATGAAAAGTGGAGGTTATAAGCAGGAGATTCCAACGTTCTAGAGGGCATTTTAAAAAACAAAATCAACTAAACTCACTTGGGTTTAGGGCTATTGCAAGAGATTTTGGTTCAGCACCCTAGAGTAGAAGGATTACGATTTGCCATCCATCATATAAGAACATTAGCTAGCAGAAGGAGCACTGATAAGTTGGAATGGCTAGAATTAAAAAATACGGAGACCATCCATAGCTTCGAATGGCTAGAATCAAAAGGAAGAAGAGAAAGTTGTGTTAAATATTTGTGGAGACATTAGAATCACTTCAACCAAAAATGATTGTTGAAATCACAAATGCAATCCTGTCAAATAAGTATACTAGTTGATGATTCACACTGTGTGGCCATAGGAGGAAACATTTAGCACACATGATTTGACTCCCTGGATATTGCCTCTTGTTGATGGAGATCTGGATAAGCATAGGAGTGTTCTCTCTATTTGGAAACTTCCAACCAATGCAATCCCTCTTTCAAGATGTCAGCAGTAGCTCTGGAAAACACTAACAGTCAACTGCAATCAGAATCGCTGGATATAGCAATGTTTTTGAAAATGTAATAGGAAAAACCATTTTCTAGGGTTTCTTTAGTCAATCTTACAAAAAGGTGATATTTTGAAATCCTTAGAATCCTTGCTAGCATGACAAGGTTTGTCTTAAATGGTTCATTTCTTCTTGTCATGCTACATCCTCATTTTCATGAGCATGCATGCATTATTAACATGTGCATGCATTATCAACTCTTTATGATAATATAAAAATAAAGATGCTCCCTTTATGCCCAAAGTCTTATCATTGATATTTGATTTTGTGTTATTTTTCAAGGATGTGCATTCAAACTTGAGGTAGAATAAAAATAACCAATTTCAATCAGGATATTTTATCATATTAAAGTATTCTAACATGAATCTATTTTGTTGTTTTCACTATGCAGTGTTATATTTTCCTTCAGCTCTCTTCTATTAAAGTGCTCTTGAAAGCAATCTTCCATGATCAATTTATTCCACAAATTGATGAAGTGAGGTCTGATGTTCAACTTATTTCCACACTGGTATTGATTAAGGCCATAATAAAAATAAACGTAGGGAAGTTCCCTCATTACTTCTACCAAGGATGAAAAATCTTGAGGTACCTTTCATGATAATATCTTTCAAGTTAAATCAAAGCCGATTTGTGGCCACTTCAATAATGGACATTTGTGCCACATTCCTGCATGTTTCCCATTGCTTCCAGGGCAGATTTGCATAAGATAGGGCATTGTAGTAAAAGTATGTGGCTGTGGGTTATGTTCAGAAGTTCGAGTGTTCTTTTGAGGAGATATATCAAGATATGGGGAACTCCTTTGAAGCCCAAACACAGTGTCTACAATAAGAAATTGGGCATGCTTGTGATGGGAGTTATAACCAGCAGCAGGGATAACTTAACAGCAGAGGAAAGGTGCTAATTTGATGCTACTTTTGGGCCTGTCCACATTCATTTATGACAGCAGAGGAAGGCACAATACTTGAGATGGTTATTTCAATTATTTTTGGATCTGCAGTCCTGCTGGTATAAATAGTTACAACCAGCATTAGAGGTTCATGAGGGAGTTAACTTTACTAATTACATGAAGGGTACCCTCAATGAGGAGTTACATTAGGGTGGCCTGCTTGAAAGTCATTATTTACTTGAGTTATGCCAACCAGGAGGGCACACTCCTTGGCTATTACTTTAGATCTGATAGCATTTAACTATGAGAAATATTTTAATTGAGTGACAAAGGCATTTCTCAACTAGTTGTAAAAGAGGAAGTTAAATGCATACTTAATAAAGCTTATGATAATATAGTTTTGTGCCATTGTCATAAAGGAGTTTATGTGATGTGGGAAACAACTTCAATTGCTGTAGCTTGGAAAACAACTATTGCAAGTTTTATCATTGCTTAATGATCACCAGAAAGTCCCCCAAGGCATGCTTAGTATTTGTATTGAGGGAATTAAAATAAAAACTCTTTTAATAAGAAAGTTCAATTCACTGTTTGAGAAAGGCATGGAGAATTTGTTTTTGTGTATTTACATGGGTCTGGAATGTGCATGGCAATAATCTTGGATATTTGATGAGGAGCTCTACTGATCTGTGGGTGTTGTAGTTCTACACATTGTAAGGGGTGTTTTTTTGTGGACTCATGAGATTCTTGATTGTTAGTTTAATGGTCATAGCATGTTTTTATTATAAAGTATTGAGGTTTTGTATTAATTTAATAGTTGATTGGTTATAAATTAATTGTTAAATGATTGTAAAATAAAAATGTTTTAATTGAATTTATATAAACAATTAGCCTACGTACCAGCAGAAGTACATTGTTCTTTGAAATTCTAGATAAGCTAGGCATTCCAACTCCATGTCTAAAATTCCCAGGCTGCAAAAGACTGCTAACAAAGATTTCCAACAGTTCACACAAGTATAAATCATGTAAAAGCTTCCTAGTATTAGTAAAACCTTGAAATAAATCAGAATAATAAAAGATGTTACAACTGTCAACTTCTTCCATTCCTTGGGTAGAGTGCACTGGTTCCAAATCTCCTATTTCCATGGCTTCAAAGAGCTGCCACACAGTGTCTTCTTCCCTGATTTCTCCAATCTCTACAGAGTCCAAGTTTATGTGATTGGAAGCACCTGAAATATCATTCTGACTTTACTGTGTGCTTCTTAGGAAAGCACATTCCATTTCCAACTGCATCACCCTTTGATTCAAATGGGGCAGAATCCCCATAATAGTATCATTTTGTGAAGAAATTTGGTGATCATGAGTCTGTGACTTCACTGTAATTGTGCCAAGGGCATCCCTGTTGTCCTTGATTAACTGCTTGTGCACCTGAAAGTCTTGCTTTACCTCTTGATTATAAATATACAGGACAGTCTCAGAATTGATGTGCTCAGACAAAGGAGAATAGGCCTGAAAATGCAGAAAACCTGACCCAACTTATATGAGGGTTTGCCACTACAAATTTATGTCTCCCAATGCAGGATGGGATTCCACAGATAATGCCAAGGGCCAAAGAATGGAAAGATTCTTCTAGTAGTACAATAAATTAGAAAGAAAACCTGAAAATATGGAGGAACTTGTAGTCAAAATGAGTCAGAGTTGAAATGTACAAAGGTAGCCAGAACTCTGAATAGAGCTTCAGATGAAAAGGACAGAATCCCACTTGAAACCAAAGCCTGGTCGTAGAGGATGATGAAGCAGAGTTATTTTTGTTGGTGAAGAAGGGGAAGGTAGATTATTCACGTTAGGGGGTATGTGAGGACAAGTATGCAAAAGGGTAGAGGCTATAAAGGAGAGATTAAGGATTTTGAAGATGGAAGAGAAATTATTGCCCGCCAACACTCCGATTGAAGCACTTGATGCTTTAGAAGAGCTCATAGAAGCAATATTGAAACAATGAACCCAAATGAGGTGTGAAGTTTTACTTTCTTGAGGAGATTTAAAACCTAGATGTAGTAATAGGTTGGGTTCAAGAAGCAATAATTTGACACTGAGGACATAGTTGAAGATTGACACAGAAGAGTAATGTTTGTTGAGAAAAAGATTAAGTCCTTGACAACGAGTTGACGGAATTATTAGGCCTTGTTTAGGTGATTTTATAATTTAAAACAAAAGGATATGTTAGTGCAAGAGTATAGAGAGTAGTTAATGAAATTACAAATTTTAGGGGAGGATAGGTAACCTATACTGATCAGGGCCTTAAGAGACGAACTTGAAAGGGAATATAAATTATGAAATCTCTTTTGAAAGGATGGGACCAAAATCTTCTGACTTGACTCTTGGGAAATGGAATTAAGTGATAACTCTTATTGACGAGAAGTGGGTTCCTTTATGGGACTTGGATGTTGCACAACTCACATGAATAGAAAGGATGTCAATAAGTTTATAAGGGAAGTAATGGCTGAAAGGGTTTAGATTCCTTCTTCACCATATATGGATTGTCTCCTAATGACAGAATTGGATCTCTCTAAATAATATGGAAGAGACAATACACCTACTATGTGGCCATGGACGACCAAGGAAAATGTTGGATGACGAAATTTGGTGATGCAGGAATACCTATATAACTAAGTTGCATGATATGGGGAAATGGAAACCTAAATTTGAAACGGAAATGTGACCCCTCAAATTAGGAAACAGGGAAATTTTGAGAAGATATGACATGGGAGTGATGATTCTGGGAGAGATTTGTTTGATTAAAAGAATGAAACACTTACATATGATAGAGCTTGGCATGATCTTGTGTTATGTGACTTGTCTTGAATGGGACAAGATAGGCTTACTTTTCTAAAATTTTCAGTAAAATGCATAGGTTCTGTAAACCATTAAATTTAAAAATTGAAATGTTTTTGTACATAGTATACATGGTACTTGCCACAATATTTGGAGTGTATATATCTTTGGATCGATTTTTAGGCCCTTTGCGCAGTGCAACTACCCTAGCTGCTAAATATAAAACCTTGGGCATTGGAGGTTTTCATTAGAAAGATAATATAGCTGCTAAATAGATAGCTACAATGTCGGTGACACCAGGATGGGTTGTAGCAAGGGCGAAGGCACATCGATTTCTTATCAGTGCAAATAAGGTTTTTAACAAATCTCTTCCTGTATGAAAATGTCTTTGTCATAAATAAAGAGCTAACCAGCCTACCATTAAATAGACTTGCTAAACAGGAATCTCCAAGTAGCAGCATTTATTGACATAAGACCAGAATGAGTACCTTGAAAATTTTCTCGAAGCAAACTGGAATCCCTAGGACAAATATGATTGTCCCACAGCCCTGACAGGTAACAAATGTAGGTAGCTTTTTTGTATAATGGATATTAGAGTCAACCAAGATGCTGCTTGAGCAGGTATTCTCAATAGAGAGCCTGAAGAAAGCTTGAAATGTAGAATCGCACTAGTGGAAAGCCAAACAGTCTGCAACTACCTAGAAAACAACCCTATATTTAGATGAACATAAAATATTTGGAGAGAGGACAAAATTAAACAAATTAGAAGTAAGATACTAAGAAATATTTAGTAAATAGTTCTAAATAGGACTAGACTCCATTACTTTGGCCATGGGTCATTTTCTTGACACAGATAAGTGGAAATTCTAAATCGAAATATTCACTAAGAATCAAAACTCTGATTGAAATTTATCTAGCACGGTCAGTTGAAAGGCATTTACAAACATTATATCAAGCGATTCTTTCAGTCTTTCATGAATACGAAGAATTAGGGAATAATAGACACCAACACAGAGATATGATATCGCCCTAAACTGTGAGATATGGCGATTCTGTTGCCAACATTAATCTGGATAGAAAACCCTTTGTAATGTGAACTCAATCTGGAAGTCGTGGATGTTACATACCTACTTGAAAGTCATTGGGTTTATTTTCTCTTTCAATACGAAACTCGGCCTATAAATCTACAGACAGACTCCAGCATCTAATCCGCATAGTAGAATCTTTGTAATCAACAACAAGCCGATTTGTTGTTTCCCAATTAATTTCAAAAATCAAAGGGCTAATGGGCACTGGCGGTATAGATCTTAGACCTACCAGAATCACAATTGGATTGGCTTTGGTCAATAAACTGATGGGTTCAATGATGGACGCTCTGTCCATCCATAAACAATGAATAAAATTGGAAGGAAAAAAATGAGATTTTATGATATTGAAATGCAAATTAGAATACAACAAGAATAGTCAGTACCTTAATTCATAACCTAGCTGTATCAATTCCTTTGGCTTATCTGTCTCGTTGTGCCTTCTTTCACAGTAATGGCTTATCTTGTCCTGTTGTGCCTTCTTTCACAGTAATCAGATCAATGCTGGATCCATCTTCAAATCCACAAAACAATGAAGTATCTTACAGTACAGTAATAATGAAATTGCATGACTCTTTCCACAGATGTTTTCTGTAATTCAGATAAACATGTTTTGCTTGGGAATTTAAAGGAATTTACAATGCTCCTTGAGACTTTTTCAAATATTTCTTGAAGGTAAATCCAATTATTTTCTATAATGATGTCGAACAATAGTGGGGTTCATATTTCCACAGTTGAAGCCACCAACAAGGCGCGCACCGTAGTGAATATTCCAATGTAGCTGCGAGATGTAGTGTATGCTCGAGAGGGGTTGCAGAGGAGCTTCGATGGGAGAGTGAATGGAGCAAATGGCTCTTTGGCGCGAGCGTTCGTTTGAAAATGCGTCAGCATAGTGGCTGCCAGCTCGGAGGTGGTGGGTCCCTCGTTCCCGAAAAACATTTGATGCGATGGGCAATCAAGCTCCCAAAGAAATGATGGATGGCAGATGGAAAGGCATGGGCATGGATGGTAAAGGGGGCCTCCATATGGGCATTTAATGCCCTATGGTAGGCTGGTTAGCTCTTGCTGTCTAAAACCTCTACAAAGTTATAGAAGATAACTCACAACTTGTGTCATTTCATTTGATATGCTATTGCGAAGTGATGTCGCCCCTGCTTTTATAAGGGTAGACACCTCTCATATGTATTCTGCACTAGCTTGCACATAAGCAAGACCACGCTGAGAATATGTGGCATGCAGAGGAGGATGGGGTCTAACACGAATTTTTCTCACTGCTTCCCATCCAGCCAAAACTGTGGACTGTAAATTTGAAGATCAGGAGCGTAGGGACTCCATATTTAGAAAGGATGACCTACAATACTGAAAACTTCATCTGGATGGCATATCTTGCATGATCTTGACTTTATGCACTGCATCAAAAACAATGTATTGAAAGCTCAGTTTAAACTTTTTGAATCATGAGGTGTTTTACATTCACTTGCTTTATTTCAAGTGCAATCAAACAACCCTAGACTCCCAAACCTACCTAATGGAAAAAATTTGATGGAAATTATAACAACACAATAGATCTCTATTCTCTACATCCGTTTGTTTCTTTTTCACTACCTCTCAAGAAGAACGAGATATGTGCCATTTAGAAAATAAGGAATAAAGACAAATCAACTATGCTTATTATTGATGCATCCATATAAAGTCAATACAAAATAACCATGAAAAGAATCAGATGCTACTATACCTTGTAGCTCACATTTGTCAGTAGAATTATGGTTTTCCTGTAGCTCACATTTTTCACTGAAATTATGGTTTTCCTGTAGCTCACATTCTTCAGAGAAGCAGTCTTTTAGGAAGCTCATATATCACATAAATATACCTCTGACCTATGGACTCTTTTTCTCTAGATAAGCTTGTACAAAGCTTGGAAAAGAGCCTCTGCCAAGTCAGGAGCATATTTGTTACCTAGTGTGAGTTCAGTTTTTTAATAGTACGAAGAATAGTCCTACCATAGTTCCTTGGAATAGACTACTGGAACCTTGATTCAGTCTGCTTTTTGAGCAGATTACTTGTGACAGATGACTTGTGGGTTGGACAAGTGATGTGATGACAGATTGTTGCTTTTTGGGGAGACACTTAATTGGGATGCTTTGCTATGCCTTGTTAGTTAATGTTTCTAGTGATTGTGAATGCCTTATTTAGGGTTTGGAAAGTTTTTGTTGAAGTCCTTGCTTGGTATAAAGTGGAAGGATTTGTTGTACCAGCCTTGGCAAAATTGAGAAGTTTGGAACATGCCAATCTGAAGAAACCCTGGAAAGCAATTTCAATAACCAAAATTCTCATTGTTTTTTAAGTTTTTTATATGTGTTTGTACATTATAAACATTTTTATAATACAAAATAACCATGCAAATAATCAGATGCTACTATACCCTCAACCTTAATTTTTCCAATAGTTTTCTT
This sequence comes from Pinus tabuliformis, assembly GCA_031772625.1. Taxonomy (NCBI): domain Eukaryota; kingdom Viridiplantae; phylum Streptophyta; class Pinopsida; order Pinales; family Pinaceae; genus Pinus; species Pinus tabuliformis. Next base: position 884,592,613 of record CM062820.1, on the reverse strand, counting down.
TGGCTTAGGAGCAGTTCCTTCCAGGGCAACATCTGCAGAATCATTTCTCAACAATTCTTCCTCTAGAAGCAACAGTAGTTTTTGTAGTCTATACAAGTTGCACACATTTCAATTTACATAATTACTTAATAATATGCAGAGTATTACCTTCATTGTGAAAGAATTTTCATTTTCTGAACTACATGACAATTAAAAGAAATCAACAAACACAATTTGTTAATAACCTACATCCCTATAACAGAGAGGTTCAAATTGTGCTATGTGACTGCATATTTTTTCTTAATAGCGAGACATGGACAAAGATGGTCTAAAACCTCTAAAAAATTATAGAAGATAAGTCACACCTTGTGTCATTTCATTTGATGTGCTGTTGCGAAGTGATGTCGCCCCTACTTTTATAAGGGTAGACACTTCTCGTATGTCTTCTGCACTAGCTTGCACATAAGCAAGACCATGTTAAGAATATGTGGCACGCAGAGGAGGATGGGGTCTAACACAAATTTTTCTCATTGCTTCCCATCCAGCCAAAACTGTGGACTGTAAATTTGAAGATCAGGAGTGTAGGGACTCCATGTTTAGAAAGGATGACCTACAAGAGTAAAAACTTCATCTGGATGGCATATCTGGCATGATCTTGACTTTATGCACTGCATCAAAAACAATGCATTGAAAGCTCAGTTTAAACTTTCTGAATCATGAGGTGTTTTACATTCACTTGCTTTATTTCAAGTGCAATCAAACAACCATAGGCTCCCAAACCTACCTAATGGAAAAACCTTTTATGGAAATTATAACAGCACAATAGATCTCTATTCTCTACATCTATTTGTTTCTTTTTCACTGCCTTTCAAGAAGAAAGAGATATGTGCCATTTACAAAATAAGGAATAAAAACGAATCAATTGTACTTATTATTGATGCATCCATATCAAGTCAATACAAAATAACCATGAAAAGAATCAGATGCTACTATACCTTGTAGCTCACATTTTTCACTAAAATTATGGTTTTCCTATAGCTAACATTTTTCACTGAAATTATGGTTTTCCTGTAGCTCACATTCTTCAGAGAAGTAGTCTTTTAGGAAGCTCATATATCACACCTCTGACCTCTGAACTCTTTTTCTCTAGATAAGCTCGTACAAAGCTTGGAACATAGCCTCTCCCAAGTCAGGAGTAGATTTGTTACCTAGTGTGAGTTCATTTTTTTTATAGTATGAAGAATAGTCCTACCATAGTTCCTTGGAACAAACTACTGGAACCTTGATTCAGTCTCCTTTTTGAGCAGATTACTTGTGACAGATGAATTGTGGGTTGGACAATTGATGTGATGACAGATTGTTGTTTTTTGGGGAGACACTTCGTTGGGATGCTTTGCTATGCCTTGTTAGTTAATGTTCATAGTGATTGTGAATGCCTTATTTAGGGTTTGGGCAGTTTTTGTTGAAGTCCTTGCTTGGTATAAAGTGGAAGGATTTGTTGTACCAGCCTTGGCAGAATTGAGAAGTTTGGAACATGCCAATCTGAAGCAATCCTGGAAAGCAATTTCAAGAACCAAAATTCTCATTGTTTTTTAAGTTTTTGATATGTGTTTGTACATTATAAACATTTTTATAATACAAAATAACCATGAAAAGAATCAGATGCTACTATACCTTGAACCTTAATTTTTCCAATAGTTTTCTTTGGCTTAAGAGTAGTTCCTTCCAGGGCAGCATCTGAAGAATCATTTCTTAATAGTTCTTCCTCTGGTTGAAACAATATTTGTTATAGTCTATACAAGTTGCAGACATTTCAATTCACAAAATTACTTAATAATATGCAAAGTATTACCTTCATTTTGAAAGAATTTGCATTTTCCAAACTACATGACAATTAAAAGAAATCAACAAACACAATTTTTTTAATAACCTACATCCCTGTAACAAAGAGGTTCAAATTGTGCTATGTGCCTGAATATTTTTTCTTAATAGCGAGACATGGACAAAGATGGTCTAAAACCTCTACAAAGTTATAGAAGATAAGTCACACCTTGTGTCCTTTCATTTGATGTGCTGTTGCAAAGTGATGTCGCACTTGATTTTATAAGGGTAGACACCTCTCGTATGTGTTCTACAATACCTTGCACATAAGCAAGAGCATGCTGAGAATATGTGGCACGCAGAGGAGGATGGGGTCTAACACAATTTTTTCTCACTGCTTCCCATCCAGCCAAAACTGTGGACTGTAAATTTGAAGATCTGGAGCGTAGGGACTCCATATTTAGAAAGGATGACCTACAAGACTGAAAAATGCATCTGGATGGCATATATGGCATGATCTTGACTTTATGCACTGCATCAAAAACAATGTATTGAAAGCTCAGTTTAAACTTTATGAGTCATGAGGTGTTTTACATTCACTTCCTTTATTTCAAGTGCAATCAAACAACCATAGACTCCCAAACCTACCTAATGGAAAAATTTTGATGGAAATTATAACAGCACAACAGATCTCTATTCTCTACGTCTATTTGTTTCTTTTTCACTACCTTTCAAGAAGAACGAGATATGTGCCATTTAGAAAATAAGGAAATATAAACAAATCAACTGTACTTATTATTGATGCATCCATATCAAGTCAATACAAAATAACCATGAAAAGAACCAGATGGTACTATACCTTAAACCTGAATTTTTCCAATAGTTTTCTTTGGGTTAGGAGCAGTTCCTTCCAGGGTAGCATCTGCAGAATCATTTCTCAACTGTTCTTCCTCTGGTTGCAACAGTATTTGCTGTAGTCTATACAATTTTCAGACATTTCAACTTACACAATTACTTAATAATATGCAAAGTATTACCTTGATTGTGAAAGAATTTGCATTTTCCAAACTACATGACAATTAAAAGAAATCAACAAAGACAATTATGTTAATGACCTACCCAAAGGCATTACGCAAAACAATGCACTGATTATGAAGTAATTTAGGAGCTTCCATGCGACCACTGGCCCATGCTTGGAGAGAAAGATGCACACAGGCCTCATAGGAAATGAGGGCTTGCGAGGCTCCCTACCCACTACACTTAATAATTGCAAGCGCATTATTGTCAAAATGCATAGGAGATGAGAAATAAAATCTATCCGATAAATAATTATTGATCCACATTAACATGAAAAACAAATCTTAAGACATCCTGGGCACGGACCAGCCACAATAATGACAGCTGGCTCATGCCCAGAAAAAAAGGTGCACACATCCCCCATAGACAGTAAGGGCTTGCCCACTACACTCAATGAATTGCAAGCACATTTAGGTCAAGATCCAGAGCATATGAGAAGTACATTCTATCTGGTAGTGAATTACTTATCCACATTAACATGAAAAATAAATCTTAAGGCATCCTGATTGTTTCTTTTTATATATCAACACACACAAGACCTTAGGTAGGAAGAAACAGTCAAACCTGAGGTGAAAAGTGGGTGGCTGGCTTGCTGAAGCTGTTGATTGCCAGCAAGAACCTGTTGCCTCTCTAACATTCACAGAAGCAGGCCTGTAAAAGCAAAATCAGAGCCAATCTCTCCAATGGGACTTGCAAACTTGTAATGAATCCAATCCCTGCAAAAGATATGGATATTTTAATAAAACTGTCTATGCCAATAGCTAGATCACTTCTTTTGAATGGAAAATGAAATCTTTCAATGACAAATGCAGTCTTTCAGAGAATATCCTTCCTTTTCATGGGCTAGATTCGGCCTTTGAGATAAAACAAATCCCAAAAGATAAACCATCATTACTTTGTACCTAATTTAATTTGCTTCATTTAAGCCCATCCATAAAAGATAAATAACCTTAGCATTAATCAACTCTCCTCCTTCAATGTTACTTTCTCAATGAACTCACAACTAATAACAACTGAACTACACAAAAATTAAAATTTGTAATCAGTGTAATGTCAACTGACAAAATACTGCAATTTATAACACAAAAATAAAAAATTGTAATCAGTGTATTGACAACTAACAAAATACTGCAATTAATAACATGAAACATACAATAAATATTGATAGTTTAATAACATGGTCTATGCCAGCAGTTAGATCATTGATTTTGGTATTACACATCTCCCTCATACAGGGTTGTAGAACACCCCTCACTTATCTTAGTGCAATGACAAAGAAGATGCAACACTACATAGGAAGAAGAAGCACATGCTACTATAGCCTTAGGCTTACAATGCATCAATCAATACTACAAAAGGTTAGAATTTTTCAATACCAATTGGGTGGTGTCTCTTTACAAAGAAAACAGAGGTGTTGTACAAGCCCAACATTGTGGAAGATAAAAGGTAATGTGACCTATCTGATCGTAATCTGATAATACATAAAGGACAAGACTAGAGCACTTTTGAAGCATATAATATAAATGAAAATTTAAGTGCTTGAGGAACTTCAACAAAAATGAACTGCTAGTGAAGGAGACTAAAATTGCAATCAAGGGAAACATGAGGCATTGTGCATAGAACAGGAAAATTTGATGTAACTAAAACATATTGAACATTGTTGGACCTGCCAAAATATCCTAGATAGAAGAGGATATAGCATGTAATTGTGTACATGTTAAATGGTCAGAAAATATATCTCTGGATATATCAATGCCTCTCTTTTGGCCAATTGGGCCAATTTATTGCCTGGGGAATAATGTTACTAATCAAAGGAAATAATTGTAAACTACTCAATGAAAATAAATGTCTATCTACAACAAATTAATCATAAGCATCTACATTGGGTAGCATACCTCTTCCACTGATGGTCCTTCCTTGCGTCTCCTCTGCACATAATCTCCCATAGAAACCAAGATAAAATAAATACAGTTTAGAGATTCAAGGTTCAAGCCAACCTTTATCACATTCATCAATTGTAAAATAGATAACCTATTTCAAATAGTAATCCTTTGTGTCAAACCTTGAACAAAAAAGTAAAATAATGGCTGAAACAAATTGAGACTCAAGCTTACCAACCTCTACCAATTTTCAAAAGTGGTATGCTATAAGAATCCTAATCTCTTGGCATTGAAAGAAACCCTCTATGAATGGCCATTTTGAACTGCCTGGAACATTGCAAAAATGAAATTGGCATCTACAATATACAATTAAAGAAATTTACCTCTTTCAAAAGATTCTCAGCTAAATTTTTTTATTTTTTTCATGACGAAGTTGCATTATTCATTTCCTGATATGGGCATGTATAATCCATGAAGAAACAGAACAATGTAGAAAAATGAATCATACTAATAAACAATGCAACCTTACTTCAACCTGCCATAGCGTAGAGCTCAAGTCATTCAAGAAATAGATAGAACTCGTAAACTCAGAATATGGTTAGAATGAAATGACATGTTAGGCTTGCACTGAGGAACATGAGGAAATGGAGATTCTCCACTCAAAATATGCAGTACCTGCATCATTGTCGGTCTAGCTCCAGGATCGGGATGTGAACAGAGAAGTCCAACCAGCGGCATTCTTCTCATTTCGTTCTCATCAAAATGAATTGACTGAACTCTAAAAGATTATCAATCACATTCAAGTATAGTCCTTGATGCTCATGGAGGAACTGGAAACCTGGCTCTGATCACAATCAGAGACAACCTCTTGAAGACTCAGAAGAAGGTTAGAATGAAATGACTTGTTAGGCTTGCCCCGAGGAACATGAGGAACTGGAGCTTCTCCACTCAAAATCTGCAATACCTACATCATTGTCGGTATAATAACATTCTTCTCATTTTTTTATCATCAAAGTTTCCTCTCAATCTTAAGTCTAAGGCCTCAAGAAGCTTCCCATCTCTATGCAAACCCCAAACCCAATCAGCCAAATTGCTTTTTCCAGGTCGCGTATCCACCTCAATAGCTCTTCCTCTGTAAGAAACTTCCAAAACGACTCCCCCAAAGCTGAAGACATTCGTCTTGTCTGAGGCCTTTCCTGTGAATAAATACTCAGGAGCAAGGTACCCCATTGTTCCTATTGTTAAAGTTGGATCACGACTTTTATTGTGCTCTATAAGCTGAGCAAGCCCAAAATCTCCTAACCTTGCATTACATTTTAGTAACAGATGGAACTGACTTCCCAATAATATTGTAAATTTTTGATCACATACAAGAACCTGGGAAATATTTTTGTGATTACTGTTCCTGCAATCTTTAAAATTCCTCTGAAGACCAGTGATTGCAAAACAAATGGGACAACATTTCCTCAGCAACATAATTTCCATTGCGTACAGGATTTATACCCACAAAATGGAATTTATACCATTATTTACATGTGAAATTCGAAGGGTAGTTAATCCTGAACAAAATTTACTTATAGGAAGAATATTTTGTTCAAGTCGAATCCTTTTCCTCTAAGCCAGAACAATCCTTTCACAGACCTCACGAACTTCTTGAAAAATGATCTTATCCAAGCTACTATTCGACATGTAATCATAGACCAAAAGAATCTCTCCATTCTCATGACACCATCCTTGTAGATGGAATAGGTTACTAAGGCGTCCTATAATTGAGAGCTCTGCAAGAAATTCATATTTCCCTTTATTGTTGCAGGTAGATCTCTTCACTGCCACCAAAGCTCCATCATTAGACATAATCCCTTCATAAATTGTCCCAAATGCACAATGACCCACAACTCTAGCCATGTTGAATCCTTTGGTAGCATTGCTGAGCTCTTTGTTGTGGAAAGGGCTTACCTCGCCCCCTGCTGCTTGCAATCAATGAGGGAAATCGAAATTGTTCCTCATGACATGAAGTTGAAACTATCCGGGAGGAATGGAAGATCCGTGTGAGCCTCAGTTGTGTGCGATCAAAGACGCGAATTTGAAATCATTCGGGAGTGATGGGTTAGGGTTTAACAACGACTTTCCAAACTACCTTTGCATGATCGAATGGCTAAACACCTTCCAATCGTCTAACATATAATCTAATGGTGCATGGTTATGAAAGATGGACAAGAAGGGAGTTGATTTCAGAGGGGAATGCCTTACGGCGTAAATATATAGTCTTACACGGTTTAAAAATACATTTGATTAAAATTAAAATTAACCCATCTGTGGTTAATCGAAATATATTTTTATCTATACGATAGTCTTAAGAAAGGATGGCATGTTAAAATGTATAAGGTAAGGGATGGTAGGTGGTAATTTCTTTTGAAGGTGAGAAAATTTATCATTATTTAGTGGTCAAATTAGGTTTGAGGATAGTCATTTCTCAGTGCTAAGGGGAATGCAAGTTCACTCATCATGGTTATTCAAGAAAAACCACCAATACCTTGCTAAATACCTCTAAATCATGAATAATTAAAAGCCTATTTCTTAGCAAGAAAAAGACTAGCTTTTAACCAAGAAAAAACAATTTTAAAACATACTCCAAACCTATATAAATGATAAAATATAATATAATTGTTGTAATTTTAATTAAATTTTTTAAAATAAATAATATAATTATCATAACTTTTTAATATATATTATATATTCAACTTTATGATTAAACTTATTATTTTATTTTATTAATCAAAAATATTAAATATAGCAATAAAATATTAAAACAAATATTAAAACATTAATAATATAATTACCAAAATGGTTGACTTTAATGAGCTATTCTATCTTTAAATTCCTTTTTTTTTTAAAGGTGGATCAATTCTTACTTTTAATTACAATAAAGGAACTGTCACACAGTTCCTTTATGCGTGACAATGTTGACTATGTTGGAAATAATACTCAGAGGAGGTTGAATCAGTGTTATCAAATCAATTCTTTTTCATTTCACAATTAGCTACTTCAGCTATGGAAACTGCGTATATACAGTAATGTGACTAAAGCAACCAGCGTATATGAGTAAACTTATGATTCATTAAATGTTGATCTTTAATGAGTACATCAGAACTTCATTAACCAAAAGAACAGTAAACATGTGCAGTAAAACTAAACATATCATCACACACATGGACACAAGATATAAGGTGGAAACCCAATGTGGATGAAAACCACTGGCTGCAATTCATCTGTATCTTCTTTTAATAGGAAACTTAGTTTTACAATCTTTCTGTGCTGGTGCAGTCTTATACCAGTCCGCAACGACTTCTACCTGCAGAAGGCTACAACCTTCTCTCGTTCTCCAGCTTCTCCTGGAAGGGAGCTACAATGTCCTTAGCTCTTGTACTAGCTAATGTACTAGTACGTAGGTGCTGACCTACAAAAGGCTACAACCTTCTCTTTTCCTCCAGGGACCACGTTTCATAAATTTTCAGATTGGATCCATCAATTACAATAATCAAACATCAAATACATCTGCATCAACCAAACTCCTTCGCTTCAATAAAAATTGAATCAACTAATTACTTTTATGAATGCTATAACTAGAATACATTAACAGTAACTAGGAAGCAATCCTGAACCTAGAACACTGCAGCAATAAACAAAAGTAACTAAAACATATTTCGTGAGAGGTACACTACTTCAATATGTATATCGAGCGTGCATACGCTTCTGTATTAAGGCTAACGAGCATATACGCTGCTTTGACTTCCTGAACTAGTGTGTATACGCACCTCCGCTGTACCGAACCTATGTATAGATCTATAAAAGATAATTTACGCTTTTCACTTATTCACACATCAGTTATACCCGAATTATCAAACTTATAGATCAAGTCATGCGCCAAATATAACAGATCAAAATCACACAAAGATATTACTATTCAAGCCTTAAGGTCTTGATCCATCGATAGAGCCTATCCTTCTTCTAGCACTCAGGTCCCTCCTTGGTTCAAATCCAGCTATGCACCATAACCCAATTCTAGATCTTTCTCTTCATAAAATATTCAATGCTTGAGTGAATTCCTTTTCCAAATGATCTCGTTCCATTTTTATAGTCTTAGGCCTTACTCAATACCATGGTCAAAAATCATAGAGAATCAATATGATGGACCCAATACCTAGATTTAACACTTCGAATGAGATAGCATGGTTCAAAACCATAGGTTCAAATACCAAGGACTAACTACCATGGAACAAAAAATAAGTTTTCCCACATGTACTCACTTTTCCTTGCATGAATGTTCATGCATACGTATACGCGCCTTATGATCGTCGAACTCGCGTGTATATGTGACTTAGTTAAGAGGAACCTGCGTATATCTCTTATTAATTCATTCTGAGAGCCTGAACTGTGATCTGTCATCTGAGTGAGTTGTCATCAAGGACAACACATGTGTCATAGCGCCAAACCTATGTCATAATGCCAACAATCTCCCCCTTTGGACGTGATGGCAACCCCAAGTCACTCATAGTCATTCTCCCCCTTTGTCATCAAAGGAAAAGGGTTATGTTGCCTGTGAGTACATGCTAAAATATTTGATGTGATGTGCATGCTCCCCCTAACTGTAGGCAAGGTATCAGCAGCATCTGTCAATCATCATCAAAACCAACAACCATGATCTCCCACTGCACCTGTTCCACCTGATAGAAAATCGACCAAGATCTTCTAAGATAATGCCAACAATGCATTATTAGAACTATATGGTCCCCGTGAACCTGTGCTAGATGGTCTCTGTGAGACCCATATCAGACTCTTTTCATCCTGATTCTGGCCCCACTGCTTGTCTTCAATCCAACATATACGCAATTGTATCCAAAGAAATCAGTGTATGTACATAGATACGCTTCATCAAACTCATGTACAACCATTGTTCTCTGAAACAGATAATTTCAACAGCAAGATGATGCATCAACTACTCCCAGCTTCTGTCTGAGGTATTCAAATGTCTCCCTGGGCAGTGGTTTGGTGAATATATCAACAACCTGTTCCTTGGAGGGAACATACTCCAATTTGACCTTTTGTTCAAGCACTTGTTCCCGGAGAAAATGATATTTGATAGGTATGTGCTTGGTCTTCAAATGCATGACTGGATTATTTGAAATATTGATTGCACTTGTATTATCAGAAAAAATGGGGATAGGTTGAGTACAAGTGATTTGAATGTCTTGCAATGTTTGCATCATCCAAAAGGAGTTGTGTGCAACAAGATGTAGCAGCCACATATTCTAATTCAGTTGTAGATAATGCAATTGACCTTTGTTTCTTGTTGAACCAATATACTAATCTAGAACCCATAAAGAATGCACCACCACTTGTGCTTTTTTTTTCATCCACACTTCCTACCCAAACTACATCTGTATATGCATGAAGTGTGAGATCTGTATCTCTAGGATACCATAAACCATAATTTTGTGTTCCTTGAAGATATTTAAAAATCCTCTTAACTGCCTGAAGGTGTGCTTCCTTTGGATTAGCCCGGAATCTTCCAACTATTCCCTCTACATGCATGATATATGGTCAGGTACCTGTCAAATAGAGCAGACTAAGAATCATGGATCTCTAGGTTGGTTGATGTACTGCTACTGATTCATCATTTGTGCTAAGGCTGCATCCTATTACCATAGGGGTACATACTGGTTTCGAATCTTCGATCCCATATTTCTTCAAGATCTGCTTGAGGTACTTGGTTTGTGATAGAAAAATATTGTCTTTGTTTTGTTGGACTTGTAGCCCAAGAAAATATGTGATCTCACCAAGTGAGGACATTTCAAATTCTTTCTGCATCACCAAAGCAAAGTTTTGACTCATGGTTTTGTCATTGCTACCAAAGATGATATCATCAACATACACAACAAGTATTAGCAATTTATCATTGTCAATTTTTATATATAGATTGCGATCTATTGATCCCTTTGAAAAACCTTGTTGATGGAGATATTTGTCTAACCGAAAATACCAAGCTCTTGGAGCCTGTTTAAGGCCATAGAAAGCCTTCTTTAGTCTGCATACAATTTTTGGATCATTTCCAAGGATGAATCCATCTAGTTGTTCAATGTACACTTCTTCTTCTAAGTCTCCATTTAGAAAAGCAAATTTCACATCCATTTGATATACATTGAACTCCTAAAATCTAGAAAGAGCTAGGAACATTCTTATGGCATCAAGTCTAGCAACTGGTGCAAAAGTTTCTTCAAAGTCTATGCCTTCTTGTTGATCATACCCTTTACAAACAAGTCTGGCCTTGTTTCTAATAACATCTCCATTCTCATTCAGCTTGCTTCTGAATATCCATTTTGTCCCTATGACATTCTTATCATTTGGTCTAGGAACCAACTCCCAAGTGTTATTCTTTTCAGTTTTCTTAAGTTCTTCATTCATGGCCTTGACCCAGGATTCATATTTGCATGATTCACTTACATTTCATGGTTCAGTGGAGGAGAGCAATGCTAGACAACTTGAAGCTTCTGAAATAGTTCTTCTTGTTTGTACACCTACTTCTTTCTGCCCCAAAATTTGAGTCTCTGGATGATTCTTCTAGACATACCTGGATGGAGTCTTTTCTTCTACCCTTATCTATTCTTCTGGTGCCCCATAGGTTTCTTATTCATCATTAGTCTAATTTAATGTTGAAGGATAGTCCTCATCATCTTCGAAATCTTCGGATTTTACCTGTCTTGGATTGTTTCCCTTCTCATCAACCACTACATCAATACTTTCAAAAAGAATTCTCAGTGTTTTATTGTAACAGTTATATCCTTTGCTTTGTGGAGAGAAACCAAGGAGAATGCCTTCATCTACTCTAGGTTCAAACTTGCCAAGGTTTTCATCAGTCTTTTTGATGTAACATTTGCTTCCAAAAATTTTGAACTATTTTACTGTAGGAGTCTTACCATACCAGAGTTCATGAGGAGTTTGAGTGTTGTTCACCTGAACGTTTGTCTTCTTGAGAATAGTAATGATAGCAAATGCAGCTTCACCCCAAAAGGTTGTAGGAGTTCCAGACTCATCAAGCATAACATGAGCCATTTGTTGAACCATTCTGTTCATCCTTTCTACTACTCCATTTTGCTGAGGAGTCCTTGGAGTAGAGAATTCCCTTCTTATTCCATGTTCTTCACAAAAATCAAAAAATTCATCTGAGGTAAATTCCCTTCCTTGATCAGACCTGAGGCATTTGATTTTGAAATTTGATTCGTTTTCAATCAAGGATTTGAATGCTTTCAAATTTTCGAAAGATTTGTCTTTATGCTTCAGAAGTCCTATCCAACACATCCTAGAAAAGTCGTCAATGAACAATATGAAGTATTCTTCTCCTCGAGGTGACCTTTTCCTGGATGGACCACATACATCTGTATGGACAAGTTCAAGTGGCTTACTTGCCGATCCTTCCTTCTCATGGAAATTAGTTCTGGTTTGCTTACCAAACTAACATGATTTTCATATAGTATTGTCTAGAATTTTGATGTCAGGGAGATCACGAACCGCCTAATATTTGCATGCTTTCCTTCTCTGAGAGAAGCTTAGATGCCCCAATCTTCTGTGCCATAGCCAGTGTTCATCATTCTTGCTTAGATAGCATTATTGTTGTTCTCCCTTGACTATGTATAAATTATTTGGAGTTCTTATGCCTTTGATTACTGTTTCTCCTGTATCAAGCTCACGAACAATACATCCTTTTGATCGAAATATTAACTCGTTTCCTTGATCACACATTTGACTAACACTCAATAGATTATGCTTTAAGCCATCAACATACATAGCATTTCCAACTTTGACCTTTTCTTTTAAAAAAACAGAACCTTTACCTTTTATGAGTGCAGGGGTGTCATTTCCAAATGAGACTTTCCTTTCCTTTTCTAAGGCACTATATCAATGGATTTTTTCTTTATCACCTGTCATATGTTTTGAACATCCACTGTCGATGTACCACCAATTTTCCTATCCTTCCACATATAAGGCTATACCACATCTTTCTAGTTGCAGTTCTTTCTTTCTCCAAGTTTTGGGACTCAATGAAGCTTGCTCCTTCTGAGTTATTTGTCGAAACCTACTCCTGCATTCAGAATCTTCATGACCGAAGTTACAATAGAGCATTCTATTCCATTCTCAAGAGCAGAAAATTTGTTGTAGGTTCTTTTCATGTTTCCAGTCACATTCATTTGATTTCAAGCTTGTCTGGTCATGATGGTCTTGTAGGCAACACATTGAGCAACTTTGTGTCCAATGTTATGACAAGAGAAACATTGGCCATTGAAGAAATTCCTGCGATTATCAAACCTACTGTCCAAGTGATTGTAGTTTCCATAGACATTCATTCTTGAGGCAAATTGAGAATGATTTACCTGTAGTTGGTTGTATCTAATCTTCATCCTTGAAGTAAATTGCCCCTGATTTACTTGGTGATCTTTGTTCATCCTTGAAGTAGACTGACCCTAATTGGTGATCTTTTGCATCAAGATAACTTTTGGAGGTGGATGGCTTCTGTGCTTGAGATGCTTCTTCAGAATATCTAAGACTTGTCTTGATTAGAGGAGAATGTTTCTCTTTGATAATCTCATCTAAAGTTTTAGATCCTTTAGCAAATCTAACATTAACAACTTTTGTTTTCTCAATATCTTTTCTAAGTCCCACAATTTCACATTCTAACTTTGCATTGTGTTTTTCCCTTTCAGCAAGTTGGAATGCCAGAGTATCTATGATCATACTCTTTTCTTCTAAACATATTTTGAGTTTAGAAATTTCTTCATAGAGATCATCTTCATCTATAGCATCCAAGAAATCATCATCTTCAAAATCCATCAAAAGTCTATAATCATTACATTGCTCATCTTCATCACTAATTGAAAATCCATCACTGTCTTCATGAGTATAATAGCTCTTCTTACTTACATTATTTTTCATGTTCCATCTAACTGGTTCCTTACCTTTGTGAATCTTATCCTTATGTGGACACTTCGTTGGATAGTGACCGACTCTTCCACAAGCAAAGCATTTGAAAGGTAGCTCACCTCTCAATCTTCCAGAACCCCATTGAAGGTTCTTGACAAATTTTGATTCTTCCTCTCCTTCTGACATATTTCCTGACTCATTGTAATCTCCTTTTCCTGAAGCTTTGAATGCGGCTTCTATCCTGTCTGATGGTCCCCCTTTTCTCATTTCGAAAGCAGTTAGGATTCCACGCAGCTATGACATGGTAATGCTCTGTAGATCCTGCTTTTCTTCTATGGCAGAAACTTTTGATTCAAACTTAGAAGACAAAGATATTAGCACCTTTTCATCCAAAGTAACTTCTTTTATTTCTTCACCAAAGTGTTTCATACAATTAACAATCTCATCTATACGTAAGAAATAATTAGCCACACATTCATCATTGTGAATTCTGAGAGTTTGTAGTTTTGCACGTTTTACCTGATCGTCTCCTTCATATCTCAGAATGATCTTGTCCCATATTTCTTTTGCGGTTTTGAGCTGCATAACCTTGACGAATTTTGATTGAGATAAACTCCCTAATAGAGTATTGCTAGCCTTTGTATTTGTTTCATACTGCTTCTTACCAGCCGTATCCGTAGGAGTTGCTGATGGAAATGTGTATCCTACTTCCATGATATCCCAAGCTTCTATACCCAGAGATTGAAGATAGGTTGTGATTCTTACCTTCCAATATAGGAAGTTGCTCCCATCAAAGATTGGTGGCCTAATAGATGCCTCTTTTTCGTAGTTTCTCATGATGATAGATCTTTCTTCAAGTGATCAAGCTTCTTCTAAAGGACCTGCTCTGATACCAATTGCTGGAAATAATACTGAGAGGGGGGGTGAATCAGTATTATCAAATCAATTTTTTTCATTTGACAATTAGATTTGTATACGCTACTTCAGTTATGGGAAACTGCGTATATATGGTACCGTGGCTAAAGCAACCAGCGTATATCAGTAAACTTATGATTCATTAAATGTTGATCTTTAATCAGTACATCAGAACTTCATTAACCATAAGAACAGTAAATAGGTGCAGTAAAACAGAACAGATCATCACACACATGGACACAAGATATAAGGTGGAAATCAAATGTTGGTGAAAACCACCTGCTGTAATTCGTCTCTATCTTATTTTAATAAGAAACTTCTTTTTACAATGTTTATGTATTGGTGTAGTATTATACCAGTAAGCAGGGTTCTACCTGCAGAAGGCTACAACCTTCTCTCGTTCTCCAACTTCTCCTAGAAGGGAGCTACAACCCCCTTAGCTCTTGTACTAGTTGATGTACTAGTACGTAGGTGCTAACCTACAGAAGGCTACAACCTTCTCTTTTCTTCCAGGGACCATGTTTCACAAATTCTTGGAATGGATCCATCGATTACAATAATCAAACATCAAATACATCTGCATCAACCAATCTCCTTTGCTTCAATCAAAATTGAATCAACCAATTACTTTTCTGAATGCTATAACCAGTATACATTAATAGTAACCAGGAACCAATCCTCAACCCAGAACACTATAGCAATAAACAGAAGTAGCTAAAACATATTCCATGAGATGTACACTACTTAAATATGTATAACCTACGTGCATATGCTTCTGTATTAAGGCCAACCAGCGTATACGCTGCTTTGACTTACTAAACCAACATGTATATGTGCCTCTGCTCTGTCGAACCTGTGTACAGATCTATAAAAGATAATTGACCCTTTTCAGTTACACAGACATCAGTTATAACCAGATTATCAGATTTATTGATCAAGTCATGCACAAAATATAACATATCAAAATCAAACAAAGATATTACTATTCAAGCCTTAAGATCTTGACCCATCGATAGAGCCTATCCTTCTTCTAGCGCTCAGGTCCCTCCTTGGTTCAGATCCAGCTATGCACCGTAACCCAATTCTATATCTTGCTCTTCATAAGATATTCAACGCTTGAGTGAATGCCTTTGCCAAATGATCTCGTTCCCTTTTTATAGTCTTAGGCCTTACTCAATACCATGGTCCAAAACCATAGAGAATCAATACCATGGACCCAATACTTGGGTTTAACACTTCGGATGAGATAGCATGGTTCAAAACCATAGGTTCAAATACCAAGGACTAAATACCAAGGACCAAAAAATAAGTTTTCCCACATGTACGCACTTTTCCTTGGATGAAAGCATGTGCATACGTATACGCGTCTTATGATTGTCGAACCCACGTGTATATGCGACTTGGTTAAGAGGAACCTGCGTATATCTCTTATTCCTTCATTCTGAGAGCCTGAACTGTGATCTATCATCTGAGTGAGTTTCCATCAAGGACAACACTTGTGTCATAGCGCCAAACCTGTGTCATAATGCCAACAGACTATACATCATGAATGTCCTATTATAATTAAACAAATTGTAATTTTTTTGTGTTAAATGGATAATGTAATTAACGCTACTCCATACATTAAATCCCTGAGAAATCTCCATGGACATCCATTGTGGGTAGGTATCAACACGCTTTATCTTATAAAAATCATAAAACTATAAGAATAATAAAAATTAATTATAATATTTTTTTATTTTAATTGAAAAACAAAAGTGTATAATTATTTTTTAAATAAATTTTTATTATTGTGTTGTATTACTATTAAAAATATTTTGTGGAGGTTAAATTTTCACTATTTAATTAATAATTATTCATAATGCAATTAATATTTTAGAAGTCATGCTTATAAACAAATATACCTAGTCAAAAGGATTAAATTGAATAAGTTGTTTAAATTTCAAATTTGTTTTATTCCTAACTAAAAAAATGCATTCATTTACTCTTAATAAAGACACCAAGTTTAAGGTTTATGTATCATACCATAAAGGTAGTATATTCTATAAATGGAGTATATTCTATAAATGGTACAACCATATTTATTTAAATAAATGTGGTTTGAAAAACACCCATAAATGTTAATGGTATAGATTTAATATCAATATTGATAAATATATATAATAAAAACAATCTAACAAAATAATTATTATATTCAAAGTTATCGAATAATAATAATAATAATAATAATAATAATAATAATAAATGGAAGAGATTAATATTCTAAATTTGATAGATTAATATCTTTTTTTTTTATCAAGTAAGAGTAAGAACTTCTATTAAGCTAGCCAAAAATAAATAATTTACATAAAGCAGCACCCACACTGTGAGAAATCCACAATGAGCAAGGTAGGCAATAACCTAACCACTCACCCAAACCCAAAGGAAGCCAAAAGAAACCGTGCACTCCTTGGAAGACGAGTACACTTGGCTGAGGCCCACAAAAAGCTACTAGAGTCCCATCGAGGTTCCACAAGAGAACCCACAAGATAACGCCCAAAAGACTAACTAACGGACTCGATGAAAGCGATAAGCTTAGTCTGTTAAACTTTTTCTAGTTCGAAACAAGCGAGCAACTTGCATGAAAAATCACCACTCTTGACTGCTTGATATAGATCCCATGGCCTTCATGGATATCGAGCGGACGAGAAGTGTGAGGGTTAACCATCCAATGAGGGTGGTTTTCTCTCACCTCTCTCCACCACGTGTCGCAAGCTGAGTGGAATCAGGGGCCAACTATAAAAAACAAGAAACCATTTGGACCCCACCCAATATACCACTCGTGGTTTTTGGTCCATTGATCTGTGGAAAAGCGATTGCACTCTGTCACCGAGTGATGACCAACGGACCAGTCCCACTACAACATCTGAGCCTTCTGCCTAAATTCTCTGTCAAGCACCCTTTAAGTAAGATGAAAACACAGGACCAAATCTGTAATTCTACCCGAGTTAGTACCTTTACCATCCGACCAAAAGCAATCAGAGCTTTGGGAAGCATCCCAAACCAAAATGGTCAGACGGTTTAGGGATCACCATCCTTCCACCTCTCTACCGAATCCCTTTGATCTATCTTATTCATTCATCATACCATATCTTTGGTTGCCAAAGAGAGACAATCCTCTCACAGTTTGCCTCTGGGTAACAAATCCCAAGCATACCAAGAATCCCTATCCCTATTGGTTACTCCTTCGTTCGCCGACGGATTGGCTAACATATTTTCTTTCCTTTTTACATGGAAAAATCTGACAGTTTTAAGAGTTTGCAGGTGGGAGTGGATACGGTGAAAGACTTGTGGGAGCTTCAATGCCTCGACACTTTATCTGGAGAAGTTCCATTGTAGATTTTCTTGGCCACTCTAATGATCAATTCTGAATCTGCTTCAATGATAACATTTTTTGAATTTGACTCCACTAGGATTTCCAGGCATTGCTCTAATGCCAGGAGCTTAGCCATGTTATTACTGACCTTCCCAAAGTGGCCAGCCCCTTGTCACACAGAATCAGTCAAGGGTGCGGACACAACTGACCTTCCTAGAAGTCTAAGACATTCTAATGA
Organism: Pinus tabuliformis; assembly: GCA_031772625.1. Taxonomy (NCBI): domain Eukaryota; kingdom Viridiplantae; phylum Streptophyta; class Pinopsida; order Pinales; family Pinaceae; genus Pinus; species Pinus tabuliformis. The sequence continues at coordinate 884,574,375 of CM062820.1, read as the reverse complement.
CAAACAAAACAAACTGGAGCTATCCTTCTCTAAACATACATTATGATATGAGAAATCAAGTGTTTCGTTCTTACCTTTGTCCAAACACTGTTGTAGAAGTCCAAGCTTTGTTGATCTGGATGAGCTCCTCTTTTTCTCCAAAACCTGCAATCACCAACAGTCAAACAATTAAATAGCACCTGATTATAACATAAAACAAAGCATATTCAACATATAGACCAAGGAGTACATGAAATAACCCATAAACAACAAGTTATTGAGAAGAATGGACCAATTTGCATTAAAGGTAATCAAAAGGAACCATTACAACCTGAGCCTTGGTGTTGTGCAAGCTCCTTCCAGGGTCCACAAGAGTTTTTCCTCTACTTTGACAAAGCTCACCCACTTCCAAATAGAAAAAGTAAAGATGGCAATCTCTCCTCACAAGCTTCTAAATGGGAGTCCTAATTCCTGCAGCATTTACCCTTAGAAATCTATAACTTTCAACCTCTCCTCCTTCTGGCCCAATGCCTATATTTATAGTACTCAAGAGGAGGTTAATCAGGTCCACCATCAATGGGATAATCCCCTCTTTGGGTGGGATAGCTCCCTTATTGATGGGATAAGTTCCTCTTTGATAGGAGTGCATGAACCATCTGGAGGCGCCCAATACACGTCGAACAACCTTCTAGAATGCTCTATAAATGACCACAAGTAACTTTTTGAAGATGAAACTTGCGCATTCTAACCTTTACAGGGGGACGCACCTGTCCCTTTACATACAGAGCGTCTTTGGACACAGCTTTTGTGAACATTGGGAGCGTCCCCGCAGGTAAGGTTGAGAGAACCTGCGTCCCCAAAGATAAATACATTTATACAAGACTTTCTCTCTTTTTTTGAGTTTGACATGGAGAGCAGAGGCATAAGACTTGCCTAAGAGGGTAGCATGACTGTTGATTGAGCCATACTAACTGTAAATAGTCATGGTGACATTTTTTAGTGTAACAGATTGCCCCCTAAAGTGTGAAGCCTCGAATAGATTAGGGTTTGTAATATCTAGGAAGGGTGAAGTGCTTTATCATTTCAAGGATTATCCCGTGGAGAGCCTGGTCGGAACCTGCAATTTTCAACACAAAATACATGTATAAGATTATATCATCACTGAGGTAGGCATTCCCATACTCAGATCAAAACTTTAACTAACAGACTAACTACTCTGATACAGGAATGATCTTGCAGTACATCACAATCATAGACTTTTGTAGACACAGTATGGACGCAACCATCTGTTTATGATTAGTCTACTTAGATAATGAATACAAAACTCCTCGCAGCCTGGATGGTGGAAACTAGATCCAGGGTCTTCATTCTACTTCCCGAATTGGTACGATTCTAGCCATGCGAATAAATGAGTTGATGTCGAACATGGTAGAAACCACTTGATTACCAGTCGATGATGTAAACTGTTAACAAGCGTGAGAGAGACCACCAGTAATGTCAATGGTTCTCAAAGTACCCAGTACAATCCATGAGATGTGAATGAATGAGTTGATGTCGAACATTTCACGGAATCCTTCGATCGAAAGTCAATGATGTAAACTGACGTCAAAGGCGAGAAACCTGCCATTGATGCATGCAGACTTCAAGGTACTGACGATTTCTAAGTCATCTCTCTAGATAATGTGCTGATGTCGATAGAAAGCGACCCATTGTAGGCAAGCCCGCAACACGAAATCATTGTTCAAGTTGAAGAAATGTTGCTGTAAGGACTGACTCAGGGATGGTCAAATGGATGACAAGTATTTTGCAGATGAAAGTTTTTCTTGCAGACCTCTTGAACACATAACGACACGACAGATGGCTTGGTGACAAATAACTCAAAGTTAATCCCCGGAACCTGGTTAAAGACTTTCAAAGTGGTTTGATCAACTGTGAGGTAAAAGATTTCCCAACCCAGGTGAATGAAAAGTGTCGTGTTCAAGAGTGGTAATAAAGTTTCTTTTGAGACAAAAGGTAACAAACAGGTTCATTCTTCTCTCTTTTCCCCCACCATTTCTGGCAAGTACCTCTTTATTTTTAACAAGCTTGAGGAGGATAACATATGCTTGATTATAAGCTCATCCTTCGGATGAGTCCAACCTAGTTTTGATTCGAACCCTAGGAAGGAGTGGTTCGTTCCTGTTTGTAATTGAACAGGTCCTTTACTGTGAAATGTTTAACGAGCCCAGTATAGGAGAAACTCGATGTTTTTCAATTTTAGAGAGTCTGAAAAACTTAAGAAGACTCCAAGTTGAACTTTTTCGTAGATTTGTGTCCCTCAAGCCCGAAAAAGTATAAAATAATACCTGGGGGAACCGCTTGATCTTGTGACCAAGGAGTACTTTCATAATTAGTGTCACTGACCTGAAAAGTAAAAAGCGATCAAGGACACGTCGTTTTATTTCCGTATCGAGTTTGAAACGACAAAAACCCGACAATCTTTTCCTGATTTTACGGTCAGAAAAGAGCTATAAGGGGACCGTCTTTTAATTCTGTTTTAACGAGTGTAAAAGAAACGCTCGACAATCTTTTCATTTTTTAGGAGTCAGAAAAGGGCTTAAAAGAGAACTCCAAGGTTTCACTTTTTCGTAAGTTTTAACGAGTTCGAAAAAATGATAAAAATGTACTCATGGTTTTCAATTTTTCATAAATTTTAATGAGTTCGAAAAAGGGATAAAAATGTACTCATATGGCCGACTTTCAATTTAATTTACGAGCAGGAAAAGACGGAAAGAACTCGGCATTTTCATTTGTTTTACGAGAATGAAAGATAGCAAAATAATCTCGGGATTTTCATGAGTTTAACGAGTCTTGAAAATAACTGAAATTGACTCGAAATAGGTTTCATTTTTACAAAAGCTTGAAACAGATAAAAAATATGGTTCAAAGTAGTTTCATTTTTTCACAAGCTTGAAATAGAGAGAAAACTGTGCTTGATGCCCCCTAAGCATAACTGCTAGAGCGCATGCCCCCCCAGCTTCATTTCATTCAACCAGTTGGATGAAATGAAGGTTCAGTTACGAGATCATTTGAAGACTCGACCTAAAATTGTAAGAAAATTATGAAATAACTGAAATAACTAACCTAAACACTTAACATTTAAGAGATCTAGTCAATCTCTCGACTCAAGTAGAGGAGGATTTGTTTCATTTTTTAACGAGCTTGACACAGGAAAAGAACTATGCTCGGATTCGGTTTCATGTTTACGCAAGCTTGAAACGAAAAACTATGCTTGTTATAAGTTCACATGCCCCCAGCATAATGATGCAAGACGAGGTACATGCCCCCCAAGCTTCATGGCATTCAATGAGGTGGATGGAATGAAGCTTTACTTTCAAGATATTGGAAAGACTTGTGGGAGATGTTTCATTTTTTAGTGAGGTTGACACAGGAAAAGAACTATCCTCAAAACCCTTGTTTCATTTTTTAAACGAGCTTGACACAAGATAAGGAACTATGCTCATAACTACTCTCTACAATCTACCTAACAAAAACTCTACTCTAATAACCTTGATTCATTTTTTAACGAGCTTGACACAAGACAAGAAACTATGCTCTAAAATCCTTGATTCATTTTTTAATGAGCTTGACACAAGACAAGGAACTATGCTCTAAAATCCTTGATTCATTTTTTTTTTTTTTTAATGAGCTTGACACAAGACAAGGAACTATGCTCATGACTACTCTCTACAATCTACCTACTTAACCTACCCTTGTTTCATTTTTAACGAGCTTGACACAAGACAAGGAACTATGCTCAAAAAGTTCGCATGCCCCCAGCATAATGATGCAAAGCGAGGTACATGCCCCCCAGGCTTCATTGCATTCAACCGGCTGGAGGAAATGAAGGTTTACTTTCAATATTTAACTTGAAAAGGGATTTGTTTCATTTTTAAGGAGGTTGACACAAGAAAAGAACTATCCTCATATCTGATTCATTTTTTAACGAGGTCGACTCAGTAACAGGAACTATCCTCAAACCTGATTCATTTTTTAACGAGGTCAACTCAGTAACAGGAACTATCCTCAAAACCCTACTTTTTACAGTCTACCTACATAACCTAAAATCTACCTGATTCATTTTTTAATGAGGTTGACTCAGTAAAAGAACTATCCTCATTACAGCCTATTTCATTTTTTAACGAGGTTGATACAGGAAAAAACTGTCCTCGTACTCACTGATTCATTTTTTAACGAGGTCGACACAGTAAAAGGAACTTTCCTCGTACCATCCAGTTTCATTTTTTAACGAGGTTGAGAGAGGAACAAACTATCTTCGGAGCACTGATCATGGCTTCCAACTGGAAGAAAGACATGTCAATGGACATACCTTGATCATGGCTTCTAAGAGGTCTTCATCAGAAGGAAGAATACTTCTCTGGAAGGAACACATGTCAAGGGACTCAAAAGGGATAAGAACATCGTGTTCAAGTAACCCCATAGAGTTTTCCATGTCAATTACCGGATCTAAATCAACAGTGAGAGGCTCACTTACATCGGTAACTGAAAACATGGGACCGGTTGCCACATAATTAACCCGTGGCAGGGTAGATACCAGTTTAGAATCAGGAACATTTAGGGTCGTCATATTATTAGTAGTTGAGACAAGACTAGGGAATGAAATCTGGTCTACAGTCACAATACTGCCATTGTGAGGGAAAGACATCACGCGAAAGAGTGTCGATACGACAGCTTTCATTGCATAAACATAGTCTCGCCCAAGGAGTAAATTGAAATCCAAGGGACCTCGAACTACCATAAGATCAATACAAACAGTTTTACCTTCCAAGGTAATAGGAAACTTAGGAAGGATCCCTAAAGGTTCACTAATGGTTCGGTTAAAAGCTTTCAGATTCTGCGTAATAGGCGCAAGCTGAGGGGAACCCAAAGCTTTCCAAACAGTTGAGGATAAAATACTAACAGAAGCACGTTCATCTACCTGAGTACGATGTATGTCCCTACCACCAGCCTTGACAATGATTTGGAAAGGGATGGAGGAAGGAAGACGAGGTTCTGTCAGTCTATTCCAATCAAAGGAAAAGACCTCAGTACTTGGAGGGGGTTCTGTAGAAACAGGTGAAATGCCCCCCGGCATAGAAGAATCTGATGTAACAAGAAGAACCTGAGCAGCATGAAGTTTACTCTCGAAAGGGAGAGTGTGATCGATCGAATGTGAAATTGAATCGACCACCTGATCAACTAAAGGATCATCAACCTGAGTGACATGAGTTTCACTCTCCAGTGGAAGAGTGTGATTGACCGTACTTGAAATTTGATCAATCACTCCGTCAGTTGACGGTAGGTTGGGAGAAAGTTTACGGTAACCAGTTGGAAATTCCTGCTATGGAACAGTAAGGTTTTCCAACAATGTTGAGGCTTCATCCATGTGAGGGCAAATGTGAGTTTGATGACTCCCTTTGCATAACTTACAAGGAAACCTAACTTTACCCTTTTTCCCAGGAACCTGACTATCACTGGTTGATGGATCAACGGAAAGTTGATGAGATTTTTCTGACCATACTTCCAAGACCTTTGGTATACCAGGACAATTGACAAGGAAGTGGTCACCCTTACAAAGCTTGCAAGGGTATTTGGGTTTACGATGCATGTCGGAATTTTCCTCAACACAACTAACACTTACAGCCATGGTTGGTTGGTCGACTTCTTTCTTATCTTGCTTCTTCTTCTTCTTCTTCTTCTTCCCTTTCTTCTTCTTCTTAGCCTCCTGGTTACTAGCATCAAGGCTTTTACCAGGCGAAGAGGAAGAAATGGAGGAAGAAAAATTAGGCGAAGAAGGTAAAGGGTCAACAAAAGGTTGGTGATGTTGAGATGGTGAACTCGACTGAGGTGAAGCATCCGGTTGAGGTGGAACAATTGGAGTACTTTGGGCCAATGAAGTTGAAAATAACCATATCGGTAATCCTATTGTAAATCCGGGTAATGACAAAGTAGCCATATAAGGAGGACCAACATTACCAAAGTAAGGAAAAGTACTAGGATTCTCATTAGGAGGGGTTCCTAGGTTGGTAAATTCCGCAACACTTGCCATTATATTCAACTTCAGTGAATTTTATTAACAATTTATAACTAAGACTAAAATTAAAAATTCACAATTCACACTTAACAATTAAAATTCACAATTCACACCTATGGTCTCTAAAAGTAAAAACAAACAAATTAACACACGCTATCAAATCTACGAGTCAAACCACACACAAACAGTAAGCTCTCCGGACCGAAAACACTAGTTGGTGATTAAGCCCAACCTCGCAGAATCCAGTACAGAAATAGTGGGTGGAACAGTTACCCCGACAACCTGCTTAATGAATAGACTGGACCAAGTTCCTCCACTTTAACCGTCTCGAGCGAAGTGAACCCCCCAGAAAATCCAAGTGAGTATAGCCGACGTCTGCTCCAGGTACAGTGGGATCTTCCCTCCACCGTCACCTTGGGTAGAATCCTAAAGATTATGGTCACTAAGGTTACCAACGGCCACAAGTACACCTGGGGGAACAGTCTAAACTCCGACAGCACGCAAGGGCAGAGTAGCAAGCTCAATCCCCTTACCGCCTCCTTGACAGTAATCCAAGGTTTACCGATAAGTGACCCCTGGCTCCTCAACAATGGTTAATCCGAGGTTTACCGTTTGTAATACGTACTGTCTAGCGTCATTCCCAACGAGGGAGGATGGATCCCCTCACTGGTTCAGACACGAGCTCGTGCTTCTCCTTTAAGAGGAGCTTTCCCAGAGTGTAAATGTAACAATTGGATTTGATTCTATCACAAGATCAGCTACTTGTTTGGTTTTACTGTCTTGGAGAGTTAAGTACTCACCTACTCCAAGACACTAGCCTAAGCTATGTTGGTGCTTCAGAGCCCTAGAAATGTAAAAATTACTAGATGAATTTTAATTAAGCGCTGTGTTATTAAGGCTGTTATTACTCAAATGGGTAAATGGAGATGAAACCAATGGTGTTATGACCCGACTCAACTGAATGCAATCGAATATGATAATGTAATCATTTCAATTTGATGAATCCTAAGTAAAATAAGGAGAGAGTTTCCATTCACTTCCAACAATGCAAAAAATTGATCACTAAGAGAAAATATAACAAATTCTCTAATGCACTAATTTCATCAAGAAAAACTAATGCAAATCAATTCCAAACCATTTTTTTTTATATTTTTATTTTTGTGTAAATTCAAATCAAAGAAAACTGATCTAAATCTACGATTGATTTTTCAGAATGTAAACTATGCAATTGTAATCTAAGCACAATTCACTTGAAAAGTATGCAAAGGTAATCTATGCACATTTTTCATTCATATTCCGAAAATGAGAATTCTAATTATGCAAATGTGATCTATGCAAGAGAATTCTCAAACACAAGACGATTCTAATGTGATCTAAGAACCAATCAAGTGCAAGTCGAGAAAATTGGGTGAGAGTTCCAAAGATCAAAAAATAAAAACACTCAAAGGCGATTAACACTCATACACAATTTAGCAAAAACAAAAGCAAAAAGATGCAAAATTGTGAAAAGACTGAGAGAAACCTCCAAGTAATGACCAAAGGAAAATAAATCAAGAATTTCTCAAGAAAGAGACTCAAAACACCCAATTGATGAAAGCTTAGAGCAAGAATGCTAATGAAACAAGTTCAGGTGAAGATCTTTGACAGGAGACTAATGGATCTGGGCAGTAAAAACTAAGAAAAAGCAAAATCTAAGAGGAAAAATGTAAAAAATGAAATTTTCTCAAATTTTGGCAGGGGACGCAGGCAACCCGTTAGCACAGGTGCGGGCCCGCTCTGTGCACACAGCAAAAGTGTATCCAGGGACGCACTGTGCAGCACTCAGAGGGTGCGTCCTACTGAAAAACTCAAGAAAAACCAAAATAAAACTAATCCTAAGCTAACCCACCCAGAGACAGAACCACAGAGCCAAAACTAGAAAAATAAACCAATTTTCTCAAAGCAAAGTTCACACAAAGGAAAAACTTTTCTCATCAATGGAATCCCCAGTGGAGTCGCCAATTTGTCACACGGAATCAGTCAAGGGTGCGGACACAACTGACCTTCCTAGAAGTCTAAGACATTCTAATGACAAACAAAACAAACTGGAGCTATCCTTCTCTAAACATACATTATGATATGAGAAATCAAGTGTTTCGTTCTTACCTTTGTCCAAACGCTGTTGTAGAAGTCCAAGCTTTGTTGATCTGGATGAGCTCCTCCTTTTCTCCAAAACCTGCAATCACCAACAGTCAAACAATTAAATAGCACCTGATTATAACATAAAACAAAGCATATTCAACATATAGACCAAGGAGTACATGAAATAACCCATAAACAACAAGTTATTGAGAAGAATGGACCAATTTGCATTAAAGGTAATTAAAAGGAACCATTACAACCTGAGCCGTGGTGTTGTGCAAGCTCCTTCCAGGGTCCACAAGAGTTTTTCCTCTACTTTGACAAAGCTCACCCACTTCCAAATAGAACATGTAAAGATGGCAATCTCTCCTCACAAGCTTCTAAATGGGAGTCCTAATTCCTGCAGCATTTACCCTTAGAAATCTATAGCTTTCAACCTCTCCTCCTTCTGGCCCAATGCCTGTATTTATAGTACTCAAGAGGAGGTTAATCAGGTCCACCATCAATGGGATAATCCCCTCTTTGGGTGGGATAGCTCCCTTATTGATGGGATAAGTTCCTCTTTGATAGGAGTGCATGAACCATCTGGAGGCGCCCAATACACGTCGAACAATCTTCTAGAATGCTCTAGAAATGACCACAAGTAACTTTTTGAAGATGAAACTTGCGCATTCTAACCTTTACAGGGGGACGCACCTGTCCCTTTACATACAGAGCGTCTTTGGACGCAGCTTTTGTGAACATTGGGAGCGTCCCCGCAGGTAAGGTTGAGAGAACCTGCGTCCCCAAAGATAAATACATTTATACAAGACTTTCTCTCTTTTTTGGAGTTTGACATGGAGAGCAGAGGTATAAGACTTGCCTAAGAGGGTAGCATGACTGTTGATTGAGCCATACTAACTGTAAATAGTCATGGTGACATTTTTTAGTGTAACACCCCTGATAATGTCTTATGGCACCCCGAGAGCCAACTAACGCTGGGTTGCCCTTAGAGGCACCATCAATGTTAACCTTGAAGAAACCATAAGGAGGGGGCTTCCAAAAATTGGCCCCTGTAATTGGTAAGCTCACTTCCTTTATTATTCCTTGAGGACTTATGGACTAGAGACCCAAATGAAATATAATATTCTCCTCTTGAGTTAGAGGAGGATCCTTAGGAACTGTCCTCAATAAGCTTCTTACTATGTCTTTAAGCTGGCTTAGAATTTGATCAATTATGTGTTGGGGCTCGCTTGTTTTGTCTTTGAATATTCGTCTGTTGCACTCTTTCCAAACATTCCAAATGACAAAGCCTAGAACCAGAATTCAAGCTTTGTTAATAATCGCCTTCCTTGAGAAGTTCTTCTTCCAGTTCTTCAAAGTGTTGGATATGTTGAGACTATCCCTATCAATTTCTCTGAAGATTGAGGCCACCTAGTCCCACACCCTAGATGTGAAAGGGCAGAGGCTGAGAAGGCGTTCAATCATTTCCTCATGTGAGCCACATAGGTGACATTTGGAAGGGCCAATGAAGCCTTTCTTTAGGAGATTCTCCCATGTTAAGATCTTCCTTTGATGCACTAATGAGATAACTAACTTTATTTTCATCCAGTGGGGCTTTCCCAAAGCTTCTTCGAGACTTGATTAGTGTTTATAATGTTAAATCCTCTGACTTCGTGTTTTTCCTCTTTGAGGTTAAAGTTACTTTCATTGTTCTTTCCCCATTTTAACTCGTCAGGTGAGGAGGAAACCAGAATCCTTCTCTGCTCTAAGTCCTGTTTGAGAGTGTTTACCTTGACCTTCAGAGGACTTTCCTCACTGTAACTTAGATCCTTCCATTTCCTCCATTTTCCATTATTCCTTCCTTGGTCCCAAAAATCTTTAACAAAAAACAAACCTTTGTTATCTGTGTCACTCTTGAGAGAGACAATCCTCTCACAGTTTGCCTCTGGGTAATGAATCCCAAGCATACCAAGAATCCCTATCCCTATTGGTTACTCCTTCGTTCGCCAACGGATCCGCTAACATATTTTCTTTCCTTTTTACATGGACAAATCTCACAGTTTTAAGAGTTTGCAAGTGGGAGTGGATATGGTGAAAGACTTGCAGGAGCTTCCAATGCCTTGACACTCTATCTGGAGAAGTTCCATTGCAGATTTTCTTGGCCGCTCTAATGATCAATTAAGAATCTGATTCAATGATAACATTTTGTGAATTTTACTCCACTAGGATTTCCAAGCATTGCTCTAATGCCAAGAGCTTAGCCATGTTATTACTGATCTTCTCCAAGTGGCCATGGAAGATTTTCTTTATTTGCCCCTGATAATCTCTTATGGCACCCCTAGAGCCAACTAACACTGGGTTTCCCTTAGAGGCACCATCAATGTTAACCTTGAAGAAACCATAAGGAGGGGGCTTCCAAATGCTGGCCCCTATAATTGGTAAGCTCACTTCCTTTATTATTCCTTTAGGACTTATGGACTAGAGACCCAAATGAAATATAATATTCTCCTCTTGAGTTAGAGGATGATCCTTAGGAACTGTCCTCAATAAGCTTCTTATTATGTCTTTAAGCTGCCTTAGAATTTGATCAATTATGTGTTGGGGCTCGCTTGTTTTGTCTTTGAATATTCGTCTGTTGCACTCTTTCCAAACATTCCAAATGACAAAGCCTAGAACCAGAATTCAGGCTTTGTTAATAATCTCATTCCTTGAGAAGTTCTTCTTCCAGTTCTTCAAAGCGTCGGATATGCTGAGACTATCCCTATCAATCTCTCTGAAGATTGAGGCCACCTAGTCCCACACCCTAGATGTGAAAGGGTAGAGGTTGAGAAGGTGTTCAATCATTTGCTCATGTGAGCCACATAGGTGACATTTGGAAGGGCCAATGAAGCCTTTCTTTAGGAGATTCTCCCAGGTTAAGATCTTGCTTTGATGCACTAGTGAGATAAATAACTTTATTTTCATCCAGTGGGGCTTTGCCAAAGCTTCTTCGAGACTTGATCAGTGTTTATAATGTTAAATCCTCTGACTTCCTGTTTTTCCTCTTTGAGGTTAAAGTTACTTTCATTGTTCTTTCCCCATCTTAAGTGGTCAGGTGAGGAGGAAACCAGAATCCTTCTCTGCTCTAAGTCGTGGTTGACAGCGTTTGCCTTGACCTTCAGAGGACTTTCCTCACTGTAACTTAGATCCTTCCATTTCCTCCATTTTTCATTATTCCTTCCTTGGTCCCAAAAATCTTTAACAAAAAACAAACCTTTGCTATGTGTGTCACTCTTGAGAGAGACAGTCTTCTCATAGTTTGCCTCTGGGTAACAAATCCCAAGCATACCAAGAATCCCTATCCCTATTGGTTACTCCTTCATTCGCCACCGGATCTGCTAACATATTTTCTTTCCTTTTTACATGGACAAATGTGACAGTTTTAAGGGTTTGCAGGTGGGAGTGGATACGGTGAAAGACTTGCAGGAGCTTCCAATGCCTCGACACTTTATCTAGAGAAGTTCCATTGCAAATTTTCTTGGCCGCTGTAATGATCAATTCTGAATCTGCTTCAATGATAACATTTTGTGAATTTTACTCCACTAGGATTTCCAAGCATTGCTCTAATTCCAGGAGCTTAGCCATGATATTACTGACCTTCCCCAAGTGGCCATGGAAGATTTTCTTTATTTTCCCCTGATAATCTCTTATGGCACCCCCAGAGCCAACTAACGCTGGGTTTTCCTTAGAGGCGCCATCAATGTTAACCTTGAAGAAACCATAAGGAGGGGGCTTCCAAATGCTAGCCCCTATAATTGGTAAGCTCACCTCCTTTATTATTCCTTGAGGACTTATGGACTAGAGACCCAAATGAAATATAATATTCTCCTCTTGAGTTAGAGGAGGATCCTTAGGAACTGTCCTCAATAAGCTTCTTACTATGTCTTTAAGCTGCCTTAGAATTTGATCAATTATGTGTTGGGGCTCGCTTGTTTTGTCTTTGAATATTCGTTTGTTGCACTCTTTCCAAACATTCCAAATGACAAAGCCTAGAACCAGAATTCAGGCTTTGTTAATAATCTCGTTCCTTGAGAAGTTCTTCTTCCAGTTCTTCAAAGTGTTGGATATGCTGAGACTATCCCTATCACTCTCTGAAGATTGAGGCCACCGAGTCCCACACCCTAGATGTGAAAGGGCAGAGGTTGAGAAGGTGTTCAATCGTTTCCTCATGTGAGCCACATAGGTGACATTTGGAAGGGCCAATGAAGCCTTTCTTTAGGAGATTCTCCCAAGTTAAGATCTTCCTTTGATGCACTAGTGAGATAAATAACTTTATTTTCATCCAGTGGGGCTTTTCCAAAGCTTCTTCGAGACTTGATCAATGTTTATAATGTTAAATCCTCTGACTTTCTGTTTTTCCTCTTTGACGTTAAAGTTACTTTCATTGTTCCTTCCCCATCTTAATTGGTGGGGTGAGGAGGAAACTAGAATCCTTCTCTGCTCTAAGTCCTCGTTGAGAGCGTTTGCCTTGACCTTCAGAGGACTTTCCTCACTGTAACTTAGATCCTTCAATTTCCTCCATTTTTCATTATTCCTTACTTGGTCCCGAAAATCTTTAACAAAAAACAAACCTTTGCTATCTGTGTCACTCTTGAGAGCTGCCAAGTCATCCCTATATAGGTTCGTGTTGCGAGCTGTCCTCCCAAAATTGAGAGAGATTAATATTATTATTAATTACTTGAAATGATATTTATTTACAATAAATTAATAAAGTGAAGGGATTAATATTATAAACTCTAAGGATTAAAAAAATATTAATATTATAAACCCAAGGGGTTCATATTAAACACATAGAATAAATATTATAAAGCATGTGAATAATATTAAATCCCACTAATCTTAGCCCTTAGATTAATAAAGCCAAGGCACTCATATTATAAAACCAAAGAAATAGTAAACCTAAGCGATCAATAATAAAAAACCAAAGGAATTACAAACACAAGGGATTAATATTAAACCAAAATGATTAATATTATAAACCCAACATATATAAACCCTAACTTATGCAACATCTTAGCATGCTCTACCATGGTTGAGCATGATGGATATCTTTATCACAATGTGATATTCCACCATGGTACATTCTCATATTAAGAAAATATTTCTCACAATATGACATTCCACAATGTTGTGATTAAAAATACAACAACCTGATCTTTAATATTATATATATAAAAGAAATAAAATAGGAAAAAATATGTATAAGAAAATTCTTAATTTTCCCCTTCTTTTCCTAAATACTTATTTTTTTTCAAAAAAAATATAAAAAAAAATACTACAACATATAAAAAATGTAGAAATTAAATATGAAATTGGAGTTCTGAATTGAGACCTATATATTTCATCGGAAAAAATAACTCAAGTTACCCACTTTCTCACTCCCAACTACATCAGAGTTAGGCTCCGTGCCCAAACAAAATAGACAACCTCCTTCATACCATACGTCCCGACGACATTAATACTACAACATAAGAGAAATAAAAAGTAGAAATTAAATATGAAGTTGGAATTCTGAGTTGACACCTATGTATTTCATTAAAAAAAACTCAAGTTACCCACTTTCTCACTCCCAACTACATCAAAGTTAGGCTCCATGCTCGAACAAAATAGACAACCTTCTTCATACCCTAACGCCCGACGACAAATGCCTGTCTGCTTGGATTTAACACCATGTAGACTTCTCAATACTCAACTAGCTTTTAATGCGACAAGGGATAAAATATTTTATTTATTAGTTTGCATGACAACCTTAATTTTCTTTTAGCTTTCTCTAGTTTTTTTATAGCGTAGCTCCCAAATTGCAATTTGTTATGTTTCAATAAAACATCCCACGAACTCTAATCATCCAATCTCACTACTATTTTTGCATGGATGTGGTTGAAATGCATGAGAGGATAAGCGAACATGCAGCTGACCTAAGACATGGGAGAACCAAGTCACCAAGTCTTTAGCGTTAGCAGAGCATGTGGAAAAGACCAAGCATCAGGTTTGTATTAAGGAGGGCAAGGTTGTTGCTAAGGTTGCTATATTCCATCATCCGAAGCTATTGAGATTGAAAGAAGGCCTAACAATCTTAATAGAGATGACGGCTGGAAAATTAGTTGCCGTGTCATCTTAGTCTTTCTCCTTCCCTCCCCCTTTTTTTTTTTGTTTTTTTGTGCTATTTTTTGAGCCTTCCTTCCTCCTAGAGTTGATCCGTTTTTCTCTGTGGTTTCTATTGGTCTTTTTCCTATCCCTCCCCTTTTTATTTTTGTTATTCTCTCTATTTTATTTTTATTTATTTATTTATTTATTGATATTCCTTATATTTACATATATTTTTTATTATTATTATTTTTTTTTTTATGATCTATTTATTATTTTTATTCCTTTTTCAACTATCTTTTACCTAACTTTTATCTTAATAACATAATATTATAACTTTAATATATATATATATATATATATAGATATATATATAATTTAAATAAATAAATTAAATTAAAGTTTTTTAAAACGAACCATTAAAAGTATTTTATTTATCTATATATTTTTACCTAATTTAACTTATTTCCATAAATAATAATAATATTAGAATAATAATAATATTAAATTAATAAATAATAATTTGACTACTAATATTAATAATATATTAATATCGAGAGTATATTACTAATATAATATTAATTCTATTTAATAAATAATTTAATTAAACAAAAAAAATTAATTATATTATTAATATATAATAATAAATAATTTAATTAAATTAAATAAATTACCTTTTCTATAATTGAAGTATATATATATATATATATATTATTAATAAATTACTTTTTAACCTAACCATCGAGATTTTTTCTCTTCCTTAACAACATATTATTATTATTATTATTATTATATATATATATATATGTGTGTGTGTGTGTGTGATGATGATGATGATGATGATGGTTAACGTCCGCTGAGACCAAATAATGATCTATCGGACCTAAAAAGACAAATTATTTATTTTGATTTAAGATTTTATTCCTATGCTCAAAAAGCTTGGAGAGAAGCCTCCCGAGTTCACTATAATTTTGGCATTGCAAAAGGCTAGGAAGGTCAGTATTGTAGCAAAGGTTGTGAAATTGAGATCTAATGTGGTTGTATGCAGGGCACTCTAAGAGGAAGTGGTTTTCATCCTCGATGCTCCTATTCTCACAAATATGGCAGATCCTTTCCATCCATGGCGTTTTAGGAACTACCCAGCGGCCAGTTTCACTATGGAGCTCATGAGAATTCATTCTAATCTTTGCTATATTAATTTTCTTTTTTGAGCTAGTTAGAATAGAGAGATACTTTTGATCTTCAAGGGTGGGGTTGATGACCTTCTTATAATAACTTAATTTTCTTTTAGACGCTAAATCTTTCTCACACCACAATTTTTCTTTGAACTTAGAAGTAACAATATCTTTAATGTTATTTATGTTTTGCAAAGCATCATTCTCATTGATCTCCCAATAGTTTAACCATGCTCTTGTGTCCTTATGCCATCCTCGGTTAAGCCTAAGGTGATTTTGGCTGGAATTTAAAGCTAGCTTAGGAAGTCTATGATTGTCTATGTTATTGAGCTTGTGCTTGTACATCAGAAACCTGAGCATAGCCAGGCTCTCAATAGAAGAAATACCTGCTTCTATAAGGAGAATAGGATAGGGTGTATTACTTTTAATTTTCAGGTTATAAGTTATAAAACGCTTCTAGATTTGCTCAATCTTCCTCCATGATTCTCTGGAGATGCTGCAGCCCCAAACTTCACAGCCATATAAGATAAGAGGAGTGACTAAAGTTTCACAGAGGAACTTCTTTTTATCCCACATTACGAGGTTTGTTGTTTTACAATTATTTTCAAGACCAAAATAAGCTTTCCATCCCCCATTGATCCTTTTCCCAATGCTATGGTTCCAGTTGAGCTTGTGATGGATATCAATTCCTAGGTACTTGTAAGAATACACTTCCTCCAAGTTATTATTGTCATACGTAAAATTAGCGCAAGTGTCCTTCTTAGATTTGATAATCATAACTTTTGTTTTGTCTGTGTTAACAGTCATACCCATGGTAGAGCAGAAATCCTTGAGAAGCTTGAGTTGCTTATCAAGATCAGAAGGGCACCTTGCCAGAAGAACAATATCGTCAGCATAGAGAAGAAGGATAATGACTATCCCAGCTAAGATTGTGCCACCACATCCTGCTTCTTCTAAATAACCTTCGAGCTTATCGATGTAAATGCCAAATAGAGTAGGGGAGAGGGGGCAACCTTGTTTAACTCCGATGTTACACTTAATATCTTTTGACCACCCCTCATTGTTCTTTAGCTTGGCAATTACATTCTCGTATAGCCTTATAGCAGCAGCTCTTAGCTCAAGAGGAACCTTTAGCTCTTCGAACCTATTCCAAAGGTTGTATCTAGGAACCGTATCGAAAGCCTTTCTAAAGTCTACAAAGCAGCAGAATAAATTGGATTTATCATTACGACATTCCTCTGCAATGATCCTTAGCGTAACAAGGTGGTCTGTTGTTGAGTGATGCCTTCTGAAACCTGCGTGGCCTTTAGCCCGCTTACCTTCACTTTCAAGCCAAATGCTTAATTTTTTTTCCAGAATACTACCATATAATTTGGCTAAGAGAGGGCTGATCATAATTGTTCGATAATTAGAGGGGTTATTTGTATCTCCACTTTTAAAAATAGGGATAATGAGGCTCTCAGTCCAAGGTTTTGGGAACCCTTGCTTAACAGCTTGATTGAAAAGCTTGTGGATGTGGGGGATGAGGACAGGGCCTCCAATTTTTAAGATTTCTGCCTGGTAACCTTCAATGTCCTTAGCTTTCCCATTTGCGAGGCGATTAACCCCAAACTTAATGTCTTCTAAAGAGAAGACTTCTTTCGTTGTGAGCAGGGTTTCCAAATTATCCGTGACATTAGGAGATTCATAAAGCTTTTTAAGATAAGAATTCCAATTGTGAAGAGCAATTTTATTATTATCCTTAGTCTTCCTACTCAGAATCTGCCTCCAAAATTTTTTAGGAGCTACCTGAGAGAGGTGTAAGAGATTCTCCTGTCTTTGACGAATGTACTGCCTCTTTTTCCTTTTAATTAGGGCTTTGTATATTCTTATCTTGTCCATTTTAAGAGAATCATCAACAGCTTCCTTAATTGCTCTCCTCGCATTTTTACAATCTTTGTCATACCAAGGATTGGTTTTACTATTTCTTTTATTATTTGAGACTTCAATTGAGAACTTTTTAATAGAATATGAGAGGGTGTAGTAAAATTATGATATAGGTCTTCTATGTTAGCTATACTAGATAAAGGAGGCAAATTAGTTTTTAATTCATTTAGAAAGAGGTCCTTTTTATTTTTATCAAATATTAAGTTCTTTTGGTTGTAAGTATTATTTTCTATGGGAACTCTATGCATGGCAAAATTGAGGGTTATAAGTAAAGTCCTATGATCAGAGTCAGGCTCGTGGTCGTTTAAGATGTCAAAGTTTATCATTTCGTTGTATAATGGAAGATCGGAAATAATGTAGTCTACCACGCTGCTACCAAGTCCATGGATGCAAGTCATCTTGCTGGAATTGGGCCACTTTTTTAGACCGTTGCAAATTATGAGATCCTGAGCACTACAGAGCTTGACAAGCTCTGACCCAAACAAATTTTCCCCGAGGTCTTCAGAGCTCCTTTTGTACCTACTAGCCAGGGTAGGGTCTTCGTCTAACAAAAGAGGATTAGGGTTGGAACGATTGCTTAAAATAATAGCTTGGTTGCTTGAAGTTCGGGCATTGAAGTCACCTATTAAAAGGATATTACCATTATTCCTTAGGCTAGAAATATTGTTCTCTAAACTATTGTAAGGGTTAGTTTTATCTAGATTCTTCTTCTTATAGAAGTTAGAATTAATGGGGGGGAAATAGCATATTGCTATGTAGGACTTTTTATTATTAATGTCTCTGATCTCTATCCAACTAAATTGGTTGTAAGGGTCGTTTTTATAAAGCCTAACATAGGGGGAGATGTTCTTCTTAATGTAACAAGCTATTCCCCCAATGCCTCTACGGGAGGATCGCTTGTTCCATGTAGACCATAACATAAAGCCATCTATGTTAGGGACCTTAGATTCTTCGTGCTCCCAAGTTTCAACAAGCAAAATAATATCAACATCATTTGAAATCCAACTTAGCTTGGGGCCTTTGTTCCATGGGAAGCCCCGACAGTTCCAAGAAAGGATCCGAAGCATGTTTAATTGCTATTGATTACTATCTTTTTGGTTTTTGTCTCGAATAAAGGCTTTTCTATTCTTGATTATTACCCATTTTCCTTCCTTTCTAGCTTCTTTTACCTTTTGAACCTCCTTTCTTAATTCTGCTTGATCTTCTGGAATGAGATCTTCATTTATGAATATTCCCGTTCCTTTTAGACTTGAGGTTTTACTAAGTATGTTGTGCTTATGATCAGTAGAGCTCACCTTTATGCGGATTAATCTTCCTTTATTCTCGGTTAATTTCCCCAACCTTGTTGCTTCTGTGAGACACACTGTTTCAATTTGTAATCTATTATGTAATTCTGTGTGGACTAAGGCTAAAGTATCCTCATCTTCTTCCTCTTTTAAACCGAAGATTATAAGGTTTAAGGTCCTTTTGTTACGTTCGTGGTCTAATTCTATTAATTTTTTCATTTCGTCTTTAATTGGTTTAATATCTAACTTATCTACCACACTATTTAGAGTGAGGTGGCTATTAACTTTTTCTTCTAATTCTTTAATCATGTCTTTCATTTTAAGACCCTCTAAGGTATCAGCATCTCCTTGCTGGGATGGTTGGTTAGTATCTTGGTTTTGTTTCTCTATAACATGCAATCTAGTCTCCATTGCCTCCATTTTATTCTCCAGTAGTTCTATTTTATTTTCTATTTGTTTCTGGATAGTGTTTTCAAGAGATGCAATTTTGTTTTCCAGCACGGCTTCTAACTCTTTTTGTAACTTGGCTTCTCTTTCTTCTCTACATTTCTCTAAAGACTCTATATACCCATAGAGGCCTTGTAGAGTAACTGTGCTAGGTCTGCCCTTGGTAATCTTTGGTAACTGTGGTGAAGTATTCATACTTGAAATTATATGAGCAAATATGTATTAAAAAAGAAAAAGATAAGGAATGTGTGCACCTGATATCCGAACCTGATGTGCGAGCCAAGATCTCCAAGCTTTGTATTGCGAGCTTTAAAACCAAGAGACTATAGCGAGACTTATATCACCGAAATAGCGAGAACTTCTGTTTATATGCGAGAACTGAGACTGTTTATATATGTCACCGAGACTATATGTGAGAGTATATATATAACCGGAGCCGGGACAAGAACACCGAGATCTGTTTATATGCGAGAACTCTATGCATGAAGTTCGGGCATTGAACTGCTTATATCACTGAAACAACGAGACTTATATCACCGAAACAGCGAGAACTTCTGTTTATATGCGAGAACTGAGACTGTTTATATAACTTGTAAGACTTATATCACCGAATTGCTTAACGGGCATTGAACTGCTTATATCACCGAAACAGCGAGACTTATATCATCGAGACAGCGAGAACTTCTGTTTATATGTGAGAACTGAGACTGTTTATATAACTTGTAAGACTTATATCACCGAACTCTGTTTATATATATGCGAGAACTCTGTTTATATATATGTGAGAACTCTATGCATGAAGTTCGGGCATTGAACTCCTTATATCACCGAAACTGTTTATATATCCTCCGCGAGACTGTGTTTATATCATGCGAGAGAACCCATATATATATCACCGAGACTGAGTTTACTGAGTTTATATCATGTGAGAGAACCCATATATCCTCTCCGAGACTGTGTTTATATATCCGCTGCGAGACTGCGTTTATATATCCTCCGCGAGACTGTGTTTATATCATGCGAGAGAGCCCATATATATATCACCGAGACTGTGTTTATATCATGCGAGAGAACCCATATATATATCACCGAGACTAAGTTTATATATCCGAGACTATGTTTTATATGTTAATATAAAACATATATATATATATGTTTTATATTAACAATAATTATTAAATAATTTAAATAAATAAGTAAATTATCTTCTTAAACTAACCACTAAAAGTATTTTATTTATTATTTTTTAATCCTAACTTTTATAAAAATAACCTAATATTATAACTTTAATATATATATATATATATATATATATATATATATATATATATATATATTAATAAATTAATTAATTAATTTTTAAAACTAATCATTAAAAATATTTTATGTATTAATATTAAAAATAATAATAATATTAAATTAATGAATAATAATTTGACATGGGTGTTAAGGTCAAAATTAGCGGTTGGTCTATTTAGCCATTGGAGTCTCTTCTCACACTATTTAACATCGTAAGCTAGATCTGTTTCTTCAACTTGTGGTGACTATGAAGCAACATTAGTTGGTTCTAAAAGGGTGGACAAAGGTCTTTCCTCATGTTATGGTAAGTTTCTTCAAATTGTGGTGACGATGAAGCACACTAGTTGGTTCTAAACCGGTGGACAAAGGTCTTTCCTCATGTGATTTTTGCACTTACAACTATTATGGATCACAGAAGGGTCAATTCAATGCTAATAGAGCCACAAAGGTCTTTCCTCATGTGATTTTCCCGGAAGTTCTGCTTACAACTATTATGCATCACATAAGCCTCAATTCAATAAATGTCTCATAATAATTAACACCTTTCATGCAAATTTATTGTTGCAGATAGGGTTTAACCAAAATTAACAAGTTTAGTGCTTTCTGCTCTTTTTTCAATCTATTCTACAATCCCTGTTTACATTCTGCAAAGACTCTAATCTTTGGATTTTTGGTAAACACGCACTCTCATAGATAATTCCTCTAGTAAATTTCATATTTCTGATCAAAAGATGAATTCTTTTTAATTAGTTCTTAGGACATAACATGGGGAAGAAAGGAAAATCTACCACTTCAAATCAAGATATTCAACATAGTAAGGAACCGTAAAGAGAGTCGAAATCCCTTAAAACTCATATTCACATATTATGGAATTATATTAAATTCATTTAATTATTTCATGAATAGTTAGTTAGGGTTTGTTTTGGTACGGTGGCAACTTCCAAATAATTATCCTATCCTTTTCACCATTTCTTGGTTGATACGCGGGAACTACTTGGGGATGTATTTCATGTTAGTACACAAAGAGAGCTTTTCGTTATTGGTGGACTAAAAGAATTTAGTGATTGTTTCGGTAGTTATGGTAGGCGAGTTGTCAAAGTATATATTGTTGAATTATGACAAAGACCAAATCCAAGCTTCTCATTTTCGGGGAGACGACATATATGGGACGCAAATTTGTGAGGGCAAGCTTGGCCCATCGCCATCCCACTTATGTATTTCTCAGACAATCGGCCTTAACCTTAAAAAGCCCCCAATCATCCAGTCCTTGAAAATAAGACTACCCATCTTTTACAGCTGGTGAATTGGTTCATTTGTACTCATTTTTCAATCATTGCTAACAAGTGAACTACCAAACAAAATGATGTAAAACGTCATTTCCAATATTTTTACTGCAATACAAGGGATTCAAACATGAAACTGAATGTTGTTATCAATGTGTTTCTGATCGGTGGTGCAAATTGACCGTAGCCACCTGCAAAGTTACGCCATACTACACCGGAGAGATAAGTAACTATATATGCTTTGTTAAAAGAGTAGATAATTTTTGTGGTATTATTTTAAAAGAGTAAGTTGTTTGGTCATTTTGTAAATCTCTTTGGAAAGTCTTACAAAGTTCTTGTGCATTAAAATATTGTACTTATATATGTGTATATCTTGTTAAGTTCTTGAAAATATTTGTTATGCACAATAAAGGGATGTTGTTTTTCTTTAAAAGGGAACACACTTGAAACTTGCATCCAAAAATATTAAATGAATCATGATATTTTTAATGAAAATAAAGTAGGTAAATTTTTCTTAAGAAAAGAAAAGGAAAATAAGTTATTTCATTAAAAAAATTTATTCTACTATAATTTAACAATTCTACTATAATTTAACAAAACTGTTATATAGTTGTAATAAAATTAAAATAAAATAGAATAAAATAATTATTATTCTTAATAAATAATAATTATTACTTCTTATCATAAAAATAATGAATTATTAATAAAGAATAATTATAATAATTATTATTAATTAAGTATAATAAGAATTATTTTTAAAAATTGAAAAATTAATTACAAATTTAAACTAGTATTATTTAACAATTAAACCTATAAATAATAATGATAATAATAACAAGAGCAACAACAACAACTAGTATTATTATTTACTATTTAGAATATTAATTAGTCTTTTGAGTATAATTAATCTACTAATCCCATCACACAACATAAAACCTAATCTATTATAAAAACTAAATAATAATAAACAATTCAAATAACATTATCATAAAACTTTTATTACTATTAATAATAAAAATAAAAATTAAATAAAGTTATTAGGAGACCTTCAATTAAAATTAAAATTAAAATTAAATAGATTTATTAGGTGACCTTCAATCAAAATATTTCTTTAACTATTTATCCTACTACAAAGCTCTCCTTCTATCAACATTCACATTGGTCTTGATGATAGATCCGTGTTGGTATTTGAAACTTTGACAAAAATATGGTTTCTAATGTGGATACTCCCATACTAAGCTTAGAAAAAATAAAATTATGAGGAAATTATGTGAGAAAAATCAATTATTAATTTCCTTAGAGATATTGGCATTATTCCGATAGACTTTTAATATGAATATGTGCAAAATAATAATATCCATTACATTTGAATTCTTGAAATAAATTTCTAGGTTAATTTTATGCAAGTAGGTCACCAAACATATATAAAAAAAAAAGATTTAAAAAAAATAGTTCAACTAGTTAAAAATTATCCTCTTCGAGGGGGGAACCTCCTTTGCATTACATAAATGAACAATTCTTGGATGATACAAATGAAAATACCTCTTTTTATATATAGGAGTCTAACTTTTCAAAATATAATGAGAGTCTACATAACAATAATAATCTAAGAGCACAGAAATAACAATAGTGGGCTTCTATGGGGCATGACAAGAACAATATGGGGGATACATGAGAACAACAATAACAATAAGGCGATTACAGTAGTATTATAAGCCCCTCACATGCCCATCTCCAACAAAGTGTCATCATCAATCCTTGAGTAGTTATGCATGGTGCTATATCAAATTTTCCTCCTCACATGTAGAATCTTTAGTGGGTAAGTTCTTCCACTTAATGAGATACTCTCAAATTGATTGATTTCGTAAATGTCAATTTCTTGTTTCCATGACTTCTTCAAGCTCCAATATGATTTTTCCTTGCTCATCAAGTTGTGGCAATATTGTTTTAACAAGGAGCTTGCCACTAATAACCTTCTTTAAGCATGAAACATAGAAAATTGGGTGTACTGTGGAAGATGCATGAAGCTCCAATTTGTATGCCATAGTAACAATCTTTTGCAACATGTTGTAAGGACCATAGTACTGAAGTGATAATTTATTATCCTTACTAGCTTGCTTGAGGGACATTTGTCTGTATGGTTGTAGCCGTAAGCTACACCAAAACTTATTTCATTTCGATGTTGATTTGTCTGTTGCTTCGTTCGATTATGTGCCAAAGTGAGGTTATCTTTTAAGAGTTGGAGAACTTGTTGTTTATGCTAAATGTGACCTTCGACTCCTTAAACCTCACATTTTCTCTTAAAGATGACATTATGGATGGTGGATGATATCCATAAAGTGCCATAAATGGCGTAACTTTTGTCGTAGTATGGAAGGAAGTGTTACACCACTAGTCAACCATAGGTAACCACTTAACCCATTATTTTTCTTTGTTAGATACAAAGCAATGAAGATATCCTTCCAAATATTTTTTCAGTATCTCAGTTTTCTCATCATATTGAGGATGATAAGATGAGCTATGAGCTAATTGAGTACGAAGATAAGAAAATAATGCCGTCCAAAAATTTATAGTGAAACTTGGATATCTATCACTTACAATAATGTTTGGGTTTCCGTGAAGCTTTTGAATTATTTTAATAAATGCAGTGGCAACTGTATTAGATTTAAAAGGATGAGATGATGCACAAAAATGTTCATATTTGATAATTCTATCGACTACCACCATGATGACGCTCTTTCCTCCACACATGGGTAAACCTGTGATAAAATCCATTGTGACCTCCTCCCAACGTTGACTTGGAATGGCTAAAGTTTGTAGTAGACCAAGGGTTGTCTCAAATTTATTTTCTTGGAAATCCAAACATTTTTCCACAAAATTCTAAATATTAGATTGAAGGCCATCCCAAAAAATTTCCTTCTTTACCTTGTGGTAAGTTTTTTAAAATCATGAGTGCCCTTTAAGGGGGAGGTGTGCAATTCCAAAAGAATATTTTGTTTGATTTGGGAATTCGTACATAGATATAAGTGATCTTTATACCATAATGAATCATTTTTCTACATAAATGTATGATATTTTCTCGGATTTTGCTGCAACATTTGAATGAGTGTCCAAGCCTCTTCGTCATTCTTCCATTCATCTGTTGCTTTAACTATCCAATCATGTTGGATAATCGAAATGACACAACAATGCTTCCACATCCACATCCTTTCTTGAGAATGCATCTGCAACAACATTTTTCTTCCCTATTTTTTAGATGATTTAAAATTCATAACCTAATATCTTTGTGACCCATTTTTTTTGCTCTTTTGAAGATAATATTTGTTCCAAAAACTATTTAATACTATTGTGATTTGTTTTTACCTTGAAGTGTCTTCCTATTACGTAATGTTACCATTTCTTTAATTGATGTAGTATTGCCAATATTTCCTTCTCATAAATAGGTTTGACTAAATACTTTTCCTTGATTGAACAACTTTCAAAAGGAATGGGTCTTCCCTCTTCCATTAAAATAACACCAATTAAATTTACTAAGGCATCACATTCCACAATAAAGGTTTTTGTGAAGTCTGGTGTAGCTAAGAATGGTTCTTGGCACATTTCCTGTTTAAGATGTTCAAAGGCCTTAGTTGGTTCCGAAGTCTAAGAAAATGCATCTTTCTTTAGTAATGTTGTAAGTGGCGATGATATTCTCACATAATTTTTAACAAACTGTCAATAATACCATGTCAACGTGAGAAATCCTTGAAGATGCTTTAGGGGTGTGGGAATTTTCCATTCCTTAATGGATTTAATTTTGTATGTGTCTACCTTAACAGCCTCATGAGATACAATATGACCCAAATATTCCACCTCTTGTACTCCAAAGGAACATTTGGAGGTTTTTGCATATAATTTTTTCTCCTCCAATACCTTGAGCACCCTATCAACATGTTGAACATGATCCTTCCAAGTCTTGTTGTAGATTAGTATATCATCAAAAAATACTAACACCAATTTTCTAAGGAAGGGTTCTAAAATGGAATTCATCAAACATTGAAATGTTGAAGGTTCATTAGTAAGGCCAAAAGGCATGACCAAAAATTGATAATCACCTTCATGACTTTTGAATGTTGTTTTCAAAATGTCTTCGGTCTTCATTCTAATTTGATGATATCATGAATGAAGATCTAGCTCAGTGAAGTAAATTGCTCCATGTAATCCATCCAACAATTAATCAATGATAGGAATGAGAAATTTCTTTAAAATTGAGCTTATTAAGCTCCCTATAATTGAGACACATACACCACGATTCATCCTTCTTATGCACCAATACTACTACAGAAGAGAAAGAAATTTGAATAGGTTAACTTATACCAGCCTATAACATTTCGATAACCATATGTTCATTTTCAATCTTTTGGGCATAAGGATATATTTAAGGCTTGATGTTTGGTGGAAGATTTCCTAGAATAAGTGATTAGTATGACCATAATGACAAATGGGTGGGAGGCCTTTGGGATTCTCAAATACCTTGGAATGATTGTCCAAGACTTTTTTGGAGATCTTGAGAAATAAATGATTTTGATGTTTAAACCTCTAGTGAGAATAATTGTGAAATTATACCCTATTTTACATTCTCCAAATTATTTTTCATTCCATTCGAACATATTATCTTCCTTTTTTTCCCTACGATCCCTTTAATTCAATATCGTTTCCTTCCAAAACAATTTCAAGAAAAGTTATCAAGAATTAAAAGTTATTGTCCACAATGATTATAACTATTCTAATCCTAGTACAACATCAACACCACCCGTTGGAATGAAATCCAATGGACTATTCAATACATATTCCCCCATGTTTACCTTAATATTATGGCACTTTCCAAAACAATTTATAGTTCCTCCATTTGTAACCATCACTTGACACTCTCGTGCTAGATATAGAAAGAAATTCAATTCGTTGGCTATCTCACAATGAATAAAATTATGGTTACTAAATGAATCAATCAACACCATTACCTTCTTCTTCTTGACGTATCCTTTTATTTTGAGATTTTAATGAGTTGTAATTCCCGCCAATGCATTACAAGATATGGTCAGATTCATTTCTTCTTTCTTTATGGTTGTATCTTAGTGTATATCCTCTTCTATTGGTGTTTCTTGTTCCTTTTCTTCCTCCTCTTCACAATCTATGTAAAATAATTTCTTGTCAACACTTATGACCTTAAATGTATTTTTTATCACAACTGTCATAAATCCCCTTTTCTCCTTTTTCCTCCAATTTTTGTGGTGTTAACCTTGTAGGTTGTGTAAAGTTAGGTGTAGAAACACTTTCATATTTATAGTTATGAGTGGTGGACATTCTAGTTTCCATAATTTTCCTTTCAAATTTTCTTGCCACCATGGATGCCTTCTCTAATGAATGAGGTTCCCAAAGCAAAAACTCATGTTGAATGTTATCCTTTAAAGTCCCTATGAAGACATAAATCCTATGCTCCTCCTGAATATCAGTTACCTCGATATTCAATTTTTGGAGATCCTCAATGTGCTCCTCTATTGAGCGCTTTTGTTTGAGATTTATCAATTGGATAAAGAAGGTGTTGCTCTTTGTATCACCATAATGTGATATCATTTCCTCCATAAAAATCGACCAAGTGATAAGTGGTTAATGAGAACAAATCCATCAATACCATACAAACTCATTGGGTTCTAAATATAAATATGTAATGTGTACCTTTTGTGTGTGTTGTACATTATGTAGATTAAAATATGTCTCCATCTATAGTATCCATGTTACGAGATCCTTTCCATCAAAATTCCTCATATTTACATTTGGAATATGTTTGGTATTTAATCTAAATTTAGAATGTCTAAAATCATGTTTAGCATTTATTTTTTGCTCATCATGAGTTTTATGGAATACCTTTTCGCCATTAGGAAGCATTTCTTGTAGCAACTTTGTGAAAACTTTTGTTAAACATTCCATGTTTGCTTTTAATCCATCCTTCAAACCTTCCATGTTTTCTTTTAATCCATCCTTCAAATATTCCATTTATGTTTTTAATCCATCCTTCAAACCTTCAATAGATACTTTTAAACCATTCTTCAAACCATCCATCTTAGCTTCCATTTCATTTTTGGTTACTCTGTCTAAGAGAAAATTTTGTTGCACTTGCTCACATAATTTTGATATATCATGGTACATTGCTTCCTCTTCTTCATGCGCCATGGTAGAAATTTCTGGTTTCTTGCTAGGTGTGTCCATTTTTTTGTTTTGAGGCATTTTGAAATTAAAAAATGTTATCTATACATCACTACGCCCTTTGAATCCCCTCAAGCTAATTTTTCAACGAAAAGTTATGAAAATTTAAAAAAATACACACCTTTTTTTTGCGTTTTAGGAGTTTGATATTGAAACTATTGTATATGTGTAATTTTGGATCTCCAAGGTCTAAAATTCCCTTTTAAAGTAGCCCTTTGAGTCTGATTTCCAACCCCATAAGTCATAGTGAGATTGGATTCTTTAAGGAAGATTTATGCCCAATATCCCACAATGACTTGATTATAGATTGATTTAGTAGATAGGAATTGTATGGATTGTCATGTGTTATTGTTTTGACCTTTTTCCCTAAAACTGATATAAAAAAGTCTACAGTTTATTCTCTTTCATTCACTTTTTACAAAATTTAAATCTCATGCTTCAAAAGAAAGTTATGATGATTCTCCCTAGGTCACCCATTTTAGATTGATTTTTGGAACATGAAAAACCCTAACTTCTTTGGACCATATATTAGATAATATATTGAACCATGGTATCAAATTCTTATAAAAATCTCACCAAGATTGGCTCCACGTGGTCACAATTTTTGGTTTTGAAGCCTCATAGAAAAAATGTTTTAGCGAAAATGCCAAGATGTCGAGTTTGAACTAGAAACACCCTAGTATCCCAAAGCTCTCATACCGAAGGTTATGCAACCAACACACAAAACATAAGGAAATATAGAGAAATGACTTAAAAATTATCTTCTTCTATGGTGAAACCTCCTTTATTTTACATAAATTAAAAAATTTTGGATGATACAAACAACAAGACCTCCTTTCTATATATAGGAGTCTAAGGGGTCACAATATAATCAGAGCCTACATAAAAATCATAATGTAAGGGGACAACAATAACAATAATGGTCTTCTATGGGGCACAACAACAACAATATGGATGCTACATGGTAACAATAATAACGATAAGGGGACTACACTACTAATAATAATAAGGTAGATACACTAGTACTATAGGGACCTAACAATTAATTCGTGAAAATGAAAAATTAATTGTATGCATCATTATATTAGATTTTGAAGTGAAACGTCCTTGCATACACTATCATATTAGATTATTAAAAAATAGAAAATATTTTGCGAGCATTATTGTATTAAATTCTTGGAAAATAAAAATGTGTGGTTATGCACGAAAGAATGGTGCTATGCATTAGACTTTTGAAAAATGATTATTTAGTGCATTCACAAAGAGAAACCAATATTTATAGAAATATATATTTTCATGCATGGAAAATATTAATTGTGTGTTAGAATTCTTGAAACTGAAACATGTATTTAATGGCTATTATGTTTAAAACCTTCTTTTCAGAACATGGATGTATATTTTCATGCGTGAAAAACTATAGTTATTGAATTAGTTTTCTTGAAATGAAATATGTTATTCTCTTGCATGAAAAATATAAATGTTGCGTTTGATTTCTTGAAAGAAAATATGACCTTCGCAGCCATAAAAATTCACATATGATGTTGGATTATTTTAGAAGAAATATGCATAAAAAGAAAATAATTGTGTTGGAACCTTTAAAGAGAAACATGGATTTACGTGCAAAAAGGAATAATTGTTATGTTATACCTTGAAAAATAAAACAAGTTATTGCATGTAGTTAATGCTTTAGCTTTAATTTCTAAAATACATATATTCGTAGACAAGAAATAATAACTAACACATTACTTTTCGTTTAAGAATAGAACATGTAATTGCATGTATAATAAACATTGTAAATATCCCTAAGTTAGAAAAGATGCTTTTTGAAAAAGGGACCTTAATTTGCATGCACCATAATGGTGTCTATTATAATAGCTTTCCTTTAGAAAGGGGCATGCAATTTCATGTATAATAATAATAATAATAATAGTTATAATAGTAATAATATACATTGTATTGGGAAAGATTACTTAGTTACATGCACAAAGAAAAAGGTGAAGGGCTAACTTTCTTTGAATAAGTTCTAGATAATTACATGTATGGAAATAAACGTGAGGATGTTGGTGGGCCCCAGTATTGCAGCAATAATGTTGCAACTCCTCGGACTCCCTTCTTTAATTTTATCAACTCGGTAGTTCGTAACAAACTTGGAAGCGACAATGCTGTATGGACAAGTACTAGCCCTTGCCGCAGTTGTCACTTTATCAGTTTGCACAAGTCCGCTAGGAGCTTAAGCCAACTTCTATGAGCTCTTAGAATAAAATTTTTAACTCATGGATGAAAGCTAACTCAAAGGAGGCTAATCTACTTGTAGAAAGAAACTGAAAGCAGAAAGGAAAAGCAAACCCTAGTAAACCCTAGTTTTACCGACTAGCCCTACTGATGCAAGAAAGAGGATGCAAGCTACTGAAAGAGATGCCATTGACTTCTAGGAAGGTAAAACACATGTTTCTAAGCTACTTCTATAGTAACATCTAAAAAAAACATCTTTTTTGTATTTTTGAATAAGTTGTGAGAATTATCATGCATGTGCTTTGACTTTTGATTGTCCAGAGGTGGATTGGCGAGAGGAAATTCTTGTAGAAGCTTGGGAAGGTTCAAAGAGGGCCTAAGGGGTCCCTAACACCCTTCCAAAGAGTTTCACAAAGTTTGGCTATCCAGAAACCTCATTCGTGAGCTTCTACAAGAAGTCTGCACAGGTTGTACAGGATGTTCTAGAATTTGTACAGGATGTCCGTAATTTTCTACAGGATGTTCAGAAATGGGATTTTGGACGATGGATGGAGGAAGAAAGATGGAGTGGGTATGGA
Organism: Pinus tabuliformis; assembly: GCA_031772625.1. Classification (NCBI taxonomy): domain Eukaryota; kingdom Viridiplantae; phylum Streptophyta; class Pinopsida; order Pinales; family Pinaceae; genus Pinus; species Pinus tabuliformis. The sequence continues at coordinate 884,543,628 of CM062820.1, read as the reverse complement.
GGTGAGATAGGGGTGTGAGGAGGTCTAGGACTTGGGGAATGGAGCTGAGGAGTGGCAAGGATTGTTGGATTTGTTCAAGGAGGACTGGAGCAATGTTGCATGAAAATATGGGAATTAGGGAAATGTGAGAAAATGGCACATGTGAAGCAAGAATCTGAGTTATAGGACAGAGTAGGCGGGATTGATGGAGTATAGGCAGATAGAGAAGTGGTACGGGTGCTCTGCAATTTGTTTCTCCAACTGAACCAACAAAGACTTGGAAAATCAGAGACCTAGTTACGTTAACCTAATCTGATCTAGCTAACAGTAAAGAGAATGAACAGAAGTTTATTTGCAATGAAACCATGTATAATAACTATGCAATGAAGAAATCAAGAATCTGAACATGTAACCAATGTCTACAATTAAAGATCGAACACTAATGATTGCATGGTGAAGCAAAGAGAGTGCTTTTGGTGGTAGCAAGGTCACCTTGATCCCAGCTCCTGATCCCACTGAGGGAGAGCTGAAATAAGAGCTGCTTGATGGCCCTTTTTCTGAAGATCTTCCCTATTATTAACCTATCAACTAAATCTCAACATGAAAAACCTTTTTAATCATCAAAAGCAATCTAAATAACAAAGCAAGATTTAAATCTAAATAGCAGATTTTATTCTAAGAATGCAGTAAAAACACATAAAGGTAAACAAAGGAGGTACTGGGCACTTGAGTTGGGCCTAACCCCAAGAGCTACAGCCTCCTAAGAGAGATTAGAGTTGGTGCAAATCTGGATTCATCTTTATCGAGCAAGAAATAATAGTTACATCAAAAACTGTCCACAAGGGAAAGCTTGAAAGTGTGCTGAAATGCAGAGCTAATCTACTGCCTAGAAAATGACTAAAAGAATGACTAAAATCGAACTAAAAACTAGCTAACTTCTACCTACAAAGTGACTAACTGAAATGAGGCCCTAAGCCTTCTTATTTATACAAATTGAGGACCCCAACAACCCTCCTAAACTTTAGGAACTCGGCTGCCAAAACTTGTAGTTAACAACACCTTTACTAGCCTTTGCTCGGCTGCCCTTGTGATAATCAATTTGGTGGCCCTTGAACTCCAAGCTGATGGTGGATAATTTGAGCTAAGGGCCCATAAATGAAGGGGACACCTTCCTACAAATCCTATTCCTTGTTCTTCAACGAATTTCGCTGCCAAGTGCTCATTTAAACCTTTGATTTTGTCTCAAAATTGACTAAAAAGTTGCACAAAGCACACATTAGACTTGTTGGCATAATGACTAACCCAATTCACTCTATTAGCATAAATATAATCAAAAACATGCAATAAACTAATGAGAATGGTGGCTTAAGTCAAATTAGGAGGCTGAATAAGCCCATATAATTATCCATTTTTGGGGCTCATCATCACCCCCTACTGAAAGTGTTTCTCATCCTCTGAGCAACTAATCTATCTCTTCATCTTTGATGGCCCCAGTGGCCTCCCTGTCATGCCAAGCTTTTGAAGTGATGTCCTATTGTCAGTCATGAAACCATGCTTTTCTCCCTACTTCTTCCCACTGCCCGTGCTCCTTTTCTTTTAGCTATTTTGTTAGCGCCTCAACCTTAGCGTGCAGCTTGTCTTCTCTTTGGTGTTCATCAGATGTTTCCTTGTCTTTCCTTCTTCCTATGATTGTTTGGTTGCCTTTTCCTCCAATTTCTCGGTCTCTCTTAGCTTAGCCAGTGTTTCATGTAGAACAGTCTCAACATCCTGTAGAGAGGTCTTTGTGTCCAGCATTTTCATCCTTTCTCTCCAGGGGGATGTTTTCGGGCTTCCCCATTCATAGGTGATGGATGCATTTGAAGGCGACCTTTCCTTTTGTTTATCTGGGGTGTCCACAATCGTAATTAGCTCCTTTGACTATGGCTGAGGTCTGCCAGGTTTTATTCGCATGCTCCTTCTGGCCTTAAAATACATAGAAGGCTCCCTTTCTCACTTCCCTTTTTGCTTTGGAGATATGCTTAGGGTAGCCAGCACTGTTGCCGCCTCCCTGGCCAAAATCTTAGGCGATTTCTCCCTTTTCTACTTTGTTTCCAGGTTTCCTGTAGAAAGTCTTGAATCGACTGTTTTCATGCTTCCTGTAGAAACAATTTTCATGCTTCCTGTAGAAATTGTTTCAACTGTTTCGGTCTGCTTGGCTGGATGTGTCTTTCCTTTTAATTTATGTGTGGTTGCCTTAGTTGTGCCCTCCTTGGTTTGGAATTTTTTAGTCCTCTCTCCTCAACTCTGCAATATTTTCTCCCTTGGTGTTTGTGCCTTTGTTCCACCCATAGTTTTGGGCTCAACAACTTGGCCTTTCCCTCACTTCTCCTCTTGTTCTTTTTGTGGTGGTCTGTGCTGTGTTTCTTTTCCACTGGCTTTCTCTTCTGCCTCAATGTGTTCCCTTTCTTCACTGTAGGATGAAGTGAGTTCCTCGGCCAAAATTTGAATATCATCATCCTTGGACATGTTGCGGAAAATCTCCCAGGAGATAGAGACAGTGTATCTATGGAGGGCATCTTCCACTAGAAGCTTGATAATCCCATGATGGGCTAGCTGATCCGGTGTTCCTTCCTTCAGTTTTGTGCCACACTCAATTAATGATTGCAGGAGAAAGTAGGGGATGCGTAACTTATGTTCTGGAGGTAAATCCATCCCATGTCTGAGTTCACTCAGCAACCGGAAGTGATAGTCATAGACAATACTGAACCACCCCTTACACATATTGTATTTCATGTTCTAAAGGATGACTTCACTCCAAAAAGGATGTAGGCTGGCTCTTTGGACCCCATTCTTGTCTTCTACAAACTATTCCTCTGGTAGGAAGAAGTCTTTCTTGGCTTTTTGGCCCAATGCCCTCTCCTCTTTGCTCCAGGGTATCCCTAATGGAAGATTGATAACTCAACTAATGAGTTGTGGGGTAAGCTTTAGGGCCAAGCCTCTGAAATTCATAGTGGCCAGTGCCTTTGATTTAGGTTGTAGGGACATTAAGAACTCCTCTGTTATCTCATCATCATGATCTTGAATTCTGTCACAAAAGGTCATCCAATTGGCACAGGTGAAGAGGTTCACCACCTCACGATGTTCACGCAATTTTCTGGAATCCGAGGGTTCCTTCTTGATAAACCCCCATGGCATGATTAGAGTGCTCTACTCTGGTTTGTGCTCTGATCAGAAAGGGGAATTCTGTTTACGGTTTCCTCCCTTGAACTTCAAGGAAAGAGCTCTCGGGTGTTTAAATTTTTAACCTGCACCAATTCCCTGATTCTAAAACTTTTGCTGCTCAAAACTCGGTTGTCCGTATGTAACAAGAAGAATCAAGTTTTCACAGACAGGGCACAGAGCTTAATTTTCATCCTTAGCATACATACAATCATGAAAATTTGAATACTTCATACGCAGGTTAGCCCTCACAGTGCTTCATCTTTTTTCAGTAGAAATTTCTTTTTATCACGGACCATGGAGGAGAGTTTTGACGTAGACCCAACTGAGTAATTCTGAGCAACACACAGGCAAACCCTTATTTTCGATTCACAGGAGGACTTGTCTCTGACTTCCTTATTCAATATAGTTCAATTCATCACCTTTTGAACACACTATGCATGGAAGAGTGTTTCTCGAGCCTACCTCTTTTGGGACTCCAAATTTATTGATGAAAAGTCCAGACCTCTCTGCCCCGGAAGGCTATGCTATATTTCCTGTAGAGCCTCTTCCTATAGAACGCTTTGCCAGTTTTTGTAGGATGTTACGGTGCTTCTAAACAAGCCTGGGACGTGGGAGAATTTTGAAACAGGCCGAAAAGCTCGGGCGAACAGACTGCGAAGGAGGAGGACATGTAATTCACTGAGAATGGTTGCAAGTGTAAATGACCAGCGGTTAACGTGAGTTCTTAGGCCGAGCATTTTTGAATTACGGCGCAATTCATGGCGAGGTGGTGAGGTGGCCAGGTGTATGTGGCCACATGCAGACTCCAGTGTCATCATGGGACTGGATGTTTTATGCCTGGAATCCCTTACCATTAGTTGCACTCGAGTTCAAAATCTCTACCACTCTCTGTTTTTTTACTTTCCCGTGAATGACTACACACGTGCGCTGGTGTTCCCTGGATGAGTGCAATCAAATGGGCTAGATTTTTGGCTGAATCCCACCATTTGATTCGTTCATGCAGTTCTTAAATTAGATTCATGCAACAGAGGAACGAGTTTTAGTCACGTACCTGGAATTCGAATGTGGTTGTTGTGAGGTGATGTGGCCTTCCATTTGCTGCATGCATTGGTTTCTATGGTTGCATGATGGCTTGGTTGCTAATTCATGGTTGTTTTCCTTGTGCAGGCGTCCTCTTGCCAAATCTAAGTTGCAGGCATTTGTTTCCACATTCAAACTTGCACCCTCAAGCTACTGATGTTGAATTTTTACAAGGCACCGACTTATTTTCTCCATTGCTCCTGAACGATAGACCGGATCGATCTGAAACTTTCTGAGCATGTTCATATCATCATTATGCACCTCCCATAGCAAAATTGTGATCAATGGATGCACAGATTTAGAGAAGAATGGAAAATGGCTGAATATTACAGAGATCAATTTCTCAAAAACCGTGCATCGAAATTGGCTGAAACTTCTTGGGTGGGTTACTATCACCCATATGCATCTCCCCATGAAACATGCTTTGAAATGGATGCATGGATATGGAGAAAATGCAAAAATGGCTGAAGGTGATGGAGGCTGATTTCTTGGAAACCGTGCACTAGAATTGGCTGAAATTGCGGAGGCATGTTGCTATCGTCCCTATACAACTCCCCCTGTAACAATTTTGTAAATGGATGCACGGTTTTCAAGCTAGGGAAAAAACAAATTTCAGCACTAGGTATTTTTTCTTCCAAGCATTCTGCAGTTTTTTGCATGGTAAGAAAAATGAGCTTGGGCTATGATGCAGGCATGAAATTGATGGGAAAGAGGTTTGAGGATTGTAGGAGGACTTATGAACCCGTGAGGAAGCTATCATGTTCGCCAAACATCCTTTTTGAAGTTCATTTCTAGCTTCCCGTAGAAATCCTGTAATATCTACAGGAACTTCCTATAGAACACACATTTTTTAGGAATGAAGCACAATGAGATGGAAAAAATGATGGAGAAGGGTGGGGGATGGAAACATGGATGTGTGCAGGACTTATGGACATATTCTCAGCCTTCGGGTCCTCTTAGGAGATCAATTTTGGCCAGTTTGTAGGCTTCCTGTAGAAGATATAGAACTTGCTGTAGAAGAGACAGAACTTCCTCTGTCTTTGTTTAAGCGATCCTCCTAACTTTCAATGTCCTTGCTGCAACCTGCAATTATTCAATGGAAATTAGGCTTGTTTTTTTTCTTTTTTCATCTCTTTTTTTTTTTTGAGAACAACCAGGGCGCCTCATGGAGGTTTTCACCCTAATTGCCTGCCGAGGGCGCCTCCAAGGGAGATTTTCACCCAGGGAACTTATTCTCTTTTTATTTTCTCTTCTTTCCAACTCTTTGACCGCCTCATGAAGGTTTTCGATCAATGAGCCAATCTAAGGCACCTCTGAGGAGGTTTTCACCTTAGATTTTTATTTTCTTCTTATTTTCTTCTTATTTTCATTTCTTTTTTATTTTTTCCTACCTTACCCTACTTGAAAAACAAAATCATTTTCAAGTATAAAAATACTTCCAATGGAGCCATGTGCACATCGAGAGCAGAGACAAAATGGTGTGGAGGCTCGAAATGCATGCTTTGACAGGTATCCGGATTTCAGAGACCAAATGATTTGACTTTGAAGAGATCAAACATAGCTGAGGAAGAGAGTACTGCTGCAACTTAGTGACCATTTGGAACCATATCTCAATAAAGCTTTGATATCCTTGGTATTTTTGTTGATCTGGATCATTCTCCATACCTTCTTCTACCATGACCTTCACATCTTCCTCCATTTTCTGAGTTTTATCTTGAATACATAAGAGATTTGATGGTAACCATGAGGGAATTCTCTCGATCTCAGATTTTGATGCATTCTCTTCATCAAGTGCAGCCCATGGTTCTTTGACCTTTTCTTTTGAATCTTCTTCTACTGGATGTGGTCCTTTAATGCTTTCAATATAGTCTCTTTTTCCCAATAATCTTCTCGATCTACTGTGAATATATTGGAGCTCAAGAGGAGTTGTTTGGACATGTTGTGCCTCAGCATTGTAATGGAGTTGAGCTACTCCAATGTGTGGATTTGGAAATGGTGGTATGGGTAGTTGAGTGGGGGTGTATATTTGAGATGGATGTGGATGGGGTTGTGGTCGGGCAGGCAATTGGGGTTGCCTTGCTGGAGGAAGAGGCAATGTTTGCGGTTGAGCAGGTGGTGGAGGGAAAGGAGTGGGAGGAGAGTTATATTGAACCCTCCACCCTTGATTAGGTGCATTCCACTGAGGCTGTGGTTGAGCATAAGAGTGAAATGAATGAGCAGCTATTTGGGCATAATATCGAGATGGATTTGACCAAGGAGGGGGTGTGGGTCAAGAAGGATGAGCAGGGGGACCCCAAGAAGGCATGGAAGTGGCTTGATAGGGGTCGTAATAGGTCTGGGATGTCCCTTGCATTCCCTGCTGGTAGAGTATGGGTCCATGTGGCCTCCTTTGGTAAATATAATAGAGTGGTGCAGTGGCTCCTTTTGCCCTCTGATATGCAGCTTTGATTCTGGGTAAGGAAGAGCACTGATCTGTAGGATGGTCTTTTTCATAGATAAAACACACTTCTATGGAGTGCGATGGACATTCATCCCTAGGATGCTTTCTAGTGCACCTGGGACAAAAGATGGCCAAAGCCCTCTTGGCTTCCTCTTGCTTCCTTTGGATCTGTAAGGTATCCAATTGCATAGAAAGAAATTGCCTCATATCGCTCTTGAAATCTTCCATCTGATTTGAAAATTTGTTTTTGGATAAGGTACTGCTCCAAACATTTCTGCTTGTAGCCATTTGCTCTAAAGGGATGTTTTCTTCTTCTCTTCCCCTAGAAGTTCTTCAAATATGTCTTGCTATCCACCTAGGGGTTCTTCTTAATCACAACCACCAAAGAAGAGAGAAGGTTGGCTATGTGAAGCAGTGGGGGTGTTGTGCAAACATTTTTTTGACTTATCTCTACTCCTACAAGGCATGAAATGAAATATTTTTCATTGATTTTTGTTTTTTTCTGCTTGTACCTACAAAACTAAAATAGATTGAACTGTAACTAACTATCTTGTTGAAATGAAAATGTGGAATTGAAATGAGAGTAGGAAAGGGCTAATCTATTTTGCTCAAATGAAATTGCAGGAATGAAATGCTAGTCTACGCTTGCAGAATTGAAATTTCGGAATTGAAATGGTAATCTACGCTTGCAAAATTGAAACTTCTGAACTGAAATGATAGTCTATGAAAGAAGGAAATGTCTAATCTACTTTTGTGGAAATGAAATTGCAGAATGGAAATGAAATAGACTACTTACCAGAAGGTTGTAGTAGAAAATAGAAGAAAAACAGCAATCACCAATACTTTGACGCTTCCCCAGCAATGGTGCCAAAAAGAATGGTGGGCCCAAGTATTGCAGCAATAATTCTACAACTCTTGGGACTCCCTTCTTTAATTTTATCAACCTGGTAGTTTGTAACAAACTTGGAAGCGACGATGCTGTATGCACAAGTAATAGCTCTTGCCGCTGCCGTCACTTGATCAGCTGGCACAAGTCCGCTAGGAGCTTAAGCCAACTTCTATGAGCTCTTAGAAGAAACTTTTTAACTGATGGATGAAAGCTAACTCAAAGGAGGCTAATCTACTTGCAGAAAGAAATTGAAAGCGGAAAGGAAATGAAAACCCTAGTAAACCCTAGTTTTACCGACTAGCCCTACTGATGCAAGAAAAAGGATGCAAGCTACTGAAAGAGATGCCATTGAATTCTAGGAAGGTAAAATGCATGTGTCTAAGCTACTTCTATAGTAACAATTGAGAAAAACATCTCTTTTGTATCTTTGAATAACTTGTTAGAATTATCATGCATGTGCTTTGACTGTTTTGATTGTGCAGAGGTGGATTGGTGAGAGGAAATGCTTGCAGAAGCTTGGGAAGGTTCAAAGAGGGCATAAGGGGTCCCTAACACCCTTCGAGAGAGTTTCACAGAGCTTGGCTATCAAAAAACATCATTCGTGAGCTTCTACAGGAAGTCTGCAGGGGTTCTACACGATGTTCTGGAATTTCTACAAGATGTCTGTAATTTTCTACACGATGTTCTGAAATGGGATTTTGGAGGAAGGATGGAGGAAGAAAGATAAAGGAGTGGGTATGGAGGTGAGATAGGGGTGTGAGGATGTCGAGGACATGGGGAATGGAGCTGAGGAGTGGCAAGGATGGTTGGATTTGTTCAAGGAGGAGTGGAGCAATGTTGCATGAAAATATGGGAATTAGGGAAAAGTGAGAAAATGGCAAATGTGAAGCAAGAATCTAAGTTATAGGATGGAGTAGGCGGGATTGATGGAGTATGGGCAGATATAGAAGTGGTACGGGTGCTCTACAAGTTGTTTCTCCAACTTAACCAACAAAGACTTGGAAAATCAGAGACCTAGTTACGTTAACCTAATGTGATCTAGCTAACAGTAAAGAGAATGAACAGAAGTTTATTCGCAATGAAACCATGTATAATAACTATGCAACGAAGAAATCAAGAATCTGAACATGTAACCAATGTCTACAATTAAAGATCGAACACTAATGATTGCATGGTGAAGCAAAGACAGTGCTTTTGGTGCTAGCAAGGTCACCTTGATCCCAACGCCTGATCCCACTGAAGGAGAGCTGAAATCGGAGCTATTTGATGGCCCTTTTTCTGAAGATCTTCCCTATTATTAACCTATCAACTAAATCTGAACATGAAAAACCTTTTTAATCATCAAAAGCAATCTAAATAACAAAGCAATATTTAAATCTAAATAGTATATTTTATTCTAAGAATGCAGCAAAAACACATAAAGGTAAACAAAGGAGGTACTCGGCACTTCAGTTAGGCCCAACCCCAAGAGCTATAGCCTCCTAAGAGAGATTAGAGCTGGTGCAAAGCTGTATTCATCTTTATCGAGCAAGAAATAATAGTTACATCAAAAACTGTCCACAAGGGAAAGCTTGAAAGTGTGCTGAAATGCAGAGCTAATCTACTGCCTAGAAAATGACTAAAAGAATGACTAAAATCAAACTACAAACTAGCTAAATTCTGCCTACAAAGTGACTAACTGAAATGAGGCCCTAAGCCTTCTTATTTATACAAATTGAGGACCCCAACAACCCTCCTAAACTTTAGGAACTCAGCTGCCAAAACTTGTAGTTAATAGCACCTTTACTAGCCTTTGCTCGGCTGCCCTTGTGATAATTGATTTGGTGGCCCTTGAACTCCAAGCTGATGGTGGAGAATTCGAGGTAAGGGCCCATAAATGCAGGGGACACCTTCCTACAAATCCTATTCCTTGTTCTTCCACGAATTTCGCTGCCAAGTGCTCATTTAAACCTTTGATTTTGTCTCAAAATTGACTAAAAAACTGCACAAAGCACACATTAGACTTGTTGGCATAATGACTAACCCAATTCACTCTATTAGCATAAATATAATAAAAAACATGCAATAAACTAATGAGAATGGTGGATTAAGTCGAATTAGGAGGTTGAATAAGACCATATAATTATCCACTTTTGGGGCTCATCATCACCCCCTACTGAAAGTGTTGCTCATCGTCTGAGAAACTAATCTATCTCTTCATCTTTGATGGCCCTCATGGCCTCCTTGTCATGGCAAGCTTCTGAAGTGATGTCCTCTTCTCGGTCATGAAACCATGCTTTTCTCCCTACTTCTTCCCACTGCCTGTGCTCCTTTTCTTGTAGCTATTTTGTTAGCGCCTCAACCTTAGCCTGCAGCTTGTCCTCTCTTTGCTGTTCATTAGATGTTTCATTGTCTTTCCTTCTTCCTGTGATTGTTTGGCCACCTTTTCCTCCAATTTCTCGGTCTCTCTTAGCTTAGCCAGTGTTTCTTGTAGAAGAGTCTCAACATCCTATAGAGAGGTCTTTGTGTCCAACATTTTCATTCTTTCTCTCCAGGTGGATGTTTTCGGGCTTCCCCGTTCATAGGTGATGGATGCCTTTGAAGGTGAAATTTCCTTTTGTCTATCTGGGGTGTCCACAATCATAATTGGCTCCCTTGACTATGGATGGGGTCTGCCAGTTTTTATTCGCATGCTCCTTCTAGCCTTAAACTACATGGAAGGCTCCCCTTTTCACTTCGCTTTTTGCTTTGGAGATATTCTTAGGGTAGCTAGCACTGTTGCCGCCTCCCTGGCAAAAATATCAGGCGATTTCTCCCTTTACTGCTTCATTTCTAGGCTTCCTGTAGAAATTCCTGTGTCGACTATTTTCATGCTTCCTGTAGAAACAGTTTTCATGCTTCTTGTAGAAATTGTTTCAACTGTTTCGGTCTGCTTGGTTTGATGTGTCTTTCCTTTTAATTTCTGTGTGATTACCTTAGTTGTGCCCTCCTTGGTTCGGATCTTTTCAGTCCTCTCTGCTCTACTCTACAATCATTTCTCCCTTGGTGTTTGTGCCTTTGTTCCACCCACAGTTTTGGGCTCAACAACTTGGCCTTTCCCTCGCTTCTCCTCTTATTCTTTCTGTGGTGGTCTATCCTGTGTTTCTTATCAACTGGCTTTCTCCTCTTCCTCAATGTGTTCCCTTTCTTCACTGCTGGATGAAGTGAGTTCCTCGGCCAGAATTCGAATATCATCATCCTTGGACATGTTGCGGAAAATCTCCCAGGAGAGAGAGACACTGTAGCTATGGAGGGAATCTTCCACTAGGAGCTTGATAAGCCCATGATGGGCTAGCTGATCCGGTGTTCCTTCCTTCGGTTTTGTGCCACACTCAATTAATGATTGCAGGAGAAAGTAGGGGATGTGTAACTTATGTTCTGGAGGTAAATCCATCCCATGTCTGAGTTCACTCAGTAACTAGAAGTGATAGCCGTAGACAATACTGAACCACCCCTCACAGGTAATGTATTTCATGATCTGAAAGATGACTTCACTCCAAAAAGGATGTAGGCTGGATCTTCGGACCCCATTCTTGTCTTCGGTAAACTGTTCCTCTGGTAGGAAGAATTCTTTCTTGGCTTTTTGTCCCAATGCCCTCTCCTCTTTGCTCCAGGGTATCGCTAATGGCAGACCAGTAACTCGACTAATGAGTTGTGGGGTAAGCTTTAGGGTCAACACCCTGAAATTCACAGTGGCCAGTGTCTTTGATTTAGGCTATAGAGACATTAAGAACTCCTTTGTTATCTCATCTTCATGACCTTGAATTTTGTCACAAAAGGTCATCGAATTGGCACGGGTGAAGAGGTTCACCACCTCAGGATGTTCACACAATTTTCTGGAATCCGAGGGTTCCTTCTTGATAAACCCCCCCTGGCATGGTGGGAGTGCTCTGCTCTGGTTTGTTCTCTGATCAGAAAGGGGAATTCTGTTTATGGTTTCCTCCCTTGAACTTCAAGGAAAGAGCTCTCGGGTGTTTAAGTTTTTAACCTGCTCCAATTCCCTGGTTCTAAAACTTTTGCTGCTCAAAACTTGGTTGTCCGTATGTAAAAAGAAGAATCAGGTTTTCACAGATAGGGCACAGAGCTTAATTTTCATCCTTAGCATACATACAATCATGAAAATTCAAATACTTCATACGCAGGTTAGCCCTCACAATGCTTCATCTTCTTTCAGGAGAATTTTTTTTTTATCAGGGACCATGGAGGAGAGTTTTGACGTAGACTCGACTGAGTAATTCCGAGCAACACACAGGCAAACCACTATTTTAGATTCACAAGCAGACTTGTCTCTAACTTGCTTATTCAATATAGTTCAATTCATCACCTTTTGAACACACCATGCATGGAAGAGTGTTTCTTGAGCCTACCTCTTTCGGGACTCCAAATTTGTCGACGAAAAATCTAGATCTCTCTGCTCCGGAAGGCTATGCTATATTTCCTATAGAGCCTCTTTTTGTAGAATGCTTTGCTGGTTTTTGTAGGATGTTACAGTGCTTCTGAATGAGCCTGAGACGCGGGATAATTTTGGAACAGGCCGAAAAGCTCGGGCGAACAGACTGCGGAGGAGGAGGACACGTACTTCGCTTAGAATGGTTGCAAGTGTAAATGAACAGTGGTTAACGTGAGTTCTTCGACCGAGCATTTTTGAATTACGACGCAATCCATGACAAGGGGGTGAGGTGGTCGGGTGTACATGGCCACACGTAGACTGTAGTGTCATCATGTGACTGGATTTTTTCTGCCTGGAATCCCTTACCATTAGTTGCGCTGGAGTTCAAAATCTCTACCACTGTCTGCTTTTTTTAATTTCCCATGATTGACTACACATGTGCGCTGGTGATCCCTGGATGAGTGCAATCGAACGAGATAGCTTTCTGGCTGAATCCCACCATTTCATTTGTTCATGTAGTTCTTAAATTAGATTCATGCTATAGACGAACGAGTTTTAGTCACATACCTGGAAGTCAAATGTGGTTGCTGTGAGGTGCTCTGGCCTTTCATTTGCTCCATGCATTGGTTTCTGTGGTTGCATGATGGCTTGGTTGTTGACTCATTGCTATTTTCCTTGTGTAGGCATCCTCTCCCCGGATCTAAGCTGTAGGAATTTGTTTCCACGTTCAAAGTTGCACTCTCAAGCTGCTGATGTTGAATTTTTACAAGGCAGTGACTTATTTTCTCCATTGATCCTGAACGATAGACCAGATCGATCTCAAACTTTCTGAGCATGTTCCTATCATCATTAGGCACCTCCCATAGCAAAATTGCGATCAATGGATGCACAGATTTCGAGAAAAATGGAAAATGGCTGAAGATTACAGAGATCAATTTCTCAGAAACCGTGCATTGGAATCGTTTGAAACTACTTGGGTGGGTTACTATCACCCATATGCATCTCCTCATGAAACATGCTTTGAAATGGATCCATGGATATGGAGAAAATGCAAAAATGGCTGAAGGTGATGGAGGCTAATTTCTTGGAAACCGTGCACCAGAATTGGTTGAAATTGCTCAAGCATGTTTCCAACGTCCCTATACAACTCCCCCTGTAACAATTTTGCGAATGGATGCATGGTTTTCAGGATAGGGAAAAAACAAATTTTAGCACTAGGTATTTTTGCTTCCAAGCATTCTACAGTTTTTTGCATGGTAAGAAAAACGAGCTTGGGATGTGATGTAGGCATGGAATTGATGGAAAATAGGTTTGAGGACTGTAGGAGGACTTATGAAGTTGTGAGGAAGCTATCATGTTCGCCAAACTGCCTTTTTGAAGTTCATTTCTAGCTTCGTGTAGAAATCCTGTAATTTCTACAGGAACTTCCTGTAGAACACGAAGTTTTTAGGAAAGAAGCACAATGAGATGGAAAAAATGATGGAGAATGGTGAGGGATTGAAACATGGATGTGTGCAGGCCTTATGGACATATACCCAGCCTTCGGGTCCTCTTCGGAGATCAATTTTGGCCTGTTTGTAGGATTCCTGTAGAAGACACAAAACTTCCTGTAGAAGACACAGAACTTCCTTTGTCTTTCGTTCAAGGGATCCTCCTAACCTGCAATGTCCTTCCTGCAACCTGCAATTATTCAATGGAAATTAGGCTTGTTTTTCTTCTTTTTTTTTCTCTTTTTTTTTTTAAAACAACTAGGGTGCCTCATGGAGGATTTCACCCTAATTGCCTACCCTGGGCGCCTCCAAGGGAGGTTTTCACCCATGGATCTTATTCTATTTTTATTTTCTCTTCTTTCCAACCCATTGACCGCCTCATGGAGGTTTTCGATCAATGAGCCAATTTAAGGCACCTCCGAGGAGGTTTTCACCTTAGATTTTTATTTTCTTCTTATTTTCATTTCTTTTTTCCTTTTTCCTACCCTACCCTACTTGAAAAACAAAATCATTTTCAAGTATAAGGATACTTCCAATGGAGCCATGTGCAAATCGAGAGTAGAGACAAAATTATGTGGAGGCTCAAAATGCATGCTTTGACAGGTATTCGGATTTCAGAGACCAAATGATTTGACTTTGAAGGGATCAAACATAGCTGAGAAAAAGAGCACTGCTGCAACTTAGTGATCGTCTAGAACCATATCTCAATATAGCTCTGATATACTTGGTCCTTTTGCTAATCTGGATCATTCTCCATATCTTCTTCTATCATGACCTTTACATCTTCCTCCGTTTGTTGAGTTTTCTCTTGAATACATGGAAGATTTTATGGTAACCATGAGGGAATTCTCTTGATCTCAGATTTTGACGCCTTCTCTTCATCAAGTGCAGCCCATGGTTCTTTGACCTTTTCTTTTGAATCTTCTTCTGCTGGATGTGGTCCTTCAATGCTTTCAATATAGTCGCTTTTTTGCAATACTCTTCTTGATCTACAGTGAATATCTTGGAGCTCAAGAGGAATTGTTTGGACATGTTGTGCCTTAGCATTGTAATGGAGTTGAGCTACACCAACGTGTGGATTTGGAAATGGTGGTATGGGTAGTTGAGTCGGGTGTATGTTTGAGATGGATGTGGATGGGGTTGTGGTTGGGCAGGCATTTGGGGCTGCCTTGGTGGAGGAGGAGGCAATGGTTGTGGTTGAGTAGGTGGTGGAGGCAAAGGAGTGGGAGGAGAGTTGTACTGGGGCCTCCACTAATGAGGTGCATTCCACTGAGGTTGTGGCTGCGCGTAAGAGTGAAATGAATGAGTAGTTGGTTGGGCATAATATGGAGATGGATCTGACCAAGGAGGGGGTGTGGACCAGGAAGGATGAACAAGGGGACCCCAAGAAGGCATGGAAGTGGCTTGATAGGGGCCGTAATAGGTTTGGGATATCCCTTGCATTCTTTGCTGGTAGGGTATGGGTCCATGTTGCCTCCTTTGGTTCATATAATAGAGTGGTTCAGTGGCTCTGTTTTCCCTCTTATATGCAGCTTTGATTCTGGGTAAGGAAGAGCACTGATCTGTAGGATGGTATTTTTCATAGATAAAACACACCTCTATGGAATGTAATGGACATTCATCCCTAGGATGGTTTCTAGTGCACCTGGGATGAAATATGGCCAAAGCCCTCTTGGCTTCCTCTTGCTTCCTTTGGATCTGTACGGTATCCAGTTGGATGGGAAGAAACTGCGTCATATCGCTCTTGAAATCTTCCATCTGATTTGCAAATTCGTTTTTGGATAAGGTAGTTTTCCCAACATTTCTTCTTGTAGCCATTTGCTCCAGAGGGATGTTTTCTTCTTCTTCTCCCCTAGAAGTTCTTCAAATATGTCTTGCTATCCACCTAAGGGTTCTTCTTAATCACAACCATCAAAGAAGAGAGAAGGTTGGTTGTGTGAAGCAGTGGGGGTGTTGTGCAAACATTTTTCTGACTTATCTCTACTCCTATAAGGCATGAAATTAAATATTTTTTGTTGATTTTTGTTTTTTCTGCTTGTACCTACAAAACTAAAATAGATTGAACTGCAACTAACTATCTTGCTGAAATGAAAATGCGGAATTGAAGTGAAAGCAGGAAAGGACTAATCTATTTTGCTCAAATGAAATTGCAGGAATGAAATGCTAGTCTACACTTGTAGAATTGAAATTACGGAATTGAAATGCTAATCTACGCTTGTAGAATTGAAATTGATGAATTGAAATGCTAATCTATGAAAGCAAGAAATGTCTAATCTACTTTTGCGGAAATGAAATTGCAGAATGGAAATGAAATAAACTACCTAGCAGAAGGTTGTAGTAGAAAATAGAAGAAAAGTAGCAATCACCAATACTCTGGCACTTCCTCGGCAATGATGCCAAAAAGAATGGTGGGCCCCGGTGTTGCAGCAATAATGCTGCAACTCTTGGGACTCCCTTCTTCAATTTTATCAACCCGGTAGTTCGTAGCAAACTTGGAAGCGACGATGCTGTATGCACAAGTACTAGCTCTTGCCGCAACTGTCACTTGATCAGCTGGCACAAGTCTGTTAGGAGCTTAAGCCAACTTCTATGAGCTCTTAGAAGAATATTTTTAACTGATGGATGAAAGCTAACTCAAAGGAGGCTAATCTACTTGCATAAAGAAACTGAAAGTGGAAAGGAAATGCAAACCCTAGTAAACCCTAGTTTTACCGACTAGCCCTACTGATGCAAGAAAGAGGATGCAAGCTACTGAAAGAGATGCCATTGACTTCTAGGAAGGTAAAATGCATGTGTCTAAGCTACTTCTACGGTAGCATCTAGAAAAAAAATATTTTTTGTATTTTTGAATAAGTTGTCAGAATTATCATGCATGTGCTTTGACTGTTTTGACTGTGCAGAGGTGGATTGGTGAGAGGAAATGCTTGGAGAAGGTTGGGAAGGTTCAAAGAGGGCCTAAGGGGTCCCTAACACCCTTTCAGAGAGTTTCATAGTGTTTGGTTATCGCGAAACCTCATTCGTGAGCTTCTATAGGAAGTTTGCAGGGGTTCTATAGGATGTTCTGGAATTTCTACAGGATGTCTGTAATTTTCTACAAGATGTTCAGAAATGGGATTTTGGAGGATGGATGGAGGAAGAAAAATGAAGGAGTGGGTATGGAGGTGAGATAGGGGTGTGAGGAGGTACAGGACTTGGGGAATGGAGCTCGGGAGAGGCAAGGATGGTTGGATTTGTTCAAGGAGGAGTGGAGCAATGTTGCACGAAAATATGGGAATTAGGGCAAAGTGAGAAAATGGCAAACATGAAGCAAGAATTTGAGTCAGAGGATGGAGCAGGTGGGATTGATGGAGTATGGGCAGATAGAGAAGTGGTACAGGTGCTCTGCAATTTGTTTCTCCAACTGAACCAATAAAGACTTTGAAAATCAGAGACCTAGTTACGTTAACCTAATCTGATCTAGCTAACATTAAGAGAATGAACATAAGTTTATTTGCAATGAAACCATGTGTTAGGATATTCCGACACATAGGATATAGTTAAGTTCAACTTGGTCTAGTGTAGAGTTAGGTATAGAGTTAGGTAAAGTGTGTTTCTTTACCGTTGTACATTTTGTAACTTACAATCTGACGGTCACGATATGTAGTGATCCGACGGTTCATTCTCTCCTCGGTATTACCGACATTTGATCCATGGCT
This sequence comes from Pinus tabuliformis, assembly GCA_031772625.1. NCBI lineage: Eukaryota > Viridiplantae > Streptophyta > Pinopsida > Pinales > Pinaceae > Pinus > Pinus tabuliformis. The sequence goes on along the minus strand of CM062820.1, from coordinate 884,526,446 downwards.
TGACACCTGATTGGTCCATGAGTTCTATTTAAAGCGCATGGAGGGTCATTGTTCGGGTAATCCGTGCATGAGAGAAGCTTATGTAAATTTTCATTCTTTGATTAATAAATTGCCTGTAGTACCCACGTTGGGACAGGCCGTGGACTGTTTCCCTCTTTGAGGGTTTTAACCACGTCAAAATTACTCGTGTATTGATCTGTGATTTGGTTGTGAGCGGTGTCCTTTTGGTATTCTTTCTGAGGAACTTACCCTGTAAATTCCTACATGGTATTAGAGCTATTTGAGGGCCGCGTCCGTTGGTGATCCAAATCTGAAGCCGGTAGAACTGCATGCGGCTGTCGTTTCCTAGATCTGCTGTTTCTAACTACTTTCGGGCCGAGAGGACTGCTCTGTTGCGTTCGGAGCATCTGTTCCAGTGAGGAACCCCTTTCGTTTCACGCGAAAAGGTTTCCGGTAGCCCTAGCTGCGTCATTTTTCAGATCGGGAGGTATACAGTGTTTTTTGCAGTTTACTGTTATTTTCTCTGTGCTTATTTCGGTTTCGGTTTATTTAGCCTTTTTTTTTGACCGGATCTATACCTTTCATTTCTGCGTATGCTCTTTGCCCTGCGACTCTATGTGATCTGGGCAAATCAGAAACAGAAAGGAAGGATTTTTCTCATGCGTATGCTCTTTTCCCTGGACCTTAGTGTGATCTCGGAAAATGAGAAACATTGAGAAAAATATTTAGTTTTTCGGCTAAAGCTAACTTTGAGATTTTTTTATTTTTTTTTAATTTCTAGTTTTTTGGCTAAAGCTAACTTCGAGCCGCAAAGTTCGTTTTTATTTGCATATTCGTGTTAGGTTTTGTGTTTTGTGTTTTGTAGGGAAAAAGAGCTTTCTCAAGGCAAGCACGCAAACCAAGGCCCCCCCCTCTCTCTCTCTCTCTCTCTCTCTCTCTCTCTGTCAAATTTTTTGTATAGATCAATTGGTTCAAAGCTATTTTAAGAGATTAGAGGTCTTGGGTTCAAGTCTCCATTTTGTGGGGGCGGATTTTTTCATTCCCGCACATTCGCGCACTTTGCCGGCAACGTCAACAATTTTTTTTCAAAAAGCCATAAATTCTTCATCCGGAAGCCTTTTTCAGAGCCGTTTTTTTTAAAACCACCTATTTTTTTGAGATCTATCCATTGGAACACTTACCTTCAGCATCTTCAGCTTCAGTGTTTAAAAAAAAAAATGGAAAGTCCATGCCAAGTCATTCTTGACAGCACTAACTACTTCCAATGGGTAGCCTACATGGAAGATTTACATAGAAGTAAAGGTCTCTTCAGAATAGCCACAGACCAAGAGAAGAAATCAAAAGATGAAGACAAGGCTGCAAAATGCGAAAATAGACAAGATCAAGCACGTGGTTTGATAGGGATGTCTATTTCTCCTGATCTTAGATTCCACATTGCAGAACTTGAAACTCCTCATGAAGCATTAGAAAAACTCGCTAAAGTTTTTGGGATTAAAAATGAAATTAGAGCCCATCAACTTGAAAATGAGTTGCTTACTTTGGATCCTAATAATTTTTCTTGCATTGAAGATTTATTGTCCAAATTCAAGACCCTTAGATATCTCTTGGAAGGTGTTAAAGTTAAGAAAGAAGATGGTAACCTTATTTATTCCATCCTTACTAAGTTGGGACCAGCCTACTCTATATTTGTTTCCACTTTCCATTCTACAAGGGAAGCTTTCATTTTTCAAGGAAAAGACTACAAGGCCCCTTCCTTTGACTCCTTTTGTGATTCCTTAATAAGAGAACAAGAAAAACTCTTACACCTTGGTCTTCTTAATCTTGGAAACTCTTCCACGAAAGCATTAGCCGCCCAGCAGCAACCAAATTCAAAGAATCCTAAGAAGTCATATCCTCAAAAGAATGGTCCTAAACCAACTCAGCCTCAAAATGAAAGATCATTTCAGCAAAATGATAAGACCAATAAAAACAAATGGAAGAAGACTGATAGACATTGTAACTTTTGTAATCGAGATGGCCACCTAGAATCTAAATGCTTTAAGAAGATGGAAGCCTTGGAAGCCGCAATGAAGAAACATAACATCCATGTGGAGCCTACTTCAACTTCAACTTCCGGAATGGCACTTTCTACATGTCGTTGTCAATCATCTCAGTCTGGTTATGCATTAAATGTATCTTCTTCTTCTTCTCATTCTCATGAGTGCCTCATTGATTCTGGAGCCTCTTATCACATGGCCAAAAACCAAGCCATGTTTTCTTCTTTAAATGATTGTAACACCAAAAATATATATGTTGGTGATGATAAATCTCTTAATGTTGTAGGGACTGGAACTGTTCATCTAGAAAATGGTCAGTTTAATGATGTATTATGTGTTCCAACCTTATCCTGCAACCTTTTATCTGTCTATCAGATAACTCATTCAGGTGAAGGTAAAATTATTGAATTTTCACCTCATGATGTTGTAATCAAGGATCTAAAAGATCCTAAACAGATTCTAGCTACTGGTCTTGCTGATGATTCCACAAGGTTGTATAAGTTTCACAACTTTGGGTCATCAAATCTTCCCTCAGTATTTTTTGCTCATAATGATGAAGTGAGCAAACTTTGGCATGAGCGATTTGGTCACTTAAACTATCGCTCCCTTCAGCATCTATGTAAAGAAAATATGGTGACAGGTCTTCCTATGGTATCTTGCAGAGATGGTGTTTGTTCCGGATGTGTACTCGAAAAACATCATCGGGACAGTTTTGACAAACGTGCCTCTTGGCACGCCTCAGCCCCTTTACAGCTTGTGCACAGTGATTTATGTGGTCCTCTTCCTGTTGCTTCATTCTCTGGCTGCAAGTACTTCTTAACTTTCATTGATGATTTCTCCAGACGCACTTGGGTATACTTCTTAAAACTCAAGAGCGAAGTATTTAACACATTTTTGGCCTTCAAAGCCTTTGTTGAAAAACAATCTGGACATCAAATTCTTAAGCTAAGAACTGATAATGGTGGAGAATATGTTAAAAACACATTCATCAACTTTTGCACCGAAAATGGAATTCAAATGCAACATACTGTTCCATACACTTCACAACAAAATGGTGTAGCTGAAAGGAAAAATCGCACCTTAAAGGAAATGGCTAATTGTATGCTGCAATCTAAAGGACTGAGTCTTAGTTTTTGGGCCGAAGCAATTAATTGTGCAAATTATATAATCAATCGCACTCCTACTAAGGTTCTAGAGAATATCACTCCAGAAGAAGCTTGGAGTTCCATTAAACCAGATGTAAGTCACTTTCGTGTGTTTCGAAGTGAAGCATGGGCCCATATTCCAGATGAAAAGCATAAAGCTTTAGAACCTAAGAGTGAGAAATGTACATTTGTTGGATATTCTGAAGATGTAAAAGGTTATAGACTTATTCCATTTAAGTCCAAAAATGTTATCATTAGAAGAGATGTAAAATTTGATGAGAATAAATCGGCCTGCGAGCCTAGTCCGGCGGATGTGCCACCTCTTCCTATCTCTTCTACTTTTGAAAACATTTCTTCTTCAGATGATGAAAGCGAGGATGATAATCCTCCCCCACCTTCTCAGGATCCTCAACTTCCAAGATGGGTCCGTGCTACTCGGGATGCAGCAGGTGATCTTGCCGGTGATCCTACAGATCAGCGACGTACACGTTCTCAGTTTGAAAGAGCCTCTTCTTTACTGGCTCTAGCTCCAGTAAATCATGATCCTGACACTTTTGCAGAAGCTTCAGGCCATCCACATTGGGAAGCAGCTATGAATGAAGAATATCATTCATTGATGACAAATGATACATGGGATCTTGTTCCTCTACCAAAGGGACGCAAACTTGTTAGATGTAAATGGGTTTACAGAACCAAGTATGGACCAGATGGGAAAGTTGATAAACATAAAGCTCGTCTCGTTGCTAAGGGCTTTTCACAGGTTGAAGGCATTGACTACACTGAAACCTTCTCCCCTATTTCCAAAATGAACTCTGTCCGCCTTGTTCTTTCCCTTGCTGCCTCTTTAAAATGGGAAGTCCATCAGATGGATGTTAAATTTGCCTTCTTGCATGGGGACTTGCAGGAAGAAATCTATATGGAACAACCCATTGGCTTCATACAAACAGACTCCAGCCTTGTTTGTCGACTTAAGAAATCCCTTTATGGCCTCAAGCAAGCTCCTCGGGCTTGGTATGCCAAAATGGATAGCTTTCTTTTAGAATCTGGCTTTTCTAGGTGTCATTCTGACAATACTATCTACACCAAGAAAGTGGGCAACTCTCTTATCATCCTTGTTCTTTATGTTGATGATCTTATTCTTACTGGTAGTCATCCCAACCTTATAAACCATGTGAAGTCCAGCCTTAAAAAGAAATTTGAAATGACAGACTTAGGACACTTACACTATTTTCTCGGTCTTCAAGTCTTGCAATCCAAGGAGGGTATTTTCCTTTCCCAGTCCAAGTATGCTTGTGATATTCTTCGTCATTTTCACATGGAAGACTGTAAGCCAGCCCCTTCTCCCTTTCAGTCTGGAGTCAAACTTTCAGTCTCTTGTACTTCTCCTGAAGTTGATGCTACCTTATACCGTCAACTTGTAGGAAAACTCTTGTATTTAACCCATACTCGTCCTGATCTTTCCTTTGTTGTTGGCCTTGTTGCTCGTTTTATGCAAAACCCTCGTGAAAGTCATTGGAATGCAGCTAAAAGAATACTTCGTTATGTTCGAGGTACAGTACAGTTTGGGATTCATTACAGTGCCAAAGCAGCTCCTCTGTTAGTTGGTTTCACTGATTCTGATTGGGCTGGTGACCCTGATGATCGGAAGTCTACTACCGGTTATGTCTTCACTCTTGGTTCAGGACCTATTACATGGGCTTGTAAGAAACAGGCTGCCATTTCTCTTTCGTCAGCAGAAGCAGAGTATCGTGGTGTCGTGGAAGCTAGTAAGGAAGCCTTGTGGCTTCGTCAGATCCTATCAGAGTTTGGCTTTGAGCAGCAGCATCCAACCACACTTTGGTGTGATAATCAAAGTGCCATTCAGCTATGCAAAGATCCAGTCCAGCATCAGCACAACAAACACATTGAACTACACATGCACTTCATCAGAAAGCTCATTCATGACCATGTTCTTGAAGTGCAATATTGTTCAACAGATGATCAGGTTGCAGACATCTTCACAAAGGCTCTCACAGAGGCGAAGTTCACTAAACTTCGATATATGCTTGGAGTTCAGGAAGTTGTCACTAAGGGGGGATAGGCTCTAGTGCCTCCTTCCTTCTCCTATTGTGTCATATTTGTAAATCCTTCAATCCTATCCCAAGTTGTTCTTAAGGGGGGATGTTAGGATATTCCGACACATAGGATATAGTTAAGTTCAACTTGGTCTAGTGTAGAGTTAGGTATAGAGTTAGGTAAAGTGTGTTTCTTTACCGTTGTACATTTTGTAACTTACAATCCGACGGTCACGATATGTAGTGATCCGACGGTTCATTCTCTCCTCGGTATTACCGACACTTGATCTGTGGCTTGACACCCGATTGGTCCATGAGTTCTATTTAAAGCGCATGTAGGGTAATTGTTTGGGTAATCCGTGCATGAGAGAAGCTTATGTAAATTTTCATTCTTTGATTAATAAATTGCCTGTAGTACCCACGTTGGGACAGGCCGTGGACTGTTTCCCTCTTTAAGGGTTTTAACCACATCAAAAATACTGGTGTATTGATCTGTGATCTGGTTGTGAGCGGTGTCCTTTTGGTATTCTTTCTGAGGAACTTACCCTGTAAATTCCTACACCATGTATAATAACTATGCAACGAAACAATCAAGAATCTGAACATGTAACCAACTTCTGCAATTAAAGATCAAATACTAATGATTGTATGGTGAAGCAAAGACAATGTTTTTGGTGGCAGCAAGGTCACCTTGATCCCAGCTCTTGATCCCACTGAGGGAGAGGTGAAATCAGAGGTGCATGATGGCCCTTTTTCTGAAGATCTTCCCTGTTATTAACCTATCAACTAAATATGAACATGAAAATCGTTTTTAATCATCAAAGCAATCTAAATAACAAAGCAAGATTTAATTCTAAATAGCAGATTTTATTCTAAGAATGGAGCAAAAACACATAAAGGTAAACAAAGGAGGTACTGGGCACTTGTGTTGGGCCCAACCCTAAGAGCTACAGCCTCCTAAGAGAGATTAGAGCTGGTGCAAAGCTGGATTCATCTTTATTGAGCAAGAAATAATAGTTACATCAAAAACTATCCACAAGGGAATGCTTGAATGTGTGCTGAAATGTATAGTTAATCTACTGCCTAGAAAATGAATAAAAGAATGACTAAAACCAAACTACAAACTAGCTAACTTCCGCCTACAAAGTGACTAACTGAAATGAGGCCCTAAGCCTTCTTATTTATACAAATTGATGACCCCTACAACCCTCCTAGACTTTAGGAACTCGACTTCCAAAACTTTTAGTTAACAGCACCTTTACTAGCCTTTTCTCGGCTCCCATTGTGATAATCGGTTTGGTGGCCCTTGAACTCCAAGCTGATGGTGGAGAATTCGAGGTAAGGGCCCATAAATGAAGGGGACACCTTCCTACAAATCCTCTTCCTTCTTCTTCCACAAATTTGGCTGCCAAGTGCTCATTTAAACCTTTGATTTTGTCTCAAAATTGACTAAAAATCTGCACAAAGCACACCTTAGACTTGTTGGCATAATGACTAACCCAATTCACTCTATTAGCATAAATATAATAAAAAACATGCAATAAACAAATGATAATGGTGGATTAAGTCGAATTAGGAGGCTGAATGAGCCCATATAATTATTCATTTTTGGGGCTCATCAGATGTTAGTATCCTTTAAATTAAAATGCACGGTTACAATGGATTTCGTTTGGAAAAGAATGTGTGTTTGTGCGAGAAGGATCATCGTATTGTGGTATTTAATTTTCCATGCTTTGAAAATTATTTGTTTATAATTAATGCATGAGAAGCGTTGTTATAAGACGCATGTTACGATATTATATTTACATTTCATGTATGTACATGAGTAGATGTTGAAGAATCACTATTAAGGATTTATTATTGGTTGATTAATACTTTATGTAATCATGATATCAATGTATCGTAATGAAAACAATGGAAGGGAAGGATGTTGACTTGTGGAAAAGATAGATTATGTTTAACATGGTGGCATATAAATAATGAATGATCCATTCCGATTAGTGTGAGTTATAGGATGGTCAACTAATGGAACATGCAGGCCACAAAGATAAAGATATTGAAGCTTTGTGGGTAAATGATATTATGATGATTGAAATAGCTTTAAGCTAGATATTTTCTATTTAAAGGATATTTCCTATTAAGATTTTATGACAAGAGTTAAGGGATGGACTCTGTTATAATCCATTGAGGGAGGGGTGAACACCTTTACGAGAATTTAATAATAAACTTAAACATTTTTTGGTTTCCACCCTATGGGGTTTCTAGGATATATCAATGTTTAATGATGTGATTTCTTATTGTGTCAGTTTGGTGATGTTGATTCCTTACATGATGGACGTTTATAATATCAAGTATGTGATTAACTAATCTAGTTAAACAAATCATGAAAATGATGCAAGGTTATATCATAAATTATGTATGCTACAATAATGGTTGTTATTGGTTATGTAACATACTATTCGTTTACTAAATTTACTCTATGTAATGATGACAATTCTATCTAATGGTTAATGAGGAATCTATCAGAGTGATTTGGATAGTTACGGGTGGGTAAATTTTGTGAAAAAATTTTAACTCCATCCTTTTTCATGTGAGGTTAATGGGGGATGTTTTAGTAGGTATGATGAAGTGGGAAGAAATTTATAATTTCTTTGAGAATAAAAGTTTGTGAGATTAAAAAGATTCAACCTAGGAGAAAAACAATTAGTTTGGAAAAATTAGAGGTATGAAACTACACAAAGTTTTTTCTAGAGTGAAATTTTTTCCTTATTATGACATGATTGCATGGGTTATGCGACATCTATATTTTCCTACCTACACTATAGTAGAATGCAATAAAATTATTATGGCCTCTTGGAAACCACAAATACTTTCAGCAATTTACAAGCTTAGTCCTTCTAAAGTTTTCCTAAATGCTCAGTTTATGGGTAATTTGAACAACACAATATTCAAAAAGTGTGAAGGGTATTATGATAAACTTGTCAAACATCAGTTATGAGAAGATAAAGAAGGGTTCAAACTTAATTCATTAAGATAATATCATTTTTCCATTTTCAAAAGACATGTTATGTCCGTCATCAAAATGTTGTCCCATTTATATGGAGAGAAAGACCCTTAGCATTGTGAATTACAATTTATGGCTTTAATACACAACCTACTCAATGATTCAAAGCATTTGAATTAGGCTGATATTATTTCTCACAATTTAACAGATGCCATTTACTTTTATATTTTGTCTCCTCCAAGATATGGTCAGATGTTTTTCATGTCAACCTATATTATGGATATTATAATTTATATTGTTTTGTTTCCTTTGATGAAATGAAATTACCTAGTTGAACAAAAAGTACCTATTTATAATTGTGCCCCTATTTTGTGGGAAGGTAACTTCAAATTCCATTTTTATGACATTTTTAATTACTTGATGATCCCTTTCCTTGAGATTTTATTTGGGGAAAACCATCCTAGGGTTAGTGAAGGCCTTAAAGAGGCATTAGAAGAAATAGGATATTGGTTTTTGGAATATTTACGTATAACAGGGTCTATGGAAGTTAAGTTGGTTCTCATATTCTTCTTATATATATTCTAGAGATGATAGGTCTAAGAGAGGTAGCCAATCAAACTGTCTTGAATGGTCAAACTCGGAAGATGACAAAACTTCAAAAGAAAATATTGCTGAACTTCCCAATAAACTTTGAAATTTTTTTCCTTAAGGATCAAGGACATACATTTAAGGAGGTTGAAGAACTCTAGCATGTTTTGTTTTATTCATAGCCTCTTTTCGATTATGATCCTAGAGGAACCATTAATTCCCATTATAATCCTCTTAGCTACATCAAAACCTTCACACATGAGAAGCCTCTTTTCGATGTGATTTTCATTAATATTGACCATTTTTAGCAAGCTTGTGAAAGATGACAATTGTTCAGTAGGGAGGATAGAACTAAATTGCAATATTTTAGGGAAAATATTTATGAGGACTTCCTTAAATAGAAGAGTCTTCATCCCAATACTCAAACTGAAGAGATAAATCTCTTGAGATTATGAAATACAATTTCTATCACATTATTTGATACCATATTTCCTCTTCTCAAAAGATAGAATAATACCAAGTTCACAATTTTCCAAATATTTGTTTTACAGCTCTAGAGACAAGCCCAACCAAAGAAAATACTATCAAAGAAAAATATCCAAATAGTGATATAGACTAATAGGGTTAAACAAAAACAAAATTCAAAGATTAAAAAAAAACAGTAACCAGAGAAATAACATGTAATAGTAAAAATAGAGTTCTTATGCTAACAACATCATTATTATTGATGGTCTAGATGGCACCACCGAGGAACATAAAAAGTCCAAGAAAATTGATTAGGATGTCAAACATATGCAGATTGATACAAATAAAGATGAGAAAATTGATATCACCCCTCAGTTAACATTGACCGATTTCTCTGGCAAAGAAAAATAGTTTCTCGAGTAGAAAGAGAGAAGTATTGAAATTTCTATTCCATAGACTTCTCATGACACATCCATGACTCCAATTTCTATGAAAATTCCTCTCAATTCTCTTTTATTTAAACCTAGTACTAACATTGAAATAGTTTCTTAAAGTGTTCCATCCTTGATTGAGTATTACTTTAATGCTAAAACTAAGTCAATTGTGAGAAGAACTAAACAAAAGTAAGATTGAAAGTTTTGAAACCATTTCAGAATTCAATTGGTAAGAAACTCTAAATGTTGATGAAAAATTTGAAGAATCCTCTGTGGCTCAAGGAGCCTATGTGAACTATAAACAACACCATGTTGGTGAACTTTTCTGACCTACAAGAATAGTTTGCAGAAGATCAAGCATCTGGAAAATCGAAGAGAGAAAAGTAAAGGATTTAGTGAAGAATGTTGGAAAATAATTATGAAATGCTTGTAGGTGGGTTTGCAATTGAAAGATAGAATTTACAGAATTAATTCCAAAATTAATTGAATGAATTGAAACTTAAATACTCTGTAGAGATCCAGTAAATTCAAAATGCACATGAACACCAAAATATAATATTGATGGAAGAATCTGGCAACAATGTTGAAACCATGACCAGAGAAATGACGGAAGAAATTAAAACTCTTAAGTCTTAATCAATTCAAAGTCATGAAGAATAAAATAATCTAAAGGTTTATAAGGTGAAAGAATTCCAAGCTATCAAAATATTGAGGAAAGACTTGGAAAGGGTTTATAAGAAAATTGATAGAATTTATAGATTTTATCAAGATAATTTGGGTGTTGAAAAGAGAATTGAATCTTTAGTTGAAGAAGACTATTACATTAAATAAATATTCACATTGATTCTTGAACGGAAGTACAACTAAATGCTGAAAACATTTCCAATGTCTCTAAAATGGATAAAAGACCAATGTTTTCTTCTTTGAGTCAATGATAACTTGAGGCAAAAGAAGTCAAGTGATGTATCAAAATAACTATTGAACATCGTTTGTCATTGTGGGATATGAGAATAGATTCTCTAGAGGAATTTGATTTATCGGGATCCAAACCAGTAAAAGAAGAAAAACATGGGTCCATGGAGCATCATCCCAGAGATAGCACCATAAATGACTAGAAAGTCATAGACAACCTTAAAACCTCCAATCAAGGAAATTGTGAGAGATTTCTATGGTTTCCATTCTAGAAAATCAAACTGATTTCTAAATTTAGGACCAATATAAAATAAAATAAAAGAGTTGTTCAGAATTTGATTTCAATGTGCCAAGCTAATATCAATCATTTTCATCCTAACCACTTCTCATCAGTGGTACTCAAATTGAGCTAACTATATTCAAAAAATGCACTACATTTTATTAGCATGGAGAAATAAGACTCCAATGAGGATGAGGAAGCTTGAAAAACCTTCGAGCTTTCCATGGAGAAAATCCCTTAAAGGAGGGTTAAAATTTTAGAGCACATTTATTTTTTGCAGAGAAATTTTAAATATTTTCTTATTTGAAATAACTGAACAAACATTCCTTATTTTCATTACTATTTATATGACCTTTTACATTGGATTAAGGTTCCATATTTGGATAAAGCCCAAGACTTGTATTTTCCAAACTATTTTTTGAAGTCAAATCTTTTTCAAGACAAAAACTCAAAGTTTAATGTGTGTTGAACTATAAAATTTATTTCCTCTAATCACTTTAATTTCTGAATGGATGTATATCATATTCAATTAATAAATTCACTCTTGTTTATCTCTATCTAGATATTATCATATTGTTCAACACTTCTTGGGATATGCTACACCTTATTTTCTTGCTTAAAGAAATTTGTTGTTTTTTCTATCATTGCATATTTATTTGACAGTAAATCCTGATATTGAAACTATAGTGCCCTAAATTGCTCTTGTTTTCAACATAGTTCTTTTTAATTTGTTTATTTATGGGTTTACATGCAAATATAATTCTCAAACAACACTTGTATTTCCCGAGCAAATTTTCATGTCAAAGTTTTGTGAAAAACAAAACATTGAGTTGAATGTGTATTGAGGTATGGCAACGATTTCCTATCATCACTTTAATTTCTTAATGGATGTATTTGGTACTCAATTGTTACCTATTTTCATGTCTATCTATGGTTGAATATTAGCACTTTATCTTAAACAATCCTTAGGATATGTCACACTTTATTTTCTCTCTAAAAGAAAATTGATTTTTGTTATGTGATTGCATATCTATTTAAGAGTGAAGAGTGATATTAAAACTACATTGCACTATGTTTTTCTTGTTTTCGAGATAACTTCATTTCAAGTTATTTATTTGTAGCATTACATGAAAACATACTTTTGCAACACGACTTGTATTCCCTAATCAATTTTTTTAAATGAAACCTTTTTGCAGAATAAAACCTGGAATTGAATGCGTATTGATCTATGACATTGATTTCTTGTCATTTCTTTAATTTATTAATGCATGTATCTAGCACTCATTTCTTAACATTGTTCATGTTTATCTATAGTTGAAATATCTTACACTTTTTTCCCTATCAAAGAAAATTGCTATCTCTTCAGTGATTTCATATCTATTTCATACTGAAGCTTGATATTCAAACTAAAGTGCTCTTAATCATTCTCATTTTGAACATAAGTTCTTTTCAAGAAATTCATTTCTCGAATTACATGCAAATATATTTTTGGAAAAATATTTGTATTTCCAAATCAAATTTTGAAGTGAAAAATTTTTGTCGAACAAAAGTATAAGTTCAACGGGCATTGAGCTACAACATTTATTTTCTTTCATCACTATAATTTCTTAATGGATGTATTTTCTACTTAATTTTTAACTTTATTCATGTTTATATCTGAACGAATAAAATGATATTATGTTCAACACTTCTTAAGATATCTTGTAGTTTATTTTCTCTGTCAAAGAAAATTGTTATCTATTCTCTGATTGCATATCTATTTGATAATGAAGCTCGATATTTCAACCTAATTTATTTTCAAGTAACTTATTTCATTACATACAAATATATTTTTGGAGCAATATTTTGTTTCAAAATAAATTTTTCATGTGAAAAATTTTTGTAGAACAAAACTTTGAGTTGAATGTTTATTGAGCTATCACATTGATTTTTTGTCGTCACCTAATTTCTAAAAGGATGTATTTCGTACTCAATTGTGAACTTTATTCATGCCTATCTCTAGTGGAATAAAGTGATATCCTATTCAAAACTTCTTACAATCTCTTGCAATTTATTTTCTTTACCAAAGAAAAATAATATATGTTGTGTGATTGCATATCTATTTGATTCTAAATCTTGATATTCAAATGAAAATGAACTTAATTGTTCTCCTTTTCAAAAAACAAAAATCCAAGGAAGTTATTTCTTGCATTACATGAAAATATATTTTCAAAAAATATTGTAATTAAAGGAAATAAATATGTTACAATGATATGGACTTTAATTGTTGCTCCTCTTTCTTCCTAAGTGTGACATATGCATTGTTTTTCATTCTAGCAAAAATTTGAAAAGAAAAAGGTGGTGAAATTCCTAAACCATCCAATGATTTCACTCTTGATATAGTTGTAAATGTCAAACACTATTTCTCTTTATTTCCTATATCTACAATAGCTCGTTGCAAAGTCATCCCCTCTGATTTTTAAAGGACTATGTTGAAGATTCCCTTTAATAGTAGGTTTTATGGGCAAAATGGTTGGACAATTTATTTCAAATAGGAAAAATTGTGTACTTTTCAAATATAACTATAGTGATTATTGGAAGTTCAGGCGGCTTAGTACCAACCATATAGAATACATCTTCAATATATCCAAGCACATCATTAGCAAACTCAACTTCAAACCATAAATTACATATTCAATGTCATATGTTCTCCATGACATAACAACACTCCATGCTCCAACACATCATCATCATTATAAACTATTTATCTTCTTCTAGTGCACTCTACAACACACCTAAGAAATGGACAATTTAATGATTTTAGCATCTTCTGATTATGCGGGTTGATCAAATTATTTATTGCAAACAAGTGAACCAAAGAATCAAATAAATGTTTTTTCAGTGGGCATAGGAAAATTTGAACATGTGACATGAGCAGATCCCAATAATGTAGAAAAGGGTTTGCATTTATGATATTAGGTAAAATATTGTGAAGATACAATTAACTAGGATCATATCCTTGTTGCATGAAGATTTTATCTAAAGTCACAACAACATTGAATATTTCCCACAACAATTTCCTTGTTGTTATGCCTTCATACAAATGTTTATCCTTAATAGTAGGGATCTTCACAAAGTCACCCATAAGAATCATCGACCTCCCACCAAAAGGAGAATCCTCGTTTTCAGGAAAGCCTTCTCACAAATGACAATCTATCCATATAAATAACCTTCGACCTATCAAGCTCATTTCATCAATCAAAACATAATGAATGTGCCTCATTAATTCTTGAAACGTTGGTAGGGCTTGCCCATACATGGGTTTCATATCTTTCATAGGATTTTTTAAAGTTGACTGTATTGTTATTCCATGTATATAAAAAGAAATAATTCCAGTAGGAGTGAGCAACAATAGTGGACTTCTACCATCTGTTGTATAATCATAAAGAGTGTGAGAAATACAGTGAATAATAGAAGAATTTCTAGTACCATTTTTTCCTTGGATAATCATTCTCCAAGCATCATTTCTTCTAGCATAAGAAAAGTGCCATAAAACAATTTAAATAAAAAACTATTTGTTTCTCCAATAAAGAGAAAGGTGACACTGTTGTTTCCCCAATCGAGTCATCGTTAACAAAACCCGCAAAGTGGCCATCTTTTATAAAATGAATAGGCCATTCTAAAATTTCATTTGGCACCATTGTTTCCTGCCAATTATAATGAATATCATATTCCCATCTACCATGATTGTTAAGGTCAAAATTGTTAACATTGTTTGGAGGAATAATCCAAGAAAGAACTTGCCACTCTTTAGAGTCTCGACCAACATTATCTTCATGAAAAGGGGACTCGACATCCACTCCATTACTTTCATTTGGAAAATGACTTCAATCAACATAACACACATGATATCTTAGAACCCTCCAATTCTTAATGATAGTTTCACTTGAAATTCCTATATTTGAAGCAATGTCATAAAATGACTTGTACGAAATAAACTCAGTCCAACAAAATGTTTCAAACTCTTATAACTCGTTTGGAATAGCATAAAAACATGACCATACATGAATAATAAGATACATTTTGTGGTCTCCATGGCTCCCGCCTATGCTTGGTACCAAAGCTCCATGATCTTGTTGTTTCTATCAAACAAAAATGTTGCAGAAGATGGGTGCACTTTTGATAGAGTTGAAAACAATTGTTCCCACATGAAATTTCATCAAATGGCACCGATAGGTTTTGGAATACTTTAATAACAACATTTAAGTGAAAAAAATTTCAATTACACACAATAGTGGCATATTTAGTAACATATGGAATATTTCTTGTGAAAAAATGTCATGCTCAATAAGGCAGTAGCGTCATATCCACCTGCAGTTGCAAACCATGTCCAATTTTCATGATAACTTTAAGATATTCGTTCTACCTTTGAAGCATATTTTGGAATATATTTCAATACTACATGTTGAGAAACAACTACTTGACTCTCAACATTTTCTCACCACATTGTCGGATGATCAACATGAAGATTTAAACGGTAATTTCTTTGTCTTGCTTCATATCTATTTCTCCCTTTTTCTTTTATGAACATTGTAGATTCATCATGAACCTCCCATGGAGCATCACAATGACATGCAATGGTAGACATATTTTTCTGTAAACAAGAATCAACACTGCATTTTATGTGTCTTTGCACTATGTTTTCCAAATGCTCATAATCTTCATAAGGACTGCATGAAAATTTTTTTGAGGTTTTGAAAAGGCATGAGTCATTATTAACACTTCGAGGAACCAAGAAATTTTGACAGTAGGTGTCATGTGGATTCTGCGTTATCAAATATTTGTCAAATTAGCACTTCATCAAATGCCCATTCAAAGGCTTGGAATAGTCTAGTGTTTACATATTCGGGGCTCCTAGCAACCACAAGGAACCATGGATGTGTGCTAAACCCATGTGTTGCTACTCATACGTCACAAAAAAAACTTGTTTTTAACATATAAAAATCAACGAAAAAACCAATGCATCATTCCAAATCCATAAACAATATGAAAAAAGAGACAAGAACAAACCTATACCAAAATCCTTTACCAAAATCCTTTAGTTCCAATGTATTTCTCAAGAACTAACTCACGAAATATATTAAATATTTGGTGCATGTGAAGAGCAACTATATGCCGATACTGAATAACATTTTCATTTTTTGTAACATGTTCATTTTGTTGATGACAATGTCTGTTTGAGGGCATAAGGAAATGCAAGTCTAGCCACTTGGTGTTAGCCTCACTTAAATTAAACATCAAAGTTGGTAAACTGAATTGCTGGTGCAAAATGACACTTTTTCCAATATGCCCCCTTACCCCTAAGATAACAACCAAAACGTATTAATTTGTGAGAACATTTATTATCGGTGAGATTCTTGAATTGTTGATGCAACTCTTGAGAAGTTGTAGGTGCATTCTCATGGATATTATTTTTCAAAAATAATGAAGTAGTTCCCTCACAATGCTGGTGCATAATCATATTCAACATGAAATATCGATCATAACACCTAAGTAGATGTAAACCATATTCATGCATTTCAACATTGCAAATATGGGATGCAACCAATCAGCATCACTAGTGGGAAGCGACGTTACCCTTAAGTGTTATATTCATTGACGGGAGATGTGTCAATATATATCCATTCCACTAGTTCAGTGGCTCTAGAACCTGTGTTTTCAATCAATATTCTTAATTGTTCTGACTTCCCTGTATTCATTAGGCATGCGAGAAAGTAATGATGATGGATGAAAGTTCAAGCCACTAGCCTACAACATTTCAGTGTCTTAATTGGCTCTCCCTATTTCACCCAGACCACTATCTACATATTGTAGCCTACTAAATACATTAGTAGATAATTTTGGGAGAGCAACAACAAAATCTATATAGATTATAACATCCTTGTAGTACTTATCCATCTGAATTTTGAAAAATTAATGCATCCACCACATGCTATCTCTTCACATAACATTCATAATATTTCAACTCAGCACCATGTCTTCTAACAATCAGAAAACCTATTTGTTCTACACATCGTGGAAGCTTCTTTGAATTCAAAAATATATCTTGTGTAAAACTAATTGTATGCTCAATATATTTATATTGGACACCATGAACATGTGTCACTTGGAATATTGGATCCATTCGTGCTATCAAAATTTCTTTGACATGCCCAAAACTTCTACAATGTCAAGTTGTTCACTAGGATCCATGTTCTTAAAGTGAGAGAAATAATGAGTTCATTTCTCATTCTTACAACTTTTACATATGGGCCTTTCATGGCATCTCACAACTTGTATACCAGGATATATTCATTAAATATTTGAAACATTTACAGAACATACAAGTGGATCTGGAAGCCACTCAGTGACTATGAACATACAAGTTATAAATCCTGCATCGAAAGTTTTTATGCACCTAAATCATCTCTATAATAAAATGATGGAAACCACTTTCATTTTCTCTGCCAAACAACAATCCAGATTCAGGATGATTTGAAACAATCGGAGCATTGGGTTGAACATTTGTTTCCATAAAATTGTGGGAATCCATTCTTCTAAATTTTTCATGGTTGGTTTAATTCTTCTTAGATAAATTATAAATCATAATGCCAAAATGAAAATATAAAAAAATCCAAGTTAATTTTTTGAAGTCTACAGTAACTTAAATAGATAAAAAAACATACTCTTTTTCGCTAATTTCATAGCCTGCATTGACCTTGACCAACCGATAAAGGTTGCCTTGGTTGTGAATTTATTTCTTCACCAATATTCACTCGAATATTGTTCTGCAAAAAATATAAAATAAAATATGCATTAATAAATTACAAAATATATATTAAAATGCACAGATTACACAAAAAGAAATCCACTTGTTATACCTACCATGTCCGAAGAGAGTGAGTCTGCATATATACTCTACCAATAAATAGATTGTCTACAAACTTTCTTGTAGAATCGCTTGTTCCCACATTCACATATAAATGTCGCAAAATGTTAATCATCCCAACAAGCGTACTACTATCAGCAAAAACATGAGATGCTACAACTTATTTAATCACATCATTGTGCCTTTTTTGCATAATTAAATCTCTTCCATGATTTCTTAAGCATTGACCATTTCCACTTACATGAACACTCTCTATATAAACACAATTTTCCCAAAGATTATTAATACCAACAATTTTTGCACAATGTGGAAAATTAGGAAATGCACAACATCTAGGGAAACAAACATTTAAATGAAATTTCATTTTCGTGAAACACCCAAGTTTTGAAAATTATAGTTAAATAGTTCATTGTTATCTCGATTTAATGAAGTTTGGTAGCTAAATGGCTAAGTTTGAACTTGAGGAATAGACAAAGCATGTGTTTCTTTTAGTTGTATTTTTGGAGCAATATTCGTTGGAACATTGTTCTCCACAAAGCAATGTTTGAAGTACGCTTGCTTGTTCATTCACTTAACATTTGTACAACAAATTTCATTTGTTTTGTAATTTTGGTTTTGAATCTTGCATTCTAGGTTACATCTTCAATAAGTTCAATTGTTTATGCGCATTTACTTTATACATGAAGTAAATTTTAGTACTAAATAAGTTTAAATAATAACAATCAACATTCCATATTACAAAGACATACATATATAAAATATATTTCTAATACTGCAAAGGAACCATCATTTGTGCAGTCTGATATAAGAAATAAAAAACACTCTATACAATCCACAAATACATAAACAAAATCACATTGAAGTGCAATGTTCAATATGCAAAATAATAGATCAAAACTAGTAATATGCTCCACGTGGATATTGGTGGCCACTTGCCTATTCCACTTGGACCCCACTATTGTTTCTTTTAGTTTTTAAGTTTCCTTAACTATAGCACAATTTACTATTTTTTGTATCTCTTCAAGTCCTGAACTTTTGAAGCTGTTTTGAGGCTCTAAACGATTGTTTTTTCAAAATGTGTAAATTTGAGTCCTTCGATATATCTTTCTAGCAAGGTATCATGTGCATCAAATGGAGATCGCATGCCAAAGTTATGGCCCCAACAAGTTGATGTACCAATTTACCCCAACATGGCCCACAGTTTTGGCCCTTAATCTCCTATGGTTAGGATTTTCCATATTTAGGTTTTTCCATGGTTTCTCAATAATACATAGCCCTTTGAGCCTCATTGTAACACAGTTAAGAGGTATGTAGCCACAACATCTCTTCTCAGAGATAAGCTACAATCACCTGAGCTAGTTTATTTCCATTATGCATGTAAACATATTTGAGTTGTTTGATATTAATGAAATGAAGTGTTATTTCTGTTGCTATTTGGTATTTATGGTGTTATATATATTTTGTTGCATTCATGCTTACCTTCATATTAGTGGTAGCACAATGATCTACTCTATCTCTATTTTCTTTGTATGTCCCCAACGATGTTAGGGTATAATGGGTTAGGGCTCCAATTGGTTGAACCTTTGCAAGACCGGCCTCGCAAACCCTCACGACCTTCCATGGTGGAATAAAAGAAATATGAGGGGGCAAGAGATCCTTTGAAAATATTTCTCAAAGAATCCCTTGAGTGTTAAAGGAATGCGATGATGAAAAACTTTGCGTAAATAATTCGGCAGCTACCCACAGGTCACACATCTCCTTCCAACAACGACTCTAGAAGTGCCACACCCTTTGAGGAACAAGTTAACTTTGATATCCACATATTTGAAGGTTAGATAGATGTGTATGCCATGAATAAATGGTTAAATCGTCTAGAAATATTTTCAGTTCACTATTTTTAGCCACAACCACTTGGAATTATTTCCGGGAGGTCATCAAGGAGCAGTATTACCCTGTCAGGAAATATGAGGATAAATAGATAAAGTGGACTAGACTACGATAGGGAAGAAATGAAGATGTGTCAAATTTCACAAATATTTTTCATACCCTTCACATGAAGTTAGGTATCAAGGATTCTAAGTGACATTTTGTGCTCAAGTACCATTTTTGTCTACAAAAATACATCCACGATGAGATGGAATTCCTGGACATCTCCTCACCCAGCACAACCTATCGATACACTCTCAAGATTGAGTAGAAGAGCCCCACTCACAACACAAGTGAGTGCCAGGCCAAGCAATCACTCGTGTTCAAGTTGAAGGCTCCAAATCATATGCATTTTCTCACTCTGTGTCACAACCGGACAAAGGGAATGACAAAGGGAATCATATTATATACGCAGAGTCCAGTTCCACTGTTGCCACTACCAAGACCCAAAATAATGAGCCCAAAGATACATAGGAGGGGGAGTTTCTCTTGCACCCACAAATGTGGGTGAAGGGTTCTCCATTGTAGTTCATTGTCCTCAAAAGTAGCCAAAAGAACCTCAATTAAATAGAGGTTGTGAATTGTCTGGGCCTACTAACCACAACACACCCACAACTGTACACCATCGGATGGCTTCACCAAGGACCCATCTGTTGTAAAATTGGCATGTTTTGACTCAGATAAACATTAGTACACAATCATAGAAATTGAAGGTACTACTCTTAGCCAATTCGTTTCTATAATAATAAATCCTAGCATGATCTTGAGTTATGTTAACCCCCAAGTTGTAGAAAACTTCACATTCAATTTTGAAAAATACAAAAAATCATGGTTGGTTTAGCTAGGAATATGAACAAAGAGGAAGGTTTCAAATTGGGTAAAGGCATGCCTAGTTACTCTAAATGGAAATCAAACCTTTTTAAACTTGAATATATTATCTTTAGGCTCATATGATGTTTTGATAGCGATGGATTGGTTAGAAGGGCATCAAGAAATTGTCTTCTTCGTAGATAAAATAATCAACTCTATAGTAGAAACTGGATAATTTCAAGATATTAGGGACATGCACACGTCTATTTTTCTGCACAAGATATCAACATTATAGTTAAGAAGGGTTGAAAGAAAGGGATAACAACTTCTTGAGATTTAGCAAGATGATCATTTTTGAAACAACTGAGCCAAAACTATGAGTGGATTAGAAGTTGTTGAAGACTACCTAGATGTGTTTCTAGATGAAATTTCAGGTCTTCCACCAAAATTAGAGATAGATTTCTCCATAGAATTGATGCCAAGGGAAACCTTAGTATCAAAGGCTCCTTATCATATGAGTGTGTCAGAGCTGATTGAATTGAAGATGAAATCACAAGATTTACGAAATAAAGGGTACATTAGACCTTGTGTGTTACCATACGAAACACCAATCCTTTTTGTTAAGAAAAAGGATGGAAATTTTAGGTCATGCATTGATTACCAAAACCTAAATAGGATAACTTTTGAGACTGAATATCCCCTATGTAGGATAGATAATTTGTTTGATCAAGTTAAAGGGGTGATGATATTTTCTAAATTGGTTATCACCAACTAAGAGTTAAAGAGGAAAATATACAGAAGATAATGCTTTGAATAAGTTATAGACATTACAAATTTATAGTATTACACTTTCGACTTACAAATGCACTTGTCTTTTTTTCTTTTTGCTGAAGCAAGTGTCGATCCTTCTATTGCATTAATTGGAAAAATAGTTTACAATAAAAACCTGTATCTCCGCCCACAGGGCTTTGGATTGACGGTGAATGGGTGCGCTGTTAATGCACTCCTTGCGATAGGTCACCGGTTCAAAGCCCCTGTGGGTACATAGGTTAGTCTTAACTAGAAAAAAAAAAAAAAAAACATGTATCTCCCCGCCGCCAAGGAGACAAAAAAAATAGAAAAAAGCCCTTAGGGCCAGCCTCTTGGCTTTACAAGGAAAAACATTTGACCCAAGAAAAATAAACCATACAAGCCTCTTGGCCTTCTGGAAGCCCACGAAGACTCCCGCCGCCCAAGCCTCGGAAGAGCCCAATGATCTGGGCCATTCATATCCGCATTAAAACCAACGACGAAGGTAGACATCGCTTCGACAAGACGTCCGAAGTTTAGCGCAACCAAGCCGTCAAGCTGCACGATTAAACAGGACCATTGATCCACTCTACTAAATCCTATGGTGGAGAATTATATCGCGCCGAACAAGCTGGCCCCACGATAGTGTGCGATGAAGGGCAGTTTCCCAAACCACCTCCCTGCCACGTGTAGGATGCTGATTGTGATCACTACGAAAACGTAAAAACTGGTTCCCCACGGAGAGTGGTGCGATCAGATGAAAACTGCCAATGAAGCGGTTTTGCTCTCCAAAACCCAAAAGTTGGAAAATACCAGCTTCCGGAAGAACCGGGATTCCTCCTATGTCTGCTGTTCATCCTCGCCTGAACCTGGAATCCAGAAAGGAAGAGGAACACTCCCTTAATGAAGGAATTGTGATGACCATTACGCTCACCCCGAAGAATAATGAAAACCCTCTTACTAACTTCATTTAAACATTTCCTGCCCCTCGAGCCCAATAATCATAAATTTCCTTGTCCTCCACGGCTTGAGCATCGCAGATAGCTTTTAGCCTGCATGGAGGCATGTCCTGCCAATTCCTTTCGATTCTGCATCTTGAATTAATCACTCCTTGGTTGGCCAGTAGATCTGCAAGTTTATTGGCCTTCCTCCGAACATGATTGAAGCTAACCGTTCGGAGGCACTAGAGATTTTTTTGGATTCTGTGGTACACTTGTATAAGTCCCCATTGTTTTGTGACCCTTTCAGGCGCTGTTCCATAGTTAATTTTCTTAATTGCATTTATATATATCTCCGAGTCCGATTTGATGAGAACATTTGAGCTGTGATTGAGTTTAAGTAGCTCCAAACAGTGTTCCAATGCCATTAATTCAGCCATATTGTTGGTGGCTTTGCCTAAATGGCAGTGGAAAGTGAGAATTATTTTTCCTTCTTCATATCTAAACACACCTCCATAACCTGCAGTCCCCACGTTTCTTTTTGAAGCCCCATAAATGTTTCATTTCAGATAACCTTTTTGTGGAAGATGCCAGAAATCCTTTTCCCTTTCCAACACTCTTTCTTTTTTGTTAAGACCCTTGAGGATGATCTCATGCAATCCCAGCTGCTTGAGAGTTCTCAATTCAAGCGCAGTGGGAGGATTTGAGGGATAACTGTGCACAGTGGTGGAGACGGTCTCCTTAATCTGCTTTAAGATTAATTCCATCAGGAAAAGGGGAGTAGTTTTTTCATCCTTGAAAATTCTTTTATTCCTCTCCTTCTAGACATTCCAGATAATGAAGCTTGGTGTTAAGGTCTAGGCCAAATTAAGGATCTCATGATTTGAAAAGTTATTTCTCCACTTGTTCAGGGTATTAATGATACTACCTTTGTCTCTGTCTATCTATTGAAAAATGATGCCGAAAGAATCCCAAAACGAGTTGATATAGGAATAGTTGTTGAGAATATGCTCCATTGTCTCCTCTTGAGCCTCACATAAGTGGCATCTAGAGGGTCCCATAACCCTCCTCTTCTGAATGTTTTCCCAAGTTAATATTTTCTTGTGATGAACTAACCACATAAACAGTTTGATCTTCATCCATCCTTGGTGGCTCCAAAGTTTTTGCCAGGACTTTTCCAAAACGTAGGGATATAGGTTAAGGATTATTCTTTTTGCTTCTTGGATATTAAAGATCCCTTCTTTATTTTGTCCCCATCTTAACTGATCCTGACCATCTGTGACCAAGATCTTCCTTTGTTCTAAAATTTCCATGAGTTCTTATGTTTTTACTTTTATGGGGCCATCCCCTCTGCATTCTATTTTCCTCCAGCTTCTCCATTTCGTGGTGTCATGAGGAAGATTCCAGAAATCCCTGACTTTTATTAGTCCTTGGAAATCGGTTTCCTGCTTAATGCTCATAAAGTCCTCCCTCGACAACATTAGTTCTTGTTTCCATTTATCGTCCCAGAAGAGAGCTTGTTCTCCTGCTCTAATTTCCCAGAAGTTGTTGTTCTGTACTAGGCATCTGTTATCCCAGGCTTTATTCCAGATGTCAGAGCCTTTTATGTTCCCTGACATTCTAAGGAGATCACTCGTTTTCTAGGAGTTTGCATATTTTTATTTCCAAGTTTTAGCCCATTACACCCCTGGTTCTTTAACCCATATCCACCAGAGTTTGGCTCCAAGAACATTACTTAGAATCTCCTGATCATCTAAGCCTAGGCCTCCATGACTTTTGGGTTTACAGATTTTATCCCAATAAACGAGGGCCCATTTCTTTCTTGTTTCCTTCTTGCCCCAGAGAAAGTCTCTCTAAATGTTCCTGAGTTGCTGTAAGACCCCTTTGGGGGCTGGCAGGGTTAATAAAAAGAACATAGGGATGGATTGAAGGACTGCCTTCGTCAAAATCAATCTACCAGCCAGGTTCAATGCTCTAAAAGTACATCTTTTTATCTTGTCTTACATCTTTTTGAGTACCAGTTCCCAGATACTCTTGTGCATTAGTTTATCCGTAAGGGGGATTCCCAAATAAATTGAAGGGAGGACCTCCCTTTGGAAGCCCATAATTCTGGAGATGTTCCTTTGTATAGCAATGTTAGTATTAAAGAACAAAAAAATTTATTTGGAGAGATTGACTTCCATACGTGAAGGCGAGGCAAAGTCATTTAAGATTTTTTTGTACGTTGTAGCTTCCTTGACTGTGGGGATACCCTGTAGAATGGTGTCATCCATAAATTCTTTATGAGTCAAGGCTTGGTCATTCTCTGTTATTTGTGGGCCCTTGATCTTTCCTAAAACTTTAGCATTTTTAATTGTTCGACCCATTCCTTCCATCATGAGGATAAAAGGAAAGGGAGAGAGTGGGTCTCCCTGCCTGAGGCCTCTGGAAGGAGTGAAGATCTCCAAGGGTGAGCCATTCACCAGAATTGAAAGTTTGGGTGATGTAACCATAGCCATAACCCATCTGATCTAGTTATGATCAAACCCAAATGTAGAGAGGACCTTTTCAATGTAAATCTAGTTCACCTTGTCATAAGCTTTTGCAATGTCTAATTGCATGATCATACCAGCCTACCTTTTGCTGGTGAGAGAGTGAACAACCTCGTGGGCCTGAATAATATTATCCAGGATTTTTCTTCCTTCCATATAACCAAACTGTTCCCCAGAAATTGAAGAAGGCAGAAGAGGTTCGAGTCTGTTGGCCAAGATCTTAGAAATGATTTTGTAAACAACATTGCATAAGGAAATGGGTCTGAACTTATCAGGAGTCAGGGTTGCATCCTATTTGGGGATCAGGGAGATGAAGGAGGTGTTGAGGGCTTTTAGAATGGATCTTCTTCTTCTAGAGTCCTCAACCACATCTAAGATATCCTATTTGACAACATTCCAGCAGGCTTTGAAAAAGTCCACATTGAAACCATCTGGACCTAGAGCTTTCCCATTCTTCATCTCTTTGATCACCGTATTAACCTCTGCTTCGATTACTGGTTTGTTCAAGTTGAAGTTATCTTCTCTAGACACCATCCTAGGAATATTATTTATAATTTCCTTGATGTGTAGGTCTCTGTCTAGATTATTTTCCTTTGTGATGCCTCTGAAATATTGAACCATCACAGCTTTGATATTCTTGTGAGTGGTTTGAAGCTCCCTATCTTCATTCAATATTGAGGATATTCTATTGTGCATTCTATTGGTTATGGTGGAATGGTGGAAAAACCTATTGTTCCATTCAGCTTCTTTGAGCCATTGAACTCTGTACTTTTGTCTCCGAAAAATTTCCTCCTGTTTGCATAAATTTTCCCAATCAAGGTTGAGTTTTTCAGCTTGCTCAGTTTTGGATTTATCAAATCCTTCAACGATCATTGCTTGGTTTAGATCCTGCATTTTGGTCTCTGCTAATTTTTTGTTTGCAACAATGTTACCAAAATCATTCTTGTTCCATTCTTTGAGTTTGATTTTTATGTGCTTTAGCCTTTTATGGAGGAGGAACATTTTGGAGCCCTGAACTTGTAGACCTTTGGACCACCATTCTTCAATGTTGATGATGAAATCTAGGTGGGAGAGCCTGATATTTCCAAATCTGAAGGGTATTTTCTTGGGAGAATCAATTACCTTGATTTCTAATTGAATCGGCTAGTGATCACAGCCACCAAATGCAGAACACTTGCAAAAATTTCTGAATTTGTGAGCATCAGCTTGTTATGAAACCATCTCAAGAAAAGACAGAAAAGATAGATCAACGCCTTAGAATTCAGCCTCTTCAAGGGGGCAACCTCCTTTACATTACATAAATTAACAATCCTTGGATGATACAAATGAAAAGACCTCCTTTGTATATATAGGAGTCTAAGGGGTCATAACATAATCAAAGCGGACATAACAATAATAATGTAAACACACAATAATAACAATAGTGGGCTTGTATGGGGCACAATAGTAACAATATGAGCACTACATGGGTACATCAATATAACAAATGGGTTGTAATAATAACAATAAGGGGTTACACTAGTAGTATAGGGGCCTAACATGCCCCTCTCCTTCAAAAATCGTTGTCCTCAATGCTTGAGTAGTTCTTGATGCTTCTATATAAAATTCTTGTCCTCCCATATGGAATATTCAGCAGGTAAGTTCTTACACCTAATGAGATACTTTGAAATTGATCGATTTCGTAGCTGTCAGGTTCTTGTTTCTGTGACTGCTCCAGGTTCCAATATGATTTTTCCTTCCTCTTCAATTTCTGGCAATATTGTTTGAATTGGGATCTTTTGTAACTTTTGAATAAGCGGCCATACTTCTTCATCCTTCTTCCATTCATCCCTTGCTTCATTTATCCAATATGGTTGGATAATAAAAATATCTCAAAACAATGCTTCCACATCCTCATCCTTGAAGAGTCTTCCCATTCGGTAAGGTCACCATTTTTTAAGTGCATGTAGTATTGCCAACATTTCCTTCTCATAAATAGCTTTCTTGAGATGTAGCAGTAAAAATACCCAATGACCTACATCAAAACATTTTTCCACATGTTGTTTCATTTGATTTTGCATTGAAGTGGCCTTATCCTTTAAAAGTTGGAGAACTTGTTGTTGATGCTCGATGTGATCTTTCACTGCTTGAACCTTTTTCTTCTTGATATGTCCTTCTAGCTCTAGAGTTTGAGGAGTGGTAATTTCTTCCAATCCTTTACAAGATATGGTCAAATTCATTTCTTGATACTCGATGTGATATTTCACTTCTTGAAAATTTTTCTTCTTGATATGTCCTTCTATCTTGATAGTTTGAGGAGTGGTAATTTTGACCAATGAATTACAAGATATGGTTGGATTCATTTCTTTTTTCTCGATGTGATCTTTCACTTCTTGCACCTTTTTCTTCTTGATATGTCCTCCTATCTTGAGAGTTTGAGGAGTGGTAATTCTTGCCAATGCTTTACAAGATATGGTCTGGTTCATTTCTTCTTTCTCTGGGGTGGGGTCCTAGCATATATCTTCTCCTTTTTTATGTTTCTTGATCATTTTCTTCCTCCTCTTCATATTCTATGTAAAATAATTTCTTCTCAGCACACTTATTACCTTTAGTGCATTTGCTATCACAATTGTAACAAATCCCTTTTTCTCTTTTTTCTTCCAATTGTTGTGGTGTAACCCTTATAGGTTGTGGAAGGCTAGGAGAAATAACAATTCCATTTTTATAGTTGTGAGGGATATGCTTCCTGGTTTCCATAATTTTTCTTTCCACTACGTCACAAAGCCCTTTTACTCTTTCCAATTGTTGTGGTGTTGCTCTAAAGAAGGTGTTGCTCTTTGTATCCGCATAATGTGTTATCATTTCCTCCGTGAAAATTGACCACATAACAAGTTGTTTACGAGAACAAAGCCATCGAATGGATAAAAATTGATCTGGTTCTAAATATGAAGATGCAATACATACCTTTTGTAATAGTGGTAGACCATGTAGATCAAAATATTGCTCCATTTGAAGTATCAAATTTACCGGATTCTTGCCATCAAACTTCTTCATCTTGCTTTTTCTTGATTTTAGGAACTCGATCTTGAAACTACTGTAACTTTGTACTTTCGGATCTTTAAGTTCTGAAATTGCGACTTGTAGTAGCCCTCTATGTCCTTTTTCTAATGCCACCAGTCTGATCCAAATTGGATTCTCCAAGGAAGATTTATGCACATTCTCCCAGGATGACTTGATTATAGACTAGTTCAGTAGAGCGAACTTGTACGACGTGCCACGAGTCACTGTTTCGACCTTTGGCTTTGAAAAATATATACAAGAAACTACAGTCTGTCCTCATTCTCTAACTTTTGATGAAATTTCAATCTGATGCTCAGAGAGAAAGTTATGACGATTTTCCCCAGGTCACCTATTTGGAATGTAATTCAGGAGTCTGCAAAAATACCAACTTGCTCAGATCATATCTCCGCAAATATAGCACGAAAAGCTTTGAAATTCGAACTCGAGATTCAGTACGATTTCTTCTCAAATGGGTTTTTTTTAGCTTCTGAAACCTCACAGAAAAAAGTGATAGTGAAAATACCACGATGACCTATTTGGAGGAGCGAAACCCTAGAATCCAAAGCTCCGATACCAAATGTTATGAAACCATCTCAAGAAAAGATAGAAAAGATAGATCAACGCCTTAGAATTTAGCCTCTTCGAGGGGGAAACCTCCTTTACATTACATAAATGAACAATTCTTGGATGATATAAATGAAAAGACCTCCTTTCTATGTATAGGAGTCTAAGGGGCCATAACATAATCAAAGACGAGATAACAATAATAATGTAAGGGCACAATAATAATAATAGTGGGTTTATATGGGGCACAATTGTAACAATATTGACACTACATGGGTACATCAATATAATAAGTGGATTGTAATAATAATAATAAGGGGTTACACTAGTAGTAGAGGGGCCTAACACAGCTTCTCAAAATCAAAAATCTGTCTAACTTGGTGGCAACCTGAGCATTACCTCCTCTTTTGTTGTTCCAAGTAAAAAGACCATTATGCATTTCAGGGTCAACCATCTTCATGTCTTCCGTGAAAGAATGGAATCCTATTGAATCTCTACTAAAGATTTTGGTGCCTCCCTTTTTTTTCTAAAAGAGATTTAATCATGTTAAAGTCTCCTCCAATGACCCAAGGGATTTCTTTATGTCTACTTCGGAGATCTACCAAGGAGTTCAGAAATCTAAGCTTCTCATCTATTCTCTGAGGACCATATACATTCGTAACCAGGAAGGTCTCAGACATCCCCATTGGCTGAATGATAGCTGATAAGTAATTTCTCATTGCCTCCACATCTACAATGATGAATTTTTGGGGGTTCCAAAGAGTAAGAATGCCACCCGCTGTGTTTTCTGTTTTAACTTCTAGAAACTAAAATTTACTGAGCCATTTGTTATGGATTTGTTTTCTTTTCTGAATGGAGCATTTTGTTTCTTGAATGAAGATTATGTCTGGCATTGCTAGTTTCATTCTATTATTTAGCATTCTTTGTTTTCTTTTACTACCTAGACCTCTGATATTCCATTATATGAACTTCATAATTAAAGATTTGTAAAGGAATAACTAGTTAGATCTTTCATCTTACCTGAATCTATCATTAGCTTTCCACACTCCATCAGGAGCTCATTTTGCTTTTTTTTGCCTCTCTTCTTTCCTGAATTTCTGGTGGCTAATCATGCATTTAATTTCATTCTTTTCACTCCTCTCTGCTCCTATTTGTGGATGTTTTTACCTTTTTCCAGTCCTTGTTCCTGAGTTTTCCATAAAAACAACTGTTGTATTCTATTGCATTCTTCTTGAGGTAGAGACTCTATTCCTCCTTTGGTTCCTTGCATCAGGAATCCTTCCAGATCCAAATTTTCCTTGTTGAGGATTTCTTGAAGTTCATGCTCTTCTAGATCTGTTTCACTTTGAGTTATTTCCTGGTCCATTTCCATTTCTTTTTCACTTCTCATGGCTTCTTTTTGAGAGTTAATGTTTGGAGAGTGATTTATGTCCTCTTTCTTTTCTTTTTCTTTAGCATCTTCCTCCTGATCTTGATTTTCTCTTGTGATTTCTTCAGGCTCTTCTAGCACTTTAAACTTATTCTAACTACCCTTTTGCCCCTCAGTATGTTGTTTTCTTGATCCCTTTTTTCCTCCCCTTCCTCTGCTGGCCACTTTCTGAAAGCTGTCGGTGTCCTTCGTTGTATTAAGTTTTTCCTTGTTATCTTCTTTGCTGAGAGGGCAGTCTCTTAACAAATGCCCATGTTCGTGGCATCTTCGGCATCTGAAGGGTATGTGCTCATAGTCTACCGTCTACACCCACTCCTCGTCCAAAACTTCCAGGATAACTTCATCCGGAAGTGCTCCTGATAGATCCATTTCCACACAGATTCTAGCAAAGGAGGTATATTTTCCCCTTCTTGTGGCTTCAAAAGCTTTGACATAGCATCCTAGTTTATTACCTATGGCAGCCAATGATTCAGTTTTCCAATAATCAAGAGGTAGAGAGTAGAGCCTTACCCACACAGGAACCACAGAGAAAGTCTCCCTCTCTGGGAAAAAGTTCATTTTCCAAGGTCTCATATAGAGACCTGCTGCAGCAAAAAAATAGGGTCCTCCTTCGAAT
Organism: Pinus tabuliformis; assembly: GCA_031772625.1. Lineage (NCBI taxonomy): Eukaryota > Viridiplantae > Streptophyta > Pinopsida > Pinales > Pinaceae > Pinus > Pinus tabuliformis. The sequence goes on along the minus strand of CM062820.1, from coordinate 884,495,979 downwards.
ATTTTGTCTTTATCTTCGATGTTGGAGAACACTACTGTGAAGAATCCTTTTGACCCAAGATGTAGGTCAATACTTCCTTTGGGCTTCCAGTGATACTTGATCCATGTTTGTAAAGCCTTTTTAGTGGGCCATAGTCCCGTGAATTTACAGATTATGGCGTAGACTCCCATATGTTCCCTGTGCTACTGTAGAGCGGGATCATTTAATATTACTCGAGGAGTGATTTCTGATTTTGGTTTGCAAGGTCCTTTTTGTTTCTTATCTCTTCAACCCAGACTTTTGTCTTCTTCCTCTTTGTCCTTTGTGCTGCTGTTTTCTTTTGTTCTGGTCCCATCTATTTCCTTTTCATTGTCCCTGTTTCTATAGTTCATATAGTTTTTACTGTTTCCAGTTGGTGATCTACTTCCACTGGCCACTGCATCTTTGTAGGAGGGAGCCAAGCTCCCTCCCATGCCACTCTCTATTAGAATCGAGCTCTGCTTGCTGTGGAACCTTAGCCGCCGCATTTTTCACATATGGAGCTTTTTCAGCCTCTTCCTACCATGATCAAGTGTATTCAAGTTATCTCACATGTACACTCTTGATGGGAAGGGTCCAATCGACTTAAAAATGTTATTGTCACCTTCATGTGTTTAATGAACAGTTTGTTCAGTAAGTTACTGAATAAGTTCATATTATTTTTTATAAATGATATTTTAATATATTCTAAGGACAGAGTGGAGCACAAACAACACTTGGAAATAGCGCTACATACCCTACATGAACACCAATTATATGCTAAATATAACAAGTGTGAATTTTACAACACAAGATATAATATCTTGGACATGTTATATTGAAGAAGGCATAGAAGTGGATCCTTAAAAGGTAATAGTCGTCGTTAACTTTCTATTCCTGAAAGATATGGCATATATAAGGTAATTTTTGGGAATTACTGTGTATTATTATTGATTTATAGAGGGATTCTCAAAGATATCATATCTCAAAACTTCCTTGCAAAAGAAGGGAGTGGAGTCTATATGGACACAAAGATGTCAAGAAATTTTTGAGAAGTTGAAACCTTTACCAATTGTAGCCCCTATGTTAAGGATAATAGATAAACATAAGGATTTTTTTCTCTATTTTGACACTGGTTTGGAGGGTCTTATAGGGGTGTTTTTTCAAGAGTGACATGTGGTATCCTATGAGTCTCAGAAACTAAAGAAACACAAGAGGAATTATGTAGTTCATGATTTTGAATCGAAAATGGTTATTCATGCTCCTACAATGTGGAGACATTACCTTATTGCTAAGAAATCCACCTTAGTTATAGATTATATAAGTTTGAAATATTTTTCTAGCCAAACTTGCATGGAGGCGAGGCAGTCTAGGTGGATGACGTTCCTATGCAAATACAATTTTCATATAAAGCACATAAAGGGGAAAGAAAAGAAAGAGGAAGATGTTTTGAGTCATAGATTAAAAATAATACATGAAATAATAGTAAGAAAATTTGAAACAAATTTTGTTGAGTAGATATAAATGGTTGCATTAAACGATCATAATTATAACATCATTCGTCACAACTATAGAAGTGAAAATATTCAAAGAGAGCAGTTGGAGTATGAAATTAATGAAAAGGGAATATCGGCATATAGAAACAGACTTTATGCCCCAAATTAAGATGAAATTAAAATATTAGTATTGAATGAATGTAATAGAAGACGATACACAACACATCTAGGATATCTGAATTTTTTTTTTGCTCTGAAGAAAATTTTTATTTTTTCTTGGAATGAAGAAATATGTTGTTCAATATTTAGCAAGGTTATACAAATGACAGCTAGTGAAGGCCAAGAATCAACATCTGCATAAGTACTTAACCCCCTGAATGTACCAAAATGCAAGTGGGAGGTCATATCACTAAATTCTATAATAGGATTACCCAGAACAAGGAAACAACATGACTCTATCATAGTAGTTATAGATAATTTAACTAAATCTACTCATTTTATTTTGATACAATCCATCTACAAAGTCTTAGAAGTGGTAGATGTATTCATGAAATATATTTTTCGACTTCATGATATAGCCAAGAAGAATATATCAGATAGGGATTTTTATTTCACGTCAATTTTTTGGAAAACTTTGTTTGCTGGAATGGGTACATAGCTAAAATTTAGAATTGTGTACCATCCACAAACTAATGGATAAATGGAAAGGGCTAACCAGGTCCTTGAAGGAATACTACACATGTATGCCATCAACCAACTATTACACGTCATTTTGTTGCATTAGGAAAATGACCATAGGTTTGGATCTTTCGCTATCCATGAAGGTGTCCCAAAGCATTCCCCTACAAAGTTAGAATCCAAACTATCCCAAAGAAAGAGAAATTCCTGGATCCCATGGTTCAAAACCATTTTTTGGCTTCTTTCACAATTCTCTAATAAATTTCTGCGCATAGGTGCACTATGTCTTAAACTATGATGTGCACACATAGTTTAATGAATGTAAAAATAAAAATTAAAGTCAATAATCATTATTAGTCATATCTATCCCAACTAACAATATTCTAATGGATACATATTCATCCCTAATCCCTCCCATCATGGAGTTACTCCCTCTCTTTATGGAACCCTTGTCCCATCAATAGTGGATCTCATCCCTCGGAAAATGGTTCCCAAAATTCTCCTCCTTGGCCTCTAAAGGTAGCCCAGGGCTAAGGATTAAAGAGGAATGTTGGAAGTAGTCTTATGTTGTATGAATAAGGTTTGAAGGCTATTAATTCAAGGAGAGGGTTGGAGATTGTGGGTAGGGACTTGCAACATCACGGCTTCAAGGTTTTAAGACTATTGTCCATTTTATTAATATATTTGTTGATACAATTTGTAGGATTCCTCAATCACCTACATAGTTTGTTATTGCATGTTGATCAGTTTATGATACATGATTGGGTTAATTAGTTCATTTATCTCTTATTGTAAACATGCAACGAGATGCCAATATGATATGATTCAAACTCATAGGTAACCTTAAGGAAATGGAATAGATGAAAACACAACACACAAACCTCCCTCAAGTGCTTCAGGAACCCCAGGAGCTAATCCACCACTCTAGGTGCCCAACCGCCGCATTAACCTAGCATTTAGATGAATTAAACCCAAATTCGCTCCCATGACATGGCATGCATGCAACTATAACCCTATAGTCACTCTGAGAGGCTTACTTGCTGGCGACCAGAGACCTAATTTGTTAGTGCTATGCTAGCAAATTTGGGATTTAAGCCACTTTTTCAAGCCCACAGTCGAGGTCACTACCCAGAATTGACCCATCTCTTCAAATTAGTAAAGTAACATGGAAATGAAAGTACTAAAGTAAATACTTTTTTAATAACTTGACTATACCCCTGCTGTCCATGACATGAATTTTATCAAACACTTAGTAAATATGCAACCTACAGGTGTAAATAATAGATGTGAGCATAGGGGTGCCATACTTATATGAGATTCTCTATGAAGCATTGTCTCATTATCAAATTAGCTTCCATTTCATCCATTAGTTCATAGATACATTTCTAATTCAATAACAAGTAAGAAAATGAAGAGAGCCACTCATGGCTATTTCCATAAAACATGTGAATAACTAGCATAATAGGGACACAAATACCAATGAAACCATAGCCATATAAACCACATATAATCCATCATAATTCTCATAGAGATACAAGGATAAATAAACTTTCATTAATTATGAAAAGTCCAAACTCGGGATGGGACTTCCACATTCCACACGACCGTAGTATGGCTAAGCCATATCTCTGTTCATCCATTCACCCTTGTGCCATATTCCAAGCATGAATGTGGGATTTCATAGAACACATCAATAACAAATCATCCAAGGATTCCAGAGGCTATCCACCTCAACTCATCAAATAGTGATTCCACATCACGGTCGAACATCAAAAACCCATCATCAGATCGGTCTCTATCCAAGCCTTCTATGGTTCTACATCATTTTTCCAACCAATACTTCAGACTAGTAACTCAACCCACAACTTTTACCCGCCTCCAAAGTGTTTTTCCAACCAAGGGTCTAGGACTAGTAACTCAACCCAAGCTAAGGAAAGACAACAACTAACCAAAAACACAGCAACGAAAATAAACCCACAATCACCTTGGCTATCCAAGAAATGGGAAGGCTAGGCAATCCACTTGCAATCTTGTCCATCCTCCATGCTAATGACATATCAAAACAAAAAATCCACAAGCATATGTCATGCATGCCAAAACTAGTGAAGGAAAAATACATGAAACTCAGAACCTAAAAGCCAAAACCCTTTGTAGCTACTAATATCAATGCCCTCTTGTGTTTTCCTACTCTTCCTTTGCCTTCTTTCTCTAAAAATCCAACTATTCAACACCCTCCAAGATTGCTCCAAGAAAACTCTAAGTCTCCAAGAGTATGAGAGAGAGAGAGAATAATGAGAGAGCTCCAAAACTGAACTGATTATGTCTTGCCCACTAATCCTTAGAAGAATTTTTATGAGTGAGGCCTCTATTTCTTTATTTTCCATTATTTTCCTTCAATTTCCTCCTCACATGCAACCTATGACCTTTCACCTTCCTTTTCTCCTAATTTCCATTATTTTCATAAATAAAATGGCAATTAATGACTCATGCATTTACAAAACCTTAGGAATTGTCTTTACCGATTCCCTTAGCCATAATAAATTGAATCAACACCCACTAGGATGTTTACCCCACCATTTACCTTGGAATACATGTCCCATCACTATGGCCTTATATATATTTTTACATGGAAATTTCACTAGGGTTGTTACACTTATGTTATATACTAGATTCTTTGATCTCGTGCATGTTTTTGTCTATGAAGATGTCCTTTAGGACATCATGGAGAAGTTGTGGGGAGAGACGGGAAGATGTCTAAAGAATTGAGGAGAAGAAGATGGTTGAATTGTCTAAAGGGGACTTCATCAATCATTTTGATTAAATGGTAAGGTGCCTCTATCATAGTATTTGTTTCAGTCAATCATAGTCTAGAGAAAGGTAACAATTCCTATTTGTTTGTTACTATTTATCTGAAGTCTAGGGAGATCACTCTTGTCTCCAAGAGGGATAAGTCCACATAAAAAATTGGCGACCATACTAGGGATTCATCTCACTCTCCATTATTTTCCTTGTTTGACCTTTCGAAATTTCTTTCGAAACCCTCTCTAAGTGTTTGGAAATCTTAAAAATATTGATTTTGGGTTTTGTTTGACTCATTTTTTATTTTAATTTCCCATTGTGCGCACTATCTTCAGGCACTGATCGCACTTGTGCACACTTTTCTTTCTGCAGTAGTGCATATGTGCACTATTTTTCTCTATGATTTCTGCACATCACTGGAATTTTTGAAAATTATAGTTTTGTCCTCATCAAATCTAGAGTTTTTGGATTTTCCTATTTAGTTACACTTGTCTGCACCTTCTTTGAGTCCTTGTCAGTCTACTTGAGTGTTATATTAGTTCCTTCCTATGATTATCTTGTTTTTGGAAATTAGGGTAAAGTTCCATCTCATGAATTATTAATCTATCAAAAGAAATATCTATTGGTCTTGCCTTATTGATTGTCTGTCTTTCTTCTTTTGATCAGATTAGGTCTTGATTTTAGTTTTCTCTTTTGTGAAACATTATTTTGTGTGTGAAATGAAATGATTTACAATATTGGGTATTGTTTGGGAAAAATACTTCTTATACTAGTTTCAAAATGAGAATTCAATTTCCTTCTATTGTTGAAGTGTTCATGAACTGTACTCTTTACTTCAAGTGAATTCATAGCATTCAATTTGGGATAAATGATTTTAGTGTTCATCAATTTCTTCTTGCATTTTGCGAATTTCCAAGTTATTTATCTTTAAAGAGGAATTTATTGATTTCTTGTGTTATTGGGAAAAGTGAAATTTTGAACTTAATTTCAATATTTGGTAATTCGAAATTGCATATATGCATTTTAGGAGAAGGGATATAGTGGGATTTAGAGTTTTTTTAACATTTATGTTGAAAACATTGAATGACTCTTTCCTTACCTCAGATAGAAATTCATTGAAACGAAAATAATACATTTTCATTTTCAATCGCATTAGGATTTGTGTGAAGTTACAACTCCATCAATTTCACACCCAGTACCTTTGAGTAAATAACAACTCTTAAAATCAAAGCTAATAAAATTAACCTATAAACTTTTATTTTTAAGGCTCTTTTCCACCTAGAGTAGATCAACTTGTAAGGCTTTGGAATAGGGCAGTGATTTAAATTTCCAAATCTACAGACAAACAATAGTATCTTGTGATAGGGAGAAAAATACATTTACTACAATTTTTTGCTGGGAAGCTCCCCTTACAAAGGAGTCAAGCATGAGATCATATCAGAGCCAGTGAAGTGATTGATCCCACTTCATTGGCTATGGTAGAGTGATTTACACGTACTATAAATGATGTAGAAAGTTACTTGAGATTCACTTGGAATTAAACCTCAAATTAACCGTGTTAAGGAACATTGAATGGGATTGAGCTTTCCTACTCTTCCCTTGCATGTACGTCTGACCTGTGACTATTCCCCCAAGTTAAATTTTTTACATTGTAACTTTAGAGACCATAATATTAGGGCCCTTACATGACGTGACGATGGAGTGGAAGTCTCTATTGTACCTAGAACAAACATTGGCTCGACTCACTTGGAAATTTCTGAAGGGTATTCTTCATTCTAGATGGCATAAATGAAGTTTACATGCACCAGATCATGTACTTTAACCAAGTTTTTAGTGTAACTAGTTCAACCTGCTCTATCTATAGCCAATTTTCACTTTGATTTTTGCGACATTGGGTTTCATCACCAACTAGTGATTTCGCTATGGAAAACTTGTTTGCATGGTTTGAATTCAAAGATTTTTTAATGTGTGTTAATTGTTTGCTTTTACTTTTTAGAGACCTTAGGATTGGATTTTGAATATTGTTAGATTTTTTGATAAAAAATTTCATCCTAGCTAAATCACCAAGGCAATCATGTTGAATGTAAGGTCAACACCCTGAAATGGGTCCTACGATCCAATCTATACCACAAATTCATATTGAACAAATTGCTATAGGAACAATGGAAACACTTTTCCAAGGCCAAGATTTCCAAAGCCCATATTTTCAAGTTTATGCTTATCAAGTTCAACCTTTTCAAGGAAAATCTTTTCAAAGTCAACCTTTCCAAGGTAAAATTTTCCAAAACCAACCTTTTCAAGGTTAATTTATCTAAATTAAACCTATTCAAAGTCAATTTGTTCAAATTAAACCTTTACAAGTTCAACCTGCACATGGGAAATATTACTTAGGTCAAATGGGTCAAGCTCAACCCTTCCCGAGTCAACCATACCTTGGTCATACTTATCAAGTCCCTGTCAACCTTAACTTCATATGGTTCAGCCTGGTTACCCTGCTGGAATCCCAATTCTAACCACAAAGGCTATTTGAGGATATCCCTGGCATCCTCCTCCATGGGTTAGAATTAACCTGCAAGGTTATGCGACTTTACAACCATATCCTAACCAACAGTTACTATTTATTTCAGCCCCAGATTTACCTGATGTATCTTGGTTAACGAATGATCCTATTTATTATTATCCTTTCTAGCTAGTGATTCCCACCAAGTTACTAAGTGAAATACCCAAAGTTTAAGGAAAATTAGGAGACGACCCATCTAATGATGTGATGACATATCATCTTTGGTTTGTATTGAATTCCTTAATCGATGATTCTATCACACTTTGCCTTTTCCAACAAACTTTATCTGGATTGGTAGAGAAATGGTACATTGAGCTACCTCATGCCTCTTTTGATAACTTTAACTCTCTAGCAACGATGTTTTTAACCCATTTCCAGCTATCGATTTGATATGAGACTCGTATTGATCTATTCGCTTCCTTAAAATAACCAAAATCGACTCACATTTCCTATCGTATACATGAATGGAGACGTAGACGTCACTTAGTAAAAAAATTTATTCCAGATAAAATTTTAACTGAATGGTTTACGAAATCATTACTTCCCATTATTACCAATGATTTTTCTAAGGGAGGTGTAATTGCTGATGCCCAGTATTTAGACTTAGTCTATACCCAATCTGACAACTTGTATGAAAGACCTTGAATTTACTACACCCGGTAATTTCAAATGAACCAATAGTTACAACTTCTTCATGATCTAATTCCATTAATGGTATAATAGGTTATGTTAGGTAATATTCTAAGGGGAAATATAAAAATTCTAAAGGTAGTCAGATCTTTTCCATACAAGATTCCTTGCTCAAAGCCTTTCTCTAGAAGCTATTCCCAGAATTAATGTCATAGAATAATCTACCAGCAAGAGTCAATGGTTCAGATGTAAAAATAAGGGGAAAGGTAAAACAAAACAAAATTCTTCTAACATACTGAACCTACTGATGAGAAATGAAAACCTCTCTATCATTTCCTTATTTGCAATGAGTATCATTATATGAAGGGATGCCCACATTGAGTAGAGGTTTCCAAATTCATTAAAGGTTCTCCAAATACCGCTGTCTTGAAGAATCCATTTCTTCCTCAATATAGGAAAATGGTTTCTCATAACACATCTTCCTCTTCCACATCGCAGGATATCATGATGATGTCTTCATACTAATTCATGGTAGCTACGAGATCAAAACATTACGATTCTAAGGGTCATGTGGTCCATGGAAACGAGACTAATTCATGTGGTCAGCCTTCCAGTTCAACTCCTCCTCCTCCTTCTGAACCATTACACATCGAGAAACCAAATGTTGACACAGTGATTCGAGCACCTCCCATAGGTGTGCTTTGAAATTTAGCTTTCAAGCAACATGCTAGAGCTGCACAAACTTACAACATTGTTGAAGACCTGGCCATGTCTGCATCTGCAATGTTAGCACTTGAGGTGCTGCAATGATGCCTGACACAATGAAATTTATTGTTTTCAGCCATAGGAGCTATTGATCCACTAGATTCTAATCTAATTATCCTTGATCTTGAGAGTCATATACCTAGATTCCCTCATCAATTGGCATTCCAAATTCTAGTTTTTGTTAAAACAAGACAAGCATTTTGCACAATTGTTGATGAAGGAGCTTCTACGTGTATTATGTCAATTTCTTGTTGGAAAGTTTTAGGTTCTCCAACTGTCAATCAATCACCTACCACTTTGAAATAATTTGATAGAAAAGGTTTTCATCCTTATGGAATCCTAAATGATCTGCTCGTAGAGCTAGAGGTTAAAATGGTTGTGATCAAAGTTGAAATTACTAATGCTCATCTCAATTACAAACTTTTTCTTGGTCAAATTTGGACCTATTCTATGTCAGCAGTGGTCTCGTCACTTTTTTGAATGATACAATTTCCTCACAAAGGAACAATTGTGAAAGTAGACGAGTTGGCTTACTACACTTCGGACCCTAACTCTACAGGTAACATACGTTTTGCCAGAAAAAAAAACACTCTTTATGCAGATATTGGTGTTGGTTTTCTTAAATAATCATCACTGATGGGAACCTTTTCACTTCCTCCACCTAACTTTCCTTCTAATTTTTCTCAGGTTAACATGATTACATAAAGAATTATGGAATTTTCTGATCCTTGGATAGTGCCTTTAGAGTCTGAATTGGCCCCCTATGGAAATGAGATGCCGTTGAGGTTGTTTGAATTGGCTTACCATGAAGTTAAATCATTTTTTGACCCACCATCTTCTTATATTGATGGAGTGAATGTCATCAATGATCATTATTATCCTTTAGCTTACTTAGAACCCGAATCAGGTCCTGATCCTTCCAACTATATGTTTCCAACTGACGAAATTATTATGGAGGTCATGAATTGAGATGAAATGACATGGAATTATTACCATCATTGTTTATCTTTTCTACATAAGCTTGATAAAATCTAGAATGATTTTTCAACTATGTTTTCTGCTGAGATTTAAGATAGTCAAGAATGGCCCATTTCAGTTTTTCAAGGTAAGTTTGAAAGGAATTTGGCAAACATATCTACAACAATTACCATTGGCATCTCAGTGAAAACACGAATTATTGAAACTATTCACATAGGCACCTCATGCTCATTTAAGGAAATTCAAATGTATAAAGCCCTATTTCAACAATTCTGTGACATTTCTTCCTGGTCCTATGAGGAAATGCCAGGAATTGACCCAAGGATTGTTGTGCAAGAAATTAAGAATTACTCAGATGCAAAACCCATCAGACAATGATTACGTCTGCTACATCTACGAAAATTTGTTGCGATTAAAGCCAAGGTCGAGAAACTACTCAAAGTAGGTTTCATCTACCTAGTTCCCTTGACCGATTGGGTGTCCAATATTGTACCTATTAACAAGAATCAGGGAACCATTAGAGTATTCACTGATTATAGGGATATCAATAAGGATTTTCCAAAGGACAACTATCCTATTTCATATATCAATCAAATCATTGATCATCGTGCTGGAAATGAAATTTTTTCATTTATGGAAAGATTTTCTCACTACAACCAAATCAACATACTCCTAGTTGATCAACACAAAAACACATTCATCTACACATGGGCGACTTTTTCCTATTGAAAAGTCCCATTCGATTTGAATAATGCATATCCAACTTTGCAACGAGCTATGTCTTACGCATTTCATGATATCAAGCATATTGTGCAAGCTTATTTGAATGACTTAAAAGCTCATTCGCTGAGACGGGAATACCATACAACGCATTTGAGAGCTATCTTTATCATATGTCGTCACTAAAAGATACGCCTGAATCCACATAAGTGTCTTTTTTTTGCAATCTGGTTGATTTCTAGAATTCGTATTTTCAAATGAAAGAATTTGTCTCGATTTGCTCAAGGTTGAGGCTGTTATGAATTTTCATCCTCCTTCTAATCTCTGCCAACTCTAGAGTTTACAAGGGAAAGAAAAATTTCTAGGTCGATTCATCCAGAACTACGTTGAGTTAACTAAAGGTTTAACTTGACTATTTAAAAATGGCATCTCATTTACCTGGGATGAAGTGGCTCAAATGGCCTTTGATGCACTTAAACATGCGTTGACTGATACACCACTGTTGCATCATCTTTATTATCATCGAGACTACTTTTTATACTTAGTTGCATCTGATGTCACTATTGGCATAGTTTTAGTTAAGGAAGATGAATTGAATGAGGAGTGTGTGATATATTTTTTAAGCATAAATATAAACAAAACTGAAGAAAAAATATGCACCTGCGAAGTTAGCCTTGGCAGCCATTCAAGCTGTCCAATGTTTTCATCACTACATTATATTTCAAAAAACTACTGTGATTTCCAATTTCTACCCCATGTTTTACATTCTTACCAGAAAATTTATAGGGGCATTGTTCCAATTGGATATTTATCCTATAGGAATTCGATTTGGAATTCATAAAATCTAAATCTAGGAAATCACTAGTATTTTTTGACTTATTATGTGACTTTATTCATACTAAGATAGAAAACGTGGTAGAGGATTCTCTTCCAGACCAATCTCTCTTTCTTATCAATACTTTAGATTCTTGGTATGGATATATCATCATTTATCTTCAAACCCAGAAGTTTCAGCCAAAACTGAGTTGAATTTATCATCATCGTATCTGGTAACAATCTCAACAATACAATATTGTTGGCAATACACTTTATCATCGTGGTACCAATTCTATCTGTAGACAATGTTCAAATCATGAGGAAGTTGAACAGAAATTGAATGACTGCCATTATGGATCTTGTGGTTGTCTTATGTCATGGTTTATCACTGCTTAAAATATCCTACGTATGAGGTATTTCTAGCCTCCTATGTTCAAAGATTGTATAATTATAGTCTGGAAATGCTACAATTGTCAAATCTACAATTGAAAAATGCATGCACATCCAAATCCTCTTAGCCCAATCATTGTTGTGATTCCTTTGTCTAAATTGGGCATCGGTTTCCTTACATGTAACCCTCACTCAGTCAGGAGGTGGGGGGGCGGCATGGGTAAATTATCCTTGCGGTAGATTATTTTACGAAATGGGTCAAGGTGACGCATACATATAAGCATGATCGTGAAACATGTGATTGGTAGGTTCAAGGTGCCATTATCATATCCAATCATGTGATTGGTAGGTTCAAAGTTCGATAAGCCATCATCATGGACCATGGTAACCATTTTCAACACTTTATGATGATCAATCTTACTACGAAGCTCGGCCTGTGTCATGATAGTTCTACTCCATATTACCCATAGGTGAATGGCCGAGTGGAATTTATTAACAAGATTTTAACCACCATGATTAAACAAATTATCAGGATTCATCAATGAGATTGTCATCTAATGCTTTTTCCAGCCTTCTGGGTATACTATACCACAACAAAGAATTCGATTGATTTTACTCCTTTCCATCGTGTTTGTTATCACTCTAAAATTTCCCTAGGGTTGTCATGCTATGTTTAAAGAAATGATAGAGATAACCACAAACCTACTTTTGAGATCAGGATCTAGCCTTCCTAATGCTGAGAGAGGGATCTCTCTTAATGATTTAACTTTGTTGAGTTAATTCATTTTAGGCTAGTTATTTAAGCTTGATTTGGTTTTGTTTTGATTTGGTGGTGGCATCACTAATTTAGATGGATAGAAAAGTGTCTTTTAGCCATTGGGCCATGGAGTCTAAATGCCAAGAAAATAGGATTGAATCAAGTTCTAAAGATAGTGTTCACAAGGAAAAGTTGTTGAGTAAATTCAAATATTTTACGTTGGATGGTAAAGTGGTTTTTCAATTGGGGTCAAGGAGAAGTTAAGGATTTCTCAAACTGGACAATGAGGGAAATGAAAGAGGTCAATCGAAACTAGGAAGAAACGAAGAATTCCCTACTCTGGATATCCGAAGAAAACATGAAAATGAATAATTGTTCAAGACAGAGTGTACTTAAAACATGCGTGTATGTGAAATACTTAAGAAAATAACAATTTAACAAATGAAAGATACTTAACTAGAGTGGCCCAACACATGAATCTTGTAATGAAATGCCTTTATTACTCAGCCCAATCTGTTGACTTGAAAATGTTACAATAAACCCTCAGCTTTTAGATCAATATAACTATAGAAATGTTCAGCAATCCACACCCTATACTTCGAATTATGAAGTATTTATACAAAAACTTATTACAAATATCCTAAACTGTTTTAGGAATTATTCAATGAAAAAGAAATATCTTCATGCAAGAAAATAGAGACAGATGTGTAACTAATGCATGTTGTCCCTCTTTTATTGTTTGTTGTTGTCTTTTCTCTAATATTATGTTGCTTTTCCTCTCTTGTTATTTGCTTTCTGGTTGACTATCTCTTACACTGCCTTTTACTAATACTCTTTCATCTTTAAACTATGTTACTCTTCACTGTTTTACCTTGACTGCTAATTTTTACCTTTCATCTTTATAGTAAATCATTTATCTTTTCCCAAGACTCTACATCTGGTAATTTGATATGTACCATTCTTCTGTAGATTTCATCAGTTTCTATATATTTTGCAAAAGTGGGTTCGTTTATAAAAATATGTTTTACCTCATGCTGGAGGTAAAAGAGGTTGTCAAAAGTATGGTAAAGCACTTTTCCTGTAGGCATACCTTTCATAGAGGAATTGTTGGCTTTCTTCCTTTCCACTTCTCTGATTTTCTGATCATAGTCTTCATGTGGCATCAACCTGTCATTAATCACCAATGGATTAGGTAGACCTTTCTACCTCAAAGCATCAAATTTGACCATGAACCTAGCTATTTCTAGCTCCATTGTTTGGCACTTCTCCTCCAATCATATCATGAGGTTACTCTTGGTGATTACCTTCTTTACCTCTAGTATGGTCTCAGTTCTGTCAGCTATTTCGAGATCCTTCAATTCATACGTCTTCTTTGGGTTAAGGAACTGGATTATTCTTGAGGCTTCTTCTGGCTTATTCCCAAGTTCAACTCTAATCCTTTGACTTTCATCACCAGCCACTTTAACCAATTCATTCTACTCAAATATTACCTGTATAGATGGCCAAATATCATTGACTGAGTCAATGGTATTGGCCCATAAAAGTTGTTTTTCTTGGGCTAGTGGCTCTTTCAGTGTCAATTCCTTCTCTAACTTTTGTATCCTTTCATTCAACCTATTTGATTTCTGTGTCTCATTATTACACATAATTTGAGCCAATTTCTTTTCATCCTCTAGATTTTTTATTTGTTCTTTAAGTCTATTTATTTCATTTGTTTGGATGGACATATCTTCCATGGCTTTGATCAGTTTACTTGCTTCATCACTAGGATGAGTTGTTGTTGTTGTTGAACCCATTGCCTATGTAGTTGTTGATGTAGTGGGAAGTGTTGTAGCAACTGGAGATGTTATGGCCAGTGCGGATGCCAAAGTAGAAGGAACTATTGTAGTAACTGTAGGAATAACATTTGGAGTAGTTACTTCCATGCTGGCTTGTTTCTCCTGTACTAACTTATCCATCTCATTCTCCATTTCTTTCAATTGAGCATTTATTTGAAGAATGAGGTCCATAATATCATCCTTCTTGCTTTTATTCTCTAGAACTTCTTTGGTCAGTGGATGTTTAGAAGGAAGCAATTTTAGTTGCTTCTTCAATGCGTCAATATCGTCAATTTTCTTATTTTTTGAGCCTTTCTGCTACCTTGATGTCATTTGGATTATATCCAATCTCAATAACCAATTCTTCTAGTGATTTAATTATGTTATCCTTTGCTTTTGAGGATTTCTTCTCTAGCTTAAACTGTGTTGTGATATTCTCTAGAGAATTTTGAAGTTTTTGTACACTCATAGCTTTATTTTTCATTGTTGAGTATATCATTTCTCTTGCTTGCTTATGAAATTCAATTTGATCTATAGGATGAACATTCTTGGCCAAAACTTCAAATTCTGTCTTGTTGTAATCTGTTGATGACTTAGGTTGTTGTACTATAGGCTGCAAAAAGGTCATTTGCATTTTCCCTATTTTAATGTCAAAAGCTGAAAGTAACCTATTCTGATTACTAGGAGTCTATTTGAAATACTGGGCATAGGTTTTAGCTTTCAATGCCTCATTTCTCAACTTGATTTCTTTATACTTCTCCTTTATATCTTTTTTCTTGTCCACTAGTTTGATAGATGAAGAGACTTCAATACTAAGTTTTTTATGAATAATCTTGGTATTAGAGGTTGAAGGCTGATGATTTTCCTCTGAAAATGTGGGAGCTGTACTTTCTCTGACTAATGTATTTGTATCAATGATTTGAACTATCTCAACTGTCTCTTATTGCTCATTTAAAGGATTTAGCTTGGGTTTCTTCCTCTACATGATTTCAAATATGTCATCTGTTGTATCCTTGTTTGAGCAAGAACGTTCTTCCCTAGTCCTTTATGCATTTCTTTCCTATGCGGCTGGAGTATGCATAATGGAACTAGTATCCATCTGTTTCTCCATATCTGTCAAGGTGTTCTCCAACCACTCTGACTGGTTGGCATATTTTTCAATCTCTCGCCTGGACTCATGCATAAAAGGGCTCAATTTAAATTTGAGTCTTAGTTTGTTTATGACACCTAAAGGGTCATACTGCCATTTGAAACTGTTACTAAACTTCATTTCCTGTAAACATTTTTCTACTTCTTCTCCAGCCTCCCTATTATTGCAGATAAAAGGACCAAGCGAGTTTTTGATTTTGAAGTGTGTTTTCTTCCTAGCTGATAGAAAATTCACATCATATGAATTTATGATCTACCTGATATACTGTAATGCAAATATCCTCATGGGAAGATATTTGGGCAGCGTATAGGGAGTGAGGTGGCATCCATACACCCTTATTTTAGTGTGGTCCTAATATAAATACCAGTCTCCTATTCTACTGTGTTTGGACAACTGTAGAACTTTCTTTATCTCATCACTAATCCCAGGTTGATTGCTACTGCTTAGCATGTTAACCACTAAGTGAACAAATGAATCAATGAACTCTTTGTAGCTGGAAACAATGGAATATTTTTGGAACAAGGGTGTCCAAAAGATAATAGACCTAGGATTTCCCCTAGTGTCCAGCTTTTGGATGTTGACTCGAAACTTGTCTGATTGGAAATATAGGAACATATGGAACAATAGTGGAGAGTATTCAAATACTCTTTCATCAGGAAATCTGATCAATTGATCATGGATTTTGTTTGCTAAGAACTGTGCAAAATTGAAAACTGCAGTACGAGGCTAGCCTGGGAAAAAAATAGAAAGGAAAGCATGTATAGGCTCATCTACATGCTCATCAGTGGTATATCCTAGAATACAAGACAACATGGTTACAATCTTTCTTTCCCTCTCAAAAAGAATGGTGGCAGAGTATGGAGGAATGTCTATAAGGATATGAACCTCTCCTAAGATGAAAGTATGAAAAATTTGAGATCTTTTGGGAAGGTCTAGCTTAGGTTCAACTCAAGTAGGTTTTTAATAGAAAATGGGGTTTCATTGGGCTTTTGCTGGATCTACAACATCCCATTTATTGAATCTGTAGTGATTGTGAATAAAAATTTGCTGGTTGGGAGAGACTATGGCTCTTTGAATTGGGATATAGTAGAGCTGGCATAGGTGGATGATTTTAGGGAATTGGTGTACCTGTGGGAACACGTATTTGGGCAAATTAGACTCCCATAATTGGATATCATCTTTGTGGTTGAGGAATTTGTATTTACTCCAGTAGTGGAGCTTTAATAGATGGCTAGGGGAGGTTGTGTCTTTGATTTGGAAGTCTTTGTCAGCCAATGGGAGGTAGTTAATGTCCAGGTGAGGGGTTTTTATGGGTTTTTCATTCAAAATGCTCTGTGAAGCCATATTTTTTATTATTTTATTGATTTAATCTTAAATTGGCTTAAGGAATAATATTAGGACCTCTGGAATAGTGCGAAAGGTGAATACAGTCTGCAGGAAAAGGGCTTTTTTGGATGCACAGTGGGTTTCTTTAGTTTGGCAAGTTTTTTAATTAATTCAATTGAATAATCCTTTATAAACATTGTACATAGCTTAAGTACAGGGTCTTCCTAGTACTTTCAAGAATACCTAGAAAATGAATATTTGGTGTGTAGTCAGGGTTCTGTGAGAGCAACGGAGGCTTTCTGAGGCTTCAATTGTCTTTATGTTGCTTCAATTTGGAGTCTGCAATGCCTTCTGGTTGTAAATGGGTTAAAATGGTTGAGCAGAGTTTCTAGGGTTTAAAATTGGTGGGCATGGGTTCTTGGCAATCGGATAATAGTGAAAAGAGTAAAAAGGCTAGCTTTTTGGTTTTTAACCAACAGTGGCTAACCTTTGGGCGCGAGATTTACTTTGAATAGTAGGTGGTTTCCTTTCATGTGTGGAGGCGGTATTATGGCTTATCACACCGCTTTTGAGTGTAGGGTGGTATTTTTTCAAAGGATGCGATACAACGTGGGGCTACCACATAGCAAAAGGGCGATCGGGCAAAACCGTGAATCTCGCGTGCTTTTGGGATGCTAAAGATCAGATTTGGGAGTGTGCAATATGGGATGTGGACCATCAGATCTGGAGGTGGGTGATCGGAGGGTTATCGTGTGGCGGAGTTGCGAGGGATGAGTCGGGGATTGATTTGCGGGGCGCAGGGATAAGTGGTGCAGTGGGTTGAATATATACAAAGGTTTTGTGAGGGTCAGGAAGTTATAAAGTGGGTGATCCGGATTTAAACAAGAACGCAATAAAACACAGAGATAACCATAAAGACAGCTATGCAGCGGAAATAATACTTCATTTCATTACTGTAAAATACTGAAATATGCTTACAAAAAGAAATGGGCGTAAACCAGCTAGGGCGATGGTAGCTTATCTCTAAGAAGAGATGTGGCGGCTACATGCCTCTGAACTGATCTAAACTGTGTTACAATGAGGCTCGAAGGCCTATTTATTGTTGAGAGAGAATGGGAAACCCTTAACATTCCAAAACCTAACCATGGAAGATGAAATGCCAAATTGTGGGCCCCGTTTGGGTAAATTGGTACATCAATTTCCCGGGGTCGTAACTTTGGCATATGATCTCCGTTTGACGCGTACAATAGCTCGTTAGAAAGATCTATCCGAGCACTACCACTATGGGGGGAAAAATTGGTCCATGGACCCATGTTGCCCCAGATTTCCCAAAAAACGTCGTTTAGGGCCTCAAAACGGCTCCGGAAGTTTAGGACTCGAAAAACTACTAAAAATAGTAAACTCTGCTATAATTTAGGGAACTGAAAAACTAAAAGAGACAGTTCTGGGGTCCATTATGGGATAGGTGGGTGGCCACCAACATCCACCTGGATCATTCCTCCTCCCTTAGGAAGCAATGGTCCCCATTGCATTGAGTTCCTCCCTGAGATGAGGAAGCTTCTGCTGAGCCGGGTCTCTGGTGAGCTGTTCTGCAATCTCTGATGTGACGTGAAATGGTGGGAACCATGGTTGATGATGGTCCACATTGAACACTCGGTGCAAGCGAAGGAATGGAGGAATGCTATGCTTCAAAGCATTGTTGCCCATAGCCTTGGAACTGGTGTAAGGACCATGTCGGAGTGGTCTGAGTTTTTGATGGGTTTTGGTAAGGCGTTCTCTCTGTCGATGAGACCAGACTTTGTTGCCCACCTGAAACATGTGTATTACCCCTGTGGGTGAGGAGAAGTTGTTCCTGTGTTTTGTCATGACTGTATTCCTTTGCTGCTGCTGCTGCATGGAGGAACCCTTCGCGGGGGCCATGGATGTAGCAACGATCTTTCCCATACAGATGAATTTCTTGGTCTGGGAGATTAGCTTGCTGCCTTTGTTAGCGGTGATCAAAGAGGTGGCGGTAGGTGGGGGTACCTTCGGTATCCTGTATAATGAATTATCCAAAGAAATAATGACAGCGCGAGGCCTTGACTCATACATAGCATGTCGCCTCCTCAAGTATGGTTGGCCTAATAGTACATCGCAAACATCCCGAGGTGTAACATCACACAATACCTCGTCTGTGAAGGGCTTGATGCTGTAGGCAAGGCGGCACTACTGGCAAACTTTGAGGTCTCGTCCTCCATGAAGCCACTCAATACTATACGGCTGTGGGTGTGATGTAGTCGATAGGCCCAACCACTTCACGACCTCTGCTGAAATAAGGTTCTTTTGGCTGTCGTTGTTGATAATGAATTGCAGTGGCAAACCCTTCACCCACATCTGTGAGTGGAAAAGATGCTCCCCCTCCTCTGGGTCTTCGAGATCATTCTTTTGGATCTTGGTAGTGGCAACAGTGGCACTGGGATCTGCATCAATGATTTGCTTCCCTTTTCCATTCC
Source organism: Pinus tabuliformis (assembly GCA_031772625.1). NCBI lineage: Eukaryota > Viridiplantae > Streptophyta > Pinopsida > Pinales > Pinaceae > Pinus > Pinus tabuliformis. Next base: position 884,476,608 of record CM062820.1, on the reverse strand, counting down.
CCTTGTCGGGTTTTGGCTCAGGGTTGGAACATGCATTTGATTCAAAAGCCTTCAACTTGGCCACGAGCGACTGCTTGGTCCCACACTCACTTGTGTTATGAGTGGGACTCTTGTGGAACTCACACCACTTTCCTGTGTCCTTCTTCGGCTTCGTGGTGTTGTTAATTTCTTTCGGCTTCGACGGGTTGTCTAGGGTCACCTCGCCTTGGCTTTGTCCTTTGGGCTTCGGATTTGCAGATACAAAGTCTCACTTCTTCTGTTTGAACTTTTGCTCGATTTTGAAAGCGTATCGGTATGTTGTGCCGAGTGAGGAGATGTTCAAGAACTCCATCTCTTCCTGGATGTATCTGTGTAGGCAGCCGTGGTATTTGAGTACCAGATGCAGCTCAGAATCTTTGATACCCAACTGTGTGCGAAGGGTATGAATAATTTTTGTGAACTCCGGCACATCTTGGTCTCGTCCCTGCCGCAGTGTGGTCCATTTGATGTATTTGTCCTCATAGCTTCCGACAGGGTAGTACTGATCCTTGATGGCATCCCAGAAGTCATTCCAAGTGGGTGCGGCTGAAAATAGTGAACCTGTACTTTCATCCTTCTGCTTGCAGTAGGTTTCCCACCAGTCCTTGACGTGGGGGGCTGCTTTGAGAAGAGCGAAAACAATCTTTTCCTGACTTGAAAATTCATGAACAGAAAAATACCCATCTAGCAGATTTAACCATTTATCTACGGCATCTACATCTATTTGACCCTCAAATATGCATATTTCAAAATTAACTTGTACTTTAAAGGGCGTGGTGTTTCCAGAGTCGCTGCTGGAAGCCGATGCGTCACTTTTGGGTGCCGCTGAAGGATCTGGGCAAAGTTGTCCATCATCACGTTCCATTGTCGCTCGAGGGCTTCGTTGAGCAAGATTTTAATAGGATCTCCTACCCCCTCGTCTTTCTTCTCATCCAACATGGGAAGTCGTCGAGATTTGCGAGGCTGGTCTTGCAAAGGTTCGGCCAGTTCAAGCCCTAACTCCTTATATCCCGACCTCGTTGGGGACATGCAAAAAAAAATAGAGAAAAAGCAGACCACTTTGATACCACTGATCCGGATTTAAATAGGAACGCAATAAAACACAGAAATAGCCGTAAAGACAGCTATGTAGCAGAAATAATACTTCATTTCATTACTGTAAAATACTGAAATATGCTTACAAAAGGAATGGGAGTAAAACAGCTAGAGCGATGGTAGCTTATCTCTAAGAAGAGTTGTTGCGGCTACATGCCTCTGAACTATTCTAAACTGTGTTACAATGAGGCTCGAAGGCCTATTTATTGTTGAGAAACAATGGAAAACCCTTAACATTCCAAAACCTAACCCTAGAAGATGAAACGCCAAATTGTGCACCCCGTTTGGGTAAATTGGTACATCAATTTCCCGGGGTTGTAACTTTGGCATATGATCTCCGTTTGACGCGTACAATAGCTCATTAAAAAGATCTATCGGAGCACTACCACTTTGGGGATGGACCCATGTTGCCCCAGATTTCCAAAAAAATGTCGTTTAGGGCCTCAAAACGGCTTTGGAAGTTCAGGACCCGAAAAACTGCTAAAAATAGTAAACTCTGCTATAATTTAGGGAACTGAAAAACTAAAAGAGACAGTTGTGGGGGTCCAAATGGGATAGGTGGGTGGCCACCAACATCCACCTGGATCAGTGGGGGGCCTGGAATATATAAAGCGGGACTATAGGTTAGAATAATATAAGGGTTGAGTTAAGAGGTTATCAGGGAAGGTTTTTCAATTAGGCCTAATACATTTAACTTTTTTAACTTAGGATAAGGGGGCTTTAGTGGGTTTACAAGGGAAAATGAGATGAAATAAGGGGAAAGGTAAAATGAAGGGGTAGGGATATTTTTACAAGGGGAAATGAAGAGGGAAGGATCCTTTGGAACCAAGAAGGGGAAAAACATATTGGGGAATGAAAAGTAATGAAGGGGTAATGAAGGGAAATTAATAAACTAGAGAAGTAGGGGTTTAGTGAAATGACGGGAAATTAGTGAATAAGCTTTAGTATTTAGGCCCAAAGTTATATAGAACTTTTAGGGTAAATATATAAAGTAATATATCACTTTTGTGAATGTCCTTTTTCTTTGATAACTCCTCCTGCACATGAAACATAGGATTAATCATAATGAAGGTGCATTTGAGCTTGCAACCTTGTGCATTCCAAAACCTCTTCTACCTACCTTTTATTTACCCTAGCATTTTCTCTTCATTTATAGGGTGCATTTGAGCTTTCTGACCCATAATTTATTTTTCTTTGATAAGCAAACTATCTAATTCTAACCTTATAACATCTAATGGCTCAAATTAAATTGATAAGCTCATTATATTTCTCTACCTATCTACTGATCTGCCAAGATTAAACAATTTGGCTAGATATTTATTCTCTATCTATCATTATGAAATTTAAAGCATGAATGAATCAATATTAAACCATTTGACTATCATGGATTGTGGCATTTTTTTAAAAGTTTCACACAATCTTATTTTGCCAAGTAAAGTAAAAAGTAGTGGCATTTGAATTTGTATCCCTTTCAGAATCTATTTTTTATCTCTTTTTAGTAGGGTTCATATTTTATTTTCTTTTTTTGATGATTTTATTTTAGTCCTTTGATTTTTCTTTTAAGACTTACCCTCTTTAGATTTTATTTTTTATATTTTATTTTTAATATGGGAAAACGTTTTGCAGAAAGAAAATTTATGTACAATACTAAAACTAATCATAGCCAATTCAAAATTATGAATCCTATCATTATAGGACCCTAACAATGGCTCCACATGGGGATGGGATTTCCTAGTGAAATGTCAAGAAATTTAAGACAAGTAGCCTTTGAAATTTTGATTGTGCTTGCCTTGTGACTACTTTTCTATGATATGCTTTATTCATACATATGATGCTATTCCTTCAAAGCTTAGTGCCTTCTCTTTGGGCTTCAACCTCAAAAGAAAATCATCCAATCCAATCTAAACTTTGCAATGCTATGTGCAATGAGCAAAGTAGACAAATGAACTAATGTTAATCTTAGGACAAGTAATTCTTCAACATTCTACCATTGACTTGTCCACCTGGTAGATCTGTTCCATCTAACTACTTCAAGAAAAATTCATTGTTACCTCTGTAACCATAAATGATGCAAGGGCCTTTCCATAGGAAATCGATTTTCCCATGTTTACCCTTTTCTTGTCTTCTGGAAACCCATTTGAGTAGTTTGACACCTATGTAAAAATCATCAACTTTGGTTTTCTTGTCAAAAATCTTTTTCATTTTATCTTGGATCACTTAGGATTTGACATATACTTCATCTCTGATTTATCCTCCTTTTGCTATCAGTGGATTCTACCTGCAATTCCTAGATCATCTTCATCACTGGTACTCCTAAACAGGATGGAAAAACAACATCCATTCCATATATTAGTTGATAGGGAGATGTACCAATGGACTTTTTTGTAGTGAGTCTATTTGTCCATAAGGCATTAGCCAACTTTTTGTTCCAGGTCTTCTTATTGTCTTCTAATAGTTTTTTGATGATATTAACAAAGCTTTTGTTTGAGGATTCTACAAGCTCATTTCCTTGAGGGTAATAGGAAATGGAATGGCCAAGGATAATGTGATATCTATTACAAAATTCTACCATCTTCTTAGATTTGAAAGTAGTTGCATTATCAGTAATGAGCTTTTGTGGGCATCCAAATCTTGAAAGGATATTGTTTTCAAGGAATGAGATAATGACAGAATTTGTGGCTTGTTTAGAAGGGATGGATTCTATCCATTTAGTAAAGTAATCAGTGGCTATCAAAATCCATTTATGTTGGGCTAAGGAGGATGGGTGAATTTCCCTAATGAAGTCTAGACCCCATTGCTGAAATGAGATTTCTATGGAGATGGTTTTGAGGGGTAAAGGTAATCTATTTTTTTTGCCTTCAAATATTTGGCATTTGTGAGAGGAGGTAACATATTTCTTGACATCTGCAAAAAGGGTGGGCCATTAAAAACCTACCCTTAAAATCTTATTAGCAGTTGTTTTCCAGTATAGGTGTCTTCCACAATCTCCTGCATGAAATCCTTCCATGAATTTGTCAGCTTCATCTTTTAATAAAAACTTAACAAAATGCCACCATTATCTTTCCAAAATAAAGCATTGTTTGTGATACAATATTTCGTTGACTTCATTTTCAAGAATCTACCTTTAGTTCTAGATAAACCAGGAGGAGCTTGTAAATTTGGTAAAACAAATACGATATCTATATACCAAGGTGAATCTAAAAAAGCTTCACTAATCTGTGGAGTCACCATCTCTTCCTGATAATCTAGAGCACTAATGAAATTTATATCCAAGGCCTGACAGTTTGATTTAGCAATTAGTTTAGCTAAACTTTGGCCTTTGATTAGTTTGTGGGCTTTATTTCAATATCATATTCCAAAATAGTGGCAATCAATTTGCCTCTCTTTCCTTCAGGCCATTCTGTGTTAGAATGTCATTTACTATTGAATTTGTAACATATGCAATGATGTGTGAGTATAAAATGTACACTATGAAATCTTTAATAGCCTTTACTAAAGCAAGTTCTTGTTTTTGCATTATATTATACTTTAGTGTAGAATCTCTCAAAGATTTGCTGAAAAATGTAGTAGGTTGCTCATAACCCTAATCATTCCTTTGCAACAAGACTGCTGCAATAGTGTGTTCTAAAGAAAAAGAGAAAACTATAGTTTTTTTTTTTTGAAATCAGGACTTATGAGGATAATTATTTTAGTAAGGGATTCTTTGATTGCCTCAAAAGACTGCTTAGCCTCTACTGTCCACTTAAGTGTTGAATCTTTCTTTAACATGTTATTCAATTCTCTAGTTAGTTCTGCTAAGTTAGAAATGAATCTTCTAAGAAAATTTATTTTACCTAAGAATGATTGCAATTCTTTAATGTTCCTATGGTGACTGATGTGTAGGATTGCATCTATTCTAGCTGGTTCGATTCTAATGCCCTCTTTTGAAATTATGTGTCCTAGGAGTTTACCTTCTTCTAGCCCAAAGAGTGTCTTTTTGGGATTCAAAGAAATGCCAAATTTTCTACATTTACTAAAAACTCTTCTGAAACGATCTAGATGTTCATTATGTAATTTGAAAAAAACTATGATGTCATCTTGGTAAACAAATAAAAAATCATGGATTTCTTTTGCAAGAGTTATGCACATTACTCTTTGGAATGTTGCTCCAACATTCATCAATCCAAAGGGCATGTTTAAATATATGAAAGTTCCCTAGGGAGTAGTGAAAGTAGTCTTTGCTTGATCCTCTGGTTGAACTAAGACTTGGTTGTATCCAGAGAATCCATCAAGTAATGAAATTTTGGATGACCCTACTACTGTCTGGAGAATGTATTCCATTTTAGGTAGGGGATAGTTATCCTTCAATGAGACTTTGCTCAAGTTTCTAAAATCAACACGGAATCTAATTTCTCCCATTTTCTTTCCAGTGGTGACTAAATTACAAACGCAATTTGAATATCTAATTGGTGCTATGATTTGTGCCTCATACATCCATTTTACTTCTTTTTCAATTAATGGCATAAGAACTGGATTAATTCTCCTAAGCTTTTGTTTGAATGATTTCTGATCTTCTTTGATGCGTATTTTATGTTGAATAATGTCGGTGTCATAAGACTTAAGGTCTTCATAAATCTAGGCAAAGACATCTTGAAATTCTTTAAACAAACTTATGTATTTCATCTTTTCAGTTGGAGTTAATGCCTTGGATAATTTGATAAGCTTAGGATTTTCTTTTGTTCCTCGGTTACATTCTCCTATGTCTAATATTAAAGAATCCATTTTTGGTTTTCTATCCGAATCATTTGAATCAAACAAATCTTCTAATGGGATTAATCCCTTAGGTAAAAAGTTATTTTTAAGGTTTATAATCTCATAATCATCATTGATTATTTCTTCTATTTCTACTTTTTCTAAGCTATCTATTTCTAATTTAGTGAATTTAGTGGGTTTATCTACATCATTTATATCTATCTCACCATCTATGATGTCATCCACTGTACAACCAATATCTATGTTACAGTTTTGGAATTCTCCCTCAGCATTCATGAAATCATAGATTTGAGAATCTTGTGAAAACATCTGCCAATATTTTAGGTTATCGGGTATACGAGGCATGTTTCTTACCTCTGTAGTGTACTAGTCATTGGGCTGAAAATGTAATCCTCAAGTGCTAGCAAAATTATCCAAACTCTGAGCTTGCATGTTTTCTTTCATAGGAACAAAAAAAAATCAATTTCAAGAAGTTATTTAATCAAATCTAGAAGAGTTTTTATGTATTGGCTATGCTTAGGATTATTCATAGAATACTCTCCTTTAATTTGTTTTATGATTAATTATGAGTCTCCCATGATAGAAACTCTCTTGGCTCCAAGGTTTCTTACAATTTTCAATCCTAAGATCAAAGCTTCATACTCTTCCATGTTGTTTGGCATTTAATGTTTAATCTAAAGGCATGACCTTCAAAATGATTATTTTCCATGTTATGAATAGAAACTCCTACACATGCTCCTAATATGTTCACTGAACTGTCAATGTCGAGGTTCCACCTAGATTCATGAAATATATTATCACTCTCAGGTTTTTTATGTTCTTGTTTGAAAACTATGTTATTGTCTTTTTCAGTGCCTGAATTACATAAAATGAAAGAATCCATATCATAATGTACAGAATAAATAAGATAGTTCTGTGGTTTATCTATACTATTGACCATGTATTTCATAAAGTTTATCTATAAAGCATTTTGGGCTGACCAAATACTAAAATTCTGGCATAAGACATGTCTAACTGTAGGGATCCCTGAAATTTTTCTCCCCATGAGTGAGACAATAGCATTCCTTACTTTGGAGGGATATCAATGACTTCAATATTCACGACAGTACTCTTACCTGGGTATTGAAATAGAGTGACACATAGATCTTTTATCAAGCCTAGGCATTTAACTTTATTCTAATGAAAAGAGAAAAGATCTTTGTATGGTCTGGTTATATCTAAATCCAATGTTTCCATGATTTCTTTAGGCATTAAATTGTGAGATGCTCCTAAATCTAACATAGCATTATGTAAGATTTGATCATGAATAGTCAAGCTAATGTAGAATGGAGGAACACCACTTTTTTCATGTTTTCCATTTACCCCAGGAGCAAATATTTAACTCTGGTCGGTCATCATTTGGATTAACAGAGTCTTTCTCTCCATCTATATTCAGTGTTTCAGTGATTGGGGCTTTGTATGAATCATTTTTTATCAATTATGTTAAAGGAACTAATATTTTCAATTTGGAAATTTCAGCTTGGATATTAAATGGAGTTTGTGTTTGGCCTAACTGAATGATTTTCTCCTTGGCAGTTGGATTTTGTATAGCCTTTTCTTTCTTATATTCATTTGGTAATTCAGTTTCTGTTTCGGTGTCCACATTTTTACTATTTTCAATTTTTTGTTTGGGAATGGTTTGGGAAGTAGTTGAAATCTGAATAACATTTGAAGCTTGCAGGAGCTCCCACTGTTTTCTTGGTCTGAGTTTGGACAGTTTTATTAGTAGGGGATTATATGTTTTTCTTACTCCTAAGGTTATATTGCTTATGAAATTCATTAATGGAAAACTCATAACCTTGTTTATAATCAAAAGACTCTCTAGATTGTAACTGTAATTGTTGTAACATGCATAATTCCTATTCTTCTTCGGTAAGAAAAATAGTATTACCATCATTTATTCCCATTAAGTTAATCTGAGTGTCTTAATCTTCTTCATTTTGGTGAGAACGTTCAACATAGTTTTCTTGGAAAGGTGGTCTAATCTGTTGATCAAGTGGCCCTTCTCTAGGCTTACCAGTATTGGGATTCTTCCTAAAGTTTGGATTTCTTATTTGAGGACCTTATTGTTGATTATCCCAATGTGGTTTTCTTTCCATAATTTCTAATCTATCCAATAACTTTTCTAAACTTTTAGCCAAAGTATCTATCTTAACATCTGAAGTGGATGGTTCTTCCTTAATGGTAACTCTCCTCTTATTCCTCATTCTAGCTCTTTTTTCCAACAAGTTAGCTTCTACACTAACTGCATCACTCTGCATCTATTCTAGAGTTGGAGGGTTTCTTTATCTCGATTGGTAAGACATATCAGTGTCAAAACCATAAAGAAATTTGAATAGTGCCAAGTCTGGTGGAGGTTTGATATTTGCAAGGATTGCATTATAAATGTTGTTAAACCTAGTACAATAGTCCTGAAAAAACTCATTAGGAGCTCTTCTAATTTTTTCATATTCAGATAATATTTGTAAAGGTTTTTTCTTTCTTTCCTATCATTGATAAATAATCTATGGAAAACAGTTAAATCAACAATATGACCAACAGGTAAAGATTTCAACCATTTCTTGACATCTCCTACTAGTGTTTGTGCAAATAATCTCATATGTACATCTTCTTCATCAATTTCATGTAATTCAAAATAATCACTCATTTTATTTACATGTTGTTGTGTAGTATATTGACTAGTACCATCAAACTAAAATATTTTACTTTGGTAGTCTTGGGGAATGACATGTACTTGTGCTGATAAGGTCAAAGGAGAATATGTGGCAGCCATGGCTAAGATTATAAATTGGCTAGGATGTAAAGTGGTAGTGCTTGAAGATGAACCCGAAGGGATTTTAGATGATCTTGAAGTGCTAGAAAATGTAGCGGAAGTGCTAGACGATGAACTTGGAGTATTTGGAGATGGAAATAGAACTCCAGGCTAAAGAGAAAGCTTGGGGATGAATGATTATGTGGAATGAAGTGTAGTGGAAATAATAGATGAGATTGTACTAAATAAATATGAATTTATAGACTCTGAATGAATGGTAGAAGGTTTAGAAGTAGCAGAAATTAGGGCATCTAATTCAACTAACTATTGAAAATAGGCTTCGTCTATATGTCTTATCAAATTTGAGGTTAAAGCATCAAGTTTGTCAAAAGTGTCTAGAACATGTTGATATAGATCAAGATCTATAGTATTCTTCTTTGATTCAACAAATTGAATAAAAACATGGTCTATTACAGTATCATGGACTGAAGTTTCAGATTTGGTATGAAACAATGAATGCTCATATGATAATTCAAATTGAAGATCTTCTAAGTTTGGTAACTCTTTAGGAAGTGAATTTTCTTTCGTTAGCTAACTAATGCTTTCTTGACATTCTATTTTATTGTTTTTCTTAAGATTTTGTCTGGATTATCAACAATTATAACAAGGTTTGGATCTGGATGTGCCCTGGTATAGTATGTTCTTTTGGAAGCCAATTTTTTTTTAATGAAACAGTGGACAACCATAAAATGGCCTTAAGGTGTAAAGATGAGATTTAGGATTTCCTTTAAGGTTTATTGAACTGAGCAATGATTCCCTAGTATGGTCGCCACTATGTTATCACTCCAAAATTTCCCTAGGGTTGTCAATTTGTGTTTAAAGAAATGATAGAGGTAACCACAAACCTACTTTTGAGATCAGGATATAGCCTTCCTAATGCTCAAAGAGGTCTATCTCTTAATGATTTAAATTTGTTCAGTTAATTGATTTGATTTGGTGGTGGAATCATTAATTCAGATGGATAGATAAGTGTCTTTTTTACCATTGGGCCATAGATTCCAAATGTCAAGAAAATAGGACCGAATCAAGTTCTAAAGATAGTGTTCACAGGGCAAGGTAGCTAAGTAAATTTAGATCTTTTAGGCCGGATGCTGAAGTGGTTTTTCAATTGGGGTGAAGGAGCAGTTAAGGATTCCTCAAACTAGAAAATGAGGGAAATGAAAGATGTCAATCGAAACTAGGGTGCAATGAAGAATTCCCTACTCTTGATATCAGAATAAAACATCAAAATGAATAACTGTTCAAGACAAAGTATACTTAAACAAATTATGTAGTAACATTCCAATTATTCCACTAAAATTGGAAAACATGTTTGTATGTGAAATACTTAAGAAAATAACAATTAAAAAAATGAAAGATACTTCACTTAAGTGACCCAACACATGAATCCTATAATCCAATGCCTTTATTACTCAGTCCAGTCTGTTGACCTAAAAATGTTACAATAAACCCTCATGTTTTAGATCAATATAACTATATAAATGTTCAAAATTCCACGCCCTATACTTCGAATTATGAAGCTTTTATACAAAAACTTATTACAAAATATCCTAAACTGTTTTAGGAATTATTCAAGGAAAAATAAATATCCTCATGCAAGAAGATAGACACACATGTGTAACTGATGCATGCGGCCCCTTCTTTATTATTTTCTCTTGGCTTTTCTATGATATTATGCTAATTTTTCTCTCTTGTTGTTTGCTTTCTTGCCGACTATCTCTTACATTGCCTTTTACTGATACTCTTTCATCTTTAAACATTGTTACTCTTCACTATTTTACCTTGACTACTCTGTTTTACCATTCATATTTATAGTAAATCATTCAACTTTTCCCAAGACTCTGCATCTGATAATTCAATATTTACCATTCTTTTGTAGATTTCATTAGTTTCTATGTATTTTGCAAAAGTGGGTTTGTTTATAAAAGGATGTTTTACCTCATGCTGGAGGTAAAAGAGGTTCTCAAAAGTCTGGTAAAGCACTTTTCCTATGGGCATCCCTTTCATAGAGGAATTGTTGGCTTGCTCCTTTGCCACTTCTCTGATTTTCTTATCATAGTTATCATGTGGCATCAACTTCTCATTAATCAATAATGGATTAGGCAGACCTTTCTGCCTCAAAGCATCAAATTTGACCATGAACATGGTTATTGCTAGCTCCATTGCTTGGCACTTCTCCTCCAATCGTATCATCAAGTTCCTCTTGATGATTACCTTCTTTAGCTATCGTATGGTCTCAATTTTGTCAGCTATTCCAAGCTCCTGCAATTCATACTTGTTCTTTGAGTTAAGTAACTAGATTATTCTTGAGCCTTCTTCTGGCTTATTCCCAATTTCAGCTCTAATCCTTTGAATTGCCTCACCATCCTCTTTGACCAAATCGTTCTGCTCAAATATTACCTATATATATGGCCAAATATCATTGGCTGAGTCAATGATGTTGGCACAAAAAACTTGTTTTGCTTGGGCTAGTGGCTCTTTCAATGTCAATTCCTTCTCTAACTTTTGTATCCTTTCATTCAACCTGTTTGACTTCTGCGTCTCATTCTTACGCATAATTTGAGCCAGTTTTTTTTCATCCTCTATACTTTTTATTTGTTCTTTAAGTCTATGCATTTCATTTGTTTGGATGGACATATCTTCCATGGCTTTGTCTAGTTTAGTTGGTTCATCAGTAGGACGAGTTGTTGTTATTGTTTTGATGTAGTGGAAGTGTTGTAGCTACTGGAGCTGCTATGGTGAGTGAGGCTGCCAAAGTAGAAGGAACTATTGTAGTAACTGAAGGAATAGCAGTTGTAGTATCTATTTCCATGCTGGCCTATTTCTCCTATACTAACTTATCCATCTCATTCTCCATTTCTTTCAACTGAGCATTTAGCTGAAGAATGATGTCCATCACCTCATCCCTTTGGCTTTGATTCTCTAGAACTTCGTTAGTCTGTGGAAGTTTAGAAGGAGGCAATTTCAACTGCCTCTTCAATGTAGTAATGTCTTCATTTTTCTTTTTTATGAACTTGTTTGCTGCCTTGATGCCTTCTCTAGCTTAAATTGTGTTGTGATATTATCTAGAGAATTTTGAAGTTTTTGTACACTCATAGCTTTATTGGTCATTGTTTAGTATATCATTTCTCCTGCTTTCTTATGAAATTCAATCTGATCTATAGGATGAACATTCTTGGCCAAAACTTCAAACTCTATCTTGTTATAATCTTCTGATGACTTAGGTTGTTTTACTGTAGGTGTTGGGTAAAATTAATTTCTTAATAAACGAATAAAAAAACTAATCTCCTGGACATTAATTATCAACCCGATGAGCGTCATTTTATTTTAAGGCAATCGGTAAAATATATGCATAACAATACCAGCAACTAACATTTGTTCTATATGATTTTGTTCTATACTATCAAGCTCATTTAACAATAAATAAAATGTAAGACTTGAATAATAAAACTAAAATTAAAAACAAGAAAGTAAATGACAGGAAAATTGATTATGCTAATCACACAACTTGAATCATTGCTAAATTAAGTCACACCTTACTAAATTGGAAATTTAATCTATTGCACTCAACATAATTCAAATGCTAATCTAGAGCAGCAACACAAATGAAATCTAAAAATTGCAAGAAACAACAAATCTGGAAAATGTAGCAAACAACAAATTAGTTCAAATAAATAAATATACTTTAAGGAATGACAATTTAAATTCAAATAAACAAATACATAACAACACTAATTTACATGTTCAAGGTAGCACCTCATCCAAGGTAGTGTGCCCAAGTACCCAAGACTTAGTTCTGCCTTGAGAAGAAACTCAAATCAAATTACAAATGACGGATGTAGAACTCAATAAATAACTTCCTTCATTAAAACATATGAGAGAAATAATTACAGCATAATGAAGGTCTTGGCTTTGCCCCAAATTCAACAATTGTTCATCCTCTCATCCCTTATCTCTTATCTATTCTCCTACATCCTATCCAAGAATTGTCCATCTCCTATCTACTGATTATCTCCCAATTATCCTCTAATTCTCTAATTCTCCCCTAATTCTCCTCCTCTTATTGATCTTTGTTTTCATTTAAATACACAGGGAGTAAAGGGAAGTTACGAAAATTTTTATTACAAAATAACTTCCATTACAAATTTATATTATACAAAACAATTAATCAGCAAGATCATATTTGAATGTTCTTTCCATCAACATTCAACAGGAACAAGTCAAATTTGGTATTGCAACTGGAAGAATTTGGAAAACAACCGCAATAGAAAATCTGAGAAAATTGTCTTCAAATAACCTTCCGTTTCTCTTAATACAAACTAAATTTTGGAAAATTTCTCATTGCAAAACTAATTCGATCCATTCTGGACAAAACCCATGTTTTGGATTTCTAGATTCTCCTTCATTTCTCCGAAACGTCCAGTGCAAAACCATCATTCTTATTCCAATGAATTTCTGAGTTGGAATATTTAATTGTGAGTTGAAGATCAAATTTGCAATATGGAAAAGGTCTTGGAGGCTAAAATCATGAGTGATGTTACAAAAAATCCATTCATAAATCATCATTAGTAAAATCATGCATAATAATCATCAATTTATTAAAAATAAAGGAGAAAAATAGTATTTATCCATAAGAGCATAAATAATTATAAAATGGAATTATATGATAAATTATGATAAATGACGTGATAAAGAATGGTCGAAATGGATGAAATAGGCATTAAAAAGTGATAATAATAAGGACAAATTAGTGGCCCAACATACCCCAAATTGAATATGTTGCATGTCCTCATGCAACCCCAAAGCCTTTGTATTAACCAAGCTATAAGAAATGTTCATCCCAAGTCATGAAAGTGATGGAACAAATGAGTTCTTCCTCAAATAATGAATATTCAATTTTAGCAATGTTGATGAAGGTGTAACAATTTTCACATTGACTTTCAACCATATGTATATGAAGTTGCAGCAAAATATGATATAAGTAATGACAAACTTCATTAACCAAAAAACTACAAACTAGATTTTGTTGAAATTTGGCAAGAAGATTTCTACTATATTAATGCTCCAAAAATCATATCATTTTGATGCACAGAGCATGAGATATAAGCAAAATGGCTGTAGGTGATAGTGCATGATTTCTGAAATTTTACAAACTAATTTAACTTGAACTTTTCTGGGTTTGTGTATTTTAATGATACCTCTTTGCTGTCCAAAAATCACAAGAATTTAGTTCATTGTTTTAAAGATATAAGCAAATCAATTTCTGCACTGTATAAAAATGAAATTGTATGCCTTAAATGAGAAAGAAAGTAGAAAACATCCATCATGTGTTGTAATTCCTCCCCCAAACTAGAGAATTAGCATATCCTCATGCAATACTAGAAAACAAATTGAGGTGGTTGCTACAATTGTGGTTGAAATCTATGCTTGGTGTAAAACAACATAGAATAAGAGAGGTTTTGAGAATGAATAAAGAGATCAATGGATGATGGCATGATCATAATAAAGAGACGGATGAAAGTAACACTCCCCCAAACTGAAAGCTTCTATGTCTCTGAAAAATGGGAAGTGGTAATGATGTGGAATGAATGATGATAAATGATGCTCAATGGATGTTCATGAAATTCTCCTAAACTTTTAATAAAATAGAAAGATATGCTATTTTACCTCAAGTTTTACCTTCGAAAAAATGTGGAATGACATGTATGGATTGGTATTTGTTGAAGCTAATGTAGGCTGAGCTGATGTTGAAAGTGATGCAAAAGGTGGAAGCCATGCAAGCACGTATTGTCCATGAGTTGCTCGAGCCTCTTTTATTAGATGCAATAGTATGGACTTGCTACTAATAGAGTCACCCCCATACTTGTTGTTCTCCTATAAACAATTCACTACTCTGTATGAAATTTTCTTGAATCCACAGTTGTAGTTTTGAACAACAACATATAAGCCGCATGCAAAGATTGTAAACGGAAAAAAAAACTTTTGTATAAATGCAATATTTTGTTGAATCAACAAGTTAAGGCGGAGTTGGGTAATTATTACGCATGTTATCCCATAATGCATCCCTTCCTCCCTCAAATTAGAAAAGGGCGTCCATGATCCTAAAGCATAGGAAAAATGGAAAGGGTGTTGCGGATTCATAAATGCAGAAGGAAAATCAATCAAAGCAGTGTAAATATAGCAAAAGAAATCAGAGCAATACAAGTCAAAAGATGTGAAATTCTTGTAAAATAAAACAGGGATTTAGATCATTATGTAAATATATATTTAGCTTAGGTGGAAAAATATGACGAAAGCATGACCGGTGATAAATGTTAATGACTGGTGGTAGAGTGATTGGACAATAATGATATAATACGTATAAAGATATAGTTTACCATGCATGTTGGCTAATTGAATTAGAAATGTTGTTCAAGTGGTAAATTCCCCTTTAGAAATGAATCCATAGGGGGTAATAGGATAGAGAGTATACTTCAATACCACAAGCAGAGCCACTACTATCAGAAGCCATTCATAGCCTTGATAGGGTTGCCTTTTATCCCAAAAGTGAGCAAGAGTCCTCTATTGAGTATTTAGATGGTTTTCTATTTTTTGTTGCTATAAATAGAGCACTATGTTGGAATGGTAACCATATAATCATAGTTCCATTCACTAGGATATAACAAAGTGATCAGGTTGGCTCATGATGAGACCCCCTGTCCTTCTGATAGTTTTAACTATCAACAAGGTCATTACCTTAGTGTGGTGGCCATAATGGAATGTCACCTATTACACCATTATGATCATGGTAGGTTGGCTCATGATGAGACCCCTTATCCTCTTTAAGGCAATGCTTATTACTTTTTCATATTTCTATATTTTAATTCTTTTATTACAAAGAGAGGGAGGCTCATTTAATCCTTAAGAATCAGGGATGGCGTAAGAAGTAAAAAATGCCAATGAAAGTTATGCTTTTCCCCCCATATCATCATATCAAAGGGATTTATCATTTTGAAAGTATAAAAGATAAACTAGCATGGTATTAGAAGAATAAATCATTTTATGATGTTTCCAAAGAGAAGATATTCAACCAGTCATTATATAGGTGTATCATGTCAACTTCAGAATAAAGATGACCATCAAAAGGTTTTATAAGTCATAATGGTATTAATATTATTGTTTTTCTTTATCTTACACACAAATCCAACCAAATGGTTTTTTTTCCAAAACATAAAAGAGAAAGAAAAGTGACAAAATGACTCACGATGAAACAGTAAAGAGAAATCAGAGTTATTCCCGCAAAAACGCAAAAGTATTGTTCAAATAATTGAACAACAATTGTTCAATCATTTGAACAACAAAAATAAAACATGCAAAAGTGTTGTTCAATTCATTTAACAGCAGTCATTCAATCATTTGAACGAAAAACACACAAAAGTGTCGTTCAATTGATTGAACAAAAATCATTCAATCATTTGAATAACAAAAATAAAATATGCAAAAGTGTTGTTCAAGTGATTGAACAACAATTGTTCAATCCTTTGAACAACAAAAAGAAAACACGCAAAACTATTGTTCAATCAATTGAATAGCAATCGTTAAATCATTTGAACAACAAAAACAAACAAAAGTGTTGTTTAATTGATTGAACGACAATCGTTCAATAATTTGAACAGCAAAATAAAACATGTAAAAATGTTGTTCAATTGATTGAACAACAAAAGTGTTGTTCAATCAATTGAACAACAATCATTCAATCATTTGAACAACAAAAATAAAACCGCAAAAGTGTTGTTCAATTTATTGAACAACAATCGTTCAATCATTTTAACAACAAAAATAAAACACTGAAAAGTGTTGTTCAATTGATTGAACAACAATAGTTCAATCATTTGAATAGTGAAAATAAGACACACAAAAGTTTTTTTCAATTTTCGATGGAGCGGAAACTACAAATTTGAAGGAAGCAACACTTGAAACACAAAAACATAATAGAAATCAGAAAATAAACAACACTTTATTTAAAAATAGTAAATAAATTAATTAATTAAGTTACAACAGCTATGATGTTATTTCCTAAGGGAATATCAATTTGTTAATGGAAAAAAATGATCTCTTGGAAAAATGGTTTGGCAGTAGTGACATGAATCTTCAAATGGAAATCAATTCTCCATTTCTTCTATTATGAATCCATTAGGTAATGAATTGGATGAGATGCCTTTGTTTCATTAAAATTTCTTTCAAGAATCGCTCATTCATAAATTGACCTTCTTTATTCTCCTAGGACCTGCAAAAACCGAGTGTCTACCTGCAATAAAACATTAAATCATGGAGAAAGAGAGGTGATCGGGCTTCCCTAATACAAGAATTATGCAAAAAAAAAAACATGTAGTTACTCTGTAAAACAAATCCATGGAGAAAATAAAAAAGTAAAATTAATTTATTACCTGCGAAAGAGCATTGACCAATCATGCTAACCTGCAATGTTTTAATCACAACTTCTTCTTCTTTTTTCATACGATTTGAGTGATTCAAAAGCCAAATGAAAGTGAATTCAGAGTTATATATTTAATAGAAAAAGGTTTTAAAAATTCCATGATATGATATGTCAATTTTACTTAGAATGACCTGAATAACATAGTCATTTTCAATTTCCCAACTTAGACCAACAATTGATATTTTAAGCATACCTTTTACGTTTAATGATGGATTGAGATAATTTAAATTGGAAATGAAATTAGATCCATTTATTTATCTTCAATAGAAACATTTTTTGAATACAAGAAGAATTGATGGGTCAAATACTTTAATAAACAGCTGGAAAAATAGAGTTTTAAGAGTGTCGATTTACGATAGACAGTCAATGTTTGGGTCATAACTTTCTCATACGATATCGAAATCGAGTGATTCAAATTGACTTGTAAACTAGATTCATAGGGTAATATAGCATAGAAACAAGTTTTAAATATATAGTCATTTAGGACTCCAAAAACGGACTGTCCCAACTCTATTCCTGGGTTGCCTACTAGACACCCTCTCAATGTTTTGGTTATAACTTTTTCATTTCAAATCCAAATCGAGTGATTCAAATTGGGTTGGAAAGTAGAAATCAAGAGATACTTAGGACAGGAATAGGTTTTAAAAATATTCCCTTTTGGGCCCTAAAAACAAGACTGTCCTGGCCGTATTTTTAGAAATTTCATCAAGCCCACAAGCTAAAAAATATGATATTCAAGCAATTGGTGATAAAAATGAATATGAGTGTTTGTAAAAATATTATTTTCAAAATAATACATATACATAAAAAAAATAAATTAAAATATTTATCACCGATGTTGATTTCCATAGCGTGGCAACAAAAACAACTATTTTTACATAATAATAAAAAAATGTATTTATTTATGTTCTTATTTATTTTATTTCCTATACTAACCTAATCTACTTTGAAAAATGAATATTCTTATGTATAAGAGTACTTCCATTGGAACCATTTTCGAAATAAGGTTTCCAGTATGTACACACCCAAATTTGAAAAATGCATTTTAATAAATAGTAGGGTATGAGAAGCCACTTCCCTTGAAAAGATGGTGCCAAAAATTGTCGAAGTATGGAGTGAGGCTGAAAAAAAATGATGGAGTGAAACCAATGTTCAATATATCCCTTACTTTTTTTATTTCCCATAGCCATCATATCATGAATTTCTTGAGTTTTTAAAATGGCTTGTTGATGCAGGCTAGAAGAAACCTCATTTTCTTTCATCACTTCTACAAGTTTTGGATTTGAAACATTCCCAATCTCAATATAAGTTTTCTGAAATGGTGCATGTGAGATAGAATGGGTGGGAAGGGTAAGTAAATTTTACAGTTCAACACTGTAAGCATGTTTACTCATTTATTATGATTAGGGTGTGGAATGAGTTGAGCAGTAAATTGTGTAGGGCATGGAGCATTTTGATGATGTGTTTGATTGGGTTGTGTGGATGGTTTTGATGGGAAAGAAAAATGTTATGGAAGAGCCGGTGAAGAATATGGATGATTTGTTTGTGCTACAAAATGATGGAGAGTAGTCATACAATCATAATATGAGCCATGCCAAACTTGTAGACAAGATTGGTGGGGGTTATATTGAGATTGACATGGCTTCCCTAACACATGAGTATTCCAAAATGGGTTATGCAAATAAGAAAATGGAGAGGAAGTGCTTTGAGCCATACATGTAGGCCATGAATTCCATGGTTTTGACCTTGTCATGGCTTCCTCATCTCTTTGACATGATATTTCCATCCTAGATAAGGAAGAGTGAGTATCTATGGTATGCTCCTGTTGGAAATGAGGGAAAAACACTTCTTTAATTTCTTGATTTTTCTGAACCTGCAAAACATCCAATTTTGAATTTAGAGAGCTTATAATATAAATTTTAAAATGCTCGAATAAATCATTGATTTCAACTCCTATATCTTCAGTTCTTGTAGTAGATTTGGAAAAGAAAGAAGAAAATTCTCTAGAATTATTACGAGCCTTAAATATTCCTCTTAAATACCTTATTCATAATTCACAAACATCATCATATGATAACTAAACAACATCACCTTTTCCCGTTAGATTTAAGAGTTCTAAAAATTCATCTTTGATTCCTTTAAGAATGAGTGTTTTTAAGACCTCTTTTCGAATGCTTATGCTTTGATTTTTGAAGGTTGTCATGAAATAGCTCTACATAGTCCTCCAAGCTTTCATCTTCCTCTTATATCATATTGAAAATATCTTCATCAGCCTTGCAATAATTTTGGTACTTCTTCAAGAATACGTTCGTCATGTCCTCCCATGTTTGGATGCAATTCCCACCACGGCTCATGAACCATTGGAAAGTCACGCTTTTTAGACTAAGAGGAAACACTTTCAACATTTTATGATTAGTACAATAATCGTATCCTCTACAAAGTACTTAAAACTCAAATAAAAATGTATCTGGGTCTTCGTTTACCAAACCATTAAAATTTGGTAGAGTAGATGGGGGAATGATGTGCATTTGTGTCACTCCTAGATCTCTAATAGGGAATTCAAAAGTAGCAATGTGAGCCATTACTTACAAAAATAGAATATGTTCTTCATGTGTTGCTTTGAGGCTCCTCATTCAAATGTTCATGTCAATTGGTTAGTGAAATGAGTGGTGCTTACATCACCACTTGAGTGGAATCATGAGATTTTTTCAAAATTCTACCTCTAAACTTCCTACTTCTATCAGTGCATGCTATATGACCTAAGCCTGACTACTAAGGGAAGACCGATCACTGGTTCCCTACGATGCATATGTAGCTTCTTACCTTCCATTTTCAATATCCATCTCTCATGAAGTCAGGTATGCATCTACAACCAGATATTAGTGTGGTAGTGAAACTTGACTGTCTCTAAGGCAACGATGCCAAAATGTTCGGTAAATTTAATTTCTTAATAAACGAATAAAACAATTAATCTCCTAAACATTAATTATCAACCCGAGGAGCGTATTTTTATTTTAAGGCAATCCACAAAATATATGCATAACAATACCAACAACTAACACTGGCTCTATATGATTGTGTTCTATACTATCAAGCTCATTTAACAATAAATAAAATGTAAGACATGAATAATAAAACTAAAATTAAAAACAAAAAATTAAATGACAAGAAAAGCGATTATGTTAATCACACAACTTGAATCATTGCTAAATTAAATCACACCTTTATGAATTGGAAATTTAATCTATTGCACTCAACATAATTGAAATGCTAATCTAAAGCAGCAAATCAAATGAAATCTAGAAATTTCAAGAAAAAACAAATCTGGAAAATGCAACAAACAAAAAATTAGTTCAAAGAAATGAAATATAATTTAAGAAATGATAATTGAAATTCAAATAAACAAATGCATAACAACACTAATTTGAGGTCCTAACCAGCTTGCAGGAGGACCCCAAAGTACAACGGCTAGAGATGGAAGTGCACGAGCTACAACAACACTATGATAAGGTTAAGGGCACAACGTGAACCGTCATGCTGACACCAAGACTCACCAAGCTGTAGGACGCCAAGCAGCTGAAGGAACAGGTGGATGCAGCATTGCACAAGGAAGTAGTCATGAAGGAAAGACTAAAGACCTAGCTGGATGAGGCTTACACAGTGACGGGATCTATCGAAGGCAAGCTTGCGACTCTGCAAGCAACGCAACAAAAGCTTCAGGTTGATAGCGCAGCAGTAGTGATCGAGCAAATAGTGGAAGACGCGAAGCAAGTGGCCACATAGCGCATGACTGAGGTTGCGGTCATACAAGCTGAGCTAGAAGGGCTTTGTACAAAGATCTTCTCGCCTACCCAGTGACTCGAGCGTGAGTCACAATGTTTGTGTTGGGGGCCTGTTGGGAGCGGGATCCCCAAAGGACAGTTTTGGGGCTAAAAGCACATGTTTGGTCAAATTTTTTAATAAACTAGTAAAGACTTCACATTTTGTGATCGCAGAGCATGATGGTGTCATAAGTCATAAAGGGTTGCTCGCCCTTAGTTTTGTAAAATATTGTCGGCTGCAAAAGATCCACCCATGGTCCACGGACCATGGGATT
The DNA here is from genome assembly GCA_031772625.1 of Pinus tabuliformis. Taxonomy (NCBI): domain Eukaryota; kingdom Viridiplantae; phylum Streptophyta; class Pinopsida; order Pinales; family Pinaceae; genus Pinus; species Pinus tabuliformis. Next base: position 884,455,320 of record CM062820.1, on the reverse strand, counting down.
GTATAAAAAAAGCTAAGCTATAAGTAGTTTTAGAGACGACAATGAATTGTAATGAATAAGATAGTCATCGCTCTGAAGTAAGAAGTTTAAGTTTTGGGTTGTAGTGTAGGTAGAGGCTCTGCAACTGAGTGCGCAGAGGCCTATGGTAAAAGTCCATAGCTGAGTGCGCGGATCCTTGGAGTTGTGTGCGCAGGGCAGATAAAGTTTGTAATCACTTGAAGATATCAATAAAGAGAAGTATTCTGCAATTTCTGTGTCTTTGTTCTGGTTAATGAATCTTGTGAGTTTATGTATGAATTTCCTTTATAATGCTGATATGGTGCATGAATGAATATAATTATGTTGGATAATTGAATGCAAATAAGAATATCTATCTACGCGGTGCTAACTATGAATATCTAATAAGATAAGTAAGATTCTTAGGATAACTTGACAATTTGAGCAATAGGATGCCTTAGCAGCGCGAAAGTATTTGAATTGAAGGTCAGGACTACATAAAGGTTAGTCGTACCCTGTCGCGGAGGTATCAAATGGAGGAATAAGTTTTAGGTAGACAAATCCCCAAAACTAAGTGACATGCGCGAAGGTAGCAATAGAAGGAATAAAACGACATCATGACCATCTCAAGGTGCAGAAAGTTGGTTCTAGCATCACCCCATACTTCTTCTGGTAATACTTCAATCCGTGCTTTGCGGGTTGATGTGGAAAGGGCCAGTAGTGTAGGGATTTGTTTGGCTAACTAACATTGAACCCTAGTCAGGCTCCCAACAAGCCAACACAGTGCCCTAGGCGCTACGCACTTTTTTGGGACACTTTTCGGAAAAATGGAGACCACCACTGGATTCATAATGACACATACATCTAAGAAAACCATGTTTCCAGCTTTGGTTTGCAAAAATGTCCGGTGAAAAGGGAAGAAAAACTAGCAAGAAAACATGTTTCTGCCCTCTTTTCCAGCTTGGTGCTCTGTACGCGACCAGTCTTGGGAGAATGAAGTTTTGGAGGCTCAAATTAGGTCCATCTTGAAAACTAAAGGCAGATTTGGAAACTAGACTAGATTTTCTTTCCAATGAGCTATCCCCGGTTCAAAACTTGCTTCAGGCACCGTGCATTTTCTTTAGGCATTGCATGTTCTCTTTAGGCGCTACAAACTTGCCAGGTGCTGCTCACTTACCATGGGCACTACGCATTCCCTTTAGGCATTGCGCGCTCACTAGAGGCACAATAAACTTGCCACAGGCATTGCGCGTTTGTCCAGGAAAGCTAGAATCACCTCCTCAACTCCACCAAAGTTGTATTCAACCTCCCACACGTAAGTAACAATGCAATATAGCATGTTTCTTCCTCCTAATATCATTCTCATGGTGTTTGAAAGTTTGTTAATGATTTGGTGTTATTTTCACATCTACACCCTAGTATCTCCCTAAAATTTACCCTTAAACTCTCAATTCCTAAATTTCAACTCCCCTACACTTTCATACACCCCTTACACCTTAATTTCCTCTACCTAAACCCTTTTATACTGACACTCTCTAAACCATTGTTCGAAAACCCTAAGTCCTAGGTGCTACAACTACCTAGGCTCCCAAAACCCCCTACATTGCAAACAATTTCCCCATCCCAAAAATCTATCATATTAATACTCCATATCCTCCTCCATTACATACATCCCTTCACCCATATCCTTCATATTTCCCTTCCCCATCCCTACTACTAAAAAAAATAAACACATTCCAACAATCTAATACCTCCCTAGGGTTTGATAATAAAACACCATGGCAGAAGAGGAATACAAACCGTACAATGAGGAAGAATAAACAGAGGGAGAAAAAAAAGAGGTCAAGAAATCATACAAAGGAGGAAGAATACTCAGATTTGAGCCTACAAACCTTAGGGAACTCTTGGCATCTCCTATGGGTGTGACATCCTTCAAATATCTAGGCTGTTATGATTTCTGTGAGCAAATTCAGGTAGTCCAACAACATCCTATGTTGAGTAAACTCTTCATATCCGAACGCTAAGACAGACAAGTCACTTTATTTGGTATCACTTATACTTTATCTACTACTATTATATCAGTTGCCACCGAAATCCCAAATGTTGGAGAGAAATGGTTTAAACAAGGTAAGTTGGAGAGACATTCTTATGAGCCTTTCATAAAACCAATGTACCGAAAGGAAATAAAGGGATATTTTCCTTTCTCTCACCTACTAGCCAGATTTGCTCCAATGATGAAAATTATCATGAAATACTTTTCATGTGAAGGTAGATTTTCCTGGGTTTATTCCTATCATAGCCGACTTTTAATGAATTTCACTAGGATAAAAATGCTCATTATACCCTACTATCTTTTCTGTAGCATTGATAGGATGGCCTATCCCTTCATCATCTCATCCTTCCTCCTCCATTCCTCCATCTTAGCCCATAGATCATCCGTCATCATCTAATCAGTCACCCTCACCATCACCTCCATCATCACCATTTCATGAACATATTCATTCACATAACAAAGATGAAATCAGAGAGCAAGAGCAAATTGAACAGGTTGAGGTAGTCAAGCCTAAAGGGGTTGATTTGGGAACTTTGACAAACACTTATCAGAGAGGCCGTAGGCAGATGTTTTCCCCATAGATTTTGGGTGGGGCCTTTCCTTATCCATCAACAAAGTAGGTACAAAAGGGCAAGGAAAAGATGACAGAGACAGAGACAGAGATTCAGCATGAGGAGGAGGAACTCCATGAGACAGAGCATGACTTTGACTTGGTTTACCTAGGTGAGTGATCCGGATTTAAACACGAACACAAAAAATTACAGATATAACCATAAATATAGAGATGCAGCAGAAATAATACTTAATTTCCTTACTGTAAAATATTAAAATATGCTTACAAACAGAAGTGGAAATAAACTAGCTAGGGCGATCGTAGCGTATCTCTAAGAAGAGATGTGGCAGCTACATGCCTCTGAACTGTCCTAAAATTAGTCTTGAAGGCCTATTTATTTTTGAGAAACAATGGAAAACCCTAAACATCCAAAAACCTAACCCTAGGAGATGAAGTGCCAAACTATGGGCCCCATTGTGGGTAAATTGGTACATCTTCCCGGGGTCATAACTTTGGCATATGATCTCTGTTTGACGTGAAGAATACCCCGTTAGAAAGACCTATCCGAGGAATACAACTTTGACTAGAGAAATATTGGCTGGTGGACACATGTTGTTCCCAGTTTTCCCAAAAGTCGTCGTTTAGGGCCTCAAAATAGCTCCAGATGTTCAGGACCCGAAAAACTACTAAAAATAGTAAACTATGCTACAATTAAGGAAACTAAAAAGCTAAAAGAAACAATGGTGGGGGTCCAAGTGGAATTGGCAGGAGGCCACCAATATCCACCTGGATCATTCCTCTCCCATTAGGAAGCAATGGTCCCCATTGCGTTGAGTTCCTCCATGAGATGAGGAAACTTCTGTTGAACTTGGTCCCTGGTGAGCCACTTGCCCTGGTGGAGGAGTTGGCATGCTTTGACAACTTGATAGAGTCAGATATTTTGTTGGAAAGTGTGCTTGATAATTTTGTCCATGATCCGATCAGTTGCATCCTGTTCCATGCAATTTGGAATTAACTCTATGTGTGTGAGCTGTTCTGCAATGTCGGATGTGTCTAGTAACGGTGGAAAGTATGGCTGGAGGCGGTCCACATTGAACACTAGGTGCATGCCAAAGAATGGGGGAATGATGAGCTCAAATGTATTATCTCCCATACTGTTGGTAATGATGTAAGGACCATATTGGAGTGGTCTGAGTTTTCAATAGGCTCTAGTAAGGTGTTCCTTTCACAAATGAAAGTAGACTTCGTCGCCCACCTAAGACTTGTGTGGCACCCGATGTTGAACATGTCGCTAATTGTACTTGGCATTTTATTTCTCCAGAATGTTGTGGACTTGTTGGAAAATATGTTGGATGTGCTTAATGAAGTTGTTTGCCTTATCTATTTTGGACTGGACATGAGCCAAATTTGCCCGAGTAGCTGCAAATGGCATGGCCACATCGATGGGACATAGTGGCTGGAATCCCAAGCCCACCTGAAAAGGGTTGTGGCTAGTCGAGTTGTGGAGAGCCCGGTTATAGCTGTGCTGAACATGGGAGAGGCCCTCATCCCATGCCTATGGACGATTTGAGTTGTACATGTGCAGAATGTGTACGATCATCCTATTGACAACCTTTGTCTGCCCATCAGTTTGGTGATGGAAGGCAGTGCACTTAGTGAGTTTGGTGTCCAACATCAACCAGAGACTGGACCAAAATGTACTAAGGAACTTGTTGTCCTGATCTGAGATGATAGACTGAGAGATGCAAAAGTGTACCCACACTCGCTCAAAGAAGAGTTTACTAGTGGCTTCTGTTGTGATATTCTTGTTGCAGGCTACAATAATGGCCATCTTCGAGAACCTATCAAAGACCACAAAATCACAGTTGTTTCCATGCTTAGTAGAAGGAAGGCCCAACATGTAATCCATGGAGATGGATTCCCAAGGTCGACTAGGGGTAGGCAGTTGGGTATAGGGGCCTTGCTTCTTGATGGTCGGTTTGGCAATGGACCAAGCAATGCATGATCTGATGTACTTCCTGACATCCTGTCGAAGATTCAGCCAATAGAAATACTTCTGCAGTACTACCGCCATTTTCTCGACCCTAAAATGCCTAGTAGCCTGACTGTAGTGTGCTTCCCAAATCATCCTGTCATGCTCGCTTGAAGGAACACAATGGTGACCCAAGTGGCATAACAGGGCATCCTAGGGGTGAAAATCTAGAACGTTCTGACCCTCCAAGAGTGTCTGGCATGTGTGGCTAAATTCTGGGTTTCTTTTGTAAAGAAGTGGCCAATCAAAATTCTTGTGCCACCAGAGTTGAGCACGGTGGTTAATGCCATTATCGGTGGTCGACTGAGGAAATATGCAACATTATTGGTGCTACCCTTCTTATATTTCATATTCAAATGGATATGTTGCAGGTATGTGGACCACTTCTAATGGTGATCATTCTACAATTTCCCTTGGGTCTGTATGAATTGTAGGGGCCAGTGGTCTATGTGTATGAGCATTTCCTTCCCCAAAATGTAATGCTTCCATTGTCGGTAGGAATACATAATGGAATAAATCTCTTTGTCATAAGTGGGATACTTCTGGACTGTGTCTGAAAGTGTCTCACTGTGATATGCAATTGGATGCCCGTGTTGAGTAAGGAATTCCCCAATAGCATATTTAGAGGCATCTGTCTCAACCTCAAATGGTTGTTGCAATTCTGGTAATGCGAGCACTATTGCCGAACAGAGGCAATATTTAAACTCTATGAATGCCTTCTGTTGAGATTCAGACCAAAAAATTCTTCTTTCTCTCCTCCCTTGGTGACTTGACTCAAGGGACAAGTGATATGAGAAAATCCTAAAATGAACCTGCGGTAGAATCTAGCAAGACCTAGAAAGCTGTGGAGCTCTGTCAGAGTGGTTGGAGATGGCCAATCCCAAATGCCTTGTATCTTGACTAGATCGACATGCACCCCCTGTTCATCAATGATGTATCCTAGATACTGAACCCGGGTCATGCCAAAAGTGCATTTCTCCAAATTGGCACATAACTTGTGTTGCTGCAATGTTTGGAGAACCTGTCAGATGTGGTGGAGGTGTTATTCCCAGCTCTGGCTGAAGATCAAGATGTCATCCAAGTATACCACTACAAAATGAGTTGGTGAATGGCTGCAAGATGTCATCCATTAGCCTCATGAAGGTTGCAGGAGAATTCATCAATCTGAAAGGCATAACCAACCATTCGAAAAGGCCCTCCTTGGCTTTGAAGGCAGTTTTGCATACATCAGGGGGTTCGATGGGTACCTGGTGATATCCTGACTTAAAATCGGTCTTGTTGAAATATTTTTTCCCCCTTCAGTTGGTCCATGAGGTCATCAATCTGTGGGATCATGTACCTATTATAGACAATGATCTTGTTCAGCGCCCGATAGTCAATATAGAGTCTCCAAGTCCCATCCTTCTTCTATACCAACACGATCAGGCTCCCACAGGGTAACGAACTCAGACTGATGTGACCTTTCTATAGAAACTCTTGAATTTTCCTCTTGATTTCATCATTCTACATAATGGAGTGTTGCTAGATTTTTCCATTGGGTAGCAGTGCACCTAGGGTCAGATTGATGGAGTGCTTTACCTAACGGTGCAGAGGAACCGCTGCAGGGGAGGTGAAGATGTCCTCGTACTCCTCCACGACCTTGTCCATTTGTAGCTAACATGTAGAGGGGCATTGTCTGGAGGTCGTGGCCATCATCTTCTTCTTTCCATGAGGGCATATCATCAGGAAAACAAATTTCCTAGTTTTGGAAATAAGCTTACTTTATTGTTTTACAGTAACCAAAGAGATGGCGTTAGGTGGTGCTACCTCTGATATCCTGTACAACTTATTATCCAAAGTAACAATAATAGTGTGGGGCCCTGATTCATACACATCATGTCGCTTCCACAAGTATGGTTGGCATAATAATACATCACAAACATCAAGGGGAGCAACGTCACACAATACCTCATCCATGAACGACTTGATGTTGTATGGAAGGTGACGTTGCTGCCTCATGCAAAGATCTCGTCCTTGGTGAAGCCACCCGATGGTGTACAGTTGTGGATGTGTTGTGGTTGTTAAGCCCAATCGCTTCACGATCTCTTCCAAAATGAGGTTCTTTTGGCTCCTTTTGTCAACAATGAACTGTAGTAGGGAGCCCTTTACCCACATCTAGGAGTGGAAGAGGCACTTGTCCTCCTCTGGATCTTTGGGTTCCTCCTTCTAGATCTTCATGGTGGCTTTGTCCTTCCCTTTGTCATTCCCCTTGCTAGGTTCTAACTCAGAGTTAGAACATCCATCTGATTTTGAAACCTTTATCTCAGCCACCAATGACTGCTTGGCTTGACACTCACGTGTGTTGTGAGTGGAGCTCTTATGGAACTCACACCACTTTCCCATGTCCTTTTTCGGCTTCGTGGCATTATTCTTTGCTTGCAGCTTTGATGGATTGTCTTCGGTCACCCCACCTTGGCTTTTTCCTTTGTTTTGTGTTTTGGGGGCACCTTTCAATTTTTTCGGATTCGCAGATCCAAAGTCTCGCTTATATTGTTTAAACTTTTGCTCGATCTAGACGGCATATCGGTATGATGTGCTGAGAAAGGTGATGTTCAAGAATTCTATTTCTTCTTGGATGTACCTATGTAGGTAGCTGCAGTATTTGAGTACCAAATGCTTCTTTGAGTCCTTGATACCCAACTTTGTGTGAAGGGCACGGAAAACATAAACTCCAACACATCTTGGTCCCTGCCCTGCCGCAGCGTGGTCTACTTTATGTATTGATCCTCATAGCTTCCGACAGGGTAGTACATCTCGTTCATGGCAACTCAGAATGATTTCCAAGTGGGTGCAGCTAAAAACAATGAGGCCATACTTTCATCATCCTGAGCGAAGTAGGTTTCGCAATAGTCCTTGACATGGGGAGCGTCTTTGAGAAGAGCAAAAGTAATCTTTTCTCGGCTGGAAAAATTATGAATAGAAAAATACCCTTTTAGCAGATTTAACCATTTATCTATGGCATCTGCAATCTATCTGACGCTCAAATATGGGAATTTTAAAGTTAACTTGCACCTTAAAGGGTGTGGCGCTTCCAGAGTAGCTGTTGGAAGTAGATGTGTTGCCCCTGGGTAACTGCTAAAGGATTTGGGCAAGGTTGTCCATCTTCGCATTCCTTTGTCACTTGAGGGCCTCTTCGAGAAAGATTTTGATATGATCTTCTACCCCCTCATCTTTCTTTTCATCTACCGTGGGAGGCCACCAGGATTTGTGAGGTTGGTCTTGCAAAGGTTCGACCAGTGCAAAACCTAACTCCTAATGCCTCGACCTCGTTGGGGACATGCAAAGGAAGACATAGAAAGAGCAGACTGCTTTGATACCACTGATCTATATTTTAACAAGAATGCAACAAATTATATATATAATTAGAAGTACAGATATGGAGTAGAAATAATACTTCATTTCATTACCGTAAAATACAAAAATATGCTTACAAAAAGAAGTGGAAATAAACTTGCTAAGGCGATGGTAGCTTATCTCTTAGAAGAGATGTGGTGGTTAAATGACTCTGAACTGTCTTATAATGAGGCTCGAAGGCCTATTTATTGTTGAGAAATAATGGAAAACACTAAACATCCAAAAATCTAACCCTAGGAGATGAACTGCCAAACTATGGGCCCCGTTTTGGGTAAATTGGTACATCAACTTCCTGGGGTCGTAACTTTGGCATATGATCTTCAGTTTACACGCACACTACCTCGCTAGAAAGATGTATCCAAGGACTACAACTTTGGGAATAGAAACATCAGTTCAAGCATCCATGTGGCTCCCAACATTCCTGAGAAACATTGTTTAGGGCCTCAAAATGGCTTCGAAAGTTCAGGACCCGAAAAATTGCTAAAAATAGTAAACTGTGCTACAATTAAGGAAACTAAAAAGCTAAAAGAAATAATCGTGGGGGTCCAAGTGGAATTGGTGGGTGGCCACGAATATCCGCCTGGATCATTGAGCATGATGACAGTGAGAGCACAATAATTCTCATCAAAGAAAAATATCCACTCATTAAGGAGCTCCAGTTCAACCTAGAGAGCTAAAAGTACAACATCTCATATTATGAGTAGGAGAATGAGTAGTTTCAAGCCAAACATGATGTCATGGAGATTCAGTTCATGAAGGAAAAGAGGAAAGCAATGAAAGCCAAGGCAGTGCTTGATGAGGCCTATGAAAGGTATGGTGAACCTGAAGAAGAGAAAGAACCTAGAAGAAGACCTAGAACTAGACGCCTGAAAAGAGCTCTAGAACTAGAGAAACAAAAGGAGGATGAGCTTGCTAATGAGATCACATGGAATGAGCAATTTCCCATATTGATCAATGAAAACTAGAAGCATTGGCTTGATAAGGTCAATCAACATTTAGAGAAACTCTTAGACAAATTTAATCAACAAAATGAAATTTAGAGGAAGATGGAAAAAGACTATGCCAATAGAAAAATGCATGCAATGGCAAAGCTCAAGCCTGCAAAGGAAAAAATTGAAGCCCTAACTCACAAAAGAAAGAAGGAGAAGCTTGACATATTTGCAGACACTTCACTCCAAGCCTAGCTACACCAAACATTAGCTACTTGACCATTTGTGAAGCCTGTTGGCACATTTTAGCAAATATATTATTTCTGTGTTTCTTAGGCAATTTAAATATCAGCTGTATCATCAAATGGGTAGTTCCCTAGGCGTTGCACACTTTTTTGAGAAATTGAGACCACCACTAGATTCATAATGACACATACATCTAATAAAACCATGTTTCCAACCTTGGTTTGCAAAACTGGAAGGTGAAAATGGCAAAAAACTAGCAAAAAATCATGTTTCTACCCTCTTTTTCAGTTTGGCATTGCGCACTTGACCAATCTTGGGCAAATGAGGTTTTTGAGGGTCAAACCAGGTCCATTTTGAAAACTAAGGGCATATTTTAAAACTACAGTAGATAATATTTCCAATGAGCTATCTTGAGCTCACTTTGGTTACTGGGAAGGTAGTCAGACGTTGGTCTAAAGATGGCACTACGCAGATGACACTGTGAGGGCGAACTTAACAAAAAGATGGCGCACTTGACAATTTGCCTAATTTTTCACTATTCTTCTCTAGATTTGATTTTAACCTATGGAAATAAACTTTTTACTGATGTAATTGATATTGTAAATGTAATATGGTATTTTACTATTACATAGGGGTAAATACATTAGGTAAATAGACTTCATCAACTCAAATGAATCAATTTCAATGTAATTAGGGATGATTCACTTTGGCCACCCTACATTCTAGCTATCACTTCAGATTTTTGTTTAGCATAATTATTTTAATACTCACGGTAGAAGATTCAATGCTTTGATCATATTAAAGTAGCATTGAGTGTTTATGTTTAAATTTTTAAGTTGTGAATAAACTGTTCTTTTCGGAAATCCTAGTTCTTCGTTGTATTTTACATGCATTTACATTTTAATAGGGCTATGATAGATTAGATCACATTAAAACTATTCTTTGCACATACTATGTGGAAAGCATTGAAATAACTAAACAAGTTCTGGGTTGACACTTTAATGAGTGGAATTCAGTTGGTCCTTTTAAGAGCAACTGAGTAACCCAATATTTTGGTGTCGTTGTTGGGAAGGTTGTCATAGAAGTGTTATTCATATCTCTATATGGTTTGATTTTAAATATGGAAGGTAAGAACTTGCACATGCACCAAGTAAAAATATTATGCCAGCCTACCCTCAGCTCATATTTTTAGATTGTTTAGTGTTCATGACTAGCAAAAATCTTAGGAATACAAATCAAATAGTTCTAAATTAAAAACCTATCTCATAAACCATCAAAACTCAAGGCTAGTATGGCCTTGGAAGAAATACATTTATAGATGAAATCATTCACCATCTAGAGTCTCAAGCATCATTAGGTCTCCGAACAACATATGGGAAGGGTTCTACTATGGCCCCTCAAGTGGCAGGATCATCTACTACATCTTAAGTTAAGATTCATGACAAACTTGTAAGGTCTGAGAAATATTTTGAAGATACATCTATTAATAATCTCTATCTAGTACTGGTGAGGGTAATTCTTCTAATTTAATATATGGGATAAGGTGAGAATAGCGAGAGAAAAGCACAATATTTTGATTTAGAATTTCTGGTGACACCTGTTGTAAACGAAGAATATGAAATTCATGATCTAAATAATGTTGTGAGACATACTCAAAGCCCATAGTTTAGACAACATATAATTCTTCGGGTAATACCTCCTTACCACGATGTCCCTGAGGATTACTGGCATATTTTTGACCAAATGGAAAACGTAGCACCAGAAACATAGACATTGACTATAGAATACATTATTGTCGACCAATGGGCTATTGCACTAATTAAAGCCATCCCATTACCAAATCTTCCAAATTTTCATGGAATGGCTTCTGCGGACCCTAATGTGTTTTTGTTCAAATTTTATGTCTTATGCCGAGGTTATGACTATACCACTGATCCTCAAAAATAGAAACTGATTCCTTCCACCTTAAAGGGAGAAACTTTACATTAATTTATGGGATTAGGAGGAGGTTCCATAAATTCATGGGACTAAATGAAAAATACTTTCCTCAATAAAACCAAGATTATTGTAGGTTTAGGGATCTAAAATAAGAAATATTTAAAATCATGTCCCAAGAAGATGAGACTTTAGAATAATATGACAAAAGATTCCAATATAACATGTAAAGATCACCTTATACAACTCTACCTAGAGACATACTTAAAACTACTTTGATGAGATGAATGAAAGATGAATGGATAAAAAACATAATTTAATGGGAAAAGGTGATATTTCTATGGAATAATATGATGACATCGTAAAACTTTGTATCAAGTGCTCACGAGGAAGTATGTGAACCAAATCCAAGATTCAGGACCCTCTCAGCAGGACCAGTTGGATTGCAAGAGGAGGAGTGACTCATGCAGAAATTGGTAATCTCCTCGAAGACTTTAAACCTGATATTTTGAGTACATTAACTACACAATTGGATGTCCTATAGATGAAGAAAAAATAATCATAGGCAAAACATGCCTTAGCTATTTTCTTCCCTTGTTGTTGAAAGAAGCATAGCTGCAAAGAGTGGCCCCTGGAACAGGTTGAAATATGTACCATATGCACTAAATTTCACTCAATGGAACATTGTCCCTCACTCCCAGGACTAAAAGTTGTATTCAAGGAGGCAAAGGGAGATCCTAAGCCAACATATCTCATGGCACAATGACGACAGTGGTAGACACACCCTCCAGGTATGATCCAAGATCCTACTTTGTTTCATTCCAGATAGTATACTTAACAATAAATTCCTGGACCATAGTGGAAGGACACGTAACCTTTTAATACCACATGGAAAAATCAATCATACCCTACACCTCCATGGAAAAATCATTCGTTTTCTATACCCTCATGGCCTAATCAACAATATTCTACATCTCCATGGAAAATTCATCGAATAACTTATACTCATCACATTTGGAAAATTCACCTACACAAGGACCAATGTGGTCTTAGAATTGGCAACGCACTATGGGACCAATCAATCCAATTGTTGGGTCATTTCCTTAGTCACAACCAACATTACAAAATCTACTCCAATTACCCCAAATATTCCATCTCCATTGTGTCCTCAGCTATGTGCCCACCTAATCCTAGTCATAATAATAGACCCGTCCATTATTTGGAATTTGTTGAAAACCTACATTATGACTTTACTTCCTTTGAGTGTAATGAGTTGTAGTTAAAATCTGGTCGAATGAGCTTTCCAGAAGATAGCACAGGAAATCAACAATCGGTAGATAATGAAAATTTTGTTAATAAAATCCCTTAACATAACTTTCTCCATCCACTATAGTTGTTACTGAAACATAGGTACCTAATAAATCGACCAAACAATAAGAGTCCACTACAAATACGAATGTTTCTCCAATGTACCTCAAAGAACATTTGTAATTAAACCACTGATTTATTACTATTTTGATCTCATAGGGGAATTGACAAATTTATGTTTTAAAATTACTCTTCTCCATGCTATTCGAGTTGTTCCAATCTATGCTAAAACTATTAAGGAATTGTGTGTGGAAAAACATGGAACACAACCAAAAGACCCTCATATAGTCTATGTGTTAGGAACACTTTCTAATTTTATCTTAGGAAAGAAAAAACTTGTTAAATATGACGATCCTGGAAATCCAGTGGCTACATTCCAAATCGAAGGACATAACTTCCTAAATACCCTTGTGGACATAGGAGCTGCAATAAATATATTGATTGTCGAAACATGTGGGATCCTTGGGATTAGAGAATTTAAACCAACCACTATTATGTTGGAATTGGCCGACAGATCGGTACTCATACCAGAAGGTTGTAACAACCCTGGTTAAAAATCCATGTAAAAATATATAAGACCACGGTTGATGGGACACATATTCCAAGGTGAAAGTTGCACAAAAACATCCTAATGGGTATTCATTTAGGTTATTATGGCTAAAGAAAATTAGCAAAGGAAATGGAAAAGGATTTTGAAAGGCACGAGGCATTTATTGAATTTTATTTATGAAAATAATGGAAATTAGAAAAAGAGGAAGGTGAAGGGTCACAGTTTGCATCTGAGGAGGAAAATGAAGGAAAATAATGGAAAATGAAGAAAATAGAGGCCTCATTAATAAAAAGGCTTCTCAGGATTAGTTGGAAAACTTGGTCAGTTTAGTTTTGGAGCTCTCTCATTCCTCTCTCTCTCTCTCACTCTTGGACAATTAGAGTTTTCTTGGGGCACTTGGGCATTGGATCAAGAAAGGAAATGAAGGGAAGAGGAAGCAAACATCAAGCAAGGGAAAGCAGGATCAAGTAAATACAATGAGATTCTATAGAGGTATTTATTTGCATGTGTGATTTCCTTGCCAGATTTCTCATGCATGGTATTGCATGTGGTTCTTTTGCTGTTATCGCGTGGGTTTTTCCAGGTGTGACATTTTTTTCACCCTAGCCTTGGAATTTCCTGATAGCCTTGATGAGATGGGTTCCCATACTTTGGTTGAGCTAGATTGTCAGATGGATTTGAATTTGAGTGAGGGGGATCTCTAAAATGAAAAGTACATGGCCTAATGGTCCCTCAAATGGACTGTCGATCACGATAAAGCCACTGGTCTAGTAACCCCTGAGCCAGACCGTGTGTTGCAGTAAAGACATGATTATGTACCTTTGTGGGCCTATGAATCCTTGTTAGTGAAAGGAAACATATAAGGTAAAACAAAGAGGTGGATTTATCTCCATTTCATTCTTTTCAGTTGGTTATGAATCTGACATTCATGCTTGGAATATGGCATGCGGGTGATTGTCAAAAGATAGATTTGGCTCAGCCAATCTATGGTCAAGTGGAACATGGAAGTCCCATCTCGTGTTTGGATTTTGCATCACCAATAAGATGTTATTTCTCCTTGTATTTATATGAGTATTATACTAGTTTATATGTGGTTTAGATGGATGTGATTTCATTGATAATTTTGTCCCTATTATATTGGTTATGTATGTGTTTTATGATAACAACTATGTATGGCTTTGTGCTAGCGGCTACAACACCCTCCAAAATTCTGGCCTGCATTCAATTCTGGAGCCTCCCTTGATTTTTTACCTGATGACTGCACGCACTCGAGCTCACACCATGGGCTCATGTGAGTCTCTGCACCCACAATGCTTGACTGTTCAATGGGTAGCTTTTGCATGTTGATAACAATGTCTCGCTTGTAACCATGCTCTGGTCGCACACAAGGTCTCTATTTCATATGTACATGTTGTGTTCATTATGTAAACATCCATCGCACTCACACATGAAGTCATATGTACTGTCATGGAAGTTTCATCACGTCGGCAAACGATCAATCACAAACGTTGCGCTTGTCGATTCGCACCGTCGGTTAGTCATGTTGAGCATGTGTGTCTGGATGGTTTGAGTCGTCTCGTCGTCAAGTGATGTGAGTGTGTGTTTTCAAGGTCACGTATGCACGTTTTTTCTCACTCACACACTTAGTAATTTTTTATGATGTTTTGACAACTAGATCATCCTGTAATAGTCAAACCTTCACCCCACCATTGACTCGACCAACTATCACCCAAAACAACGTAGTAGTACCCAACAGGGAATTTGAACTTGCACTACCTGCAAGTTGATCAATCAACCCTCCTGCTCGTCAACTAAAGATTTCAATAGGGTAGTGACCTCAGGACCGACTCCCCTAAAAAATTGAGTAGAGGATGCTGACCATATCCTCTTCGCTGACTAAGAAAATTGTGTAGAAAGACTTGATAGACACTGAGTGCCTATCCATGTCTCCCTCAAAAAATTGTGTAGTTTTTCTAGTCAGTCACCAATCAGCGGTAAGTTGCTCACCCAGAAAAATGTGTAGATTTCATGAGCAATCCCTGTGTAGCCTAGCAGTCCACTTAGCTCAAAAACTATGAAGAAGTAGTCAACAGGTCAGCCTCCTACCATTTACACATTTTTTCCTAGCAGCCTGCTGCTAGCTCCCTCCAGGAACTGCGTAGTTTTTTCTGCGAAGCTCCCGCAACCTGCTACCAACTCCCTCAAATAAATGCATAGTTTTTGTTGTCGAGCTTGCTCACTCCAGAAATTGCGCAGATTTTTCCTGCCCAACCCTCCTGCATCCCACACTACTTCTCCCAAAAATTACGCAGATTTGTCCTCTAGTCGAGCCAAATGCAATGGACAGTCACTACTAATTTTGATTACCCAGCACCATCCCCCAATGAAATCTATGCAGTTTTCACCAATAGTGCCTAGAGCTTGCATGAGAACTTGAAACTTTCCTTCAATAGTTTCAAAGACTTGTCATCTCTCCCATCACCTTCATCCAAAAATGAACAACCATGCATCATCGTAGACTAGGAGGTTTATGGATTTGATTTTGTATCGTCATGAGTGATCCAGATACAGGTACATGAACAAACAATATGTGATGACAAATCAGATGAACAAGGAGAGTGCATGCAAATGAACGTGTTCGCAAATGGCTGAACAATTCATGCATGCAAAGATATGTGTTCGCAAACGGACGACCATCGAAAGATCTGTTTGTGAATGGACGAACAGACAACATGCACGAACAGACGAATGAGTGAACATGCGAGGAGATATTTTCACAAATGGATGGACATTTCAATCATGCCAAAGTATAAGAAAGGAGCAATGTGAGAATGCACCATCAAGTGAACCCAATGACCATCAAGGCACACTTTGCCATGAGGAGGGGAAGCTATTAGACAGCAAGAGGACATCCATCACTCAACAACAATATAGTTGGACATACACACCAACAACAACATGAACATACAAGCACTGTCATGTCGAGTCATGTCATGAGTCGTGTTAGCCACGTCATTACTGTTGGCCATATTGTTTTCAATCAATGTAATGTAATGTGGAAGACCAACAGACCCACTTGTAATCTAAAGAGTAATGTAATCTGAAAATTCATTGAAGTCAAACAGTCATGAGGGAATTTGAACAGTCACAAGGGTCAGTTTTACCCTTGGCTATAAATACCCCCTCATTTGTACATGGAAAGAAATTTTCAATTTGGCTCCTTGCAGATGGCCTTGAGAGTCTGTAATATCTTCTTTGAGTAAGTACTAGCTCCAAAGCCCTGCCCACAGGGTTAGTGATGTATGGTGTATCAATGTGTCTTGGAACTATCACTTAATTCAGAAGCCTACTAAGAGGCAACCACATTTTCACACATGTGTTGTAACTGTTTGTAAGATTTGTCTTGAACACTTGTAATACATGTTTCGTGAACCTGTGTTTAACACTTAAGTTCATTCAGCTGTTATAATACATATATTAATGAAAATCTATTGTGGAAGTTGTTAACGTTGTCCTGCCCATGTTGGTTACCTCCAAAACATCAGACAGAGCTGTTGAAGTAGGCTCGCTATAAAGACCATCGCACTCGAGTGCATTGTCTGCTGAGTGTTGTACGTTATATCTTCCCTTGTGTGTTGTGACTACCGCATCTGTGTGGATTGCTCCTCCGAAGGTTGTGCATGTCCTATTGTGTTGTGTGTTCATAATAGAGTTGGAATTCCTCACATCTGACTTGGGACTCACTTCCACCCTCTCTCTCTCTGGTGAAATAAACTTGACACAAGTAACACTATCAATCACGAGGCACGCGAACCTCACCACTCAAAGACATAGCGGACCACTTTCTTGTGTTAACAAGAAAGAGCTAAGGAAACCATTCAAGATAATGGGAACTGGGCCATCATACCGGATGGGACTCCCACACAAAATGATGTGAGGTCAAGTTAGGACTTCATACTAGGGTGATCCCCTGAATGTTGGTAGGTCTAGCACCGTCAACACTTCTGGTGCTAGAAGGAGGGTCACCAGTTGTTTATGGCTAAGAGTCCTCTCACAAACACTCATTAATCATCTATTCAAGGTAATAACTTGCACTGCTTCTCACTTACGCATGACTGTGCAGTTGGTTAGTCCTCACCTCCCAGGACTAAACAAGAAATTTCATATCAGTGCCTTAGCTCCATCCGTCCCATCACCCACCAGTTTGCGAAAACAGTCGCACTAATCCCAAGAATCTAACATCTTTAATATGCATCAAGAAAGCCAAAAACCACTCCCATAGGGATTGTTGTAACATCAGTGGAAGAATCGTTTTGGCCACACTTGAACGTCTAGCAGAAGCTATTGAATACGAAGTGGAACCTCCAATCTTCTGACAGGGAGAAAGAGACATCCTCATGATCTTTGGCTCAGAATCTGTTACAATAGGTGGAGGGGAAGGAAGTGAAGGAGGTAGATGCAGAGAAAAACCAATAAACTCAGAACCAGAACCATCAAATTCTAAAGAAGAGGAGGATGACGAAGAATGAGAAGACATGGCTGACTAAAATCTGGAATTGATGACTCAGGGATCATTGGCCCTCCTGGGTGCTTTGTGTAAGATGTCAAAGTGGTTATAGAGGATGATCACAAAGTTAGAGCCTAACGTCAATGTGAAGGCAAAATATCATTTGGAAAACTTCTACCCACTGCTGCAGACCCTTGAGGTACGGTACGATGACGTAGCATGTAGATTATTTCCATGTACCTTGGATGGTCACACAGCTGCATAGTATCACAGGCTTCCTACGAACTCCATATAGAATTGGGGTGCATTCAAACACATGTTTCTAGAAAATTTTGTTGATGACAATACCCTAGACATGTAGCTCAAGGAATTGGGAAGCTTGAAGATGGAGGGGAAAGAAACGATAAAAGACTTCAACCATAGGTTTCTACACATATTGAACAGGTTTGTAGTTGACATGAAACCTCATGACTCCATCACTATTGATTACTACATGTCAGTGTTGGTGACCAACATTGGGTAGTTTGTCAAGCGATCTGCGCAACCAACGCTATTAGACAACTGCGAAGAGGCAATTATTGTTGAGAAATAACTACCAGTGATTAGAGCCATCAAGGATGATGAACTAGAAAAGGACTCTAGGGATGTGAGCAGGAAGTCCCCGGCAGTGGCAAGCAAAGGTAGAGATAAGGAAACAAGTTATATTGAAACCCTCACTCACCTCGTCAAGAACTTGACATCATGTTACACAAAATATTGTCACCATGACTTTTTGCAGTCAGTGTGAGTCTATCACCACTCGTACTGTCCTCCTATGCAAGTCTTGAACCTCAGCTCTCCATGACAAGCCTTAAAAATGAGAGAAAGTCCTTGAAAATCTTTAAAACTCTGGTTCCACACTTTCCCTTAGCATTACCTGTGGTCCCGCACCCCATGGTCATGTCACCTGTGGACCTGCTTGCTCTGCCTCTAAAGGAATGGGTGCGGACCCCTGTAAAAGTAAAAAAGGTGCAAGTTTATTATTAAAAACTCACTTTGGATTAATTCTGGACGCTTCTAGAAGGAATCTTGCGGTGGCAAGTTCACTCCTATGTGGTTCATGCATCCCATAACTAAAGGAGCTAACCCCTTGATGAGAGGAGCTTATCCCTTTGAAGGAGGACTCTATCCCTATGAAGGTGGACCTGGTAGCTTCCTTCCTCTGCACTATAAAATGAGGCATTGGGCTGGTTGCTAGGGAGGTTGAAAGCTGAATATTTTTGAGGGTAAATGTTGTTGGAATTTAGACTTCCTAATTGAGCTTGAGAGGAGAGATTACATACCTTTTCACCTCTTTGGGAAGTGAGTGAAACTTGTCAAAGTAGAGGAGATTCTTGCTGGACTTTGGGAGGAGCTTGTACAACATCAAGGCACCAAAGTTGTAAAGCTCTTCTTTGTTTAAAGTTAATACAATCAGATTCATTTTTCTCAATAAATTGTCTTCTGTGGTTTATTTCATGAATTCCTTGATCATCATGATAAATATGGTTTATTATATTGGCTATGTAGGTGTTATTTGATGTGTGCCTGTTTGTGTTTGCAGGTTCTTTAAAAGCGAGCTAATTTGGACGAATGGAGCCTGGCTTCCAGGAACTGGCATTCGACTTGAGGTAGGGTCTGAAACATCTCTTGGCTTTTATTTATAAATCTCAATATTTAGAGAAAGAGAGAATTTGTTTGTCTTGCTTGTCGCTAGATATCCATAGATACTAGGGAGATCGGTCTTGTCTGCAAGAACGATTTATCCAACCGACAAAATGGAGACTCCATTGGGGACTTGAATTTTGGTTTTTTTTCTTTGCTTTTACTTTGACTTGAGAAACTTTTTCTCTGTTTCTGGTTTTTGCTTGATGTGTGGGGGATTGGGTAGCTTCTTTAGATCTTGAATTGTTTTTTGTTTTTCACATTTTTGGAAGAGGACTGCACGTTTTGGTTGTAAGACAGTATGGACATCCCTGCACTGTCGCTTTACTACACAGGGTGGTATCACACCTGGTTATACTAGGAGCCTGCAGACCCTGTCAAAGTTTTGAGAAACTTAAAATCTTTTCATTCAGTTAAGATTAGGATTTGTTTATTTGTCTTAGCCTCTGCCTAGATCTGCATGTGTCTTGTCAGAAACTTTTCTTGTAGGTGAATTCCATTGGAATTTAGGTTCTAGGTGAATTTCTAGAAGTTTTGTGTGCCTGGCTTGATTTTCGTTTGGTCTTTGTAGTAACTCAGAGCTTAGAAGCCTTAGAAACCTTAGATCAGACTGGTTTCTTTTGCTCTTCTTTATGAGTCTGACTGATTTATAAAATCTGCCTTTGGTGAGGAATACATCTCATTTTTCTCTTTGCAAAGCTTCGAAAGAACTTGTTTTGAAAGTTTTCGATTTCATTTTTAGAAAAGAAAACATAAGCTGGTTTTTTTTTATTAATTTGTTATTCTGAACAAATTAGTCCTTAGTTTTCTCATAACTAAGTAAAACATCCTTAAAAATAAATTTTGTAAGCTTTTACTTCAATTAGGATTTTAGAATTTATAGATCTCAAGATTAGATTTTTAATAGTTTTGAGTGTTTTCTAGGAATTTTAAAACCTCTTTTGAAAAAGTTTGTTTTCTATAGTGTTTGACTGTTGAAAAGAAAGGGATATTTTTTGTGAGCATAGTTAGTTGTCTCGTTTTTGAGTTTATTGAAAAAGACAAAAAAAAAAATCTTTTTATTTGTTTGTTAAGGAAATATTTGTTTTTTCAAGCAATTGCATTCTCAACTCTTTCTTTAGCTAGAAATTCATTTAAGAAAAAGGATTGTTTATCATCTTAGGTGCATTTTTAGTGTCTTGGAGTCGAGTCTTCACACCATAAAGTTTCATCTCCACACCTTTTGACTTAAGAAACAACCATAAAAATAACGCTTAAAGTAAAATCTATCTAGCAATCTTTTTATTTCTAGTATCTTGGAGTAGGGAGTAATTAACTCTCCAAGATAGTAAAAACAAACAAGTAGTTGTATCTTGCAGTAGGAGATAAATTCCAATTGTTACGTCTATGCTCTGGGAAGCTCCTCTTAAAGGAATCAAGCACGAGGTCATATCCAAACAAGTGGGGTAATCAATCCTTCCTCATTGGGAACGATAAAAGATATACACGTATTAAAAGTGGTAAACCTCGGATTAACCATTGTCGAGGAGCCTAGGGTCACTTGTTGGTAAACCTTGGATTATGTCAAGGAGCCTTTAAGGGGATTGAGCTTTGCTACTCTTCCCTTGCATGTGTATCGGATCACATACTGTTCCCCAGGTATATTTGTTTCCATCGGTAACCATAGTGACCATGATCTATAGGATTCTTTCCTAAGGTGATGGTGGAGGGAAGATCCCACTGTACCTGGAGCAGACATCGACGAGACTCACTTGGACTCTCTAGGGGGTTCTCTTCACTCGAGACATTTTAGTGGAGAAACTTGTGTCAGTCTGTTTCATTAAGCAGGTTGTCGGGGTAACTGTTCCAACCAACATTTCTGTATTGAATTCTGTGACGTTGGATTTCATCACCAACTAGTGTTTTCGGTATGGAAAGTTACTGTTTGTGTGTGGTTTGAACTCCTAGATTCTTTAGGCATGTGGTTCAAATTGTTTGGTTCTTTAGAGACTTTAGGTGGTTTTCATTGAGATTTTTCTTTTCTTGCGTGTGAATTAATTAAAATATTTAATCGTGGCCTGATTACCGAGATAGTCCCGTAGACTTCAGGGCCAACCTCCTAAGTTTTCACCAAGCCAGCTTGAAGGGCTACGAGCTCTTATAACTCCTAGTGACAGTAGAGTTGGGTCACCCGAAGAAGGAGAATCTTATTTCGTTGTGCATCCTGATTATCAAGTTCACGCACCAGAGTATATTATTGAACCTATTTCATTTTCTAAAGTTACTCGTAGTTTTTCTTCTACTAGTGACTCAGCCGAGGAACATGAAATTTCTGAACCTGAAACTGAACCTGCTGCTACTCCATCATCAGGATTTGCCTCTCCAACTTCGAGTTGTCCTAGTTCACCCAGGGTAGGAAGAATCATTACCCAAAATCTTCCTTCTGGACTCATTGCTATTGAAGAACTTGTTACTCCAAAAGAAGGTATATCTATCCCTGAAAATCATCCAACTATAGAACTTAGGGAGCGTGAATCGATCTTTTACAGTCCACCTAGGAGGGACACTTGGTATCTTTCATTGACCAATTTTCTAGAAAACTCGAGACTAAGTTTTTCACCACCTCGCATTCCTTTTCATCCAACACCTAGAGGTTATTATCCTCCTTTGAATATTTTGAGACAATCATCCATGTTTTCTCAATCTCCAGAAACATTTTTATATGGCGGTCCTTCTGTTCCATCTGGGTATCAGTCACTTACTGGTACTTTTTCGGGAGCATCTCCTCAACCTGTTGAACAAGGGTTATTAACTGGTAATAACGGAACTAAACCATTGAGTGTAGAAGACATTCTTATGATGTCAGGTACCATTCCAAATCCGAAACCTCAAGGTAGTCAGTTACTACCCGGGGGGCAACCTCAAGGTCCTCAATTATCACCTAGGGCGCAACCTCAAGGTACCCAGTTACTGCCTCGGGGGCAACCTCAAGGACAGTACATACCTTCAGGACAGTACATTCCTCAAGGTCAACCCTAGACTCAGTACGTACCTCAAGGTCAACCTCAGTATTAATATGTACCTCAATGTCAACCGCAGTTTCAGTACGTGCCTCAAGGTTATCAACCTCAAGGTCAGTACCCAACCCAAGGTTTCCAACCACCTTCAGGTGAATCATTTGCTCAAGGAATTGGAAATGTACCATTGAATTATCAACCCTACCCTCAACCCGGTTATGATCCTCAATATGCTCAACCTTCTATGGGTCCATACCCCGGAATGAACATAGTGTGGGATCCATCTCAATCTCAACAGATCTTGCAACCGAATGTGCATTTGTCATCTTAACTCGTACAACCCTTGGTTTCTGGTTCAACCCAGCAACCTGTCTAGCCTACTATTCAGACTTCTGCACCTGTTATAGTTTCTCAGCCTGGGCCTAGTTCACCTCGAACTCTGCCTCAAACGACTACTGCAACTGCTGCAACATCTATTCAATCTACCCCACCTACTTCTAGAGTATCGTCAGCTCCAGTTTCTACTATTCTTGCATCAATTCCTCAAGCATCTTTACCTCAGTCTGGACCTACAATTCAGACTTCGGTTCAAATGCCTGTAGGACAACCTGGTCCAAGTACGGTTGTCAAAAGTCAACCTCAATTTACTTATCAACCGTACCAGGTACAGTACCAATTCATTCCTGCTATGCAAAACCCAGTCTATTAGTATTAACCATACCCTAGATATACTTATCAGCAACCTCAACAACCCCAGTACGGTCCAGTTAATCCTGGTTTTCCGGGAGGATATAATATCCCAAATGCAATTCCAATTCCAAGTTATCCTAGATATCCTCCTCCTGGGGCTGGTCTCATGACCCAGGGTTTTCGAGACCCTAATCATCAGTTACCATTCATTGCAACTTTGGACTTGCCTGATTTGTCACACCTTACGAACGATCTGATTAATTATCTTCCGTTTTGGCTGCCAATGCTGAATAAGTTACCGAGTGATATCCTAAAGTTTGAAGGTAAATCAGGAGAGGATCTGTCAAACCATGTGATGACTTATCACCTCTGGTGTGCATCTAACTCCATTTTAGATGATTCAATTCATTTATGTCCTTTTCAATGCACTCTGATTGGTCTTGCAACCAAGTGGTACATTGAGTTACCGCGGGCCACTTTTTATAACTTTAGTCAGCTAGCGAATTCGTTCTTAACTCATTTTCAATTGCCTGTCAGATATGACAATGGCACGGAATTATTAACTTCATTAAAACAGTCAACGTCCACTTATATTTCAGATCACATTCATGAATGGAGATGTCAACGACGTTTAGTGAAAGTTTTTATTCCGGATCAAATCTTAGCAGAATGGTTTGTTAAATCATTATTACCTAAAATCACTGAGGATGTAGCTAAGGCAGGAGTTGTTACTGAAGAGAAAGTAATTTCCCAAGCTCAGTATCTTGACCTCCTTTATAAGCAGTCAGGTATGTTACACGAGAAAATCCCTAACCTTCCTAAACGATATCAAATAGCTGCAACTCCTTCAGGGTCTCATGCCGCTGACGATATGATTGGTTCAGTTAACACCAAAAGTAAGAAGAAATCTTCCAAGAATTCTTCTCCTATTATAACTTTACCAAATTCCCCGACAGAGACTCTTCCGCTGAAATTTCTGTTGATATTCATGTCGTAGAGTCATCTACAGCCAAATCAAAATCTGGTGGTAAAAAGAAGGGGAAGAAGAAAAATAAATCAGATAAAAATTCAAAAGAGAAACCAGATAAAACATAATCTACTGATGAGAAACGTAAACATCGTTATCCTTGTCTCATTTGTGATGAAGAGCATTTTACAAGAGACTACCCTCATCGCACTGAGGTTGAAAAAATCGTCAAAGGTTCTCAAACGCCTGCTATCTTGAAGGATCCTTTTCCTAGTCAAGATAGTAAGATGACAGGTTCTTCCTCAAATGCCTCAGAAGAGCCCATAATGATGATGTCCCATGTTAGGATTGCGACTCGATCACAAGCTTATGGAAGTAAAAGTCCTGTTGGTGGTAAGGAAGAAAAATCTTCTAATTCGAACCCATCAACTTCAGCTCCCGTTCTGATCCGCTACAGATCGAGAAACCTAACCCAGACTTAGTAATCAAACCGCCTTCCAAGGGTATACTTCGAAAGTCATCTTTCAATCCACATGCGAGAGCTGCTCAGAACTATAACATTGTTGAAGTTTTAGCCATTTCACCTTCAACATTGTCGGCTTTGGAGGTGCTGCAATCATGTCTAGCACAACGTAAATTGCTATTGTCGGCTATAGGAGCTGTTGATATTTAGGACTCAAACCTTATAATCTTCGATTTAGAAAATAGTACACCTCGCTTACCTCATCAAATGGCTTTCCAGATTCCAGTGTTAGTAAAAAACAGACCTTGCTATAGGACTGTAATTGATGAGGGAGCTTCAACGTGTATTATGTCGATCCAGTGTTGCAGATCGCTTGGTTCTCCTACACTTAATCAATCTCCGACGATTCTGAAGGCTTTTGATGGCCGTGGGTTCCATCTTTTTGGCATTCTACAAGATTTACCTATAGGGGTTGAAGGAAAAACTTTTAATCTAGATGTGGAAGTGGTTGATGCCCCTCTAGATTACAACCTTCTCTTGGTTCGTAGTTGGTCTTATGCTATGACTGCTGTTATTTCATCAGTCTTTCAGCTTATAAAGTGTCCTCATAATGGAAATATCGTAACTATAGACCGGCTAATGTATTTTTCATCCGACCCAGCCTCTTCTGAAAGTATCCAGCATGTCGGCAAAACAACTATCCCTTATAAGGATGTTGGAGTAGGATTAGTTAAAGATTTTGGTTTACTACAAAATTTTTCCTTTCCTCCTCCTAACTACTGCAACCATTCATATGATTTCATCGGATACTATTGTTTATGATGATCCTCGGATCGTACCTTCCGAATCTTAGATGGACTCATTTGGTGATGCTATGCCTTTGAGTCCGTATGAAATTACGTATCAGGCCATACAGTCGTTTTTTGACCCTTCTTCAACTGTAATTTACTTAATGAATGTGGTCCATGAAGAATCACTTTCAACATCAAACTCAGCTTCAACAACTTTTTCCGAACTTGTTCACACTGATGAGCAGATTCGTGAAATTTTGTCTATTGATGATTTACCATGGGAAGATCTTCATCATAGATCTTTGTTCTTACCTGAGATTGATCATTTTGAAAATGATTTTTCATCTATTTCTACGACTGATTATGTCAAGGAACCACAGAATCCATTGGAAAATCATGTTTCTGAGTTAAATTTGGGAAATATTTCTCGAACAGTTCCTATAGACATTTCAGTTAAACCTAGAATTGTTGAAAACATTCATATAGGTGCCTCCTGTACGGAAGATGAATTTAAAATATATAAGGCCTTATTTCAAGAATTCCACAACGTATTTGCCTGGTCATATGAAGAAATGTTAGGAATTGATCCAGCAATTTTTGTTCATGAAATCAAAACTTACCCAGATGCTAGACTCGTCCGGCAACATTTGCGTCAGATCCACCCGCGAAATGCTGCTGCTATTAAAGTAGAAGTTGAGAAATTACTTAAAGCAGGTTTCATTTATCCAATTCCCTTAATGGATTGGGTATCGAATATTGTTCCTGTTAATAAAAAACAAGGGACGATAAGAATATGTATCGATTATAGGGATATTAATCGAGCTTGTCTAAAAGACAATTATCTATATCGATCAAATCATTGATGATTGTGCGAACAGTGAAATATTCTCATTTATGGATGACTTTTTCGGTTACAATCAAATCAACATTCTACCTGCTGATCAACCAAAAACAGCTTTCATTTGTCCATGGGGGACGTTTGCTTATTCCAAATTACCTTTTGGGCTAAAGAACGCCGAAGCAACTTTTCAACGAGCTATGTCTTACGCGTTTCATGATATCAAGCACATTGTGCAACCTTATCTCGATCATTTACCTGCTCATTCATTACGTAGAGCCGATCATCTCATTCATTTACGAGCAATCTTTATGAGATGTAGGCATTATCGAATTAGGTTGAATACACACAAATGTGTTTTCTGTATAGAAACAGATCGTTTACTGGGATTTGTTGTTTCAAAAGCTGGCATTCGTGTCGATCCCTCAAAGGTTGAAGCTATTGTCAAATTGCCTCCTCCTTTGAATCTTCACCAACTCCAAAGTTTGCAAGAGAATGCAAACTTTTTATGTGGATTCATTCCTAACTACGCTGAGATAACAAAGGGTTTTACCAGGTTGTTGAAACAGAATACTCCATTCTTTTGGGATGAGATAGCTGACAAATCTTTTGATGCTCTTAAACACGCGTTGACCCATGCACCGTTATTGCATCCTCCCAACTAAAACTAGGACCACTTCTTATATCTTGCCGCCTCTCATTCCACCATCATAATGATGTTAGTTCAGGAAGATGAATTCGGTAGTGAACATGTGATTTATTACCTTAGTCGAACCTTGAATCCGACTGAGCTAAAATATTCACATGTGGAGAAATTGTTGGCAGCTGTTCAATCTGCCCAATGTTTTCATCATTACATTTTACTACGCGAAAATACTGTAATTTCCAACTGCAACCCTATGATCTATATTTTGACCAAAAAATTTCTAGGGGGAAAGTTTTCCAAATGGATTGTTATCCTACAGGAATTTGACTTGGAGTTTGAAAAATCTAAGTCAAAGAAATCTTTAGTTTTTGCGGAGTTGATGTGTGACTTCCCGTGTGCTGATATTGAAACTGTGGTAGAAGAGCCCATTGCGGACGAATCCTTGTTTCTTATCATCGCTCTTGATCCATGGTATGGAGATATCATAGTTTATCTCCAAACCCAATCCTTTTGGCCTAAAATTTCAAGATCTCAGCATCGGAAAATATGATTCCAATCCCAACAATACAAAATTATTGGAGATAAACTTTATCGTCATGGGGCGAACTCTGTTTTCCGACATTGTTTAGCTCATGAGGAAGCTGAAAGGGTTCTAAATGACTGTCACTCTGGAGCGTGTGGAGGTCATATGTCCTGGTTTGTCACAGCCCAAAAGATATTGCGCGTTGGCTATTTCTGGTCGTCTTTGTTTAAATATTGTATTAATGCGCTTCGAAAATGGAACAACTGCCAAATTTTTGATCGAAAGATGTGCGCTCCACCTACTCCTCTCCACCCTATAATTGCCATCAGTCCTTTTGCGAAATGGGGTATCGATTTTATTACATGTAACCCTCACTCGGCCGGGGGGCATGTGTATATCATCCTTACGGTAGATTATTTTACCAAGTGGGCTGAGGCGATGCCTACATTTTTGCCAGACTGCAAAATTGCTGCGATCTTCATTTTCAATCATATAATTGCTAGGTTCGGTGTTCCACAAGCGATTATCACTGATCATAGGCATCATTTTCGAAACATTATGATGACTGAACTAACAGATCAACTTGGCTTGCGTCACAATAATTCTACTCCATATTACCCACAGGCTAATGGTTTGGTTGAAGCCACAACAAAGTTCTAGTCATTATGATCCGACGAATCATTGGGATTCATAGGTCAAATTGGCATAACATGTTATTTTCAGCACTTTGGGCGTATCGAACCTCAGTAAAAACATCAACTGGTTTCACTCCTTTCCAACTAGTTTACAGTTTGGAAGATGTGTTACCCATTGAATGCGAAATCCTGTCATTGCAAATGGCCATAGAATTACTTCCAGCCACTTACAAAGAGGAAAAACGTTTGTTGTACTTGGCTCAGCTAGATGAGAATCGACGTGATGCTGTACTAGCAATTGAAACTCATGCCAAATGTATTAAAGCTCATTATGATCAAAATGTTACACCTCGTAATTTTTCAAAAGGAGACCTAGTCTTACTATACGATCAAGCAAATGATAAGTTAGGCGCTGGAAAATTCGTACCCATGTGGCATGGTCCTTATGTTGTCAAGCAAAAGCTAGCAAAAGGGGCCTATGAATTGGTAGACTTTGAGGGTGTCTCTTTAGGTAAGCCCAGAAATGGTCTCTATCTGAAGAGATATTATGCTTAAACCTAGGTGTGGAGATTTTCGTTAGATTAGTTTTCTTTCTAGGTGGTGTGTTTTAGATTAGAAAAGTGTGCATAGTTTAGAGAGTGTTTTCTGGCCATTATTCTTGCTTATCTTGATTTTACTCTTGATATTGCAGATGTCGACGTCTCTCCAAACATACATTGGTTTTGCTGATGGTGCTTGTCGTAATACATGGAACATTTCTTCCGCAGCTTAGGTTATCTATTCACCCTCTGATGAGTTGGTATCTATGCATGGGGTAAGCTTCGGTCAAACAACAAACAACATTGCAGAGTATAGTGCAGTGATTGAGTTATTATCTGAATCCATCTCATTTGGGATTCAGAGTTTGATTGTGAGGTTAGATTTAAACTCGTTGTATTGCAGCTTAATAGAGTATATGCCATTAGAAATCCAGTGTTATTAAGATTATTTTTGAGAGTTCATCTCTTGGAATGTGAATTTGACTATGTTGAATATCAACATATTCCAAGATATTTAAATACATTAGTAGATGCAATTGCTTCTTGAATGTTAAGTAGACATTTGCAATAATCAAACAGTAAATTTAAAAACATTCCATAACATGTTTTAAAGGATAGCCAGTAATAGTGATATAACATAACATAGAAGTGTGTCAAATATACATCGTCTTCGATCATAGGTTGAAAAACACCTTATGATCGGCAAAATGATAGTGCAAAAAGCAAAAAATGTCATATGAGTCTACAAAAGTCGATCATCTTATCACTGGTGATGATCACGATAAGGAACTACTGAATGGGCCACCCTACAAACAAACCTCCTGAAAGGTCCTGGGACCCCAATCACCTAGCGTCGTAGCCTAAGAGGAATGTCATCTATGCTAGTTTCTAGAATGTCTACTGTCAAACGCTCTATATTGTTTTCCAATTCAGCTAGGGTCTCTGTAGATTAGTCATGTGGGGCTAGTGTTGCTACAGCTGGTTGTTTCCTCTCATAGGGCCAGAGAGTGGTTGGTCGCCGTGGACCTACATCTGCATTTGAAACATTTTACTATCAATTTTGGGACGATTTAAAAATATATATATATTAAATTAGAAAATGTTGAAAATGATTTTACCTGAATCATCCCATTGCTCTCTTGGTGGAAGATCCATGTTTGGGTCACCATGATAATCCATCCCAGCATAAGTAAAATCTTGAATCACGAAAACTTGGTTCTCCAACCAATGAAAATACTCCGGAGGAAATCGAACAACCTCTGAACCCTCCTCAGGATGACGGGCCATAACTACAACCCAACGCATCACTTTGGGCTCTCGGGGAAGTCCAGCTTCAACGGAAAGATGCTGTGGGACCAACATTGGGACCCTCTCTAGACCAAAGCTCACAACTAAGAAACCATATCCAAAGTTTTTCAGTTGTCCGTTCTTTGCTCTAGTCAGTTAGCCTTTTACATTAGCCAACACAGCTTCACACCAATTGAAGACGGTGCCTCAAAAATAGTCTGCTGCCATCCACATTTGGGATCCAGTGGCCATATGTAATGCTGCGCTTCCGCAGAGTCTGGTGACAGTAAATGCAATCACTTTGAGTTCAGGACAGGAAATGGTTTTGATGTCAATCCCTTTGTCCTTGGTTTGGTCGTTACAAAACTCTAGCCGGAGGCTATCGACAGACTGGCCACCTGGCCTAGTCTCGAATAGAGTCAATTGTTCACCTCTCTTAGGCAAACCAGTCAAAAAGTAAATGTCCTCTGGCTCCATTTCAAGCTGGTGGCCACCAATAATGAAACATTGGTCCTGTACATTCCACCTGTCTACCAGCCACTGCAGAAAGTCTACTTGGGCCCTCATGCCAGATATGGCCCAGAGTTTAAATAACCCGCATGCCTTTAATGGATTTATCAAAGGTTGATGATTAATTGTGGCGAGGTCCACATCCTCGTGCTCCCGTTCCCTGCAGCTAAGCATGGTGTATATCCTACATTCAAAGAAAAGGCATATTAAAACATTTTAAATCAAATTTTTATGGTGGAAATTGAAGAATTTGGAATTATAAAACCTATGCCACGGGGACCGCGCTCTCTAGTTAGAGACAGTGTGTAGGTGCGCACTCTGCCTAAACAGCAGGTGTGGGCCCCTGGCTTTTTCCTCTGTAGGAAAAAGTCGAGGTCCGTAGGTTTCCAATGTTGCGCCTGCGGACCCCCGCAAGCGGACTTTTAAACAAAATTCCTCCTAAAAATAAAAAAAGTAACCTAAAAACAAAATTCAAATGGTTGAAATGCAAGAGTAAAGTAATGTGGATTACCTAGAGGTGACGGTGTTCATTCCAACAGACGGATTTTTCGAAATCTTCACGGGAAGTTTCTTACCCAAAAGCTCTATTTTCTCACTCTGAAGTCAAACGATAAAAATGAATTTACAAAAGTCCTTTTTATAAGTTTTTTTTGAATAAATGAGTTTTTAATTTGTTTATTTTTCACTTTAAAGAGGTAACTTTTGAAGCATTTTTATTTATTTTAAATGGGTATGAGTAATGTTTGAGTTTTTGTGCAGAATATCAGATTTTTCAAGAAAAATTGATCATTTTCGACAAAAACATTAGAGTCATCTTTAAGCTCTTTTCTGACTCCTAAAATATGAAAACATTTCCGAGTTTTTATTTTTAAGATCTTTAAAATGGAATTAAAAAGACGGTCCACTTACAGCTCTTTTCTGACCGTATAAACATGAAAAGA
This sequence comes from Pinus tabuliformis, assembly GCA_031772625.1. NCBI lineage: Eukaryota > Viridiplantae > Streptophyta > Pinopsida > Pinales > Pinaceae > Pinus > Pinus tabuliformis. The sequence goes on along the minus strand of CM062820.1, from coordinate 884,424,248 downwards.
TTACCGGATTTTTGTCGTTTCAAATTCGATATTGGTTATAAAACGACGTGTCGTTGATCACTTTTTTACTTTTTCAGATTAGAGACACTAATTATGAAAAGTACTCCTTGATCATAATGGTCAAGCGGTTCTCTCAAGTATTATTTTATACTTTTTCGGGCATGGGATACACAAATTCATGAAAAATGACAACCATGGAGTTTTCTTAAGTTTTTCTTCAGACTCCCTAAAATTGAAAAACGTCGAGTTTCTCCTATACTGGACTCATTAAAATTTAACAGTAAAGGACCTGTTCAATTACAAACAGTAACAGACCACTCCTTCTTAGGGTTCGAATTTTAACTAAGTTGGACTCATCTGAAGGATGAGCTTATAATCAAGCAAATGTTATCCTCCTCAAGCTTGTAAAAAAATAAAGAGGTACTTGCTAGAAATGGTGGGGGAAAAGAGAGGAAAATGAACCTATTTGTCATACTTTGTGTCTCAGAAAAACATTTAACCACTCTTGAACACGATATTTTTTGTTCACTTGGGTTGGGAAATCATTTTCCTAATAGTTAATCAAACCATATTGAAAGTCTTCAGCCAGTTTCTGGGTATTAGCTTTGGCTCAATTGTCACCAAACCGTCTACAGTGTCGTTATGTGTTCAAGAGGTCAGTGCAAATAAACCATTCATCTGCAAAATATCTGTCATCCATCTTGACCATCCCTGAGTAAGTCCTTGCAATTATATTTTTTCAGACTTGATCTATGACTTCGTGTTGTGGGCTTGCCTACGACGGATTGCTTTCTATCGACTTCAACTCATTATCTAGAAAGATGATGTAGAAATTGTTAGTACCTTGGAATCTACATACCTCAATGGCAGGTTTCTCGCCTTCGATGATAGGTTGCATCATTGACCTTTGATCAAACGATTCCATGACATGTTCGACATCAACACATCTATTCACGTTTCATGGATTGTACTGAGTACTTTGAGAGCCATTGACATTATTGGTGGTTTCTCTCACACTTGTTAACAGTTTACATAATTGACTGGTAATCAAGTGGTTTCTACCATGTTCGACTTCGACACATTCATTCACATGGAAAGAATCGTACTATTTCGAGAAGTAGAAATCAAACCCTGGATCTAGTTTCCACCATCCAAGCTGCGAGGAATTTTGTATTCATTATACAGTGGACTATTCATAAACACATGGTTGCGCCCATACTGTGTCTACATGTGTCTATACTTGTGATGTATTGCAAGATCATTCCTATATCAGAGCAGTTTAGTTAGTTTTCTAGTCAGTTTTGATCTGAGTATGGGAATGCCTAGCTCAGTGATGATATGATCTCATATATATATTTTGTATTGAATGTTTTTACAGGTTCCAACCAGGCTCTCCACAAGATGATCCTCGAAATGATAAAGTACTTCACTCTTCCTAGATGACAAATACTATCTATTACAGACTTTGCACTTTAGGGGGCAATTTGTTACACAAAATATTGTCACCATGAATTTTTGTAGTCAGTGTGAGTCTATCACCACTCATACTGTCCTCCTTTGCAAGTCTTAAACCTCAGCTCTTCATGCCAAGCCTTAAAAATGAGAGAAAGTCCTTGAAAATCTTTAAAACTCTGGTTGCGCACCTTCTTTTAGCATTACTTGCAGTCTCGCACCCCTTGGTCATGTCACCTGTGGACCTGCCCCCTCTGTCTCTAAAGGAATGGGTACAGACCCCTATAAAAGTAAAAAAGGTGCAACTTTATTATTAAAAACTCACTTTGGATTAATTATGGATGCTTCTACAAGGAATCTTGAGGAGGCAAGTTCGCTCCTAGGTGGTTCATGCATCCCATAACTAAAGGAGCTAACCCCTTGATGAGAGGAGCTTATCCCTTTAAAGGAGGACTTTATCCCTTTCAAGGTGGACCTGGTAACTTCCTTCCTCTACACTATAAAATGAGGCATTGGGCGGGTTGCTAGGGAGGTTGAAAGCTGAATATTTTGTAGGGTAAATGTTGTTGGAATTTAGACTTCCTAATTGAGCTTGAAAGGAGAGATTACATACCTTTTGACCTCTTTGGGAAGTGAGTGAAACTTGTCAAAGTAGAGGAGATTCTTGTTGGACCCTGGAAGGAGCTTCTACAACATCAAGGCACCAAGGTTGTAAAGTTCCTCTTTTTTTAAAGTTAATACAATTAGACTCATTTTTCTCAATAAATTGTCTTCCATGGTTTATTTCATGAATTCCTTGATCATCATGATAAATATGGTTTATTATATTGGCTATGCAGGTGTTATTTGATGTGTGCCTATTTGTGTTTGCAGGTTCTTTAAAAGCGAGCTCATTTGGACGAACGGAGCGTGGCTTCCACAAACTGGCATTGGACTTGAGGTAGGGTCTAAGACATCTCTTGGCTTTTATTTATAAATCGCAATATTTAGAGAAAGATTGAATTTGTTTGTCTTTCTTGTCACTAGATATCCATAGATACTAGGGAGATCGGTCTTGTCCACAAGAATGATTTATCCGGCCGACACATCACAATCGTCTGAGCTTAAAAAACGAAAATGGGACACTTCTACGAGAAACCATCTGCATAGACAGAGACAAGAAAGCATGTCATCAAGCAGCAATCACCTCCCGACAAAAACTACATAGAGCTCTGTGTTTTAGCTCAAACAGTGCATGAATATCCAATTCTATTCATTTCATGAAGATGGTCACTCAGAAAGGTATTGTTCAGAATGGAAGTGAGTTGCAGACTTACTATACGCCCCGCACTTGACGTAGACAATAGTGCGTAAACAACTGGGAGATACAGATAATGATGAATATGTTCCACTAGATGAGGCATCAAGATCTGGGCATGTGGTAAACGTGGATCACTGCTAGTAAGCAATGCTGAAGACGAGCACCGAGAAACAACCCCAAAAGAAAAATGATTGTTACAATCTCATAAGTAAGGGGGCTCCCCCTATAGTTGAGGAAGTGCAAGAAAAGTTGAAATTAGTGATGAGGAAGGATGATCCACCAGCCATCCCCAAGCAAAAAATACAAAGCAAGCTTGGGAATACAACGATAGTAAAAATTATGTCCAAGAGAAGCAAACTATATAATACTATGCCTGACAACATGATCGCCAGTCTTACCCTCGACACCTTGGTGAGTCTGCCCCCTCTCGATTACAACATTGTGGATGACATGAAGAAAACTCATGCAAACATCAGTTTGTTTGAGTTATCTAAGATCTGGAGTTAGTGAGACATCATTCTACATGCAATGGTACAAACAACAACAAACAATGTAACCTCTACCAGCAAGGGAGCAATCACACCTCCCAGCTCATTTTCAACTATGCTGATCACACTCCGGAAGGAAGAAGCGAACTCAAGTTTCCCTCCATTCCTACTCTCATTCAAAATTTTCAACTATAATGTTCACAACTGCTTGGTTGATTCTGTCACAGCAGCCAACACTATGCCGCTCTCCATTACCAAAAAGATCCATGCACAGTGGAGTGAGAAATCTGCATAAATCATCCAACTTGATCGAATATTTATACCAGCTATTGGTGAACTTCGGAATGTGATCATCCAACTATGTCATGATGGTTAAGTTCAACAGTGGATCAAAATTGTCGTTGTGGACATACCGGAAGCGTATGGATTACTACTCAGCAGGGACTGGTCTAGCAAGTTAAACTGATACTGCACTATGGACTGGTCGCACATGTGGCTTCCATATAAAGGTAAAAACAATCAAATACAGGCGTTATCCGAGAGGTATATGAGGCACAATGTGACTCCCATCAATGATAAAATGAACCGTTTTCTTTTGAAGAACTCATGTTTGGTAACTGCCTCCTAGAAACAACGGTGGGTGTTATGTTGCATGGCTAGCCCCAACCACACCAGACATGCAGTAGCATCTCCTTCCTTTCCCAACTAATTGAAATGAAACATGTACTGTATATTGTAACAATAGTAGCAGTAGCAGTAGTGCAAGCGTATCAAACACTCTGTGTACAAATGAGTTGTGGACCATGTACTTCGAGGGATCAAAGACACATGATGGCTCACGAGCTGGGTGTGTTTTGATCGACACAAACTACAAGAAATATATGATTTCGAGTCGCTTGGAGTTCGAGTGCACAAACAACGTTGTTGAGTATGAAGCACTCGTGTTGGGCTTATAGAAAGCCATTAGCCTCAACGTGGTCGCACTCAATGTGGTAGGTGATTCGGAGATAGTGCTATGGTAGGTACGTAAAACTATTAATTGTTTATCATGACATCTCAAAAACTACCAGCAAGAGGTATGGCAAGTGATCTCTAACTTGTAAGAATTTAACATCACTTTTGTACCACGTACGAGTAATGTGACTTCCAATGTTCTAGCAAATGCAGCCTCTAGGATGTCATCGATTAGGGATAAATTTACTATTGAAATTTTATATAGACAATCTATCCTAGATAACATAACTGACTTACGCATGTTTAATGATGATCAAAAGATACCGAATTTCATGGCCAACGCTGACAACTTCAAGGATGCAACGATAAATGAAGACGAGAACGAGCAATCTCTGCAAGCAGAAGATGGTAACAAAAAAGGCCACCTCATCCCTAAGGGAGTAGCATCATTGGAAAGGATTTATGACTTGCAAGAATGCTTTTAGGGTCTGAGGAACAACAAAACCCACAGTTCCACCATGATGCACGAGCTGATCAACTTGGGAATAGAGCAAGATCAAAAGTTCATCAATCTCAGTACATATTGCATGCAACAAGAATGGCAAGCCTTTTTCCACTTGTTCAAACAGTAGCAGGATGTGTTCGTGTGGATGTACGATGATCTGAAAACTTATGACACGTGAATAATCCAACACATCATTCTGATGAGAGAAGGGGTCAAGCCATATCGGCAGAAGCTGAGGAAAGTACATTCATCACAGATTGAACCCATCAAATAGAAAGAGCACACTAAGTTGTTGGATGCATGGATCATATACAAGGTTTGTCATTCTACTTGGGTTTCAAACTTTGTTCCTATACACTAGAAGTCCGAGGAAATCCACTTGTATGTTGATTTTTGAGATGTGAACTGTGCCTCAGACAAAGAAAATTACCCCGTGCCATCTATGGACCATATTCTGAAAACAATATCTAGGGTACATATGTTTTCCTTACTCGACGGTTTTTCAGGATACAATCTGGTTTTGGTTGGAGAACCTGACAGGCTCAAAACTACCTTCTGTACCAAGTGGGGTACATTCGCATACAAAATAATTTTGTTTGGGCTTGTGATTATAGGTGCAACATTTCAATGCGACATGGACATCATCTTCCATGGACTCATCTGATAGAGCATAGTGGTATACCTTGATGATATGGCTGTGTCCTCAAGGAAATGCAAGGACCACATACACCATTTGAAGAAACATTTTGAGTGATTATGGAAATAGGGGATTTTGTTGAATCCCTAAAAGAGCATATTCACAGTGTCTGAGGGGAACCTTCTTGGAATCATCATTATCGAAAGCGGGATCAAGGTTGATCCTGGTTGGGTTCAAACTATTACATAGATCCCTCACCCAACCAACAAGAGATCGATGTAGTCCTTGTTGGGGAAGATAAAATTCCTCCAAAAGGTTCATCTCAAATTATGTGTAGATAGTCAAACCCATGTAGGACATGACCAAGAAGGATTCAATCTACAGATGGTGTAAGAGGGAAAACTATGTATTCACTTGTATGAAGCAGGCTATTGTGGAAGCGCCTGCACTCTATAGCCCAAACTTCAAAAAATACTTCATGCTATACACCTTCACCTCTGATAATTTGCTCGTTGCAGTACTCACTTGGAAGGATGAGATGAATGACGAACGTCCCATCTCCTTCATGAGCGTAAACATGCAGGGACCTAAACTCAACTACCCCAGCATTCAAAAGTAAGCATATGCAATTTACAAGGTGACGAAGCAATTCAAGCCCTACTTGCTGAAGAACCACTGCATAGTCTATGTCCCTCACCCAACATTCTACACACTGCTCTTATAACAAGAATTGGGTGAACGATGTGCAAACTGGATGATAGGCTTGCAAGAATATGACCTTGACATCAAACCAGTTCACATGGTCAAAGTTCATGGGCTGTATAGACTCGCAACAGAAGCAGTACATGTGCAGGATAAGGAAGAATATCTTGCTAGTTGGGAGCAAGAAGTTGAAATGTATGATGTAATGTTAGCAACACCCACTGAAGACAGAAACCCTTGGTACGTATATGTGCACCAGTACCTTGAGCATGGCACCGTACCCTCTCACTTTTCCATCAAACAGAAGAGGGCTTTGTGTCTCAAGTATTTATCATATCAGTCAGTGCACAGAGTGCTTTACAGGAAGCATAGCAATGGAGTTTTGTTCAGGTGCCTGGAGGAACATGAACCAAAGAAGGTACTACAACATCTACATGACAAACCCACCGGGGGTCACTTTGTGGACAACACCACTACACATAAAGTTATGCGAGCCAGTTTCTATTGGCCCACATTATTCAAGGATACACACGCTTACACACCCTTTTGCAGTGACCAAACCATTCCAACAATGGGGCCTGGACATCATTGGGGAAATTTTCCCACATTTGTCAAAACAACACTGTTACATTTCAAAAGCAACTGATTACTTCACACGGTGGACAGAAGCAGTTCTGCTCAAACAAGTGAATTACCTAGAGGTCATCAGCTTCCTCCAACAAAACATCACCTCGTGGTTTGGCGTTCCAGTATCACTTGTGTTTGATAATGAAACATACTATTTTTCTTTGAAACTTTATGATTTTTCATTAAAAAATGGTATTGTGATGAAACACACATCTAACTACTACCCACAGGGAAATGGTCTCGTAGAATCCATGAAAAAAAAACCTTATCTGCATAATCATAAAGACCATTTAGTTTGAGCAGTGCAACTGGCATTCAACCCTGACAAATGCATTATGGGATGATTGCATAACACCCAAACTGTCTTTTAATACCTCACCATACTTCCTGGTCTATGGTAAAGAAGCCATCCTACCACCTAATATCTACTTTCCTGCAATTCTTCTATCTCAAGAATCCCAAGACAAGCCTTGCTAGCTAGTTCAACGTAGGATGGCTACAATCCACAAGCTTCAAGAAGAAAGGATGAAAGCAAAATAAAAATTTACACTCCACCAGAACAGTATGAAGAGATGGTGCAATAAGAAGTCTATAGGGAAAGCTAACTTCAGTGTAGGTGACTTGGTCTTGAAATGGGATAAATCCCATGAAGACAAAGGCGAGCATGCAAAGTTCCAGTCCCTATGGATTGTGCCATACATAGTCCACCAAAAGCTTGGCCCAAACACATACCATTTTCAATCACTTGACAAGAGGATTGACAAAATTCCCATCAATGTCCAAGATCTCAAACACTATTTTTCAGTAGGCTGAGTCGTGCCCCGCACCATGTGCATATTCTGCTTATTGCTTATTGTTTTCACTTTGTTTTCTTTGCTTACTATTTTTGTTTTGGTTTTGTTGTTTTTCTTGATACCTTAATATTTTTTATTTTTTTCTAGAAATAAGTGCTTCCATCTACTGAGTTCTGGGTTTTGAATGAGTATGTGGCTGAGATCTAAAGAGGCATATCACACTGCAGCACTTGGCCAGTCTTGTGTCTGCCTTCTCTATGCTTGGTTATAACCTTCGATAGATGAAGTATTGACACGAAATATAAGCCATTTGCAAGGACATTTGGTCTAACCATGAACCCTATTTCCACACTAGGAAGCCCCATGCCTATACTCACTCTTCTCCTCTGTGTGTTCAAGCTCATCTAGCTAGTAGAAATGGAGAAGTGAAAAATCTAAATGAGAAAACCTATGTGAGAGGTCTTAATACTTATTTGAAGGAACAACCCTTTCCTCTCTCAGTAAGTCGCGATCCCCCGTGACCCCCCTGGTACGCAATTGGTGTAACGAGGGGGAGGGCTCCGCTACCCCTCTAACCCCTCAGTTAACTACATGGGCTAGTCATGGAAAGAATATAACACAACCCAACATTATCCCACTTGTTGCTTTCTTTCCACAGGGGGCCACAAGAGATCTTAGTCATTTATCCAGCCCTGCAATGCCCGTTGTTTCTATACACCAAGAGAACTTCTCAGAGCTCACAGATTTTGTCAATGCATCTGCAGTATTCTTTAAAGTATCCACCTTTACCAGTAACACCTTTTTGTCTTCTATCATAACCCTCACAAAGTGATACTGAACGTCAATGTGCTTTGTCTTTGAATGATATGTAGGGTTCTTTGCCAAGAAAATTGCACTTTGGCTATCACAGTCTATCCTTATAACTCCCTATACAAAGCCCCTACTTGAACACAATCTCTGCAACCAAACTGCTTCCTTGCCTGCATGAGTGGCTGCCATGTATTCTACCTCTGTAGTTGATAGTGACACTACAGATTGTTTCTTACTCATCCAACTAACTGGACCTCCAAATAGGTTAAACACATACCCACTTGTAGATCTTCTTTGATCCAGATCTCCAGCCCAGTCTGTATTAACAAAGCCACAAATATCCAACACTCTGTCCAACCCTGGTTTTCCTTAGTAGGAAAAACCATAATCACTAGTGCCATGCAAATACCTGAAAACTTGCTTCACTTTTGTCCAGTGCTCCTTCCCTAGTTTTGACATAAACCTGCTCAATACTCCCACTTCATGTGCAATGTCTAGTCTAGTATAGATGATTTCATACATCAGGCTATCAACTACACTTGCATATGGAACACAATACATGTCCTCTTCCTCTTCTTGTGTCTTGGGACATTGTTCAACAGATAACCTCACACCTACAGGAATAGGAACCTTCACCAGTTTACTATCTTGTGTATTAAACCTTTGTAGTATTGTCTCGAAATTCTTCCTTTGGTTTAACTAGAGCTTCCTCTTTTCCCGACCTCTTTTAATTTCCATGTCCAAAATATAGTTTGCAGCACCAGGATCTTTCATGTCGAATTTGGAGGACAATTGGGTCTTCAAATCATAAATAATTTCTTTGCCATTTCCAACCAGCGACATATCATCCACATACAAGACCAGATAAATAACATGGTCACTAATTAATTTAAAATATACATAGTGATCTTCTTTGCTTCTGGTGAATCCAAGTCCACGTATAGATGTATCAAATTTCTAATGCCACATTCTTGGTGACTGTTTTAACCCATACAAAGACTTATTTAACTTTCATACCATTTCTTTCTTACCCTTCACCGCAAAACCTTCAAGTTCCTTCATGTAGATCTCCTCTTCTAGATCCCCGTGAAGAAACGTTGTCTTCACATCAATCTATTCTACCTCAAATTCAACAGTAGCAACAGCAGACAAAAGTATTCTAATAGAAGCTACCTCAGCAACAGGAGAGAAAATATCACAAAAATTAATTCCCGACACCTAGGAATAACCTTTTGCTTCCAACCGAGCTTTGTATTTATCCACCTTTCCTTTTGTATTTGTCTTCTTCTTGAACACCCATTTGCTGCCAATAGGTTTCCTCGCAAGCCTCATTTTTGTGCAAAGATGTCATTTCATCAACCATGTCCTCTTTCCAAAGTTTGCCATCCTCTGTATCTATTGCTTGCTTCACAGTTTTGGAATCATCATCGGTAACAAACAAAGAAAATTTTGAATAGAAAGTAGATGAACTATACCATTATAGCTACCTTCTTTCTCGAACTGATCTTCTCACACCTAGAGTTTGTGCCTCTTCATCTTTTGATTCCTCCTCTAATGTAGAGTCTGATTCTTCCTCCTTAAGCTCAAACTCTATCTTCTCAGGTTCCTTTGGTTGGACTTTATGTTTAATAAAATCTTTTACCTCTCTCAACACCACATCTCGGCTGTACACAACCTTCCTTGTTACTGGGTTCCAAAGCTTATAACCGTTTAGACCATCTTTATACCCAATAAATATGCACTTTTCAGATTTACTATCCAACTTAGTTCATTTCTCCTTTGGAACATGTACATATGCATCACATCCAAATACCCTCAGATGTGAAAGAGAGGGTTTCTTACCAGTCCACACCTCTTATGGAGTCTTATCCTCCAACAGTAATGAAGGTGATCTGTTGACCAAGTAACATGTTGTCTCGACCGCCAGTGCCTAGAATTCTTGTCCTAACCCAGCACCACTGAGCATGCTTCTTTCCCTTTCCATCAACGTCTTGTTCATTCTTTCTACAACTCCATTTTTCTCAGGTGTGTATGGAGTAGTCTTCTTTCATGCTATCCCATACTTCTTATAGAATTCCTCAAATTCCTTACTACAAAACTCTCCACTGTTATCTGTCCTCGACACCTTTATCTTCTTCTCTATGTGGTTTTCCACCAGAGCCTTAAATTCTTTAAACTTATCAAAGAATTTAGATTTATTCTTAAGGAAATATATCCATGTATTACTTGAGAATTCATCTATAAATGATACATAGTACATAGACTTACCCAGTGATGGAACCTTCACAGGTCCAAACACATCATTGTGCACAAGCTCTAATATCTATTTCGCCCTCTTACCACCAGAGGGGAAATTCACCTGATTCTACTTCCCATATACACAATTTTCATATAAATCAAAATCCAGAAAGATATTACTCATACCTTCTACCATAACTTTACCATTAAGTATTTAAAGGCCTTTCTCTCCAATATATCAAAGCCTTTGATGCCACAACATGGTCTTATCTCCAAAGACTACTAGATTTCCTGCTCTACTTTCAAGAACCACAGAACTATTGCACCCATCAACAACAGTGTTACCTTGCAGCTTGTACAGAGTTCTAATTCAAACTCCTCGCATCAATACCAGTGCCCCCCTAAACCATCTTGCAGGTATCCTTCTCGAACACGTTTTTTACACCTACATCATCTAGCTTGCTTACAGAAATCAGATTTCTGGCTAGTGCAAGAATATGCAGAACAACAAGAAGTGTTCTAACCCTTATACCTTGCAACTTCAACTTTACTGTTCCGCGACCAGCGATTCCAGCCTACTTGTCATTCCCCAAGAAGACATCACCACCATCCTATTTCTCATACTCGCAGAACCACTCTCTATGGGGAGTGAAGTGAAAGCATGCACCTAAGTCAATTAACCATGCCTCATGATCTACATGTGTACTTGGAAAAGCCAAGTACGCATCCCCACCTTCCTCTGAGGTGGTTTTTGCCTCTATAGAAGGACCATCATCAAATCCATTTCCTTTATCAAAAGATTTAGATTTATAATCCCTTTTGTAGTGCCTTTCCTTTCAGCATTTCCAGTGCAACACCTTTATAGGTTTTCCTGGAGATTTAGATCTCTCTCTAGATTTAAATCTCCCACTCGATGACTTATTTTTGTTTCTTTTCTAGGACCACCCTCGTACAAATAAGGCATCACCATTATGGCTCTCCATATTTTTTCGTCTCATCTCCTCTATCAGCAAGGATGAGACTATTTCATCAAACTGTAAGGCAGTTCTATTGCTACCTATTGCAATAACTAGACTATCCCACGAATCTGGTAGAGAACACAACAGACTGATGCACTTATCTTCAAACAATGTAAACTTTGAAATGGGAACTATAAACTCAAAATGAGAACTATGCCCAAAAAACCCCGAAAAAACATGAAAAACAATGCTAAAAAGGAAAAGTGTGTATACTAGAACGATGGTTTTTTTTAGGGTCAATTTTGAACATGTTTTAAAAATGGCAGTGAGAACGAATTTTTTGTGCAAAAAGCAGCCTAAAAATGAAAAGTGATAATAATGGAACGATGGATTTTTTTGTTAGGGTTAATTTTTAACATTTTAAAAAAATGCCAGTAAAATAGAATTTTTATGTGCAAAAATTGTGCAAAAAACACCCTCAAAATGAAAAGTGTTGAATTTTTTTTTTTTCCACAAAAAAAAGAGAACCATCCATTAATAAAAATAGAGAGTTACAAAGCAAATGCAGAGAATTTCCGAAAGACTTGTTCTTTGCCTTAAAAAAGGTAGAAGAAGAGAGTCTCAGCTAGTTAACAAAGACCAGCTCAACAACCTCAACTGGTTGACACAGAACCAGCACGACAGCCTCAGCCAGAGGACATGAAAAAATAGAAAAGAAAAAGAGACGGAAAGAAATAATATACAAAGAGGGGAAGAAATTATGATTTTCTCCCCTTTTTCTTCTCAACCTTTCGCCACTCCCCTTGAGTTGGAGAGGATGAAATAAGGACAAGAGAAGAGTCCTTCACAATGCAAGGAGCGTCCTTCTCTGAATCGGAGTGATCTGGAGAATGATGTCTTTTGGCCCCATTAGTGTCGTCAAGAACTGGATTTTTCTTTAGCAAAGAGGCCAACATTCCCTGAGCTGCCAAGTTCTCAAATTCTGGCGACATGTGAGCTTGATTTTTTGCTATGGGGGAGGATGCCGTGCCTTCACCCCCAATTGGGACATCATCATGATCAAGTTGAGGGTTATCTGCCTCCTCGTCTTCTGTTTCTTCTTCTGGGTTCTATGTGTGTTGCCAGCCTCTTGGTTTTTTTTCTTGTTTCTTGTTCCTTTTGCTTTCTCTTTTGGCTTGAGGACAGTTGTTATGGAGGTGACCTGTTTGTTGGCAGCCTCGGCACCTAAAGGCCATGTTTTCATAATCTAGTGGTTGTTTCCATTGAGAGTTGTTATGGATCAGGATGATGCTGTCAGGGAGCCCTTGACTGAGGTCAACTTCGACACAGATTCTGGCAAAAGTATGTATGCATCTAGCAATTCTTTCCACATCTTGCTTGATGTATTTGCCTATTGCATTCCCCATTCCTTCAAAGAATTTAGGAAGCCAGAAATGTAACGAGAGGTTATGTAATTTGACCCAGACCGGTATTTTGGAGACCACCATAGAGGAGGGGTCAAAACCCGGGAACCAGGGGGTCGTGAAGAGTCCTGCATTGCCCCAGAACCATGGCCCCTCATGGAGGACATGGTCTTTTTCCTCTACTGTGTCGAATTTAACAATAAAAAATCCTTTGGAGCATAAATGGATGTCACAGTTTGGTGACCATGTGGAAAAGATCTAATGTCGTAAAGCATCTGTTTTAGGCCAGAAGCCATTGAATCTAAAAATGACTGCCAATGAAGAGAAATCAGCATGAAAGTTGTTTACCTCAAGCAAATCGATTGTCAAAATAGGTGTCTGCTTACTTTGATCCACTATATAGGGACCAGGTAGATCTTGTGGTAGTGCTAGCTTGTTGTTGGCTTCCCCTTTCCCTTTGACAGCATCCTTGAACGACCCTATGCCCTTTGAGCTAGATCCAAAACTTCCACCTCTCAGCCTCATGCTCAGAAAAATAGTTGAATCTCTCACTATTCCATAGTGCTGCACTGTAAATTTTTCCTATAAAATATGTCCTGCATAAACCAAGCTCAGCAGGCTTGCTAGTATGCCTAATAATTCTTGTATTTCATCCTTTAAATTTTTTATCAGCATCCCGGTTCTGATCTGCTTGCAAATCGAATTCCTTGACAGGGTTCTGATGAAGATTTGTACCCCTTCGAGACCAGAATCCTTAATTGCTAGATTGTTTTTTTGCCTGGATCCTTCTGCTAGTTGATTCTCCAGGGCAGGAAGGGGAGCTGGCTTGCCATGGTCGACTCTCCGACGTTCATTTAAAGTATCTGGAGGACCTGTAAGAATCAGGGAGACCCTGACCTCTCGACGAAAGGAGTTCATGGAGAGGGGTGTCCAGAGCATAAATTTCTCCGCTGCCGAGATGACAGCCGCCCACATCTGCTCGGGGGAGAACAGGGGAGCCTCAAATTGCAGGGAACCCAGTCCCAAACTCCCGCCCCATACTTGGTCTTCAACCATACCTTTAAAAGACTGCCAGAAAGCGGCAGATCTGACCCGTGGCAAACCGAAGGGGGGCAGAGGAACAGTCAACCGAATCTTTTTCCCAAAGACGCAAACAATGTTGCCTGGCCAGGACGACACACCCGCAGAGGTGAGCTCAGCAACCCAAAACAGGGTAGGGTCCGGATGATTTGAACCAAAACGCCCAGGGCAATGACGAAAGGTGCTCAGATCCGCCCTGAGAAAACCGACCTGAGCCAAGAAGGGAGAGAAATCCTCTGGTCTCTGTTTGCTTTGATTCGGACCATGATACTCCTTTCCAGCAAAAGATCCGGGCCAAAACCAAAGTGAAGAAACGAACTCTGTGAACCCAATGGCCAGGCTCTAGTCATTTCCAAAAATTAGATGATCTCTGGGAGCAGCAGCGGCACAAACCGATCCTTCTGAAACCCTGGTCACTCGAGCACCCGCCATCGCTCTCCGGATCTCTCAATTTCCCTTGTTCAAAATGAAAAGTGTTGATGCTCGAATAACACTTTTTTTTTTGGTAAACTTTCAAAATTTTGATATAATGGTGTAAAATATTTTGTTATGACTGTGAAAAACATTAAAATTTCAAAAAAAGTAATGAAAACATAAAATTAAAAATAAAAACAAAAATAAAAACAATGAAAAAAAACACAAAAAAAGTTTAAAAAAAATCAATCATAAAAATGTAAAAAAAAAACAAAATCAACCTATAAAATATAAGAATTAAAAAATTAAAAAAATTAAAGAAATAAATAATAAGAAAAACATATTTTCAAAAAGAATAACATTTCTTTTTAATGTGGTAAACCATAAAAATTTTTGGAAAAAAGCAAATAAATTAAAAAAACTATAAATTAAGTAAAAATAGGAAATTAATAAAGCATTAAGAAAAACAAAAAAAAAAAAAAAATTAAAAACAAACTAGATTAAAAAAAATTAGAAAAATAACAAAAATAAATTAAAAAAACTACAAAAATTCAGATTAAAAACATTTTCAAAAAACCGTAAAAAACAAAAATATGCTGAAATTAAAAATAAAATAAAAACCCGAAAAACAATTAAAATTTTAAAAAAATACATATTTTCAAATTAAACATCATTTTCAAAAAAACATTGAAATTAAAAAAAGGTAAATATATTTTTGATATTTTGTAAAATAATATTTAAAATATATATATTTTACAAATATATATAAAATTAAAAAAAAAAAAAAAATTATTTATATATATATATATATATATATATATAGATACAATAAACATATTTAACAAAATTTATTTTTTATTTAAAAAAACACTTTTATTGGCCACCATCCCCATGGGCGGTTGGGCGGTAGCTATTCGATTCTAAGAATCGAATAACTGCTTCCCGGCCACCCCCATGGGCGGTTGGGTGGTGGCTATCCAATTCTCGGAATCAAATAGCCACCACTCAGCCGCCTGTGGGGGTGGCCAGGTGGTGGTTATATGATTCTCAGAATCAGATAGCCACCACTCAACCGCCCGTTGGGGCGGCTGAGCAATCGCTATCCGATTTTCAGAATCGGATATGCACCTCAAAGGCAGTCAGCGGGTGGTTATCCGATTCCAAGAATCGGATAGCCACCACCTAACCGTCGGTGGGGGTGTTTATCTGATTCTCGGAATCGAATAGCCATTGCTCGACCGCCCGTGGGGGTGGCTATCCGATTCTCGGAATCGAATAGCCATCGCCCGGATGCTCGTGGGGGTGGCTATCCAATTCTTGGAATTGAATAGCCATCGCCCGGTTGCCCATGGGGGGGGCTCTCCGATTCTCGGAATCAGATAGCCACCGCCCAGCCACCTGTGGGGGTGGTGGAGCGGTGGCTATCTGATTCTTAGAATCAAATGGCCACTGCTTAGCCGCCCGTGGGGGTGGCTGGGCGGTGGCTATCCGATTCCAAGAATTGGATAGCCACCCCCATGGGCAGTTGGGCAGTGGTTATTCGATTCTAATTACGAGAACTCACACTTTTATGCGTTCAGTATTTGTAATATATTATTTTCGCATTAATTTTTAAGTTAAGAATTATTTTTTGAAAAAAAAAAGTGATTATTATTATTTTTTTTGACATGAAATTCATAAAAAAATTATTATTTAACCATTTTTAGTTAAATTTTTCGTATAAAAATTGTGATTTTGACATGTCAATTCTAGCAAAAAATTATCAAAACGTGTAGTTTTTTAGTTATATTTATGTTAAAAATAGTTATTTTTATGTCCATTGTTAAAAAATATTGTTTTTTAGAAACAATTATTTCATGTGGATTGAAAAATTAATTAAGGATGTATAAATATGTAGAATATCGAAAACTAAAAATATTGACCTTCTAATTTAAAAATGCAAAACAATAAAAACCTCGCTACAAAAAAATTAAAATTAAAATAAAAACAAGAAAATATGAAGAAAATGACCACTTCAAAAACTATTAAATTTACAAAATAATTATTTACATTTCATACATTAGAAAATTTAAAGTCAAAAAATAGGTCTTTTAAAAAAAGGGTCTGATGCAGAATTACCACTTTTTTAAATTAGCATGAAAATAACTACCATTATAAAACACAATGTACATAAAAAAAATTAAAATGCCAAAAGCTATGCTATAAAAAAAAACATGTGTGTTCTACATCACCCCTTTTCAAAATCAGGTCACTTTTTTGCTATCTCTACAAAATGGGTAACAGTATCAGTTCTCATTTCAAAATTTACATTGTTTTCATCTGAAATTTTGATATCAACAGATAATAACTGACTTACCATAGTATTAAATGCATTGAGATGCTCTATCACCGAGTCTCCGTCTTTCATCCTCAGGTTATACAACTTTTTCCGCAGGAACAGTTTATTCACCAGAGACTTAGATTGGTATAAAGTCCCTAACTTGTCCCACAAAGCCTTCATCGTAGCTTCCCTTGATACATTTAGCAATACTGAATCTGAGACACACAATCATATTGCGCTCTTTGCCTTCCAATCCAACTTCTTCCATTCTTCGTCGGACACTCCTATTGGTTTAGTACCTGGATCTACCGCAATCCAATGATCTTTATCCACCAACAGATCCTCCATGTTGAGTTTCCAAAACTTAAAGCTCTAACCATTAGATTTCTTGATCTCTATCTTTCCACTGCTCGCCATCTTCTTTCACCATTAGAATTGATCTCGCAGATCTCCCACTGAATAGGGTCTACCATAGGCCCGAGCAAAACCCCTTAGCAACAAAGGCATCCCATTGAAGCCAAAACAACTATAATACCAAATGTAGGTTTTAACCCCATATAGAAATTACCTGCATATGAATTCTAAAACATAGAAAATAAACAATGTGAAAGCATAACACATAAAACATATATACACAGATATTTTCCCCTGGGTCTGAAAACTAGGACTACCAGCTTGATTTTTCATTATGTTCCTTTCAATGTTACAATAAATATTTATACATGCCAAAGCATCCAATACCATGGACCAAAAACCATCGCGTCCAAAGCCATGGACTGAAAACCATCGCGTCCAAAACCGTGTGTGAAAAACATGCACAAAACCATAAGTAGGTCCACCCAACCAAATATACGGTCCAAAAGAAAAATTTCTGGGGTGCTGCCCCAGAACCCATAGAGAGGGGTTACCTGCACCCCTCAAACCCCCTGTGACCCCCCCGCTACGCAATCGACGCAACGACAGGGGGGCTCCGCCGCCCCTCTAACCCCTCGGTTAACTATGTGGGCTAGTCGTGGAAAGAATATAACACAACCCAGTATCTTCTGCCCCAGAAATAAATAATTTCCTATGCAGAGTCCTCTTAAAAAATATAAATGCAAAATAAGAGAAAGGATTCCTGCATAGAGAGTTGAAGCATGAAACTCCATTGGTGTACTGATAATGAAAATGAAAAACTACGGTGAGGAAATTTCCTTTTCATTTCATAAATCCTTACGTGAACCTGTGGGCTATGGCCCACTTATACAAATTGGAAGTGTTTACATTGGTGGGTTTTAACAAAAACCTGACCAATCACAAAACAGCGGAATACAATGAAACCCACCAATGAACGTCGGTCCCACTCCAAACACACAAGACCGGACCCAAAATAGATTTAAACCTGTGTCCATAAACTTCTCAGGTCCGCTGAGGCCCAAGCCTTATCATCTTGAATCTCTACAGTCGATCTCCTACCCAATCCGATGGTTGATGATACACCCAAGCATCGCACATCACAAATTGCATTTTCTTAAGGCTATGTTCATCCACTCATGAAATATTGTGATGTGAAACTAATCATCAATCCTCCATCATTTGATCAAGGCACACTTGATCTAACGGTCAATAGCGATATTAGACAAACAACTTGCATGACGTCTACCCACCCTTACGAAGCCGATAAGGAATATAAATCCTTGATCTATAGATTTTTGGGTCTAATTTTGAATTTAACGCCTGATCACTTTATGAACTGATATGCATTGGATATAAGAGGCTATTAGATCCACTGTTTGTGGGACTTGAACTAGCACATGACTTAAAATGATTTTAACCCCCGCAATTGACTGTGATCTAAGAGTTGAATATGGGATCGATGGCTAGGAGTTTGTGAGGGACTTCAGCCGCAACTAATAAAATTCGTACTCCTACCCCCGCATTTATTGATCACTGTCGATCTAAAATATTTTTCGATCTGATGATCTAGATCTACTTCCGCGATTCGCCTTCCGTCCTTAATATCTGTCGATCTAAATGATCTGATCACTCCCTCTGCACTTGTCCGCTTATGATGGAATTTGTGTTACAACACAGCTCTGCTTTTGCATACTCTGTCTACACACTCACGACACTCATACAACAATTAACTCGTTTTATCGTTGGATCGCCATCGATCTTTATAGGGATCAATGGTCGATCAATAACCTGTCACATGAAATTTAACTCTTCCAATACATAGACCTGAACTATAAGTCAAACATACACATATACACTAAAGTCCATATAACATGTGTATTTCTATTATATACATAACTTGATTATAGACTAAGGCATTTTAGCCTTAGGCACAAATTCTCCTTTGACTACATTGTATTCTCACTCTCTGTCTATGCTCTCCCTATCTCAAAATACAAACTCTCTTTATATAGGAAATTACATAAGCATGGATCATCTCACATCCATGATTTCCTCTCATAAATCGCCTAAATCTCTCTATTTGTGTACATGGCAGATAATTACATTAAGTTAAATCTTCTCGAGACTTATCAATTCCATCAAATTAGCTCATTTTTAATAGAAAATTGCTCCCGGTTTACATGATTGTCCACGTCTCCTCCTCCATAGCTCTGAATTTGACTTTTGATTAAGGGTAGTTGGATGCTCCTGCATCAAACTCCCGGGCACAAAAATTTATGACCTCATGGTCATATGCTTCTCCTTAATCTCATAGCAATTCTACCCACTTCCTTAGTGGAACTACCTTCATGATCTTTCTGTGAGCTGTAACAAAACCTTTGCAGTAACAGTCTTCTCTGCTACATGATACCTCTCCAAGCTTCTCTCCTTGAGCTTAGTCTTTCGACATCTCTCTGGTTCTCTCTTCTATGGAACAATATGAGAACTTCGTGCTCTAGGCTGCTGCAATTTTTCTCACCTTCTTATGCTCCTACCCTGCATAACAACATAATGATCACAAGCTCACCAATATTCACATAACTGTACCTCCTTGTTTCGCACTCAAAATCTTCTTTCTTCTCGGAGGAAACCTTTCCCTAATCTGATACCACTTGATGAAAAGGAAAAACTACGGTGAGGCAATTTCCTTTTCATTTCATAAATCCTTACATGAACCTGTGGGTTATGGCCCACATATACAAATTAGAAGCGTTTACATTGGTGGGTTTTAACAAAAACCTGACCAATCACCAAACAACGAAACACAGTGAAACCTGCCCACAAACTCTGGTCCCACTCCGAACATACAAGGCCGGACCCCAAATAGATTTAAACCCGCATCCATAAACTTCTCGGGTCTGCTAAGGCCCAAGTATTATTGGCTTCAATCTCTGCCATTGATCTTCTACCCAATCCGATGGCTGATGATACACTTGAGCATTGTAGATCACAAATTGCATTTTCTTAAGGCCAAGTTCATCCACTCATGAAATATTGCCGTGCGAAACTAATCGTTGATCCTCCACCATTTGATCAAAGCACACTTGATCCAATGGTCAACAATGATATCACACAAACAACTTGCAAGACGTTTACCCACACTTACAGAGCCGATAAGGAATATAAATCCTTGATCTATAGATTTTCAGGTCCAATTTTGAATTTAACGCCCGATCACTTTATGACTTGATATCCATTGGATATAAGAGGCCATGATATCTATGATCTGCAGGACTTCAACTAGCACACGGCTTAAAACAACATTAACCCCTGTGGTTGACTATGATCTAAGGGTTGAATATGAGATCGACGTGTAGGAGTGAGTGCGGGACTTCAACTGCGATTAAGAAAATCCATACACTCCTACCCCCGCATTTTCTAATCACCATTGATATAATAGATCTGTCGATCTGACAACCCAGATCTACTTCTGTGATTCACCTTCTGGCATTAATATCCATCAATATAAATGATCTCACATATCCCACTATGCTTGTTTGCTTATGATGGAATTTGCGTTATAACACAACTTCGCTTTTCCATACTCTATCTACACACTCAGGACACTCATACAACAGTTAAATCATTTTATCGTTGGATCACCATCGATCTTTATAGTGATCGATGGTCAATCAATAACCTGTCACACGAAATTTAACTCTTCCAACACATACATCTGAACTATAGGTCAAACATACACATATAAACAAAAGTCCATATGACACGTATATTTATATTATATACATAATTCGATTACAGACTAAGGCATTTCAGCCTTAGGCAAAAATTCTCCTTCGACTACATTGTATTCTCAATCTTCGTCTATGCTCTCCCTATCTCTCACAATATAGACTTTGTTTATATAAGAAATTACATAAGCGTGGATCATATTAGATCCACAATTTTCTCTCACAAATCGCCTAAATCTCTTTATTCACATACATGGTAGATAATTACATTAAGTTAAGTCTTCTCGAGACTTATCAATTCCATCAAACTAGCTTGTTTTTAACAAAAAATTTCTCCCGGTTTACATGATTGTCCATGTCTCCTCCTCCATAGATCCAACTTTGACTTTTGATTAAGGGTGGTTGGATGCTCCTACATCAACTGACCCGGCTCAATGCCAGTGGAGCAATGCATGTGTTACTGCGTGACTCCAACGGAGTATTGTCTAGACCTGCTGGTAGTGGCGCAACACCAGAGATGAAAACTTATACTTTGAAAATCTTTAACTCCCGAGCCAAACTACCCTTCCCAATTTCAAAACACTATGATCAAGCTGAAATTTTCTTTTGTCTCACTGAATTGGCAAATGGTGAACCATGTCTGTCCATGGGGTAAGTGGGGAAGATGAAGTATCCTGCATAGTGATTCAATACTCCTCAACAGACCAAGGCCCTGTGTTGTCAATGAACCAAAATAGAGAAGTTGGAGTTCTCCTAGTGTGTACCCAAGTGTTGTAGCGGTAGCAACACACTCCAAAATTTTGGCCTACATTCAATTTTGAAGCCTTCCTTGAGTTTCTACTTAATGATTACATGCACTCAGGCTCACCCGATAAGCTTTTATGAGTCTTTGCATCCACCTTGCTTGACTGTTCAATGGGTAGCTTTTGCATGTTGGTAACAATGTCTCACTTGCAACCATGTTCTAGTCACACACAAGGTCTCCACTTCGTGTGTACATGTTGTGTTCGCTATGTAAACCTCCATCGCGTTCACACATGAAGTCAATGCACTGTCACGCAAGCATCATTGCAGTCATCCAATGATTAATCAAAAACATCATGCTTATCTATTCGCACCGTCAGTCAGTCATGTTGAGCATGTGTGTTTGGATGGTTTGAGTCACCTTGTCCTCAAGTCATGTGAGTGTGTGTTTGTAAGGTCCCGTATGAACATTTTCACTTGCTCACACACTTAGTCATTTTTGCTGAAGTTCTGATGACCAGATCACCCTCTAATAGCCAAGCCTTCAACTTGCCATTGACTCAACCAACTGTCACTGAGAACAGCACAAAAGCACACAACAAGCCATTTCAGGTTGTGTTTCCCACAAGCTGGTCAATCAATCCTCGTACTGGTAAACCAAAGAGTTTGACTAGGCAGTCACCTCAGGAACGAATCCTTAAACATTACGCAAAGGATGTAGACCATACCTGTTTTTCTGAATGAGAAAATTGCACAGATAGGCCAGACAGACACCCAGTGCCTATCCCTATCTCCCTCATAAAATTGCACAGTTTTCCCAGTCAATCAACGCTTAGTCGACCGACTGCTCACCTGAAAAATTGTGCAGATTTCATGAGCAAGCCCTCTACAGCCCACAATCTTCTCAGGTCAGAACCTACGTAGAACTGGTCAGTAGGTTAGCCCCCCAACATCTGTGCAATTTTTCCCACTAGAAACTCACAACAGCCTGCTGCCAACTCCCTCCAAGAACTGCGTAGTATTTGCTACTAAGCTCTCGTAGCCCACTACCAGCTCCCTCCAAGAACTTTGCAGTTTTTGCTACCAAGATCTTGCTACTAGCTCACTCTAGAAATTGTGTTGATTTTGCTTGCCTATCCCTCCTACAGCTCATACTGCTTCTCCCAAAAATTGTGCAGATTTGTCCTCTTGTCAAGCTAGATTGTGGAGACAGTCACTACCGATTTTGATTTCCAATCATCGTCCCCCAGTGACCTCTATGTAGTTTTCGCCAACACTGCCCAGAGCTTACATCCCAACATGAAACTTGCCTTGTGTAGTTTAACATCCTTGTCCTCTCTCTCGGTCACTTGCATCCAAAAGAAAACTACCATGCATCATGGAAGACTAGGAGGTTTATGGATTTGATGTTGTCTCATCATGAGTGACTATAGATATATGTACATGAACAAACATGATGTGACAAAAAATGGGATGAACAAGGAGAGTACATGCAAAAGGACATGTTCATAAACATATGAACACACGATGCATGTGAAGAGATGTGTTTGCGAACAGATGACCATGCGAAGATGTGTTCGTGAACAGATGAATGAACGACATGTGTGGACGGACGGATGAACAAATATGTGAGGAGATATTTTCACGTATGGAAAAACATGTCAAGCATGCCAAAGTACAGTCAAGGAGCAATGTGCGAATGCACCATCAAGCAAACCCAATGACCATTGAGGACTCCACACACTTCACCATGTGGAGTGGAAGTTTTGATACACCAAGAGGACATCCATCACTCACCAACACTACAGCTTGACATACACACCTGTAGCAGCATGAATATACCAGCATTGTTGTGTCAAGTCGTGTCATGAGTCGTGTTGGCCACATCACTACTATGGGCCATACTATTGTCAATCAATGTAATGTAATGTGGAAGTCCAAGAGACCCACTTGTAATCTAAAGGTTAATGTAATCTAAAACATCATGGAAGTCAAATGGTCATTAGCAGTCGAATAGTCACAAGGGCCAGTTTCACCCTTGGCTATAAATACCCCCTCATTTGTACATGCAAAGGACTTTTCACCTTGCCTCCTCCCACATAGCCTTGACAGTCTATAATATTTTCTTTGAGGAGTAAGTATTGGCTCCAATCCCCCATCCATGGGGTTAGTGATGTATGGTGTATCGATGTCTCTTAGAACTTTCTCTTAATTCAGAAGCTTGCTAACACGCCAACAGTTTTTCACACATCTGTCGTAATTGTTTGTAATATTTGTCTTGAACACTTGTAATGCCTGTTGATTTAACCTGTGTTTAACACTTGAATTCATTTAGTTGTTCTAATACATATATTAATGAAAATGTGTTGTATAAGTTGTTAACACTGTATTGCTCATGTTTGTTACCTCCCACACATCAAACAAAATGTTTAATGTAAACTCGCTATAAGGACTGTTGTGCTCGCATGGATTGTTCACTTAGTGTTGTATGTGCTATTGCCCCTTGTGTGTTGTGACTTCTGCATCCATGTGGATTGCTCCTCCATAGGCTGCGCAGATCCTATTGTGTTGTGTGTTCCTAACAGAGTTGGACTTCCTCCCATCTGACTTGGGACACACTTCTACCCTCTCTCACTACGGTGAAAGAAACTTGACACAAGTAACACTATCAATCAGCAAGCATGCGAACATCGCTACTCGAAGACAAAGAAACCCACTCTCTCGTGCTAATAAGCAAGAGCAAAGGCAAATGTTTAAGATAATGGCAACTGGGCCGTCATACGAGATGGGACTCCTACACCAAACAGATTGAGGTCTAGTTGCGACTTCATACCAGGGTGATCCCCTAAATGTTGACAGGTCCAGCACCGTCAACAGGCTCTCATCATCTTTTTACTGGTATGTGAATGAGAAATGTATCTATGGTCTAATGGATGAAACTATAGCTAAATTGATAAGGAAAGAATGCTTTATTGTGAATCTCAGATAAGCATGAGACACCTATGCTTAGATATGTTATTTACACATGTAGATTATATATTCATGATACGTTTCATGAAATTCTTTCCATTCTAGTAGGGATCTATTCAAGGTATTATTGAAGTGATTTCATTAATACCACTATTTCCATGTTATATTATTGTTATGAAGGTGTCATTCAATTCTAGGCAGTGACATGGGCTCGGGGCCTGAAAAAGTGGCTCAAATCCCAAGGATGTGGGCATAGAACTAAGTAAAAGAGTCCTTGGACACTGGAAGACAGGCCTTTGAGAGCGCCCAAAGGTCCATGGATGCTACCATGCCCATAGCATGAGCACCTCCAGAGGTCAGGTTGTCCAAACATTTAGTGGGACCTAGTGGCTAGTTGGTTCCTCAAGGTCCTGATGATGATGTTGGATGTCTTTATGGTTTTCTTCTATCGGTTCCACTTCCTTAACATGAATTAGGAGGTCAAATCATATCATAGTGGCCTCTCATTGCATGCTTACCCCAACTGATTGGTTTTTTTTGGTAAATGCGAGAGGAGGGTGTTACAAATGCACTCTGGAAGACATTATTGTTTCTTGTTGGCATTATGATACAAGTGTTGTCCTTGATGGCAACTCACTTAGAGGTTTTATACAGGTGATGGCAACTTAATCAGAGGACAGATCTTAGTACAGCAGGTCAAGAGAGAGATATACGCAGGTTCATTGTGACAAAGCCGTGTATACACGCGGGTTAGACGTTCTGAATACGTGTATGCGTATACATGCACTTTCACGCAAGGAAAAGCATATACATGTGGGTGAACATATGTTTGGTCTGTGGTATTTAGTCCTTGGTATTTGAACCTATGGTTTTGGACCATGGTATCTCGACATAAGTGTTGACCCCAAGTATTGGCTCCATGGTATTGTTTCTACATGGTTTTGGACCATGGTATTGAAAGGAGCCTAACCTATATAAGGGGAAGATCATTTGGCAAAGTGATGGGCAAGGAATGGAAGTCTGACAAAGTGGGGAGATCTAGTATTGCTGGTTATCGGGTTGTGATGCTTGGCTCGGGTTGGATATGATAAGTATAAGTAATTATCTTTAGATCTGTACGCGGGTTGTCTCTGGTGAAAGCGCGTACACACGCGGTTTTGATATAGTGAAGTAGCGTATGCATTATGAGATTTGGTGTTTTAGGTTGCTATTGATTCTAGTGGTTGTTGCAGAGTTCACCTCTGATAATTTGCTCGTTGCAGTACTCACTTGGAAGGATGAGATGAATGACGAACGTCCCATCTCCTTCATGAGCGTAAACATGCAGGGACCTAAACTCAACTACCCCAGCATTCAAAAGTAAGCATATGCAATTTACAAGGTGACGAAGCAATTCAAGCCCTACTTGCTGAAGAACCACTGCATAGTCTACGTCCCTCACCCAACATTATGCACATTGCTCTTATAGCAAGAATTGGGTGAATGACCTGCAAACTGGATGACAGACTTGTAAGAATATGACCTTGACATCAAACTAGTTCACATGGTCAAAGTTCATGGGCTTTATAGACTCGCAACAGAAGCAGTACATGCGCAGGATAAGGAAGAATATCTCGCTAGTTGGGAGCAAGAAGTTGAAATGTATGATGTAACGTTACCAACACCCACTGAAGACAGAAACCCTTGGTACGTATATGTGCACTAGTACCTTGAGCATGGAACCGTACCCTCTCACTTTTCCATCAAACAGAAGAGGGCTTTGTGTCTCAAGTATTTATCATATCAGTCAGTGCACAGAGTGCTTTACAGGAAGCATAGCAATGGAGTTTTGTTCAGGTGCCTGGAGGAACATGAACCAAAGAAGGTACTACAACATCTACATGACAAACCCACCGGGGGTCACTTTGTGGACAACACCACTACACATAAAGTTATGCGAGCCAGTTTCTATTGGCCCACATTATTCAAGGATACACACGCTTACACACCCTATTGCAGTGACCAAACCATTCCAACAATGGGGTCTGGACATCATTGGGGAAATTTTCCCATATTCATCAAAACAACACTATTACATTTCGAAAGAAACTGATTAATTCACACAGTGGGCAGAAGCAGTTTTGCTCAAACAAGTGAATTACCAAGAGGTCATCGGCTTCCTCCAACAAAACATCATCTCATGGTTTGGCGTTCCGGTATCACTTGTGTTTGATAATGCAACGTACTTTTTGTCTTTGAAACTTTATGATTTTTCATTAAAAAATGGTATTGTGATGAAACAAACATCTAACTACTACCCACAGGCAAATGGTCTCGCAGAATCCACGAAAAAAAACCTTATCTACATAATCAAAAAGACCGTTTAGTCTGAGCAGTGCAACTAGCATCCCACCCTAACAAATGCATTATGGACTGACTTCATAACACCCAAACCCTCTTTTCATACCTCACCATACTTCCTGGTCTATGGTAAAGAAGCCATCCTACCACCCAATATCTACTTGCCTGCAATTCATCTATCTCAAGAATCCCAAGACAAGCCTTGCTAACTAGTTCAGTGTAGGATGTATACAATCCACAAGCTTCAAGAAGAAATGATGAAAGCAAAATAAAAATTTACACTCCACCAGAACCGTATGAAAAAATGGTTCAATAAGAATTCTGCAGGGAAAGCTAACTTTAATGTAGGTGACTTGGTCTTGAAATGGAATAAATCCCATGAAGACAAAGGCAAGCATGCAAAGTTCCAGTCCCTATGGATTGTGCCATACATAGTCCACCAAAAGCTTGGCCCAAACACATACCATTTTCAATCACTTGACAAGAGGATTGACAAAATTCCCATCAATGTCCAAGATCTCAAACACTATTTTTCAGTAGGCTGAGTCGTGCCCCGCACCATGTGCATATTCTGCTTATTGCTTATTGTTTTCACTTTGTTTTCTTTGCTTACTATTTTTGTTTTGGTTTTGTTGTTTTTCTTGATACCTTAATATTTTTTATTTTTTTCTAGAAATAAGTGCTTCCATCTACTGAGTTCTGGGTTTTGAATGAGTATGTGGCTGAGATCTAAAGAGGCATATCACACTGCAGCACTTGGCCAATCTTGTGTCTGCCTTCTCTATGCTTGGTTATAACCTTCGATAGATGAAGTATTGACACGAAATATAAGCCATTTGCAAGGACATTTGGTCTAACCATGAACCCTATTTCCACACTAGGAAGCCCCATGCCTATACTCACTCTTCTCCTCTGTGTGTTCAAGCTCATCTAGCTAGTAGAAATGGAGAAGTGAAAAATCTAAATGAGAAAACCTATGTGAGAGGTCTTAATACTTATTTGAAGGAACAACCCTTTCCTCTCTCAGTAAGTCGCGATCCCCGTGACCCCCCTGGTACGCAATTGGTGTAACGAGGGGGAGGGCTCCGCTACCCCTCTAACCCCTCAGTTAACTACATGGGCTAGTCATGGAAAGAATATAACACAACCCAACATTATCCCACTTGTTGCTTTCTTTCCACAGGGGGCCACAAGAGATCTTAGTCATTTATCCAGCCCTGCAATGCCCGTTGTTTCTATACACCAAGAGAACTTCTCAGAGCTCACAGATTTTGTCAATGCATCTGCAGTATTCTTTAAAGTATCCACCTTTACCAGTAACACCTTTTTGTCTTCTATCATAACCCTCACAAAGTGATACTGAACGTCAATGTGCTTTGTCTTTGAATGATATGTAGGGTTCTTTGCCAAGAAAATTGCACTTTGGCTATCACAGTCTATCCTTATAACTCCCTATACAAAGCCCCTACTTGAACACAATCTCTGCAACCAAACTGCTTCCTTGCCTGCATGAGTGGCTGCCATGTATTCTACCTCTGTAGTTGATAGTGACACTACAGATTGTTTCTTACTCATCCAACTAACTGGACCTCCAAATAGGTTAAACACATACCCACTTGTAGATCTTCTTTGATCCAGATCTCCAGCCCAGTCTGTATTAACAAAGCCACAAATATCCAACACTCTGTCCAACCCTGGTTTTCCTTAGTAGGAAAAACCATAATCACTAGTGCCATGCAAATACCTGAAAACTTGCTTCACTTTTGTCCAGTGCTCCTTCCCTAGTTTTGACATAAACCTGCTCAATACTCCCACTTCATGTGCAATGTCTAGTCTAGTATAGATGATTTCATACATCAGGCTATCAACTACACTTGCATATGGAACACAATACATGTCCTCTTCCTCTTCTTGTGTCTTGGGACATTGTTCAACAGATAACCTCACACCTACAGGAATAGGAACCTTCACCAGTTTACTATCTTGTGTATTAAACCTTTGTAGTATTGTCTCGAAATTCTTCCTTTGGTTTAACTAGAGCTTCCTCTTTTCCCGACCTCTTTTAATTTCCATGTCCAAAATATAGTTTGCAGCACCAGGATCTTTCATGTCGAATTTGGAGGACAATTGGGTCTTCAAATCATAAATAATTTCTTTGCCATTTCCAACCAGCGACATATCATCCACATACAAGACCAGATAAATAACATGGTCACTAATTAATTTAAAATATACATAGTGATCTTCTTTGCTTCTGGTGAATCCAAGTCCACGTATAGATGTATCAAATTTCTAATGCCACATTCTTGGTGACTGTTTTAACCCATACAAAGACTTATTTAACTTTCATACCATTTCTTTCTTACCCTTCACCGCAAAACCTTCAAGTTCCTTCATGTAGATCTCCTCTTCTAGATCCCCGTGAAGAAACGTTGTCTTCACATCAATCTATTCTACCTCAAATTCAACAGTAGCAACAGCAGACAAAAGTATTCTAATAGAAGCTACCTCAGCAACAGGAGAGAAAATATCACAAAAATTAATTCCCGACACCTAGGAATAACCTTTTGCTTCCAACCGAGCTTTGTATTTATCCACCTTTCCTTTTGTATTTGTCTTCTTCTTGAACACCCATTTGCTGCCAATAGGTTTCCTCGCAAGCCTCATTTTTGTGCAAAGATGTCATTTCATCAACCATGTCCTCTTTCCAAAGTTTGCCATCCTCTGTATCTATTGCTTGCTTCACAGTTTTGGAATCATCATCGGTAACAAACAAAGAAAATTTTGAATAGAAAGTAGATGAACTATACCATTATAGCTACCTTCTTTCTCGAACTGATCTTCTCACACCTAGAGTTTGTGCCTCTTCATCTTTTGATTCCTCCTCTAATGTAGAGTCTGATTCTTCCTCCTTAAGCTCAAACTCTATCTTCTCAGGTTCCTTTGGTTGGACTTTATGTTTAATAAAATCTTTTACCTCTCTCAACACCACATCTCGGCTGTACACAACCTTCCTTGTTACTGGGTTCCAAAGCTTATAACCGTTTAGACCATCTTTATACCCAATAAATATGCACTTTTCAGATTTACTATCCAACTTAGTTCATTTCTCCTTTGGAACATGTACATATGCATCACATCCAAATACCCTCAGATGTGAAAGAGAGGGTTTCTTACCAGTCCACACCTCTTATGGAGTCTTATCCTCCAACAGTAATGAAGGTGATCTGTTGACCAAGTAACATGTTGTCTCGACCGCCAGTGCCTAGAATTCTTGTCCTAACCCAGCACCACTGAGCATGCTTCTTTCCCTTTCCATCAACGTCTTGTTCATTCTTTCTACAACTCCATTTTTCTCAGGTGTGTATGGAGTAGTCTTCTTTCATGCTATCCCATACTTCTTATAGAATTCCTCAAATTCCTTACTACAAAACTCTCCACTGTTATCTGTCCTCGACACCTTTATCTTCTTCTCTATGTGGTTTTCCACCAGAGCCTTAAATTCTTTAAACTTATCAAAGAATTTAGATTTATTCTTAAGGAAATATATCCATGTATTACTTGAGAATTCATCTATAAATGATACATAGTACATAGACTTACCCAGTGATGGAACCTTCACAGGTCCAAACACATCATTGTGCACAAGCTCTAATATCTATTTCGCCCTCTTACCACCAGAGGGGAAATTCACCTGATTCTACTTCCCATATACACAATTTTCATATAAATCAAAATCCAGAAAGATATTACTCATACCTTCTACCATAACTTTACCATTAAGTATTTAAAGGCCTTTCTCTCCAATATATCAAAGCCTTTGATGCCACAACATGGTCTTATCTCCAAAGACTACTAGATTTCCTGCTCTACTTTCAAGAACCACAGAACTATTGCACCCATCAACAACAGTGTTACCTTGCAGCTTGTACAGAGTTCTAATTCAAACTCCTCGCATCAATACCAGTGCCCCCCTAAACCATCTTGCAGGTATCCTTCTCGAACACGTTTTTTACACCTACATCATCTAGCTTGCTTACAGAAATCAGATTTCTGGCTAGTGCAAGAATATGCAGAACAACAAGAAGTGTTCTAACCCTTATACCTTGCAACTTCAACTTTACTGTTCCGCGACCAGCGATTCCAGCCTACTTGTCATTCCCCAAGAAGACATCACCACCATCCTATTTCTCATACTCGCAGAACCACTCTCTATGGGGAGTGAAGTGAAAGCATGCACCTAAGTCAATTAACCATGCCTCATGATCTACATGTGTACTTGGAAAAGCCAAGTACGCATCCCCACCTTCCTCTGAGGTGGTTTTTGCCTCTATAGAAGGACCATCATCAAATCCATTTCCTTTATCAAAAGATTTAGATTTATAATCCCTTTTGTAGTGCCTTTCCTTTCAGCATTTCCAGTGCAACACCTTTATAGGTTTTCCTGGAGATTTAGATCTCTCTCTAGATTTAAATCTCCCACTCGATGACTTATTTTTGTTTCTTTTCTAGGACCACCCTCGTACAAATAAGGCATCACCATTATGGCTCTCCATATTTTTTCGTCTCATCTCCTCTATCAGCAAGGATGAGACTATTTCATCAAAATGTAAGGCAGTTCTATTGCTACCTATTGCAATAACTAGACTATCCCACGAATCTGGTAGAGAACACAACAGACTGATGCACTTATCTTCAAACAATGTAAACTTTGAAATGGGAACTATAAACTCAAAATGAGAACTATGCCCAAAAAACCCCGAAAAAACATGAAAAACAATGCTAAAAAGGAAAAGTGTGTATACTAGAACGATGGTTTTTTTTAGGGTCAATTTTGAACATGTTTTAAAAATGGCAGTGAGAACGAATTTTTTGTGCAAAAAGCAGCCTAAAAATGAAAAGTGATAATAATGGAACGATGGATTTTTTTGTTAGGGTTAATTTTTAACATTTTAAAAAAATGCCAGTAAAATAGAATTTTTATGTGCAAAAATTGTGCAAAAAACACCCTCAAAATGAAAAGTGTTGAATTTTTTTTTTTTTCCACAAAAAAAAGAGAACCATCCATTAATAAAAATAGAGAGTTACAAAGCAAATGCAGAGAATTTCCGAAAGACTTGTTCTTTGCCTTAAAAAAGGTAGAAGAAGAGAGTCTCAGCTAGTTAACAAAGACCAGCTCAACAACCTCAACTGGTTGACACAGAACCAGCACGACAGCCTCAGCCAGAGGACATGAAAAAATAGAAAAGAAAAAGAGACGGAAAGAAATAATATACAAAGAGGGGAAGAAATTATGATTTTCTCCCCTTTTTCTTCTCAACCTTTCGCCACTCCCCTTGAGTTGGAGAGGATGAAATAAGGACAAGAGAAGAGTCCTTCACAATGCAAGGAGCGTCCTTCTCTGAATCGGAGTGATCTGGAGAATGATGTCTTTTGGCCCCATTAGTGTCGTCAAGAACTGGATTTTTCTTTAGCAAAGAGGCCAACATTCCCTGAGCTGCCAAGTTCTCAAATTCTGGCGACATGTGAGCTTGATTTTTTGCTATGGGGGAGGATGCCGTGCCTTCACCCCCAATTGGGACATCATCATGATCAAGTTGAGGGTTATCTGCCTCCTCGTCTTCTGTTTCTTCTTCTGGGTTCTATGTGTGTTGCCAGCCTCTTGGTTTTTTTTCTTGTTTCTTGTTCCTTTTGCTTTCTCTTTTGGCTTGAGGACAGTTGTTATGGAGGTGACCTGTTTGTTGGCAGCCTCGGCACCTAAAGGCCATGTTTTCATAATCTAGTGGTTGTTTCCATTGAGAGTTGTTATGGATCAGGATGATGCTGTCAGGGAGCCCTTGACTGAGGTCAACTTCGACACAGATTCTGGCAAAAGTATGTATGCATCTAGCAATTCTTTCCACATCTTGCTTGATGTATTTGCCTATTGCATTCCCCATTCCTTCAAAGAATTTAGGAAGCCAGAAATGTAACGAGAGGTTATGTAATTTGACCCAGACCGGTATTTTGGAGACCACCATAGAGGAGGGGTCAAAACCCGGGAACCAGGGGGTCGTGAAGAGTCCTGCATTGCCCCAGAACCATGGCCCCTCATGGAGGACATGGTCTTTTTCCTCTACTGTGTCGAATTTAACAATAAAAAATCCTTTGGAGCATAAATGGATGTCACAGTTTGGTGACCATGTGGAAAAGATCTAATGTCGTAAAGCATCTGTTTTAGGCCAGAAGCCATTGAATCTAAAAATGACTGCCAATGAAGAGAAATCAGCATGAAAGTTGTTTACCTCAAGCAAATCGATTGTCAAAATAGGTGTCTGCTTACTTTGATCCACTATATAGGGACCAGGTAGATCTTGTGGTAGTGCTAGCTTGTTGTTGGCTTCCCCTTTCCCTTTGACAGCATCCTTGAACGACCCTATGCCCTTTGAGCTAGATCCAAAACTTCCACCTCTCAGCCTCATGCTCAGAAAAATAGTTGAATCTCTCACTATTCCATAGTGCTGCACTGTAAATTTTTCCTATAAAATATGTCCTGCATAAACCAAGCTCAGCAGGCTTGCTAGTATGCCTAATAATTCTTGTATTTCATCCTTTAAATTTTTTATCAGCATCCCGGTTCTGATCTGCTTGCAAATCGAATTCCTTGACAGGGTTCTGATGAAGATTTGTACCCCTTCGAGACCAGAATCCTTAATTGCTAGATTGTTTTTTTGCCTGGATCCTTCTGCTAGTTGATTCTCCAGGGCAGGAAGGGGAGCTGGCTTGCCATGGTCGACTCTCCGACGTTCATTTAAAGTATCTGGAGGACATGTAAGAATCAGGGAGACCCTGACCTCTCGACGAAAGGAGTTCTTGGAGAGGGGTGTCCAGAGCATAAATTTCTTCACTGCCGAGATGACAGCTGCCCACATCTGCCCGGAGGTGAACAGGGGAGCCTCAAACCGCTAGGAGTCCAGTCCCTAGCTCCCGCCCCATACTTGGTCTTCAACCATACCTTTAAGAGACTGCTAGAGAGCGGTAGATCTGGCCCGCAGTAGACCGAAGGGGGGGAGAGGAACAGTCAACCGAATCTTTTTCCCAAAGACGCAAACAATGTTGCCTGGCCAGGACGACACACCCGCAGAGGTGAGCTCAGCAACCCAAAACATGGTAGGGTCCGGTTGATTTGAACCAAAACGCCCAGGGCAATGAGGAAAGGTGCCTAGATCCGCCCTGAGAAAAACAACCTAAGCCAAGAAGGGAGAGAAATCCTCTGGTCTCTATTTGCTTTGATTCGAGCCACGATACTCCTTTCCAGCAAAAGATCCGGGCCAAAACCAAAGTGAAGAAACGAACTCTGTGAACCCAATGGCCAGGCTCTAGTCATTTCCAAAAATTAGATGATCTCTGGGAGCAGCAGCGGCACAAACCGATCCTTCTGAAACCCTGGTCACTCGAGCACCCGCCATCGCTCTCCGGATCTCTCAATTTCCCTTGTTCAAAATGAAAAGTGTTGATGCTCGAATAACACTTTTTTTTTTGGTAAACTTTCAAAATTTTGATATAATGGTGTAAAATATTTTGTTATGACTGTGAAAAACATTAAAATTTCAAAAAAAGTAATGAAAACATAAAATTAAAAATAAAAACAAAAATAAAAACAATGAAAAAAAAACACAAAAAAAGTTTAAAAAAAAACAATCATAAAAATGTAAAAAAAAAACAAAATCAACCTATAAAATATAAGAATTAAAAAATTAAAAAAATTAAAGAAATAAATAATAAGAAAAACATATTTTCAAAAAGAATAACATTTCTTTTTAATGTGGTAAACCATAAAAATTTTTGGAAAAAAGCAAATAAATTAAAAAAACTATAAATTAAGTAAAAATAGGAAATTAATAAAGCATTAAGAAAAACAAAAAAAAAAAAAAAATTAAAAACAAACTAGATTAAAAAAAATTAGAAAAATAACAAAAATAAATTAAAAAAACTACAAAAATTCAGATTAAAAACATTTTCAAAAAACCGTAAAAAACAAAAATATGCTGAAATTAAAAATAAAATAAAAACCCGAAAAACAATTAAAATTTTAAAAAAATACATATTTTCAAATTAAACATCATTTTCAAAAAAACATTGAAATTAAAAAAAGGTAAATATATTTTTGATATTTTGTAAAATAATATTTAAAATATATATATTTTACAAATATATATAAAATTAAAAAAAAAAAAAAATTATTTATATATATATATATATATATATATATATATATATATATATATATATATAGATACAATAAACATATTTAACAAAATTTATTTTTTATTTAAAAAAACACTTTTATTGGCCACCATCCCCATGGGCGGTTGGGCGGTAGCTATTCGATTCTAAGAATCGAATAACTGCTTCCCGGCCACCCCCATGGGCGGTTGGGTGGTGGCTATCCAATTCTCGGAATCAAATAGCCACCACTCAGCCGCCTGTGGGGGTGGCCAGGTGGTGGTTATATGATTCTCAGAATCAGATAGCCACCACTCAACCGCCCGTTGGGGCGGCTGAGCAATCGCTATCCGATTTTCAGAATCGGATATGCACCTCAAAGGCAGTCAGCGGGTGGTTATCCGATTCCAAGAATCGGATAGCCACCACCTAACCGTCGGTGGGGGTGTTTATCTGATTCTCGGAATCGAATAGCCATTGCTCGACCGCCCGTGGGGGTGGCTATCCGATTCTCGGAATCGAATAGCCATCGCCCGGATGCTCGTGGGGGTGGCTATCCAATTCTTGGAATTGAATAGCCATCGCCCGGTTGCCCATGGGGGGGGCTCTCCGATTCTCGGAATCAGATAGCCACCGCCCAGCCACCTGTGGGGGTGGTGGAGCGGTGGCTATCTGATTCTTAGAATCAAATGGCCACTGCTTAGCCGCCCGTGGGGGTGGCTGGGCGGTGGCTATCCGATTCCAAGAATTGGATAGCCACCCCCATGGGCAGTTGGGCAGTGGTTATTCGATTCTAATTACGAGAACTCACACTTTTATGCGTTCAGTATTTGTAATATATTATTTTCGCATTAATTTTTAAGTTAAGAATTATTTTTTGAAAAAAAAAAGTGATTATTATTATTTTTTTTGACATGAAATTCATAAAAAAATTATTATTTAACCATTTTTAGTTAAATTTTTCGTATAAAAATTGTGATTTTGACATGTCAATTCTAGCAAAAAATTATCAAAACGTGTAGTTTTTTAGTTATATTTATGTTAAAAATAGTTATTTTTATGTCCATTGTTAAAAAATATTGTTTTTTAGAAACAATTATTTCATGTGGATTGAAAAATTAATTAAGGATGTATAAATATGTAGAATATCGAAAACTAAAAATATTGACCTTCTAATTTAAAAATGCAAAACAATAAAAACCTCGCTACAAAAAAATTAAAATTAAAATAAAAACAAGAAAATATGAAGAAAATGACCACTTCAAAAACTATTAAATTTACAAAATAATTATTTACATTTCATACATTAGAAAATTTAAAGTCAAAAAATAGGTCTTTTAAAAAAAGGGTCTGATGCAGAATTACCACTTTTTTAAATTAGCATGAAAATAACTACCATTATAAAACACAATGTACATAAAAAAAATTAAAATGCCAAAAGCTATGCTATAAAAAAAAACATGTGTGTTCTACATCACCCCTTTTCAAAATCAGGTCACTTTTTTGCTATCTCTACAAAATGGGTAACAGTATCAGTTCTCATTTCAAAATTTACATTGTTTTCATCTGAAATTTTGATATCAACAGATAATAACTGACTTACCATAGTATTAAATGCATTGAGATGCTCTATCACCGAGTCTCCGTCTTTCATCCTCAGGTTATACAACTTTTTCCGCAGGAACAGTTTATTCACCAGAGACTTAGATTGGTATAAAGTCCCTAACTTGTCCCACAAAGCCTTCATCGTAGCTTCCCTTGATACATTTAGCAATACTGAATCTGAGACACACAATCATATTGCGCTCTTTGCCTTCCAATCCAACTTCTTCCATTCTTCGTCGGACACTCCTATTGGTTTAGTACCTGGATCTACCGCAATCCAATGATCTTTATCCACCAACAGATCCTCCATGTTGAGTTTCCAAAACTTAAAGCTCTAACCATTAGATTTCTTGATCTCTATCTTTCCACTGCTCGCCATCTTCTTTCACCATTAGAATTGATCTCGCAGATCTCCCACTGAATAGGGTCTACCATAGGCCCGAGCAAAACCCCTTAGCAACAAAGGCATCCCATTGAAGCCAAAACAACTATAATACCAAATGTAGGTTTTAACCCCATATAGAAATTACCTGCATATGAATTCTAAAACATAGAAAATAAACAATGTGAAAGCATAACACATAAAACATATATACACAGATATTTTCCCCTGGGTCTGAAAACTAGGACTACCAGCTTGATTTTTCATTATGTTCCTTTCAATGTTACAATAAATATTTATACATGCCAAAGCATCCAATACCATGGACCAAAAACCATCGCGTCCAAAGCCATGGACTGAAAACCATCGCGTCCAAAACCGTGTGTGAAAAACATGCACAAAACCATAAGTAGGTCCACCCAACCAAATATACGGTCCAAAAGAAAAATTTCTGGGGTGCTGCCCCAGAACCCATAGAGAGGGGTTACCTGCACCCCTCAAACCCCCTGTGACCCCCCCGCTACGCAATCGACGCAACGACAGGGGGGCTCCGCCGCCCCTCTAACCCCTCGGTTAACTATGTGGGCTAGTCGTGGAAAGAATATAACACAACCCAGTATCTTCTGCCCCAGAAATAAATAATTTCCTATGCAGAGTCCTCTTAAAAAATATAAATGCAAAATAAGAGAAAGGATTCCTGCATAGAGAGTTGAAGCATGAAACTCCATTGGTGTACTGATAATGAAAATGAAAAACTACGGTGAGGAAATTTCCTTTTCATTTCATAAATCCTTACGTGAACCTGTGGGCTATGGCCCACTTATACAAATTGGAAGTGTTTACATTGGTGGGTTTTAACAAAAACCTGACCAATCACAAAACAGCGGAATACAATGAAACCCACCAATGAACGTCGGTCCCACTCCAAACACACAAGACCGGACCCAAAATAGATTTAAACCTGTGTCCATAAACTTCTCAGGTCCGCTGAGGCCCAAGCCTTATCATCTTGAATCTCTACAGTCGATCTCCTACCCAATCCGATGGTTGATGATACACCCAAGCATCGCACATCACAAATTGCATTTTCTTAAGGCTATGTTCATCCACTCATGAAATATTGTGATGTGAAACTAATCATCAATCCTCCATCATTTGATCAAGGCACACTTGATCTAACGGTCAATAGCGATATTAGACAAACAACTTGCATGACGTCTACCCACCCTTACGAAGCCGATAAGGAATATAAATCCTTGATCTATAGATTTTTGGGTCTAATTTTGAATTTAACGCCTGATCACTTTATGAACTGATATGCATTGGATATAAGAGGCTATTAGATCCACTGTTTGTGGGACTTGAACTAGCACATGACTTAAAATGATTTTAACCCCCGCAATTGACTGTGATCTAAGAGTTGAATATGGGATCGATGGCTAGGAGTTTGTGAGGGACTTCAGCCGCAACTAATAAAATTCGTACTCCTACCCCCGCATTTATTGATCACTGTCGATCTAAAATATTTTTCGATCTGATGATCTAGATCTACTTCCGCGATTCGCCTTCCGTCCTTAATATCTGTCGATCTAAATGATCTGATCACTCCCTCTGCACTTGTCCGCTTATGATGGAATTTGTGTTACAACACAGCTCTGCTCTTGCATACTCTGTCTACACACTCACGACACTCATACAACAATTAACTCGTTTTATCGTTGGATCGCCATCAATCCTTATAGTGATCGATGGTCGATCAATAACCTGTCACACGAAATTTAACTCTTACAACACATACATCTGAACTATAA
Source organism: Pinus tabuliformis (assembly GCA_031772625.1). Lineage (NCBI taxonomy): Eukaryota > Viridiplantae > Streptophyta > Pinopsida > Pinales > Pinaceae > Pinus > Pinus tabuliformis. The sequence goes on along the minus strand of CM062820.1, from coordinate 884,385,384 downwards.
GTCAAACATACACATATACATGAAAGTCCATATAACACGTATATTTCTATTATATACATAACTTGATTACAGACTAAGGCATTTTAGCCTTAGGCACAAATTCTCCTTTGACTACATTGTATTCTCACTCTCTGTCTATGCTCTCCCTATCTCACAATACAAACTCTCTTTATATAGGAAATTACATAAGCATGGATCATCTCACATCCATGATTTCCTCTCATAAATCGCCTAAATCTCTCTATTTGCATACATGGCAGATAATTACATTAAGTTAAATCTTCTCGAGACTTATCAATTCCATCAAATTAGCTCATTTTTAATAGAAAATTGCTCCCGGTTTACATGATTGTCCACGTCTCCTCCTCCATAGCTCTGAATTTGACTTTTGATTAAGGGTGGTTGGATGCTCCTGCATCAAACTCCCGAGGCACAAAAATTTATGACCTCATGGTCATATGCTTCTCCTTAATCTCATAGCAATTCTACCCACTTCCTCAGTGGAACTACCTTCATGATCTTTCTGTGAGCTGCAACAAAACCTCTGCAGTAACAGTCTTCTCTGCTACATGATACCTCTCCAAGCTTCTCTCCTTGAGCTTAGTCTTTCGGCATCTCTCTGGTTCTCTCTTCTGTGGAACAATATGAGCACTCCATGCTCTAGGTTGCTGCAATTTTTCTCACCTTCTTATGCTCCTACCCTCCATAACAACATAAAGATCAAAAACTCACCAATATTCACATAATTGTACCTCCTTGCTTCGCACACAAAATCTTCTTTCTTCTCGCAGGAAACCTTTCCCTGCTCTGATACCACTTGATGAAAAGGAAAAACTACGGTGAGGCAATTTCCTTTTCATTTCATAAATCCTTACATGAACCTGTGGGTTATGGCCCACATATACAAATTAGAAGCGTTTACATTGGTGGGTTTTAACAAAAACCTGACCAATCACCAAACAACGAAACACAGTGAAACCTGCCCACAAACTCTGGTCCCACTCCGAACATACAAGGCCGGACCCCAAATAGATTTAAACCCGCATCCATAAACTTCTCGGGTCTGCTAAGGCCCAAGTATTATTGGCTTCAATCTCTGCCATTGATCTTCTACCCAATCCGATGGCTGATGATACACTTGAGCATTGTAGATCACAAATTGCATTTTCTTAAGGCCAAGTTCATCCACTCATGAAATATTGCCGTGCGAAACTAATCGTTGATCCTCCACCATTTGATCAAAGCACACTTGATCCAATGGTCAACAATGATATCACACAAACAACTTGCAAGACGTTTACCCACACTTACAGAGCCGATAAGGAATATAAATCCTTGATCTATAGATTTTCAGGTCCAATTTTGAATTTAACGCCCGATCACTTTATGACTTGATATCCATTGGATATAAGAGGCCATGATATCTATGATCTGCAGGACTTCAACTAGCACACGGCTTAAAACAACATTAACCCTGTGGTTGACTATGATCTAAGGGTTGAATATGAGATCGACGTGTAGGAGTGAGTGCGGGACTTCAACTGCGATTAAGAAAATCCATACACTCCTACCCCCGCATTTTCTAATCACCATTGATATAATAGATCTGTCGATCTGACAACCCAGATCTACTTCTGTGATTCACCTTCTGGCATTAATATCCATCAATATAAATGATCTCACATATCCCACTATGCTTGTTTGCTTATGATGGAATTTGCGTTATAACACAACTTCGCTTTTCCATACTCTATCTACACACTCAGGACACTCATACAACAGTTAAATCATTTTATCGTTGGATCACCATCGATCTTTATAGTGATCGATGGTCAATCAATAACCTGTCACACGAAATTTAACTCTTCCAACACATACATCTGAACTATAGGTCAAACATACACATATAAACAAAAGTCCATATGACACGTATATTTATATTATATACATAATTCGATTACAGACTAAGGCATTTCAGCCTTAGGCAAAAATTCTCCTTCGACTACATTGTATTCTCAATCTTCGTCTATGCTCTCCCTATCTCTCACAATATAGACTTTGTTTATATAAGAAATTACATAAGCGTGGATCATATTAGATCCACAATTTTCTCTCACAAATCGCCTAAATCTCTTTATTCACATACATGGTAGATAATTACATTAAGTTAAGTCTTCTCGAGACTTATCAATTCCATCAAACTAGCTTGTTTTTAACAAAAAATTTCTCCCGGTTTACATGATTGTCCATGTCTCCTCCTCCATAGATCCAACTTTGACTTTTGATTAAGGGTGGTTGGATGCTCCTACATCAACTGACCCGGCTCAATGCCAGTGGAGCAATGCATGTGTTACTGCGTGACTCCAACGGAGTATTGTCTAGACCTGCTGGTAGTGGCGCAACACCAGAGATGAAAACTTATACTTTGAAAATCTTTAACTCCCGAGCCAAACTACCCTTCCCAATTTCAAAACACTATGATCAAGCTGAAATTTTCTTTTGTCTCACTGAATTGGCAAATGGTGAACCATGTCTGTCCATGGGGTAAGTGGGGAAGATGAAGTATCCTGCATAGTGATTCAATACTCCTCAACAGACCAAGGCCCTGTGTTGTCAATGAACCAAAATAGAGAAGTTGGAGTTCTCCTAGTGTGTACCCAAGTGTTGTAGCGGTAGCAACACACTCCAAAATTTTGGCCTACATTCAATTTTGAAGCCTTCCTTGAGTTTCTACTTAATGATTACATGCACTCAGGCTCACCCGATAAGCTTTTATGAGTCTTTGCATCCACCTTGCTTGACTGTTCAATGGGTAGCTTTTGCATGTTGGTAACAATGTCTCACTTGCAACCATGTTCTAGTCACACACAAGGTCTCCACTTCGTGTGTACATGTTGTGTTCGCTATGTAAACCTCCATCGCGTTCACACATGAAGTCAATGCACTGTCACGCAAGCATCATTGCAGTCATCCAATGATTAATCAAAAACATCATGCTTATCTATTCGCACCGTCAGTCAGTCATGTTGAGCATGTGTGTTTGGATGGTTTGAGTCACCTTGTCCTCAAGTCATGTGAGTGTGTGTTTGTAAGGTCCCGTATGAACATTTTCACTTGCTCACACACTTAGTCATTTTTGCTGAAGTTCTGATGACCAGATCACCCTCTAATAGCCAAGCCTTCAACTTGCCATTGACTCAACCAACTGTCACTGAGAACAGCACAAAAGCACACAACAAGCCATTTCAGGTTGTGTTTCCCACAAGCTGGTCAATCAATCCTCGTACTGGTAAACCAAAGAGTTTGACTAGGCAGTCACCTCAGGAACGAATCCTTAAACATTACGCAAAGGATGTAGACCATACCTGTTTTTCTGAATGAGAAAATTGCACAGATAGGCCAGACAGACACCCAGTGCCTATCCCTATCTCCCTCATAAAATTGCACAGTTTTCCCAGTCAATCAACGCTTAGTCGACCGACTGCTCACCTGAAAAATTGTGCAGATTTCATGAGCAAGCCCTCTACAGCCCACAATCTTCTCAGGTCAGAACCTACGTAGAACTGGTCAGTAGGTTAGCCCCCCAACATCTGTGCAATTTTTCCCACTAGAAACTCACAACAGCCTGCTGCCAACTCCCTCCAAGAACTGCGTAGTATTTGCTACTAAGCTCTCGTAGCCCACTACCAGCTCCCTCCAAGAACTTTGCAGTTTTTGCTACCAAGATCTTGCTACTAGCTCACTCTAGAAATTGTGTTGATTTTGCTTGCCTATCCCTCCTACAGCTCATACTGCTTCTCCCAAAAATTGTGCAGATTTGTCCTCTTGTCAAGCTAGATTGTGGAGACAGTCACTACCGATTTTGATTTCCAATCATCGTCCCCCAGTGACCTCTATGTAGTTTTCGCCAACACTGCCCAGAGCTTACATCCCAACATGAAACTTGCCTTGTGTAGTTTAACATCCTTGTCCTCTCTCTCGGTCACTTGCATCCAAAAGAAAACTACCATGCATCATGGAAGACTAGGAGGTTTATGGATTTGATGTTGTCTCATCATGAGTGACTATAGATATATGTACATGAACAAACATGATGTGACAAAAAATGGGATGAACAAGGAGAGTACATGCAAAAGGACATGTTCATAAACATATGAACACACGATGCATGTGAAGAGATGTGTTTGCGAACAGATGACCATGCGAAGATGTGTTCGTGAACAGATGAATGAACGACATGTGTGGACGGACGGATGAACAAATATGTGAGGAGATATTTTCACGTATGGAAAAACATGTCAAGCATGCCAAAGTACAGTCAAGGAGCAATGTGCGAATGCACCATCAAGCAAACCCAATGACCATTGAGGACTCCACACACTTCACCATGTGGAGTGGAAGTTTTGATACACCAAGAGGACATCCATCACTCACCAACACTACAGCTTGACATACACACCTGTAGCAGCATGAATATACCAGCATTGTTGTGTCAAGTCGTGTCATGAGTCGTGTTGGCCACATCACTACTATGGGCCATACTATTGTCAATCAATGTAATGTAATGTGGAAGTCCAAGAGACCCACTTGTAATCTAAAGGTTAATGTAATCTAAAACATCATGGAAGTCAAATGGTCATTAGCAGTCGAATAGTCACAAGGGCCAGTTTCACCCTTGGCTATAAATACCCCCTCATTTGTACATGCAAAGGACTTTTCACCTTGCCTCCTCCCACATAGCCTTGACAGTCTATAATATTTTCTTTGAGGAGTAAGTATTGGCTCCAATCCCCCATCCATGGGGTTAGTGATGTATGGTGTATCGATGTCTCTTAGAACTTTCTCTTAATTCAGAAGCTTGCTAACACGCCAACAGTTTTTCACACATCTGTCGTAATTGTTTGTAATATTTGTCTTGAACACTTGTAATGCCTGTTGATTTAACCTGTGTTTAACACTTGAATTCATTTAGTTGTTCTAATACATATATTAATGAAAATGTGTTGTATAAGTTGTTAACACTGTATTGCTCATGTTTGTTACCTCCCACACATCAAACAAAATGTTTAATGTAAACTCGCTATAAGGACTGTTGTGCTCGCATGGATTGTTCACTTAGTGTTGTATGTGCTATTGCCCCTTGTGTGTTGTGACTTCTGCATCCATGTGGATTGCTCCTCCATAGGCTGCGCAGATCCTATTGTGTTGTGTGTTCCTAACAGAGTTGGACTTCCTCCCATCTGACTTGGGACACACTTCTACCCTCTCTCACTACGGTGAAAGAAACTTGACACAAGTAACACTATCAATCAGCAAGCATGCGAACATCGCTACTCGAAGACAAAGAAACCCACTCTCTCGTGCTAATAAGCAAGAGCAAAGGCAAATGTTTAAGATAATGGCAACTGGGCCGTCATACGAGATGGGACTCCTACACCAAACAGATTGAGGTCTAGTTGCGACTTCATACCAGGGTGATCCCCTAAATGTTGACAGGTCCAGCACCGTCAACAGGCTCTCATCATCTTTTTACTGGTATGTGAATGAGAAATGTATCTATGGTCTAATGGATGAAACTATAGCTAAATTGATAAGGAAAGAATGCTTTATTGTGAATCTCAGATAAGCATGAGACACCTATGCTTAGATATGTTATTTACACATGTAGATTATATATTCATGATACGTTTCATGAAATTCTTTCCATTCTAGTAGGGATCTATTCAAGGTATTATTGAAGTGATTTCATTAATACCACTATTTCCATGTTATATTATTGTTATGAAGGTGTCATTCAATTCTAGGCAGTGACATGGGCTCGGGGCCTGAAAAAGTGGCTCAAATCCCAAGGATGTGGGCATAGAACTAAGTAAAAGAGTCCTTGGACACTGGAAGACAGGCCTTTGAGAGCGCCCAAAGGTCCATGGATGCTACCATGCCCATAGCATGAGCACCTCCAGAGGTCAGGTTGTCCAAACATTTAGTGGGACCTAGTGGCTAGTTGGTTCCTCAAGGTCCTGATGATGATGTTGGATGTCTTTATGGTTTTCTTCTATCGGTTCCACTTCCTTAACATGAATTAGGAGGTCAAATCATATCATAGTGGCCTCTCATTGCATGCTTACCCCAACTGATTGGTTTTTTTGGTAAATGCGAGAGGAGGGTGTTACAAATGCACTCTGGAAGACATTATTGTTTCTTGTTGGCATTATGATACAAGTGTTGTCCTTGATGGCAACTCACTTAGAGGTTTTATACAGGTGATGGCAACTTAATCAGAGGACAGATCTTAGTACAGCAGGTCAAGAGAGAGATATACGCAGGTTCATTGTGACAAAGCCGTGTATACACGCGGGTTAGACGTTCTGAATACGTGTATGCGTATACATGCACTTTCACGCAAGGAAAAGCATATACATGTGGGTGAACATATGTTTGGTCTGTGGTATTTAGTCCTTGGTATTTGAACCTATGGTTTTGGACCATGGTATCTCGACATAAGTGTTGACCCCAAGTATTGGCTCCATGGTATTGTTTCTACATGGTTTTGGACCATGGTATTGAAAGGAGCCTAACCTATATAAGGGGAAGATCATTTGGCAAAGTGATGGGCAAGGAATGGAAGTCTGACAAAGTGGGGAGATCTAGTATTGCTGGTTATCGGGTTGTGATGCTTGGCTCGGGTTGGATATGATAAGTATAAGTAATTATCTTTAGATCTGTACGCGGGTTGTCTCTGGTGAAAGCGCGTACACACGCGGTTTTGATATAGTGAAGTAGCGTATGCATTATGAGATTTGGTGTTTTAGGTTGCTATTGATTCTAGTGGTTGTTGCAGAGTTCTGGGCTCTGGTTTGCATTCTGTGTTTTGATGACAGGGTTTCAGTGATTCAGTATTGAGTGATTTAGTGTTTTATGATGCAGGTATAAGTTGATGATTGTATTGCAGCAGTTATTGTTTTGTACTTATGGATCCAGTCTGAAAATGTATGAAATGTGGTCCCCGGAAGAAAGACAAGGTTGTAGCCTTCAGTAGGCCAGCACTTACGTACTAGTATCTTGGCTAGTACAAGAGCTAAGGGGGTGGTAGCTCCCTTCCAGGAGAAGCTGGAAAACGAGAGAGGGTTGTAGCCCTCTGCAGGTTGCAGCCTGTGTGTTGGTAAAGGACTGCACCAGTACATTGTAACAAAAGTTTCTTATTAAAGGAACATAGAAACAAATTACAGCAGGTGGTTTTCACCCACGTTGGGTTTCCACCTTATATCATGGTGTTCATGTGTGTGGCTTATGTGTGATGTTATACTGATCATGTTTACTATTAATAATGTTCTGATGCATTCACTAAAGATAAACTAACTGAATCATAAGATTATTGTATGTACGCTAGTTGCATATAACACAATCACGTATATATGCGGATATCATGAACTGAAGTAGCGTATATGAATCTGAGTATGAAAATGAAAAGTGTTTGAGTTGATAATACTGATTCACCCCCCCCCCCCCCCTCTCAGTATTATTTCCAACAATTGGTATCAGAGCAGGTCCTTTAGAAGAAGCTTGATCGCTTGAAGGAAAGATCCATCAGAATGGCTAATATTGAAAGAGAGGCACACATCAGGCCACCAATCTTTGACGGGAACAACTTTACCCACTGGAAGATAAAAACCACGACATATCTACAATCGATTGGAGCAGAAGTTTGGGGAATCATGGAAGGAGGATACAATTACCCATCAGCAATTCCTACAGTTACAACAGAGAAAAAGAAATATGAAGTCAATGCCAAAGTTGTTACTATCTTATTGGGAAGTTTGACACAATCAGAATTTATGAAGGTCATGCATTTCAAATCAGCTAAGGAAATATGGGACAAAATTATTCTAAGCTACGAAGGAGATGAACAGGTAAAAAGAGCAAAGCTTCAAACTCTTAGAATCTGGTATGAAAATCTTAAGATGCATAGTAATGAAATCATAGCTAATTACTTCCTGTGTATAGATGAGATTGTAAATTGTATGAGGAACTTGGTTGAAGAATTTAAAGAAGTTGTCTTAGCTGAAAAGGTTTTTAGATCCGTGTCTGCTAAAATTGATTCCAAAGTGTCTGCCATAGAAGAAAAGGAGAATCTGCAAAAAATAAGCATGTCACAGCTTCACAAAATCTTAATTGCTTTTGAGATGAGAAAAGAGGGACCATCAAAAGCTGCATTTGAAGCATCAAGATACATTTCAAGAGAAGAAGAAGAGGTAAATTTTGTCAAGAATCTTGAACGGAGAACTGGATAGTTCGAAGGTAAGCTACCTTTCAAATGCTTTTCATGTGGTAGAGTTGGTCACTACGCAGCTAGATGCCCTCATAACAAAGGAAAGATATCTGAAGAAGGTAATAGAAGCTATTATACCCATGTTAAAAGTGATGACTCATTCAATGGTAGTGAAGACATTAAAAGTCTCATGGCATATGAAAAGAATAATGCAGAAACTGAAGAAGTTACCAAATTAAATGAACAATTGGAGTCAGTAACTAGGGTAAGGGAGAAATTGCAGGATATATTGAAAGATCAGAGCATAACAATTCAAGGACTTGAATCAAAGATCCTCTCTCTAAAAGAAGATCTTGAAAAATCAAAGAAGCAGAACAGAGAAGCTCTTGAACATGAAGTGATCAAATTAAAGCAACAAGCGGAAGAAGGAAGAAAGGTTGAAGAAGTCCGAAGGAAATAGTATCTAGAAAAGGAAGAACAACATCAGGTTGAGGTAAATATCTTAAAAGGTAAATTAGAAGAAAAGGATAAATTGTTGTGATTTCAAGATAGTACTAAGATTTTGATGACATTCTTGGTAGTCAAAGATCCCCTATTATCAAAACTGGTCTTGGCTTTTATGAATTTGTTGAAGGTGAATCTAGCTCACAAGGTGAGGCAAGAAACTCTAAAGAGAAATCTGAAATGCTCAAGGAACATCCAAGGAAAGAAATTCCTCAAAGAAAATCCTTTGCTCCTAACTGTGGAAGTGATAGACGATTATTTCCTCCATTGAATAATGTTGAATGTTATGTGTGTCATAATCTTGGACATGTTGCAGCTAGATGTAGAAGTAGAACGGTTCAAGACCATCACAAAAGATCATCACATTCTAGGTATTTCAGAGGATATTGTTTTGCCTGCAATGCGTTTGGACACAAAGAAATTGATTTCAATAGAAGGAACATGAAATATGTAAGATGTTATACATGCAACAAAATTGGACATAAAGCAAGGGAATGTAGGAGAAAATTTCAAAATTCAAAACAAGAGGACCGTACATCATCACAGTTCTAGGAATTGAAGAAGACATAATTAGAGATAGAAAGGTGTGACATAACTCAGTTAGCTGACATAACAGACATAGGGGAAACTGAAAGTGAAGAAATTCAGTATTCCATCTTGCATACGCTCATATAATCAACACAAGTCGCGTATATATGTGAGTTAGAGGCTGCAGAGTCACGTATATGGAGATCAGAAGAAAAGGCAGTAGAACAGACTTAGGAAATGGTTCGGTCATGATATGTAATGGTTGGCACAGGCTCAGGGGGAGCATATACTTCAAATAATGCATTGTTGGCATTATGGTTAGAAGTTGTTGATGAAATGATACATCTTGCTGTTTGATCAAAGGAATGGTGTTGCAGGTTTGGATGCTGATGCTTATGGTGCAGATCATATATGATGTATGATAGTCATGGTCTTGAATGGATTGTTGGTCTTAGAAATTGCATCTGCTCAGGGGGAGCATGGATGGATTGATACAACTTGGCATATACAAAGAGGAGCCCAATTAGAGATTTCAACAGGTACTCAGGGGGAGTATGAATAGCAGAGGGAAAGAACTTCCTGGTCTGCCCTTTGCCCTTGACTTAAAGGGGGAGAGTGACTTGGTGTGGTGGTTGCCATCAAGTCCAAAGGCGGAGATTGTTGGCATTATGATACAAGTGTTGTCCTTGATGGAAACTCACTCAGAGGTTTGATACAGGTGATGGCAACTTAATCAGAGGACAAATATTAGTACAGCAGGTCAAGAGAGACATATACGCAGGTTCATTGTGACAAAGCCACGTATACATGCGGGTTAGACGTTCCAAATATGCGTATGCATATACACACACTTTCACGCAAGGAAAAGCGTGTACATGTGGGTGAACTTATGTTTGGTCCATGGTATTTAGTCCTTGGTATTTGAACCTATGGTTTTGGACCATGGTATCTCGGTAGAAGTGTTGACCCCAAGTATTGGGTCCATGGTATTGTTTCTACATGGTTTTGGACCATGGTATTGAGAGAAGCCTAACCTCTATAAGGAGAATATCATTAGGAAAAGTGATGGGCAAGGAATGGATGTCTCACGAAGTGGGGAGATCTAGTATTGCTGGTTATCGGGTTGTGATGCTTGGCTCGGGTTGGATATGACAGCGAAGGTATAAGTAATTATCTTTAGATCTGTACGCGGGTTGTCTCTGGTGAAAGCGCGTATACACGTGGTTTTGATATAGTCAAGTAGCATATGCATTATGAGAATTGTTGTTTCAGGTTGTTGTTGATTCTAGTGGTTGTTGCAGAGTTTTGGGCTCTGGTTTGCATTCTGTGTTTTGATGAAAGAGTTTCAGTGATTCAGTATTGGTTGATTTAGTGTTTTATGATGCAAGTATAAGTTGATGATTGTATTGCAGTATTTATTTTTTTGTACTTATGGATCTAGTTTGAAAATGTATGAAACGTGGTCCTTGGAAGAAAGACAAGGTTTTAGCCTTCAGTAGGCCAACACCTACGTACTAGTATCTTGGCTAGTACAAGAGCTAAGGGGGTTGTAGCTCACTTCCAGGAGAAGCTGGAAAATGAGAGAGGGTTGTAGCCCTCTGCAAGTTGTAGCCTGTGTGTTGGTAAAGAACTGCACCAGTACATTGTAAAAGAAGTTTCTTATTAAAGGAAGATAGAAACAAATTGTAGCAGGTGGTTTTCACCCACATTGGGTTTCCACCTTATATCATGGTGTTCATGTGTGTGGCTTATGTGTGATGTTATACTGCTCCTATTTACTGTTAATAATGTTCTGATGCATTCACTGAAGATAAACTAACTAAATCATAATATTACTGTATGTACACTAGTTGCATATAACACAGTCACGTATATACGCAGATATCATGAACTGGAGTAGCGTATATGAATCTGAGTATGAAAATGAAAAGTGTTTGAGTTGATAATACTGATTCACCACCCCCTCTCAGTATTATTTCCAACATTTCTGTAGATTCATGGGAAGGACCCAATGGAATTTATGGTCATCAATCCTAGAAACGTGTTAGATGGACACCCTCTGATATTAGGAAAGCCATGGATGGAACCTGCAAATGCCTATATCAGATGTCAAACAAGAGATATGACCAGTGAAAAAGGGACTACTGTCAAAAACCTAATCCTATATCCACTTGTGAGACAAATCCTATCAATTCATAATTATCAATCATTCCTTCCAAAATATCAGGAAGAAAATTTGTGACCTCCTCTTACATTAGATTTGGCTGTCATTTTTAAAAGGAAGACTAAGGATGATGTAATTAGTGGGTTCATTAACCAATCATATACTATTTGAAATTTGACATGCAAAATTTTAAAATCAATCTTCAACAATGAGGACCAAGAAGATCAATTGAACATTCCAAATAATGATCATATACCCACAACTACAATTCATAACATTATTCCCATGGAAATTGAACCTGGAAAGGATTTGAACATTAATGCTAATCTAGATGAACTACAAAATGAAAAATAAATTTAGATCCTCGAGAAACATAAAAATGCCTTCACTTGGGAGTATTTTGATATGAAATACATCGATCCTTAATTATGTACACATCACATATATATAGAGAAAGATGCATGTGTCATTCACCAACCACAAAGAAGATTAAATCCACACCTTAGGGATATAGTAAAATAGGAGCTGCAAAAGCTTCTTAACGTTAATTTTATATATCATATTGTTGATAGCCAGTGGGTTTCACCTCTGGTTGTGATCTCGAAGAAAAATGGCAAATATATAATTTTTGTGGACTATAGGGAAGTGAATAAAGCAAGATAAAAATATCATTTCCCTCTTCCTTTTATAGATCAGGTCCTTGATACACTTACTGGGAAGAAATTTTTCTCTTTCTTGGATGGTTTTAATGGATACAATCAAATCCAAATTTTTCCTGAAGATCAGGACAAAACCACATTTACCTGTCCATGGGGAACCTTCACATACAAGGTTCTACCATTTTGGTTGTGCAATGCATTAGCCACCTTCCAGAGCGAAATCTTCAGTATTTTTTCCGATTTAATCAGTGAAGGACTTGAACTCTACATGGATGATTTTAGTCCCTAAGGTAATGAATTTGAGCAAGCGTTACGAAACTTAGAGAAAGTTCTTGAACGATGCAATGCCACTAGATTATGCCTTAGTAATTAAAAATGTGACATGATGATGACAAAAGGTGTAGTTATGGGGCATTATATCTCTCAGGTAGGTATTCAAGTAAATCCAGAAAAAATTGAGGTAATCCTTATGCTACCTACTCCTTGGACACAAATAGAGGTCCATAATTTCCATGGTTATGCTAGTTATTATACTCGCTTTATGGAAAAAATTTGAAAAATAGCAGCACCTTTTTATGTATTAACAAGAAATGTGAGGTTCAAATGGACTAACAGGTGTGATGTTGATTTTGCAGATGTTAAGGACTTGGTCTCAACAAACCCTATGTTACAAGGGCCAAATTGGAACTTACCATTCCACATTGTAGCTTATGCATTTGATACAACAATAGGAGTTGTACTTGGACAAGAAGAAGAAAAGAATCCATATGATATTTATTATATTAGCAATAATCTGACACCTTTGGAGCTAAATTACACAATGATGGAAAAAGAGTTTTTGGTTGTTGTTTACTATATTAATAAATTTCATCACTATATAACAAGATATCTAGTTTTCTTATATACTGTTCATTATTCCATTAGGTATTTAGCCAATAAACCTATTACTAATGGTTGAATAACATGCGGTTGTTGTTATTACAAGATTTTGATATTACCATAAAAGATCGACCAGGAAAGGAGGATATGGTTGCAGATTTTCTATCCAGAATTCTTATAATGGCTGGCTCTTCACATGTAGAAGATCGGTTTCCAGATGAGCATTTGTTTGTCGTAATGGTTAAAACACCCTAGTATGCAGATGTGTTCAATTATTTGGTAGCAAGAAAACTACCATCGCATTTACCCTTCTTGGGAGAGGAAGCTTATTGTTCATCATAGTGCATGACTTTTCTAGATTTACGGATATCTTTTTAACACAGGATTTGATCTTCAAATATGCAGATGTATAAGAGAAGACTAGGTTTATGATATCCTTAAGGCTTGTCATGAAAACCATGTGTTGACCTTTTTCTAACCAAAGGATTGGGCATAAATCACTGCAGATGGGCAATTATTGGCCAACGATATTCAAGGATGGAAAGAAATAGGTCAGGAACTATGATAGATGTCAGAGGATGGGTTCCCCATTCAGGCTAATGTAATGAACCTATAGCCTCAAATTGTACTTGAACCCTTTGAAAGATGGACATTAGATTTTGTTGGCCCCTTTAACCCACCATCAAAGAAAAATACATATATTTTGGTTTGCATAGAATATGTAACTGAATGGGTGCAAGCGGTAGCTCTCTCTAAGGCTACATAAGAAGAAATTATTAAAATTTTGTTTGAACTATTTGTGTGGTATGGATTGTCTAGAGAAATCCTAACAGATGGAGATTCACAGTTCATTGCCCACAAAATTTCTACTACAATGCAAAAGTATCACATCAAACACACAAATGCTTCCCCTTATCATCCCCAAGCAAATTGACAGACGAAAGGTACCAGTAATGTTCTGGAGGAAATTTTGACTCAAACCGTATGTACAAACTGCTAGAACTAAACCACAAAAACCATTAAGGCCCTATGGGCCTATCAAACAACTTGGTGCAATACTATTGATTATTCACCATACTAGTTTGTTTTGGGGGAGGGGCCCATTTTTTCGATAGAATTTGAAGTCAAGAATCTGAAAATTGTAATGGAAGTCAGACTAGATTTGACAGAAGAGAAGAAACAATGTCTACAACAACTTAATGAACTGGTTGAAATTCACCTAGCTACCTTATAGTGCACAAATTTTATTCAATAGTAAATGGCCAAATGGCATGATCACCTTATCAAGAAGAAAACTTTTCAAAATGCCAATCGGGCACTATTGTATGATTCCAAATTTCAGGATTTACAGAGCAAGCTTCAAACTAGATGGTTGGGACCATACGAGGTCACCAAATTTCACAATAATGGTATGGTGAGCCTCACTACCATTGATGGGTATGAAATCTCTCTCCTTGCAATTGGACACTAATTACTCCTATATCATCAGTTTCTTACCCAGGATTCGTTTCTTCATAAGGTAAAAAATGATTCTAATATGCAGGTTTTCATTGATTGGGGAGGTAATCCTGCAGCTACGACCAACTGAAGAATTATTTTTCAAAATTATTTTTAGTTTGTAAATAATGTATATACTTGCTGTGAAAACCAATTTGTTAAACAACAAATTGTAAATATATATATATATATATATATATATATATATATATATATATATATATATATATATAGATATATATATATATCTGTGTGTGTGTGTGTGTGTATGTATGTATATATAATAATAAAACACATATGGCAAAGTTTTCATTTCCTTAAGTAATAATTGTTGCTCCCGTGGTCACAGTTGATGTTCCCTTATGCACAATCATTGTTCCTTTAGTCACAATTGTCATTTCATTTGTTGCGGTTGTTGTTGCCTCAGTCACAGTTGTTGTTCCCGTAGGCATAGTTGTTGTTCCTTTAATCACAATTATCATTCCCTTGGTCATAGTTGTTTTTCTTGTAGTCATAGTTGGCATTCCCTTTGTCGCAGTCATTGTTCCAGTAGTCATAATTGTCGTTCCCTTAGTTGTGCTTGCTACTTCCCTAGTCACAGTCGTTGTTCCCTTAGCTACAGTTGTTGTTTCCTTGGTCACGGTTGTTGTTTCCTAGTTTTCACTATTTTTTCCTTTACTCTTGACTGTTGTTTTCCAACCATAGTTGTTTTTCTAGAAACAATTATTTTTTAAAATTAATTTTGAGGTCCTCCTTTGAATCATGGTAAAATTAATAAGTTCCTAGAACGATTCCCATTAGAGAATGTTTTATAAGAAGTTTTAAAATAGACCTTGAAAAAAACCTAGGTTTATAAAAAAACCTTGATATTGTAAATTTATAAAGGTATTTATACTACATTTCTTCAAAATACCACTAGAAGAGTTTTCTTTCCCTTCAAAATTTACTTTAATTCTTTGATATCCTTAAAAATTAAATTTTGGACAAAAAAATGGCAAAATAAAAAGGTAATCATTGCAATACTTTATAGTCCATCCCTAACTCTTAAGGAGTTGATAAGCCACCCCATCCACTAATACTTTGTGATAACAAAAAAATAAAAATAATAAATGAACTATAATAAAATATGGACAAAGGATAGGAGGTCTCATCATGAGCCGACCTACCATGATCATAAGACTTAACGTGGTGAAATTAACATTCTACTCACCAAGCCAGTGTAATTTCCTCCTATCATTAGGTAGAAGGAAGAGAGGTCTCATCACGATTCGAATTGTTCATCTCATTATCTCGCGTGAATGCCATTGATAGAAACTAGTCACCATGCGAGAACAATGTAATTTTGTCGATAATTGAGAAATAATAAAAAGTTATGAATCGTTTTAAAAGTGGAATGGGATAGTGGCATATCAATGGGTTTAAAGGAAACCCTATCGAGGCTATAGATGCCTGCTAGAATGAGAGGAAATGCCTATGGTATTGAAGTATATATGAAATTACCATCTAAAAATATCCATCTTTATCTCCCTTAGTAATAACAACTAATCATTGAATTACTATAGGAACTCATTTTCTCCCCCTAGGAATGTGTATGAATAATTTTTTTATTTTTACATATTAGGGGTGTAACCTTCGAAGAATCATTAAATCTATTTTAAATTTCTTTCATTTTTTTCTCTAAAGGAAATCTTTCAATGAAATTTGTCTTATCCATGATCGGGGCTAAAAGATCTCTCGACATGCTTTTTCCTGATTTAAATTCTTTTGGCATCACAAATATCTAAGTCTTGTCAGCACATTCCATGATCAATCACTCCAATAAGTACATCGCACGCCTCACCATTATTTCCATTTCTCTAGTAGTTGCTCCATTATGTCGAATTAATGTGTTCTTATCTAATTATTCATGTCAACTGTCATTGAGGATGACCTTTAATTTCATCAGGTGAGTGAAAATTAAATACATAATCGGATGCTTACAAACTCTACAAAAATCATTGTATGTTATGTTATTTGAATTTTCTACTCTACACAGTATGTATGACCCTATATCTACTAAGCTTGTTGTTTCTAGTTGATTTCTAAGTTGTTTCCTATAGGTACAAATGAAACAGGTGGTCACTCGATATGAAGTGAACCTACACAGCTACGAGTTTCTCAATAGGCACGAAGTATTATAGACCAAATGGGATGGTTATATTTTTTCTTACAGTTGCAAGGTTTCAATAATGAAGTGGCTTTCGAATTCATGAATAATCTATGAAATGAAATGACAATAATAAAAGGAATAAAAATATAGGTTAATGCAAAAGTACTAGAGGAAGCAACATGCCTACCCTTGGAGGGAGAGAAATTATTTGAGATGCACAATCTATTACAGAGTGCAACATCCTTGTTTGTAAATCTTAGGGAAGAATTGGTGGGAAAAGGGAATGGGTACAACCCTACCTCATTTCCAGAACCATGGAAAGAACTAGCAGGTGTGGTCCAAAGCTACATTACATGTGACGGTCGTTATGATGTGGTAAGGGGGTAACACCTAAAGTTGTTGGAGGCACTAAGAAAAAGGTAACCCTGAACCTACTTCATTTTATGAATTCATTACTAGATGAGACCATTGTAAGACTTAAGAGGTCCAAGGAGCAACCTTTAGTGGTGAGAAACCATGGGCTTATAAAATTGATAATTTTCAAAAATACGAATCAATCAAAGTTAAAATGGGAAGATTTCTTGGGAATTTATGAGACTCCACCAAAAAACAAAGCACCTAGGGAAGAACCCAAAAATATTCCATTTGATGATAAGAAGCCAACAGGAAATGAAGAAACCAATCAAGATGAGAACGCTACAATAGAAGAGACTTTGCAGACCCCCACCCCTCAACAATCGACAAGGTTAGAAAATACGATGGCCTATCACTTGGCCTCCTTACCTAGGAAAACAAGGAAATCATCCAGGTTGGCTAAGTCCCAAAATTCCATAAATTGTGTAAAACAATTGTTGCAGGGTAATGAACCCAAACAAATTATGAACATAATGGAAACTCATGACGAGGACACTCTTCAAGAACATGAAATGGATGCAACCCAAGTTTTAGAGGGACTGAAAAAATTTGTCAATTATATGGACTTTGAAGGAGCTGCAGGTTGTTTAAAGTATTCTCCTGATCAAAGGACATCACCCATATCTCTAGCCTCTCCTTCCAATTTTTTCGCTACTGTTACCTTAGAATATTCAAGAGATCCTGAGAATATGTCTCTTTGGGAACACTTTGTTGATTATGTCACAACCATCCGGGAACCCTCCTCTTCTGAAGAGGTAGCCTTACAATCTCCTTGGGAAAGTATGGAATGATAAGTAAATGTTGACTCTGCAAAGGGATTTGAAGATGGAAGAAACCTTGTTGAATTTGTAATTGATGCTACAATTGAACCTCCTAAGGAAGTGGTGATTGAAAACTTAGCATCCATTTTTGTTTTTCCCTCCCCCCGAGTCACCTTGGCTAGAGATGTTATGCAGAAGGTTAATAGAGGATTAAGAAACAAAAAAGAAGGAAAGAATAGTAAAGAGATGGAGTTGTTGAAGAAATAAAACAAGCAATTACAAAGAAGGGTCTGAGAAGGGTTCAGAAACTTAGGATATGGTTGCAAAATAGTAAAACTGAAAAGCAGTATGAGAAAATGAATGAGAAAAAGAAGGAAGTTCGATAAAGTGAGACCCAAAGTGAAGCTGAAATTTTTGTTGTTTCCTTTACTATAGGGACTCATACTAAGTCATAGATGTCAAATATCAGCTTTTTAACTATTGAAACTAGAGATCCAATAGAAGTACCAATTTTTATCAGAAGAGGAAAAACATCTGAGCCTATGCCACCATACACTCCTCCGATTGTGGAAGCTACTATTTAAGTCCTGAATAGGAAAATGGAAGAACAACAACAGACTATAGTATTGTATCAAAATGAGGTAGTTCCTCAAAAATAACATCACAGGATATTGCAAAAGTTCAAGTTATTGTGAGTCACAGAAGATGAAGCTTATGGAAAGTTGCAAGAAGCTAAGAAAAAGGTTAAATCTTTGGAGAAATAGATTGAAAAAGCTATCCAACAAATCAAAGAAGTCTGATCTATATACTCGGATTCTTTGTCATGCAGGTCCCCAGCTAGGAGTCATGCCTTCTTTTTGTTGGAAAGATACTTATTGCTCAAGATTAAGGTTTTTCGGTCTGGGCAACCTTACCAATTTAGTAATGTTTCAGTCTTCGTTGATTATTTTCATAAACAAGACGAGAATACAAGGGATTTCTTATGTGAAATTTACATGCAAAATTTCTTTCTGGAAGAACAGAGAGATGAGAATCCTACCCCTTTTATAGGGGATGTACAATTCCAATCTTTCGTATATTTTTCTAAAAATAAGATAATATGGGCAAAAGATTATAATGTGTTCCAAAGAAGAGAACTTTGTGTCGACATGTAGGTTAGAGGAGAACCACGAATCCCTTTACGCACACTCATCTGCCACAAGAAATTCATGAATCAATCTAGTGTTGTTAGTGCTTTAGCAGCTATTCATAATGATGTATTATGGTCAAGGTTATAATATTTGATAGATATCAAGTTTGAGGCTCTACAAGGGGAAAACAAAGGTGGCAGGCCTCATCTCAGGAAATAAAAAATAGAGAAACCTTCAATTATTGAAATTTCTAGGCTGCAATGGACATAGCACAATATTACACTCATATGGTATTAGAAGAAGGCCCTAACTTGATAGTGTTTAGGTACAGGTGTCCAATAATTTGGTGTCCTCAAGATGATTATAATTATGAGTATGATCTAACTGAAGTAGGTAAGTATGTCGCTCTCTAACAAGTTCAAAGAAGAAATCGTTTCCCAGACTATAGGGAATATTCTTATGCAACTTATTCATTAACTCCCTCCATGTCAATCGTTTGTTTTCATGTGGTCATGAAAACAGGTAAGATGGGGGGTGATGTTGGGCTTCAGAGTTGATACATTCTCTTACCATGTTTCCTTATCTTTTTATTAGTTTTCTAAGATCTTTATGTATATAATATTGTAATTTGTGTGATATAAACCTTATAAGCAATCAATAAGTGTTTGATCATTTTATTCTTCAAAAGAGTTGATTTAATTATGAGATGATGAGTTGTCATTACAATTTGAAGTGTTAACTGACATGGAATTTTTATAGCGGATGTTTTTCCATGGGATAGCTAGACAGGAACAAGTTACATAGAGTTTCTTGGGTTAGTTATAACTCGATTGGGCAACATTGGTGTTCATCATGGAAAGATCAACTGTGAATGAGGTCTTGGACACCTATTCTAACGAAATATGAGAGATTTTGTAATTTGAATTAAGTGTCGTGAAAATGTTTATATTCTCACGACCGCTTCCTTATTTTTAAATAGACTTAATTGTAATATTATAGGGAGGAAGTATACCTCGGTAGATTAAGTGGAAAATTACTGTCATTTTGATCTATGTTATAATTTTTATAGATAAATTTTGTAATATTGTTCTTGATTACTTAAACAAAGACTTTCATGGCTCATATTTAACTCTTTCCACTAAATTAACTTTAATACAGTTGAATTCCATTGATCATGGGCCTAATCCTAGAATGACTACTGCCCTTATTTGTGTTATTAAATTTACATTTAAGGTTTTATTTCTTTCTTTGCAATTATTCAATATTTCTAGATCTGATCATTGGTTATTGATTTTCTCATTAAAGTGATATCTCCTACAATAGTTTGAATGAAGGTCATGAGATTGGATTCCTTATTGTTGATTTTCTGAAGTGTTATTTGTACTGTGATTTCCTGTGAGTGATAAAGAATTGTTAAGTGTAAGATTTGATATTTCTTTCCATAGAATCATTTCTATTCAAAAGTGTTGTTCCTTTCTTAGAACTGCAATTTCCTAGGAAACAACTTGTGTTTAGTAGAATTGTTTTAATACTCGTAGTAGAAGATTCAATGCTTTGATCATCATAAAGTAACTTTTATTGATTATGTTTGAATTTTCGAAGTTGTGAATCAACTATTATTTTAGGAAATCCTAGTTGTTCCTTGTATTTTACATGCATTTACCTTTCAATAGGGCTAGAAAAATGAGATCACATTAGCACATTTCTTTTCATATACTGTGTGGACACCTTGAAATAACTAAACAAGTTTAGGGTTGATAATTCAATGAGTGTAAGTCAGTTGGTATTTTTAAGAGCAACTGAGTAACCCAACACTGTTTAGATTGGAAGGGTTAGATTCCAATCTTAAATATTGGTTTGAAGCTGCATTAGTAATTTTCTCCTACAACCAAGAAAACTACAAAGTCATAACATCTTGGTGTCATTGTCGAGTAACAAATGATTCATTTTTCTCTAAAAAAATTATCATGATCAAGTCTAATTACTAAGGGTAAATAGGAGTTGAGATAAATTTGTTTGTTAAATTTTCCCTTGCAACTCCACTACTTGGAGTTCAAGGTGACTCACTGTCAATTTTCGTTTCATAGAAGAATTTACACAATGAGAAATACAAATCCTAATCCACCAAAGGTCCTTCCAAGTCCAAAAACGTATTTTAGGAAGAAAATATATGAAAAGGAATGAGGTATTGTCCAATTAGAAAGATATATCCCTTTAGCTGAAGAACTAAATTCGATAGAAGATATCCTTTTTTATATTAAGTTTGAGGAGACTTTATTTAGACCAAATTCAAAATCTGATTTATTAGAAATAGTATTTGATGAAATGAGGTTTAAGTCTTACATTCCAAATTATTATTCCCAAGAACCAAGATTATCACAACAAGATAGATATATTTTTTGAGTAGCTTGATCTCTAGGCTCAAAGAGAAGTTTGGGTATATAAGTACTCTTACTCATATTGACCTAATTGAATTTCTAAAAGGGTGCATATTGGAGGACCTAATTCAGGAACTCCAGCTAGCCTTGTCTCAGTCTGTGAATTTCCCTTTTCCCAACCAACTTATTTCTCCTCCATATCCTTCTATTAAAATACATGATATATTGGTTTCAAATCCATCATCATATGTTATTCACATTCTTAGCATTATACTAGCTTCAACCTTGTCTTCGATAGCTATGGGTGTGATATTTTCTACCCTTCAACTTCCAAGTCAATTACATGACCTTCCTCAAAACTATGATCAACATGTTGACTTATTTGATCGACAGGGAGGTTTCATAGTTCAACATCACTTATATAAATTTAATGACGTCATATGTTTGGAAGAAGTGGATAATGAGGATTTCAAAATGAGGATATTTGGACAAAGCTTTTCCAGTGAGGTAAAAAAGTGGTTAAGTGGTGTTCCAACAGGGAGTATTTCTGATTTCCAGCAATTTGAGCAAGTTTTCCTTAGGATATGGGAAGACAAAAGAAATCATTTATAGGTCTTAGTCGAGTATGATAATTTGAATGGAATATGGGTGATTAAGTGCAATAATTTTCTTTGAGATTCAATAAAGTTTACAATGCAATTACAACTAACATCAAACCCCTCTTGGATTGGCTCTATTGCATTATCTTGACACTTTTGATGCAAAGATCACCTTCTAGTTGAGGGAGAGAAAGTATGCTACATTAGCCGATATGAAGAATGATGCCATATGAGTGGAAATGAATTTGATGGAAAAAATGATGAAGCTAAAAGCTGAAAGGAAAGGAGTTAAGGATAATCCCTCTTCTTCCCAGCCCACAGATGCTATGTTTGATGTCATGTTGAAAATGATGGAAAAGATGGTTGATAAATTGACTCCTCATAGGGTTGAACATCAACCACAAATTATAAACCCAAATTTAAGAAGGCCTCCAACTCCTCATATTCGAAAAAGAGACAAGATAAATCTTGAAGATCAACAAGCAGTTAGACCTCCTTTCCAAAAGAATTTTGTTGGTGAGGATAATGTGGAGTTTGAGGAACAAGTTAGTTTCATTGATAAGGAAGAAGCTCAAGTATATATGACCAAGGAGGATCATGATAGATTGACTCGAATTTCAGTAGAATGAAACACCATCCATTTGATGGTGGATCCATAACTGTACCAACAAGGTTTTTAGAACACATTAGTTTATTTCTAGAAACAATACAATCTGAGAGGTAGAACTGTCATAGTTAAACGTTCTACCTGAGAACCTTCAAAAAATAAACGACAAGTATATCTAAAGAAATATATTTCTAAGAAGGGAGATAAGGTCAAGAAGGATGAGAATGTAAAGGATTTAGGAAAACATCAGCCTTCGTTTAATCTAGATAACACGATTGGTGAGATGAAAATCCCTACTCCATTTTCTGAAATGTTGAAAAATGCACAATACAAAGAACAAATCATTAACATAGTGAGGGGGTTAGAGAAATATCAAATATATACTTTGAATACTTAGGATTCTCTCAACGTTCAAGATGACTCCCCTACATTCCTATTTTTCCTCGTGTAATGGATGTTCATGAATATGTTCCTCCATTTTATGTCAGTTTTAATGTTCATGATATGATATTACACAATGACATGCTCAATTCATGGTAATCACACAATTCAATTCCAAAATATGTGATGGACAATTAGTTTCTTAATATCACTAGGACATACAAAGAGTTATTCTACTATGATTCAAGGAAAGTAAGGTGCTAAGGGTGGATCAAGGCTCTTGTGGTAACATTGACTCAGAATATTACTAAGGGAACTATCATGGATGTTGTTGCTCGCACAGTCTTGGTCAGCAAATATGGGAGGTGTAACTCTTCATATGGATGTCTGATGCCTCTATTATTGTATTTGGTGAGCAAAGACTATTGTATTGAGAATTTTAGGTGTCATATATGGTAAGTAGTCAAACTCATCCTAGTAATCTTCCCATATACATTGTAGACACAAACCTTGGAACTACAATTTTGTATAATGATTTGCATTTGAAAGAAGAATAAGAACAATAAGTTGAAGACCAAAATCAAGAAGAAAGGGAGTAAGCATATGATCAGAATGGGATGTGGAATATGCATTTTGATGGGTTTACTTGTAAGGAGGGATAAGGAGCTAGCATTTTTCTTATTCCGCCATATTCCAGTAGTCAATGAAATTATTAAAAATTGTATTTTGAATGTACCAATAATGTTGTGGAGTATGAAGCCTTGATTATTGGATTGAATCTACTTAAATAATAGAAAGAAAGGAGAATTAATGTCTTCAAAGATTCTGAGTTGGACGTAAATCAAGTACATGGTACATAATAGAATAGAAATCCAAGAATGAGAGCCTATAGGAATGGAGTATGGGACATTTTTGACAATTTTTTCTTAGAACACAAAATTTCAGACATATCTAGAGAGGAGAATGGCATAGCTGATTCTTTAGCTACTTCTACTAGTATCTTCAAAATTCCAATACATCGAAATAGGAATTATGACATAAACAATAGAAATAGGCCATCCATTATAAATAGTATCAAGAACCCATAGGTTTCTAAGGATGACCAGCAGGCGAAAATATTTTTAGAAATGATGAATGAATTTCTAAGTACTCTTGTTCATGAAGATGACAATATAGGGACATATTTGAGTGTAGAAGACAGTGAAAATTTGAATACTATAGCTAATTAAAAGATAATTCAACACAAAAATAATTTAATTGCTAAATGTTTGGTTCCCCTGGAGAGGTTGTTTGACAATAACAATGTTACAGTTAATCCTAGAATTATTTCTAATTATAGCGACTTAGGACTGCAATGTAGGGAGTGAAGAAGAGGCTAGAATTGTCTCACTCTACAATTCTTTGGATGCAAAATAGGAATAAAAGTATGTTGAATTGATAAAATAATTTGCAGATGTTTTCTCCTCAAGATATGAGGAATTGAGAGTACATGATAAGAGTGTCATTCATCATACCATTCCACTCATGGAAGATGGAAAACCTTCGAGGAAAAATCTTAGAAGAATAAACCCCATGTTATTTTCTTTGATAAAGAAGGAGGTAAATAAATTACTTGTTGCCAAGATTTCTGTTCCATTGAGGCTTTCTGGGTGGATTTGTAATTTAATTCCCGTCAGGAAGAAGAGTGGAGAAATGAGATTATGCATGGATTTCAAGAATTTAAACAAAGGTTCCTTAAAAGATAACTACCCACTATCTAAAATGGATCACATATTATAGAGTGTAGTTGGTACTAAAATAATTTCCATGTTGGATGGATTTTGAGGCTATAATTAGACACGGGTGCATCCAAAAGTTCAATACAATATTGCTTTTAGTACTCCTTGGGGTGGCTTTATGTATTCTAGGATGCCTTTCGGGTTAAGGAATGATAAAGCTACATTTCAGAGGGAAATCGATATAAAATTTTTAGATGAAAAGGGTAAATTTGTGGTGATTTAATTATATAAAATTACAGACTATTCAATGTATCATCGCGATCATTTGAATCATCTCATGTAAGTAATCTTAAAGTGCAAAAATTTGGCATCTCCTTGAACCCAAAGAAGTTGAATTTTTCCTTGCAGGAAGGAAATTTATTGGGTCACATTGTGTCAAAGGATGGTATTAGTATTGATCACGATAGAATCACAAACATACAAAATCTTGAGCTTCCCAGAAGTAAAAAAGAGGTACAATATTTCCTTGGCAAAGTAAATTTTTTGAGAAGATTCATTCCCATTTTGCTGAAATTTGAAAAGTTGTTACTAATGTGTTGAAGAAAGACAATGATATTAAATGGAAAAATCTAGATAAAGAGTCATTTGATGGGATCAAAAATGTATTAACTGAGGCCTCGGCCTAGTTATCCCACATTTTTTAAAGGTATTTCAGGTTTTCTCCTTTTCCTCCGAACATACAATTTTAGGAATCCTATTACAAAAGAATGAAAATAATTTGCAGTAGCCTATATCCTATTTCAATAGAGTATTGATAGCTATAGAGTTGAAATATAATATCATGGAAAAACATGTGTATGCATTGGTGAAGGAATTAAAATATGTCAAGGTTTGTGTATTGCATTCCCATTTTGTTACTTTTGTTCCTAATATTGCGGTGATGGATATTTTATGTTATCTAGATAGTGATGGAAGAAGGGGGAAGTGGATAGAAAAATTGTTGGAATATGATATGGAAATCAAATGAACCAAGTTTGTCAAAGGCTAGGGTTTGGAAAAATTAATGACTGAGATAAATTGTGATTGTTTTGGAAACACTTTAATTTCAGGATTCTCTAATGATGTAGATGAGCGAGCAACATTACCGACATTCAAAGAATTTAGTTCTTCACCATGGTATAGTGATATTGTCTATGTTTTGTAGAAGTTACAAGCTTCACCATGAACAAGTAAAACCTTAGCCATATTTTTAAAGCTTAAAGTAGTCAACTTTTATATTTTAGATGGTTATTTATTTTGGAAAGACCTAGACAGAATTCTACTAGATTTATTACCTAAAGATGAAGAAAAACATATTATAAATTATTTTCATTGAGCATGTGGGGGGCACCATTACTAGAAATCTATTGTGGATAAAATCCTTAGAGTCAGATTCTACTAGCCCACAATTTTTTCAGATGTTCATAAAGATGTGGCATCATGTTATAAATATTAGATTGTTTAGGGAACGAAAAAGTTGTTGTCACTAACCATTAAAATTATTTTGGTAGAGGTTCCTTTCCTACAGTTGAGCCTTGATTTCATTGGACAAAATCATCCATCTTCATCAAGATAGCACAAGGGCATACTGACGAAAACCAACTATTTTACAAAATGGATTGAGGTTGTACCAACTAGGTAGGTTATAGACAATGTTATTATCCAGTCCTTAAAAAGTATCATTTATAGATTTCGTTCTCCAAGAAGGATTATAGTAGATAATCCCTATGCTTTTAAATCTAAGAAGATTGTTAAGTTTTGTAATGATTATAATATAGCTCTTAGCCATTCCACATGCTATTACCTTCAAGGTAATGGATTGGCATAATCATCCATTAAAAGTTTAGTAAGGATCATCAAGAAATTTCTAGAGGATATAAAAAAGGCTTGGCATACTAAGTTGAAATTTGCATTATGGGCTAACATAATCAACACTAAGAGGTCAATTATCACCTCACCTTTCCAACTGGCGTATGGCACAAATGTTACCTTCCCTATTTCTTTAGGCACACCAGTGATGAAGTTTTTTCATGAACATAAGAAGAGCCTAATCATTTTCATAGAAGAACAAATAAGCTCATTGTAGTTAAATAATTAAGGGAGGAAGTGTATGATCAAGATCATATGCACTAAGAAAGGATGAAAAAAGTTTCTGACAGAAAGACAAAGGAAGATGACTTCAAGATTCATTATACTGTTCTCAAGTGGGATGCTGGAATTGATGATAAAGGAAAATATGGTAAATTTGTTCACATCTCGAAAGGCCCTTATCAGATTGTTGCATATCATGGCAACAATACTTTCATTTTACAAGGATTGAAAGGAGAAGTTTTTCCTAGAGGTCTATTGAGTGCACATTTTCTTAAAAACTATCTCTCTTGAAATACAGTTTCATTATTTCATTGTATATATCTCTTTTCCTTTGAAAGAATCTAAAGGTGTGGATGACACTTTGAAGAATTTGAAGCTCAGAGTGAAGGCCCTGGGATTCTAATAAGTGATTATCATAGTTTGAAATTATTTCAGTTTCCAGAGTTTGTATATAAATAAATCTCAAAATATTAAAGTTTTTTTTTTTTTTTTTTTTTTTTGTTTTTTTTTTCGTGAAGTCCAGCGGAGTCAAGACATAAACAAGTTTGGGAAAAACTATATTTTATAGGTTAGAATAAATTTTTATTTGAAATAAAATGTTGTATTCAATTTTGAACCAGTTCAAAAACCAAGGTTTTCATCTTCAATGATAGATTATGCATCTAGTCCACGGTGTCACTTGTTTCCTCTTAAGGTGATAGAATCCCCTTTTGAGCCATATGTTAGCATTATTTTTTGCATTTCCAAAAGCTTAAAAATTATTTGAAAAGAGCTAGTTTGAGTTACAGTTTCTGTCTAATCATCACGATACAATACATTTTTATGGATATAGAGATTAACCCTTCAATAATATCAAAGTGGAGTATGTCTCCAATTGGCAGCCAATGTGATTTAAAAGTTAAGTGAGAAATATTTTGCAATGCTATATAAAGGAGTACTAGGAAATGTTTTTGCAATGCGTTTAATGGAGCGCTACAAAAAGTATTTGCAACGCTTTATAGAGTGCGACAAAATTATTTTACAGTGTAATGAAAAATCAATTTCAACTAAAGACTTTGCATCATTGAAGCTCTTTCTCCAAGCAGCTAGACATGTGTGATAAATTAAGATGAGGTTTTAAGGTGGTGGCGTGTCACAAAATCGTACAAAACGTCGTTCAAACGTCATTTTTAAGTGTTGGCGGAATTACGTTCCCAGTTTCAAGGCATGTTGTTATTTCAAGTGTTTTCATTTCCTAGGAAATGGGAAAAAGAAGACATGTCAAACATTACAAACCTGATGGGACCAAATGGTTTGTAGCATATGATGAAGTGTTCTCACTTTTCAGGGATGCATGTTTGGATCAAATTTTCCACCTATTTAGTGGCTATGACTTGAATTTAATTACAAAATTTGTAAATCCCTTTGATGGTAGTAATAATAGGGTTCAAGGGTTCGATTTCAGAGTGACAAAGGAGACAATTGTAGAAGCAACAATAATGCCTTATCATGGTGAGAAGTGGTTTGATAAAATTATTTTGAAAGTAGTTAATCTAAATTTCTTTATGAAGGATGATTTCCAAAATCATTATCAGAGCACCGACATTCATTACAACTTGTCGAAGCCTCAGTGGAATAAGGTTGTTAGAATAGTGCCAATGTTCTTCACATGTGAGGGTAGGTACTCTAAAGTATATGTTTACCATGTGATATCTTTAATTCATCTAGCGAGTTTCCATAATTTGAGTTTTCCCTTTTTCTTGTATCAAATCTTGTTAAAGATGGTCACTAAAGCTAGGGCTAGAAAAACTTTGCATCCATATGTTGTTTATCACCATGGTTAGTCAAGATTTTGTATACTCATGGATTGAACAAAAAAAATAGGCATCCTAGAAAGAGAAGGTTTAGAAATCCTTTTCCTAAATTGAAGAGAGAAAATGAAGGGTAGTCTACAAAAACCCTAGATACAGAGACTAAAACTAATCAAAAGATTCCCATTAAATAGCCTACAAAAGATACAATGAAGGAAAAACACATCAAGGTTTATAAAATAATATCTCCATGATATCGAAAGAAATTGCAATCAGTCGAAGAAATAGATCCCATCAAGCAAGAGAGGGAAAACGATAGGTGCTATGAAACAGAAGAAGAAAAAACATAGTATTTAAGAAGACCACATGTGACACCCACCAACAACTTAAGACTGAACTTCAAACCTCAATTTATTCCTAAAGTTAAAGAGACCAAATGATTTTTTGAAGAGGAATAAGTAAGACATGTTGATTCTAAAAAGAAGACCCTACAAAGAAATTGAAAACAAAATCTACATAAGAGAACTAGTAAAGGCAAAGAATCCTTATACATTGTAATGACTATTAAGAAAGAGGGAAGGAGAATTAATAGATCAATGATAAGATAATATAAATTAAATCTTGTTGCAGAAGTAGTAGACATTATCCAAAAATGAGCAAATCTAAGATATATTTTTTCATGCATTAAACAACAATTTTGGAACAATATAGTTATTTTCCTAAAAAGTGTAAAGGATAAGATAAAGGTCAACAATATTTATGTCTTTTTGATGAAGGTGAAAGGCGGAAAGGAGTTGTTGGGAAGATTTTTTATCACATCAATGGTATTTCTCAATTTTGGTAAAATAATCATGGTGTCGTATTTTTTCGTATCACTAACCACTAGATTTAATAACTAAAATATGAAGATATGGATAAATTGGTTGAAGATAATGATTTCTTAGTTGGAAGGTTGAAAAAAGGTATAGAAATCCAACATATCATGACAATAGATCAAACTCAAGGATTTTCTATTTGACGAAAAGAATCACCTAGCTTTCAGGTAGTAGTTTCTAGATTATGGTGATTTTTGGCGATTTGTTTCCAGGATTCTCTCCAAGAAATCAGAAAGTAGCTCGAGACATTTTTCAAAGTCTTTCTTCCATTACTTTTCAATAAATAATACATGAACATTTAGAGACTAATTTAAATATTAGCTTTTATTTTCATTTTAGTTATCAATATTTTTGTAATATTCTATTAGTTGCCTTTTTCTAGATATTTTAGATCTAAATTTTGTATATTTTTTTTATAAAGAACATATAAAGAGAGGATGAAGGGGTGGATTTTTGGAAACAAAAAGACACTATTTTGTATATCTAATTTTTATATTAAGTAAATTTCTAGGACATTAGTATATATAATTTCATATATCTGAGATTCTTTTAGAGTGTTTACCAATTAGTTTTTTGGTTCTATTCTTTTCCTTTATAAATTTCATGATTGTTGGTTCTTCGTGTCTAAACGAGGTTTATAAAACAATAGAATTCATATGTACTCAAATGATATACTACTTTAGTTTCAAATACTTAATTTTTTCCTCAAAATATACACAAAATTCACTTATATGCATTGTGTAATGGATTGTTTTCTCCTTCAACTTACTAGCTGGATATTTTGAATTCTAAGTGAACTTTGTATTTATGCCTTTGCTCCATATCTATATTCTCACCATATCTTGGAAACTATCATTGAGATAAACCTTGTGAATCCATGCCCAATATTACATTTTCCCATTCTCCAACCAAACTTTTTGTCATTTACATTTTCTGATTGTTAAATACTGGTTTGAAGTTGCATTGATAATTTTTACCTACAACCAATAAAATTACAACATGATAAAAATATAATGGGTACAAATCGAGGGATATACCCATTTCATTTTCTTGTAGTCTAAGAAAAAGCATCGATATGTTGTATTAACCAAGTGCATAGTTGATATTCTTTCTCTATTAAGAGGGAAGGATTGATTGTCAATGTTTTGGATGGACTATTTTCCATAATATTAGCGTCATATTGATAAAAATTGGCAGTGAATAGTTTTTCCCATGGTTTTCTTTTAGGTTTCCCTAAGGATTATTCTACTAGATTATTTATTGGCATGGTAGTAAGAGGTTGGTTCTGCAAAAGGTTATCAATGAGATCATCCTCATGTAGCTACTTGCTTCCTATAGTAGTGTCTAATGTACAAACTAGGTATGGGAATGACTAATAAAAAATTTCTTCTTCTTCTTCCTTACCTAAAAAGGTAAGTCATGCTCAACAGAGGGTTAATTAGGGGGTTATAATACAAGCTACTTAATGAGATGCCAATTTTTAATTATCATGTTTCTAGCCCTACAACTAATGTCAGCATGAAAAGTGGCCAACCACGGTCCTCGTAAAATGATAGGGTATCCATTAAACTTGGTTTTGGGTTGGATGACGAGGAATTTTTTGGGCTAATCCCAAGAGTCAATGTAGACCGATTAGAGGAAATTTCAGCCTAAAAGTGGCCTCCTAAGGAAAAATAATAAAATAATAGGAAAATAACAAAATAAGAGTTAGGAATTTTGGAGGGAAAATAAGAAAACTAGTTTTTTAATTGTATTTTTGGCTTATCTCTTTATAGGATTACTCAAATTCCAAGTGTACACACTCCATAGATGTGGAATTAAATTCCACATCCAACGCATATCCATTATCCATACTTTTGAGAAGACGCGCTTTGATAAAAATTGAAGATATATTAAAAAACATTCTGAACACACTTTTTTAATTTATCTTCAATTTTTGTCAATGTGGGTCTGCTCATAAGTATGCATAATGGGTACTTGTTGTATATGTAATTTAATTCCACATCCAGCAAGTGTATGCAGTTGAAATTTGAGTAAACCTAGTATAAGGAGATAAACCAAAAATACAATTAAACAAAATAGTTTTATTTTTATTTTTATTTTCTTTTCCATCCAAAATATTTACATGCACTTATTTTTAAATTTAAAGGATTTTGAGTGTTTTACATATAATGTACATGAAAATTTCATGGGAACCTTTAGGCCAAAATTCCCTCTAATAATCACATCCTCAATAACTCCCATGAGGGCTACTGTGGATATGTCTCCAAGTTGCAACACTCTGGTGGTTTTTCTCAAGGCTCCTTGGAGGTTGAGTTTCAAGATAGTTTCCTTGGTCATGAAATTCATTGAAGCCCCAAGTTCAATAGGTGCATTGGGGACTACAATATGTTTAATATCCACATCCACTACTAGTATACCAAGTTCCAAGTACTTTGGCAATATAACCTTCCAAGCATTAGATCAGACAACTTCCTAACAACATTGATAGTGTGGACATCTCTTTTTCTTCTTTCATGACTCGTAAAACATTCTTCCTTGATAATATTTTTAGAGATGGGAAAATATTTGATATCCTAGATCAGGGGTATTTTAGCACGTAGGTTCCTCAACTCGACTAGCCTTTCATAATACAGAAGTACATTGGCTTGAGGGGCACTATATTACTTCTCTTCTTCAAGATATTTAGGTAGAAAAGGCAAGTGAGCATCTGGAAGCACCTTCCCAAAACTAAGGTTGATATCCTAGATCTATGTAGCATAAGTAGGATAGGATGTTTCCCTACTATAGACCTACTAGGTCTTCTTGTTGTCCGGGTTCAGATTGGGTTAGGAAAGCATCTAATGTTGCTTGAGTGGATTAGTGTGGGGTAGTTTGTGGTTGAAGTGGAGGAGGAGGTAGTAAGGTAGGGGGTTGGGCTACCTTAGCCTCCATAATTGTGAAGTATTTCCCCATTAAGAATGCTAAGGCTGATATGGTTGGATGCGTGGATTGATAGGCTGAGGAGAATAGGACCAATGAGAGGGCATGGACTAAGGTGAGTGAGTTGGAGGATACTAAGAATGAAAGCTTCCACTTTGGTTTGGATTAAAAGTGGGAATGTGTGCATGTTGCATGTGTTTTTGATATGGTGGAGGGCCTTGTGACCTCCTTGAATTTATGAACCAAACTTTCTCCAAACCACCCTATTCCCCTTCATATATAACTTTCAAGATAGGAAGAGAGGGAAAATTTTCAGTTGCATGGTTCTCCTCGAGCATACCTATATGACATTTAGTTGACACTCATTTATGGCAATGGGAACTCATTACTAGGGTGCCTCTTGGTGCATCTAGGGAAAAATATAAGTAGTGCCTGTCTACATCCTTTGGCTCCAATTTAATCTACGTAGTATCCGTTTTCAATAAAAATGTGTGTAACATATCACTCTTAAATTCTTCTTGGATACCCCTTATTTCATGTTTGATGGTTGAGGTAGAGGGAGAAGACTTGACCAAGCCTCAACTAGACATACATCTCTTCCTTCCAGTCCTAGAATAACTTTGAATATTGTCTTCATGTCTTCATTAATTATCTAGTAAATGTATCCACCAAACAACATATTAAGGGTCTCCAACAATTCCTCCCTAAACCCTTGGAGAAGTAAAAAATTCAAGGATTTTGGGTCAAGGGTAAAGTTATCTCTTGTGAAGTTCAGTTGGAATCATTCTTCATAATCGTCTAAGGATTTATCTGGCCCTATGGTCATCCTAAATATCTCCTCTTTTGTTTCGCTTGATATATAATATTCCCTATATTTATGATTAAAGGATTGATGCATTTGAGCCTAGGTGGTGATGTTTCCTCCTTCCAAGCTCATGAACAAGCACAATACTACATCCTTAGGGGTATAAGGGAACCACTCTAACATATGATCATAAAAAGTGTAATCATAGGTTCAACACATATTTCATTAAATTTGGAAGTATTCAATGGATCTAGAATATATAACTTTAACTAGATTAAGTTTTTTCAAAATGGGGAATTAGAAATTCACTTAGTTCACTAATTTTAATGTAGATATTCATCATTTTATGTGAAAAAAATTATCATGATAAACTTTATTAAACAAATTCATATAAACTTGTAAAAACAAATCTTTCATGTCTTAATCTTGGATTCCTTACATTATCTATTTTCATATTTTTATGGTTTGTATTAAAATATAAGTTTGTTAAGGTTATTTTATGAAAAGAATGATGTGTATTTTACTATTATTAACCCATTTAATTATAATTTGGTATAGTAAATATCATGTATGTGTTAAGTTACAATTATTACTAAGACAATGTTGGCACAATTTAAAAGTCTATCACCATTGCAACACTAGTAATATCATTGAAGATTTAAAAAATCTCATAGATCATCGAGTTTATACTGATATTGGATTTAAATTTCAAAATATTTTTGACCCTACCAACCTTCTTGATCTTTTAACTAAACAAAATTATGATGAGCTTGAACACTTCTTTTAGTGATTTTTGAGCATAACAATAAAATTCGAAATAATTTTGGGTAATATCTTATTGCCTTCTTATATACCATATTTTGTCTTAGTGGATGATAATCATCATTATCACCATTATCATTTCATACTATTGTAGGAAATTTGCACCATCTTAGAGTTGAGGAGAAAATGCTTTTTTAGGATCAAATTAAATGTTGAATGCGAGTAGTAGCATAATTTATTTTTATTTGTTATTTGTACTTTTGTGTTAAAAACTATGTTGATTGAGGCTTACTTAATGAATAATAGATTAATATGCAAGATACATATTAAGTATAAAATTATTTAATGACAAATGATCATAGTAATGTGTCCAATATATACCAACATAGATCCATCTTAAGTACAAATGTAGGGATCAAATTTCTTCATGTGCAAAGATTTTTAGTGTAAAATACAATGTGTTATTTTTCGTTGTTGAAACTGTATTTTTGAATGCTAAATAGAGTATACATAAGACCAATAAAAATTTTAACCATAAAAACTTCTTTTTTATATATATAGATATATATGAAGTTGAAATTGACATAAATTAGTTAATATAGATCTTCAAATAGTTTATTTGAATCTCTCGCTGAAATATTTTTGAAAAGTATAACATTTAAACATCTAATTCACAATATTTTTTTTCTTCTAATTACTTTACAACATATTCATTTTTTATTTTTCTATTTAAAACATAATTTTTATTTTAAAGGGGCACAAACGGACAGACAAACTTACACATATCCTCATACTAGGTTGTAGGATGAGCCTCTCAACTCAATTACTAATCATTTTAATGATTAAAACCAATCACGAATTAGAATAGTAACAAAGTAGTACAATTTGATTATTTTCAAATACAAGAGGAAAGAGAGAAAATTGACTAAACTATTTATTACAAATGTTTAGTTTTTGTTCCTGTAGTGTTTAAGGATATTGTATTGAAAAGAACATATTAACATTCATCTAAAACTTAGATCTCTTACATTATTTCTATTATCATTAATATTTATATTTATGTATTAAATTTGACTCATGAATAATAGATTTTGTAAAAAAATTCTCACCTATAAAGTTTTTTAACAATATATTAATATTGTTTTCTTACTATTATTGACCATTTTAAATTGACACTAACTGCTTTTCCTAAGTTGAGTACAAATTTATTATAATAGTACAATGCTGGCACCACTTCAAAATCTATAAGAGGAATTATTTTATAAGTCTAGTTGTGTTGTTCAATGATCAAATTTTTTTTTTTATAAACTAGAGTGCAACAAAATAGCAAATTTGATTTATATCAATTATAATAAGGAATATTAAGGAAAACTCACTTCAAACATTATTACAAGTGTCTAGCATCTATTCATTAAGTGTTTAAATGATTTATATTAAATAGAATACTAATTAGGTACCCCACTATTGTTTTAATAGACCAAGTTTAGAAGAAGTTTTTAAGTGTATTATTGAATTTGATTATGCATATTTGATATGGTGAGAAGTCATGTTGGTCAAATAAAGCTTTGAAAACTTAAATATTTTATGGCAATGTCATGTAATTTGTATCAACACATGATTACATTGAAATACTAAATAATATAAAACTCCAAAAATAATATGAAGATAATATTTTATATACAACAAATATTGAAAAGAGTGTCTGAATGTATATTAATAGATCCTTCAAAAAAAAATTACATTCATGAATCATATAAACCTAATCTTAAGATATTTTTTCTTGCAATGTTCTTTCTTTGGCATCCATGCCCACACTATGGTATTAATTAGAATAGAACCAAGTTCTATGTCATCGGGATTTGGTATCCAATATTGCTCTAAAAAATTTCCATTGCATTTCCCTTACATAGGCTTCGACTAGTCAACCTTTACATGAAGATTCTCAATTTCATTATACCTAAAGATATCTGAGATGGATTTTGCCATCCAAATCATCTCTTCTGCATCCTCATTTCATGATCTAACTAGCAACATCCTTCCTTTCTCAACATCAATCATCGGATTGAATGTTGGCTTTGGCTTGTTTCATTTGGATCCAACATATATTGGTTCATTTATCGCATTATCAAAATCTCCATCCATAATACTTGAGATTACATGGAGTGCATTACAATCAACATCAATGCTTTGCCTTCTCTTGGGCCAGAAATCCTCAGAAGATGAATCACTTCCATCTATTATTCTATGATCATTATAGATTCCATCTAATATATCAAGAACTCTTTCCCAATACACTACTTTATTTTTCCATTCCTCTATAACAATTGGTGAATCCTCATTCCCGATAGTGTCTTTCCACATTTTTATGTATGATGTTATCCCTTCGTTTAGTTCTTTTAAATAGACATCATTCTGTTTGGAAGCTCAGAAAGATGTCTTCCCTATGGGAATTATCAGTCGACCTTCATCATCTCCATATCTCAACTTGTTCTGACCACTTAGTATCTCTAATTTATTCTTTGTACCTTAGTATTGAAACATCATTGAGTACAAGAAATTGGAAGTATTGGACATTAAGATGCCCAACTAGTGCATTTTTCCCTCCTGGGTGTATCCATTAAGGAAAATTTTGAAGTCATAGATCTTGTCAATAAGTATAGGTGGAAACACTCAATTTTTTTCAATTATGCGATATGTATCCATCATTTCAGGTTAAGAATATATATCTTTACTTTTGAGGTTGGAAGACATTCTTATGTAGGTTCCATTTATGTATCCAACCTCAATAGTGATGAAGACACCAAGTGTAGTTAAAAGTGATGAGACAACAAAAGATAACGATTCTTATTATCACTTGCTGCATTGTCCAACTGTAACAACAAATGTCGAGGAAGAGGTTTAAAATCAACATTTTGACTTGTTGATCTTCCATGAGATATAAAATCATCCTTGTACACTTGACATTTTGAGTAAATAGAGGTGTCAAGTAATGCATTTGTAAGTGGGTTTCTTGAACTTCCACTTTCATAAAGTGGATCACCATACATATCCATTTGTGAGTCTTCAAGGTCCCTTAAGCACTTTGCAAGGGATGTAATAGTAAATTGTGATCCCATATGTACAAATGGTAAAGAGAAATGACCAAAACCTCTTGTCTTATGCCCATGTGTAAGCATACCTATCAATGGCAAACCTAAATTTGTTCCTACAATAGATTTTGATTTGACACATTGCCTTGGGATTGAAGTCTTTGTTTCGTCCATTTTATCATGGATAATGCTCAAATACTCCTTTGGAAACCGCTCTAACATAATTATGTGGGCATAGTAGCATTATCTTCCACACATAGCAATCTTGTTATGTTTGTTCAACCTACCTCGTGCCTTTTCTTCGAACTCTTTTGTAGTTTCTGACTTCATTTGTGCTTTCAACACAATACATTCACTGCATTTACTGAAGTTGGGGTTCTTTGAAAATGCCACATCTCAAAGCTTAGTAGCCCAAATCTTGCTCATTGTTGATTGTGATATTGATGGATAATTGAGCTTTTGAAGAGCCTTTTTTGATCTCTTTTAACAAATAATTTTGTGCGTAAGTCCAAGGAAGAAATCTTAAAGGAGAATATGTTCCATCTTCTTCAACTTGACATGTTTGGTTCGGTGAAAATTCTGAATTATCCATTACAATTTTGTGCAACATTTCTATGGCTGCCTTTGTGTGAGCTCATGCTTTGCATGTGTTGGTGTTCCCATGAATAAATTTGATCTATCCATGTTGGAAATAATGTTGGTAGTTATAGAATGTGCTTTGATGAATCTTATGTATCTTATACCAAGCTTTCTTACAAATAATATTCCCATTAAATATCATGTCCTTTACATTTCTAGCAATAGGTGGTAGGCCATGGCCATGGCTCATTCACATGACTGTGTTTGACATGAGTGAATTCAAGACAAATTCTCTAATACCATTTTTATTTATTTGTCTCATACCCTTCCTAGCACCAGCAATGGCCTTCCGATCCACATGTTGAAGACAATCTTTTCTACAACATACACCTGCTGCCAAAAGTCGAATTGCTTTCACTTCATCTATTTTTGTTTGACATTTTGCAATCTTTTTTGTAGCCATAACTCGTTTAATCCTTTTATATGGCCTTGTTACATGCATATCAATTGAGTTTCTATCTATTTCATTACAAAGATACCCCTCCCATTTGTTTAAGGGATTTTTGTCCTCTATAACATCCCATATCACCATTTCCTTGGGTGGCTCCTTGAACTTTTCCTTAACCCTTGATATCACACCTTTGTTGTCCACCAACTTATTTATTGGCCATCTAACCAAACAATATATAGACTTATCCCCAATTCTTTATATCTCACAATTTCCATCTATCTCTTCCAAAAAAACACCAAATTCCATTTCACCTAGTGTTTCACCCTCAACAATGTGCTCCTCGCAGACATTAACTAGCATTCCTTTGGCAATGCACATGCATGTCCCCATGCATTCATGTGTAAGAGAAACTTTTGTACATATGAATCTAACCCTATCTTTAGGAATATTTATTGCCTGATCATGACAGTGAGGCTCCAAATTTGATTCTCGCCAAATCTCATAAGATTCCAATGCACCCCCTAATGTATGCTCAAATCCTGTTGGATGTGGTAGAGGAGCATCATGTTTTAACACCTTCTCAATTTGAACCACTATGCATCCTTTATTTACCATATTTCTATGCACTTTATGCCCAAGCTTTGTATTGAATATGTAGCCCTCACCCAACTTCAATCCAGGTTGCAAAAGATCTACCATGTCTCCAATAGAAAATGTAGAAGAAACATTTGCACCTATAAACGAATGTAAATAAGGTTAGTATTTACTCAATAAAACATTTATTATACTATCAATAATATTTAACACATGCCTCAATATTTTGATTTACCTATGTTGTGCCTCAAATCTATTATCTTCCATGGATGTATGTCCCCTTCATTAACATCCTCATCAATCAAATGTGGTTGAGTGATACCAATTATCAAAATTGTAACATAACCTGCATTAACCCTTTCTCCGACATAATAAGTTCTAGACTCTGCAGATTTGACCCTTCCTAGCCCAATGACTTGATCATTAATAAGGAGATCAACATAGTCCCCTTTTGCCAAAGTTATATTTTCCATTGTAGCTTGTATCAATTCTGTAACAAAAATTAAATCGTAACATGTAATTAAAAGGTTGAACCATGTAAAGTGTGACTTTATATTTTCGTAAAAACACAACTTACAAAAAGAGTAATATAGATGCAATAATTTAAATAGTATGGTAGTCATATTTTATGTAATAAAACATTGTTTCCCACCATCTAGTGCCTACAACCAAAAATTACTTTACATACAAATTACACCAAAAAAAATATATGAAGACCGGGCAATTAGAGATATAGATAGTATCATAGAATGAAAAATATAACCTCGTATCAAACCACCAAGTTCCTATTTAACTTTAAAAATGACACTTGTAGTCTTGATGCATGTTTATGAATAACGATCATAAGAAATTTGTAGAAGTTGAAGAACCAAAACATGGTCCTTTGGAAAATATAAGAAATTCCAAGATCGATGCTACATAAGATGTCTAAAATCCCCATGAGAAGGAGAAATTATATTTATATTTCACTTAGTAAAGATGTTTGATGTTTGAACTTGATAATCGAAAGCCAAACTAGAGGTTTTCTTCCAAATAAAAGTTTTGGTACTGTAAATACTAGGTAATTCTCATTTTTATTCTAAAAGCAAAGAAATTGCATTGGAAGAAAATTATAGTATACCTCAATAAGACATTTATTCATAAACTTCAAAATTATACAAAGCTCACATTATTCTCCATGGATCAAATAATTATGATTGGATTATTGTGTTTGTGCCAAAAGGAAAGCTATACCGTTATCTTTCCTTCCAACTCAAGCACAAATGTAGTGCCAACAATAACATATATTTATATACGATTTTTTGCACTATTATTGATCTTCATAAATTGTTCCAAATTCAATAAAAAGGCACATCAAAAGCTATAACTCTAACCATTGTGATTATTTAAACAATGTCACTCCTAGAGCATTGGTTGCAGAAGCGTAATGGTGTCTATAAGAAAGTTACTAATCGCTAGGTATCCTTCTTGCATAATCACAAATGCACTACCAAGAATAATAGCAGAGCACTAACCTTGGTGAGAGTGAAATCTTGATAGTTCCTTTTGGCACAAGAACAAAGATCTAGTGCATTCTATAATTCCTTCTAACACAAATACAAGCACATTTCCAACAATAATTTTGCATTGCGAAAAAAAAATTAACACATGCAAGATTTACTTCTATCACAAACACAAACACATTTTCAACTGCAAGATGAAGGAAATTTAACACATTCTAACCTTCCTTCTAGCAAAACGACAAACATATTTCTAATAACAACATTGCATTATGAAGGAAATATAATGTGCTAGCTTTCCTTCTATCACAATTAGAAGCCCATTTCGAACAACAAGATTGCACCTCAAATGAAAGCTGACAATCAATATCATTCCTTCTACTACAAACATAAGCATATTGCTAGAAGCAACATTACATGGTCAAATAAATCTAGCGCATGCTAGATTTCCTTCTAGCACAAACACAAGCACATTGCCAATAACAACATTATACGGTGAACAAAATCCACCACACACTAAATTTCCTTATAACATAAATAGAAGCATATTACTCACAAAAACATTGTAAAGTAAAAGAAATCTTACACATTCTAGAGTTTCTTCTAGCACAAACACAATCACATTGTGAAAAACAACATTGCAAGGTGGAAGATATCTAGCATATGCTTGATTTACTTCTAGCATAAACACAAGCACATTGCCAACAATAAAATTGTAGGGCAAACGAAATCCAATGCGTAATATAATTCCTTCTAGCACAAACACAAGTACCTTTCCAACAATATTGCATTGAAAAAGAAATCCAATGCAAGTTATATTTCATTCTAGCACAAATACAAGCCCGTTGCCAACAAAAATATTGCATTGCGAAAGAAATCTATTGCATTCTAGATTTTATTCTAGTACAAACACAAGTACGTTTCTAACACCAATAGTGCATTGAAAAATAAATTTAGTGCATGTTAGAATTCCTTCCACCATACACAAACATATTGCCAACATCAATATTGTAGGGTAAAAGAAATTTATCTCATGCTATATTTTCTTCTATCACAAACATAAGCATATTTCAAATAACAATATAGCAAGGTGAATTAGATCTAACATGATATTTGTACTTATATCTCAAACACAAACATGTCACCAATAACAACATTGCAAGGTGAATGAAATCTAACACATGCTAGATTTCCTTCTCTCGCAAACACAAGCACATAACAATATTGTAGGGTGAAAGAAACATACTGCATATCAGATTTACTTCTAGCCCAAACAAGCATATTGCCAAAAACACCATTGCAAGACAAAAGAAATCCGGTGTGATAGATTTCCTTCTAGCACAAACACAAACACATAACATTGTAGGGCTAAAGAATCTAGCGCATGCTAGATTTTGTTATAGCAAGAACACAAACATATTACCAACAACATTCTAGGGCAAAAGAAATCTAGCACATACTAGATTTCCTTTTAGCACAAGCACATTGCCAATAACATCATTGTAAGGTGAGGGAAATGTGGCGCATACTAGATTTCCTTCTAGCACAAACAATTGAATTGCAAACAACAACATTGCAATGCGAAAGAAATCTAGTGCACACTATATTTCCTTCTAACGCATATACAACCACATTGTCAATAAACTCATAAAAGGGTGAAAGGAATCTAATGTATGCTAGATTTCCTTCTAGAACAAACACAAACATATTATAACATTTCTAGATAAAAGAAAACTAGCACATGGTAATATTTACTTCTAGCACAAACAAAAGCATATTGCCAACAACCACATTGTAGTGAAAAAAAATATAGTACATGCTAGATTTCTTCGAGCCAAAATAGAAGCATGTTGTCAATAACAACATTGCAAGGTGAAGAAAATCTAACACTTGTTAGATTTACGCATAGCACAAACACAAGCAAACAACAACATTTTTTCCAAACAAGTAGTTCAACAAGACGTGAGTAAAAAGGCCTTATAACTCCCTTTATCAGACATTGCCACTCAACATCTCGAATTTTCAAAGTACTCATAAAACCTTCGATAGATGGAAGTTTATTAGGAGATAGTCTTTTAGGCTTCCCGTGGCCAGAATGAATAAACTTTATCAGTAGAGATCTGCAAGATCCCACTCACAACTTGAGCAACAAATAAGTCCACACGTGAAGTTAAAGGATCCTTTCTAAGTCTTTGAAATTCCAACATTAATTCCACATAGGAATCGTGACCAAAAGCCATCAATTCCTTATTCCAAGAGGCAATAATTTGATTGTGTGTGTCATGTTTATTTTTAAAAGCAGTTACGAAGGCTTCATTTTTAAATAGATATCACCCCGCATTGTGGCATATAAGAAAACATACAATGATCATCATACTAGCATGCTGAGAGAAATTCAATGGAAGGGGGATAAGATGCAATTATCTAAACAAACCCTCGTAGTTTTTCCATTTTGGGACACATTTGTAGCAACACCAACAATTTGAGCCAAGTTGTAAGACATATACCTCCTGTCCAATGCCACACTTGTCTGTCCGGAGCCAAGGGTAATGGCAACAAGCCATTTGTTAGTAATTTCGCTCCCATCTTCAACTATGCATACATCTATAGTATGCAATTTTGTCGCAACACTTGAGCTACTAAATAGATTTGATATTTGAAATTTTCTCCACTTTTTTTTCAGGAAATAAAATCCTTAGAATGGAAAATGTGGGACCCATAGAGACAGCATATTTCTGGCATGGAAATGATAATCCTGTTTCTCGAGTTGACAATAACACCTTTTCAACTAACATAAAAACCAACAATACAACAAAACCATGATCTTTAAATTTGTTAAATAATCATTTGATTCTTTGATCACCACTTTCAACATCGTCTTTTGTAGAGTTAGACTTCAAAGGCATACAAATAATTGTAGAATCAGATGATCCCCAAGAAAGAGTTTTGCTAACAGAAAGTGGAAGAAATTGATCTTGGAACCTCCGAGGCAAATTTTTACCTCGTAAATAATACATTTTTGCACTTGGTGATCTTGAAGGTATAAAATGACTAGGGTTCAAAGACGTATTAAGGACCAAACCCAAAGGATCAAATAAATAAAGAAATCCATCAGAAACTATCAATGGAAGGTCACATAGCAGGTAACAACTCAGTAAGCCTAAGCCATAGCTAAGGGTTTGACCTCGAAGTTTCCATGGAGGATTAAGATGGAGAATGCATATTTCCTCCATACTTAGTACAGTCTCTTCAAAAGTAATTATGAGAGCAGGCCCCTCGAATTAACCTAGATTAGGTTGAAGTAAAGATTGTCATGGGTGATCCCACTTATCATATATAATGTGTAATTTCTTTCTTTGGCATTGGTCTGCTATCTCTTACAGGTCAAACAATATAAGGTCGTCATTCCCATATCTCTGAAACAATTCAGTTATTCTAGTATGATCCATACAAGGCAAATCTTTTGACATTTCTTGATCTATAAATATATATCGTAGTGACTTTCAACCAAGTCACTCAGCCAAATCATTGCTTATAAATCAACAAAGTGTAATGGTGATTTTCTGTTGTGAAGACCCATATGAAAAGTGTTGTAATGATGATAAGACCAATGCAACTACTACTAGGATACCCACTTACCTTTCCCTTTATCCTACAAAATACTCCTAGGTGTGAAATCATTTTTTTTCCAAGTGTGATAATTTAAACTGGCAGAATAACTTTCTTTGGGGAAAACAAGATGGAAAACATGAAGCCTCATCTCCTTACCAAGCAAGTAAGGCTAACTAGGCTTGATTGATATCCATGACCGAGGAACTATATTAGTGGTAAAATTTGTTGTTTGCACTATGATTGGTGATGAACCTTGAAAGACACACGTGCTATCATCTTCAAAATGTTAACAGTTACACATCCATGGCATCTCTGGTTCTTCCAACTTCTATGACATAATCAGTGTAGTTGAAGCCTTGGAGATTTCTGGATCTAGTGTTCTTAGAAGAATGTGGCAGGGTTAGAATTTGGTATCCAAGTAGTTACTCACCTTTATCACAAGCTGACCAACTAGTTTTCCTATTCTATATTACTCTCAAGATCTACTTACATGCCACAAACAAAAGAAGGTATTGTAAAAACAATCTCTCTCTGTTTCTAAAGGAAAACAATGTTGGGTTCCTATAATACTAGTGATTACCCCATTACTATTGTAGTTATACCCCTTATTTATATTGTTGTGCCCCTATTACCCCCATATTGTTATTTCTGTGCCCCATAGAATCCCTCTATTGTTATTTCTGGGCTTTATATTATTATTGTTAGGTCGGCTGGATTATATTGTGGCTCCTTAGACTCCTATATATAGAAAGGAGGTTGTGTCATTTGTATCATCCAAGAATTGTTCATTTATGTAATGTGAAGGAGGTTTCCCCCTCGAAGAGGCTGAATTCTAAGGCGTTGATCTATCTTTTCTATCTTTTCTTGAGCTGGTTTCATAACATTTGGTATCAGAGCTTTGGATTCTAGGGTTTCGTTGCTCCAAACAGGTCATCGTGGACGTTTTGCTATAACTATTTTTCTGTAACGTTTCAGAAGTTG
Source organism: Pinus tabuliformis (assembly GCA_031772625.1). Taxonomy (NCBI): domain Eukaryota; kingdom Viridiplantae; phylum Streptophyta; class Pinopsida; order Pinales; family Pinaceae; genus Pinus; species Pinus tabuliformis. Next base: position 884,340,661 of record CM062820.1, on the reverse strand, counting down.
AAAAAAAAACCCATTTGAGAAGAATTGGTGCTAAACCTTGGGTCCGAATTTCAGAGCTTTTTGCGTGATATTTTCAGAGAAATGATCTGAGGAAGTTGGCCTTTTTGCAGACTCCTGAATTACATTCAAAACAGGTGACCTGGGGAAAATAGTCATAACTCTCTCTCTGAGGATCAGATTGAAATTTCGTAAAACGTTACAGAAATAGGACGGACTGTAGTTTCTTGTATGTGTGTTTTAGATTCAAAGGTTGAAACAGTGACTCGTGGCATGTCGTACAAGTTCGCTCTACTGAACCAGTCTAAAAGCAAGTCACTGTGGGAGATTTCACATAACTCTTACTTGGAGAATCCAATTTGGCTCAGACTTGTGGCATTGGAAAGAGGACACAGAAGGCTACTACAGGTAGCAATTTTAGAATTGGATGATCCGAAATTACAGAGATACATCAGATTCAATATCAGGCTTCTATAAAGTGAAAAAAGGTGTGTAGTTTTTTTTTAATTTTTTATCTAAGCTTGGTTTAACGGAATTCAAAGGGCATAGTAAAGCATTATTATCGGTAACTGATGCCCCGAGGAAAGAAAATGCAAACAACTAGTAAGGAACCTGAAAGCTCTAGCATGACTCATGAAGAAGTGGAATAAATGCTACATGATATATCAAAATTACAAGAACAAGTGCAACAAATGTCACGCTAACAAAAGCTAACAGAAGCTAAGATAAGTGGCGTGGAATCTAAGATAAATGGCGTGGAATCTAAGATAAATGGCGTGGAATCTAAGATAAAGGGCATGGAAGCTAAGATGGAGGATTTGATGGTAAATTTGAAGATAGATTTGAAGAAAGACATGGAAGAATTGAAGAACTTGCTACAAGAAAGGGTCACTAATGGTGAAAAGGTAGTAAAGGAAACTCATGATGAGAACAAAAGAAATGTTAATCATGATTCCATAGACTCTAATGTTGGATCGAAGACTCACCATGTTCCAAAAATCGATATGAGGAAGTTTGATGGCAAGGATCCCGCCACATGGATATTACAGATGGAGCAATTCTTCGATCTCAATAATGTGCAAAACACACAAAAGGTACGTATGGCAACTTTATATTTGGAACCAAATCAGTTTGTATGGTATCAATGGATTATTTCTTGTAAACAATTTATCACTTGGGCAATTTTTACGGAAGAATTGATAGCACATTATGAGGATACAAAAAGCAACACTTTTTTTAGCCAATTGATAAGTCTCAAACAAAAGGGTTCAATAATGGAGCGCATTGAGGAGTTCCGAAAATTGAACATAAGGGTAAAAGATATTCCAGAGGAGCATAGGATTGATGTGTTCATAGGGTCTTTAAAGGATAATATCCAACATGATGTGTGCCTTTGGGAACCTGATTCATTAGAGAAGGCATTCAGGTTAGCACGAAAAATGGAAAGCAAAATTATGGCAACTAGGAAGCATACCATTCACAACTATAAAGATGGAAGTGTTGTTGCCCATAGTCTTCCACAACCTACAAGGTTGACACCACAACAATTGGAAGAAAAAAGAGCAAAAGGGCTTTGTTACAATTGTGATAGCAAATACACAAAAGGTCATAAGTGTGCTGAGAAGAAATTATTCTACATAGATTGTGAAGAGGAAGAAGAAAAGGAGCAAGAAAGGTCAAAAGAAGAGGATATATTCCAGGAACAAAGCCTAGATGAAGAACAAATAAATCCGACCATATCTTGTAATGCATTGGTGGGAATTACCACTCCTCAAACCATCAAGATAGAAGGACAAATCAAGAAGAAAAAGGTAATAGTGTTGATTGATTCAGGAAGCACCCACAATTTTATTCATTGTAGGGTAGCAAAAGAATTGAATTGCTTCTTATATCCAGCACCAGAGTGTCAAGTGATGATTGTAAATGGAGGAACAATAAATTGCTCTGGAAAGTGCCATAATATCAAGCTATCCATGGGAGAATATGTATTGACTAGCCCAATGCTTTCCATTCCAATGGGAGGTGGGGATGTTGTACTAGGAGTCCAATGGCTACAATCCTTGGGTACAATAGCTTTTAATTTTCAAGAACTTTTCATCAAATTTTCTTCGGAAGGAAAGGAAGTTGAATTAAGGGGTATTACAGGGAAACCAGGAAAGATAATCAGCTCTCATGGTATGACAAAGCTTCTAAGAAAGGAGCAAAGAGGTGTAATTGCACAATTATGCTCGCTAGATGTTTCCACATTCGAATCATCTATTTCTCCAGATCTCCAAAAAGTACTGGACAATCATTCCAAGGTATTTGAGACTCGCAAGGGTCTCCCACCTATGCGTGATCATGATCATGCTATTCATCTGATTCCAGGAAGTGTTCCTCCAAACATCAGGCCGTATAGATATCCCTATGTCCAAAAAAGTGAAATTGAACGTATGGTTGCAGAAATGCTAGAGGTTGGTATAATTCAACTGAGTCAAAGTTCTTTCTCAGCTCCAGTAGTATTGGTGCACAAGAAGGATGGATCATGGCGCATGTGTCCAGATTATAGGGAGCTCAACAAGCTCGCTATTAAAGATAAGTTCCCCATTCCTGTTATTGATGAATTACTGGATGAATTGCATGGATCAATTTACTTCACCAAGTTGGATCTTCGTTCGGGATATCATCAAATCAGAATGAAGATTGAAGACATTCCAAAAACGGCATTTAGAACTCATGAGGGTCATTATGAATTTTTGGTCATGCCTTTTGGCCTTACCAATGCACCTTCAACATTTCAAGGTTTGATGAATTCAATTTTCAAACCATTCCTTAGAAAATTTGTGTTAGTATTTTTTGATGATATACTAATCTACAGCAAGTCTTGGAAGGATCATGTTGAACATGTTGACAGGGTGCTACAACTATTGGAGGAGAAACAATTATATGCAAAAAGATCCAAATGTTTCTTTGGAGTCCAGGAGGTGGAATATTTGGGTCATATTGTATCTCATGAAGGAGTTAAGGTAGACCCTAGCAAAATTAAAGCCATTAAGGAATGGAAAATCCCCACATCCATAAAGCATCTGCGAGGATTTCTTGGGTTGACAGGGTATTATCGCAAGTTTGTTAAGAATTATGGGAGAATAGCAGCACCTCTAACAACATTATTGAAGAAAGATTCATTTTCATGGACTTCGGAAGCAACAAAGGCCTTTGAACATCTTAAAGAGGCAATGTGCCAAGCACCAGTCTTAGCTACACCGGACTTCACAAAAACCTTTATTGTGGAATGTGATGCTTCAGGAAATGGAATTGGTGCTGTTCTAATGCAAGATGAAAGACCCATTGCTTTTGAAAGTCGTCCAATCAAGGGAAAGTTTTTAAGCAAAGCTATTTATGAGAAGGAAATGTTGGCAATACTCCATGCACTTAAGAAATGGCGACCCTACCTAATGGGAAGACACTTCAAGGTAAAAACGGATCATGATAGCCTTAAATACTTTTTAGAACAAAGATTATCCTCTGAAGAGAAACAAAAGTGGGTCACAAAGATGTTGGGTTATGACTTTGAAATCATCTACAAAAAAGGGAAGCAAAATGTGGTGGCAGATGCACTCTCAAGAAAGGATGAGGATGTGGAAGCATTGGTGTGTGCCATTTCTATTATCCAACCAGATTGGATAAACGAAGCAAGGGAGGAATGGAAGAATGACGAAGAAGTGTGGGCACTTATTCGAAAGCTACAACAAGATTCCAGTACTTCTGATACATTTAGCTGGCAAAATGATTCGTTATGGTACAAAGATCGCTTATACCTCTGTAAGAATTCCCAGCTAAAACAAAAGATTCTTATGGAATTGCACACTTCTCCCTTAGGAGGGCACTTAGGATTTTTAAAAACTTACCACAGGGTTAAGAAGGAATTTTTTTGGGATGGCCTTAAATCAGATATTCAAAAGTTTGTGGCGGAATGTTTGGTTTGCCAGCAAAATAAAGTTGAAACAATTAAGACACCGGGTCTATTACAACCTTTATCCATTCCAAGCCAACGTTGGGAGGAGGTTTCAATGGATTTTATCAGAGGTTTACCCAAGTCTGAGGGAAAGAGTGTCATCATGGTGGTAGTTGACAGACTTACCAAGTATGCACACTTTTGTGCATTATCACATCCATTTAAAGCCAGTACAGTTTCTACTGCATTTATGGAAATAGTTCAAAAGCTACATGGAAACCCAAAGATTATTGTAAGTGACAGAGATCCCATTTTCACTAGAAATTTTTGGACAGAATTATTTTCTTGTCTTGGTACTCAGTTAGCTCATAGCTCATCTGATCATCCTCAATCTGATGGGCAAACTGAGATAGTAAACAAATGTTTGGAAGGATATCTTCGTTGCTTTGTATCTGATAAACAGACACAATGGGTCAAATGGTTCCCTCTGGCTGAATGGTGGTATAACACTTCCTTCCATACAGCAACAAAAATGACCCCATTTATGGCACTTTATGGGTATCAACCACCATCCATCACATCATATTTAAGAGAAAATTCTAAGGTTCAGGCAGTGGAACATCACATCGAACATCAACAACAAGTCCTCCAACTCTTAAAGGATAACCTCGTGTTGGCACAAAATAGAATGAAACAACAGGCAGATCAACATCGCAGTGAAAGAAGTTTTGATGTAAGTGACTGGGTATTCCTACGGCTACAACCATATAAGCAAATGTCCCTAAAGAAAGATAAGAAGGATAATAAATTATCACCAAAGTATTATGGTCCATACAAGGTTTTGCAAAAGATTGGTACTATGGCATACAAATTGGAGCTTCCTGCAGCTTCTGGATTGCACCCAGTCTTCCATGTTTCATGTTTAAAGAAGGTTATAGGTGACAAGCTCCCAATTCAAACAATATTGCCAGAACTTGATTAGGAAGGAAAAATTATATTGGAACCGGAAGCAGTCACAGAAACAAGAACTCGACAGCTACGGAATCGATCAATTTCAGAGTATCTTATCAAGTGGAAGAACTTATCCGCTGAAGATTCCACATGGGAGGATGATAATTTTATGCAGAAGTATCCAAAACTACTCAAGCGTTGAGGACAACACTTTTTTGAAGGAGAGGGGCATGTTGGGTCCCTATAATACTAGTGATTACCCCATTACTATTGTAGTTATACCCCTTATTTATATTGTTGTGCCCCTATTACCCCCATATTGTTATTTTTGTGCCCCATAGAATCCCTCTATTGTTATTTTTGGGCTTTATATTATTATTGTTAGGTCGGCTGGATTATATTGTGGCTCCTTAGACTCCTATATATAGAAAGGAGGTTGTGTCATTTTTATCAGCCAAGAATTTTTCATTTATGTAATGTAAAGGAGGTTGCCCCCTCGAAGAGGCTGAATTCTAAGGCGTTGATCTATCTTTTCTATCTTTTCTTGAGCTGGTTTCATAACAAACAATCTTTGTGAAATGACCAAAGATAATTTTTTGTTATTTTTGTAACAGTTGCCTCGAGAACATTGTCGGAGAACTCATAATCCATTGTAGCATTTGAAAATGACACAGGGCACTGATTCTCAAGCATTTCTTGTTTGTTAGAATGAACTAGGTCCTATAAAAGGTAAGTCTGTCAACCCAAAATTTCCTTGCACAAATGGAGGGTTAATATAGCTAGACTCCATCATGTTGGTTTGTTAAAATTGGCAAATAGGGCCAAATTCCACTTTGGACAGCTCCTGTGGGAAAGATTATTGCAACATTAAATTCCTCTCTTCGATAAGACCAAAATCAATCTAAAGATCGCCAATTTTGGATAAGGAAAATGGGTTTTCGAATTTATGTTCTCTCATGTAAATTTATAAGGTCGGCCTCATCCTTATGTCGACTCATCAAGCCTAATGGTCACGTCCCATGAGCCCCCATTGAATTGTATATATAGAGGTGTCCTCTCACCACATTTCGACACATCCAAGTGCATCATCCACACCTCTGAAAAAGGTGGATATCTAAGGCAAGGACGTAGGTGTCAAGAGTCAAGTTTATGAAGATGTTTATCTCTATTTAGGGTGCAGTTTCCTTGGGAGAGAGTCGCAGGTCTGAGGCACCATGGGTGGAGGCTAGAGGATTGTCTGGGAAGTTTAACTCTTGATTATGAGAGTGAGTTTCTTGTTGGATAGGGCCGCAGTCAGAGGTATGCTCATTGGGTATTTTTCTGTGCCATTTGGTGTGTTGCATCTCTATTACAAGCCACGGAAAGAGGGCTGCTACAACAACTTATTGGTAAGCAGTTTGGAGGGTGTAAAATCCTTCTCTCTAGGCCACATATGCCAAGGCTAGAGCGCAGCTAGGTCAAGCACTCTTCCATGTGTTTGGGACTGCTTTGTAATCTCTCATAGGTCCAAACTGCAGCAAGGAGGAAGATGCATCCGAGAGGGAGTTCTGCATGATGTTTGGGCTTGTCATAGTTGGATGTTTCTCTCCTACAGCAGGCCACAGCTCTAGCTGTGTGTTACAAGTAGGCCGCAAGCATTGACAGCCTTGGACAGGAGGTTGAAATGTTGGTAGGAGGCTGCAGGCCTTGGATCTCTGGATGGGAGACTCTGACTCTTATCTTTTGTTTGATTAATAGTCCAAACCATCAGCAAATTGGAACAGAGGTGTTTGGAGGAAGGCCACAGTCAGGTAGGGGTCCAGGAGCAAAGAAAGAAGGTTGTAACAGTTATTGGCATTATCTCAGTTCATCATTACAGAAGTGTTTCAACCCTTTAAGATCCTCGACCTGCATTGTTTCTATGACTCACATTTTATGATTTGCATTCTATAAACTCTGACCTGCCTGGTGTTCATAAGAATCACTACAGATCTCTCAAGTCGCATGAAAATGACTCATTATGTCTACACAACACCTTGATATGTAAAATAGTCTGTTCAAACTCCATATTGGCCATGATATGATGGATAAGATATGACACATGGAAATTGATACTCTGCAAATCCCATGATATGACCACAATTCTCATCAATAACATATTTGTACTGTTGTAACCTTGTAGTATAACATAATTAAGATTTCATTAACTTCGTACTAATCAAGCTTGCACCTGTGATTATTATTTGAAGTTGTCTAAACTATAATCTAGCCAGAGATAGCTTACTCCTGTAATACGACATTATCTCAGTGCCCTGAAATCAGTATCTATGACATATCTCCTTAGATCTGGGTTATAAATTGACAAGAACCTCGCATAGAAGTAACATTGACAAGGTTAAGTCTTTAGCACAGTAAACCCTGTAGCTGCTGGTATATGATATAAATATAAATGGCACAATCCTGAGGATGAAGATAAATGACAGAAGCATCATATGGGGTTCAAGTTGATCACACCCTTGTATTGCATCAATCTTTTAATATCTAATTTTATTAGTTGAAATACCTCTGTGGCTCAAATCTGAAGAATATAATTTGAGGTAGTATGTCCTAAGCTTTTCATCTTGTGAAGATCACCCTTGGAACACTATGATGATTACCTTGTTCACTTGATCATCCATAATTGATTGGTGGCTTACTACTATTGAATATTGCTATATCCCTTCTGGAGATTGAAATATCAAGTCATTGTCTCTAAAGCAATAGCTCAAAAGGTCACTTCAATTTCTTCTCCAGATATTCTATCGACAATACTTTCAGATAGTTACATTTGTTGAGAGTAGCTGTTGTATGAATTTTGCAAAGGCTGAGAATTGTGAAAGTCTTGACATTGAGATCACTATACATGAGTCAGTACTACTGCATACACAATTGTGAAATAACGATTGCAGGGTAGTATAATGCACATCAAGATTGAGAGTCGATGTTCTTGGTGGTGCCTAGGGTTTGTCTTTGAGTGAGATTTGTCAAAATTCTGTATAGCTGATTTACAGTATTGATAACTCATATGACAAGATGCATGTGGAAGAAGATGAAAGATGGAAGACTTGCTGATCAGAAGTTCGAAGGCTTGCTTAATAGCTTAAGCAAAGCTACCAAGGTTTTCAAAGTATTTGCCATATGTCTACAACTGAATAGAATATTAAAGCAGTTTCTTTGATATCCTGGGAAGTCAGAATATGTTACTATTAGTATGATTATGTATGACAGTCAGGGTACATCTTGATGATGTATGGGCTTCAGTTTTCCAGAAGTACAATACCTTCATCTGGCATATTCAACCTTGAATAAAATCTATTGTTGAGATTCATAATCTGTTGAGCAGTCAATATATCTCAAGGTCTATATTTGATGACAGGTGTATCTAGGTCTTTATAGTGATTAGGGATTGCTACAGAGTCAATTTCAATAGATTCCCAGAAACTGTTATTTTTACAGTTTATTTTTTTCCTAGAAACAAGAGTTCCAGGGCTCACATGGCAGAGATGCTTAAGTAGATTGCTCCTCAAAGTGATTTTGTTTTGATATGACCACAAATGTCACTACGAATTAACTCCTGATTTTTGTTGCTCTCAATTTAGATATTTCAAAGCTATCCATCTTCTGCTTTCCAAAAACACATGCTTCAGCTCTGATGCCAGGTCAAAATTGAAGCAAATTAGCATCATGTTATCACTGAAACTGGATCACATAGATCAATCAATAAGACAAAAATACTATGAAATGAGACACTGACAATTTTATTACAAAGATAGAGCAAAAGAAAATGGATTTGGAAGCACATGAACACATAATAGAGATTTTAACACTAAACATTCCAATTCGTATGACTCTTTATTTGCCCAATAACCTTTCGCTTCTTATAATCTCTCTCTCACCACATATGTAGCCAAGTTTGTCCTCTTATTGACTTTCCATTTTACAGACCCTCAAATTACACCCCACACAACTGTTTCATGTACACTAATTTCAAAATTTCACCATTACTTTAATGACCTAACATTTTAACAACAGAACCAAGGCAAGCCTTTTAGGACCTTTCCTATAATAGCTCACATCAAATCACAAGATCCCAAAATGGCTTTTCCTGGTTGCAGTCAACCTCTGACAGATATGTCACCTATACTAAAGTGACACAAGAAACAGGATTATCATAATGTATGACACAAATTCGCATCATTAAAGATGGTGTGACCCACCATAAGCCTTATGCATTAGATAGGGAATTGTTTGCCGGGGAAAATAAAGTGGAAAGATGAATAAGGTGTAGGATGATTTTGGTGAGATTTAACCAATTTTGGGAACAAAAGGGTAATCACAACAAATATGCACAACTGTGGTATCATTAAAATAACCTATTTAATCATTAATGTTTGTGCACAAAGCTATCAATGAAACAGTGATCCTCATTAATCCTTAGTGACAAACAAAGAGCATCAAGACAAAGTGTGCTAAAATAGTCTGTAGTTGTAGCTAATACATGTAAAAATTACCTTAATGGCTTTCTTGGAAGTTGTCTAAATCAAATCATGTTGGAACTATCCTGCTACAGGAATACAAATACACATAAGAACCATTAGACTATATTTTGAAAAGGCTGTTCACCAAAACCCTAGTTGGTTATTAGAGCATGATAAAATTTATTTCCTGTCATATCTTCACTTTTATATATAAACTCCTGTGTATGCAAGTTCAGCCTTTTAGGATCTGAAGCACCCATGAAAGTGCCTCTGCATATCATTGATCACATAAAATAGTTTGAAAACAGTTGAATTAATACATGAATACACATTGAGAAACAAAATCTGCATGGCATGTTGGCAGAATATCGAATATAACAACAATTTTTATGCATAACATCAATAACTTAAAATATTGGGACAAGAGACAATTATTATTTTATATCATAAGCCTTTCTAATTCCTTCAAATCCACTCCAAGGTGCGCCAAAGACATCATTTCAACTGGATTTCCTTCTTCCAAAAATTTACAGTGGTCATCAAATACATTAAAGGTACACACAACCACAGTTCTACAGATGTTCTGGGAATACCAAAGCCACTCCATTCCCTCCATCTATATTAAAGGTTCCTGAATCTATGAAAAGTTGAAACCCATTCCCCTGTCAAAATTGGCACAAAGAAGCAACCAAGGGCACCCACAATAAATAATAACATGCATAGAAGCCAACACTTAGCACACATCTGAAATCATGCTGCTAAGGTCTTGGGCTTATAAATCCATTTACCAAAATTATTTCCCCACATTTGGATAAGCATATCCCATTTTCCTCACGTGTTTCTTGAAAAGAAATGGAATTCCTAGGAATTTAAAAATCTGGCTTGCCTTGACCCAAACCCACCCTTGTGTTTTAAGTAAATCTGGCGTCTTCTGTGAGATCTACCTTTAAGTCAATCGAGCATGTTTTGTGAGCTCTACCTGTAGCAATAGGTTTTCACTCATTGAATGTTTAGAGCTAAGGGCCTTGCAGAAAATGCCTAAGTAATCTATAAGACATTATCAATTGACTCCAATCTAGAACAATGAGTTTTAGCCCATTCAAAAGATTATTTGGATACGGTTTGTGCAGATGAATCCACTTTAATGACACCTTGCTTGACACTATGAGATATCAGGCATACACTGGCCTCTGTTTGGCAACTTGATCGGAAAAGGATTAACTCTGGTTTACACTCGTTAAGAGAGAGGCAAGGTTAGGTCTTGGTGAATAATATCTTAAAAGCCTTTAGAGAAATTGGCTCAAATGCAAGAGGTAGAATAAAGGGATACCATGCTATCACGTAAGTTTTTTCAAAGTTGGTTTTGATGACAAGGATGTTATGGCCATAATGACTGGGCCATTCCATGCCTTCACAGACTGCAATAATATTGGCGATGATGAATCTCCCTTTGATGAAACAAGTCTGCCCAAGTTTGATAATAATCATGAGAATATGCTTGATTATGAGCATTGAGCTTTGGTAAGACTATTACATGCGACATTCGACAGAGTGATAGGCTTCCAGCTCATAGTCACTTTGGAATCATTGGGTTTGGGTATAAACTTGATAATACCTTTGTTTAAGTTGGTTCTCAATGATTGCTCTTGTGATGGATTCTTTGTAAACATATACAAAATGTTTGGTTTGACAAAGTACTAGGTAGCATTATAGAATTCACACTGGAATCTGTCTAATCCCAAGACTTACCATCATCATTGATCATGTTTGAGAGGGTAGCAGCTAGCTTACCCAAGGTCAAAGACTAGTCACACAATATTCTGTGTGCTTAGTCTTTGCAATTGAAAATTCTTTTGTAGGCAGAATTAAGAAGTAAAATGTTTTTCAATTTCATCTTTTAAGCCTACCCTTGGTTGATTTGATAGTGGATATTATCTTCAAGCCTTCTTTTGAATATAGATCCCCTAACAATCCTTGCACTATGATATTCTGCAGATGATTAGATCATAAACAATCATACAAACATAAACTGTTTTCCATTGAGAAGAATCTATATACCCCTCTCAAGGTCCTGCAAGGCAAGGACATGAATTGAAAAGAATATATGTACTCTTCTCAAAAGAATATATGTACGTTATGCATGACGTTAATTCTATACTATCTTGAGGAAAAACAAAAGGCTTGGGTTAGATCCGGTAGTCCAAAGAGAATATCTTCTATTGCTTGTCTAATTGAGGGCTTTCTCGAGCACTGGGGCCCTGGTTTCCGATGATATGAAAATAACTTTCAAGACCTTGTGGTAGACGTACAAGAAGAAGAAGCTCCCACCTCTCTTGAAGATGATAACAGTATCACTGAAAAATACCCTCCAAATTCACAAGATTAGTTCTTGGACAAGCTACTCGACAAAGTAGCCCTGATGGTGAACCCTCCCTACATAATATGTGTCCCTCAATCTCCACTATCAGGCTGTAAGTTTGTAACTACCAGGTGTAAGTTGTAACCAAACTATGTGCAGCTTAACTGTATGTCTTCAAATTGTTTGACACAGCAAATATTATGTAACATTTCTTTATGATTTTTCTTCATTTGACCCACTTTGTTATCAGAGAAAATGGCTTGATTCTAAGATTGCTTTTCACAACATCAACCTCTTCAGTTCTGTCAAAATCTTCGAAGGTTTTGATAAGCTACCAGCCTACATTCTGATTCAACTCATGTACGTTGTAGAGTTACTTATTCTACTCATTTGGTGTAAGCCTTAAGGTATGAATCATGATCCGACAGACCTGCTACTTAGAGGCAGAGCATAGCATCATATGAGTAAATTATTCTCAAATTTTAGGCATTATGGGCATAAATAGTTATAGAGGTTGATTCTCTGAAGTTTATTTAACAAAATGGAGGGCGATGGCATATTGGATCATATTCACCAAGCAAGTTATAATCCAGTAGTCCTGCTGTTTTAAACATAATATCATTTGTGTAATTTATTCTCAAAGATGTTACTAAATGGTATAGCAGCTGTACAAGTTGATTGTCTGAAGTTCATTAAACAAAATGGAGGGCAACGGAAACCATTTAGGGCCATAGATAATTGGAAATTCTGAAACCAGTTAGAACCTGGCACTGGGCAGTTGGATTTCATAAAGTTTGACTGAATATCAAGTAATTCGCATATTGTCCAGACAGATTGATTGACTTGAGTCAGATTAAGCTTCATACTCTGGTCAAGACTCAGAATGAAAGTATTTGATCCTAAACCAAGCCAACCATGGACATGTCACATGACAGTTTTAGGAATTGTTTGTCCAAGGTAAGCGGCTTAATGCTGTAAAGCATACATAGATTTATCATTTAGCTGACATCTATTTAGTATTGCTATCCTAGATTCCTACGTAAGCGTCGCTTATAAAAAAATGCACACATTATTTTGTATGTCGTCTTGACCCTGAACCAGAAAATGAAATCGCTGATGAACTACAAAGACTCCCATCCCAAGCTCTGGAAAAAAATTCTGGACAGCCAAACACAGCTAAACCTACCATTGCAAATTTGCAACAATGGAAATTGATGAGACCACTGGCACAAGGAACAATGCACAGATAGAAGACATGAGGGCTCCAACAGAGAATTTTGACATAGCTCAAAAAAATATAGAGGCAGAAGTTCTAGCTATGGATAGAATAACAGAGGAAGTAACTGTTGGAATGATCAGAAGCACAACTGTTGAAACTCCAGAGGAAAGCAACACAGATGTTTACCAACAGTCTGTCTCATACCACAATCTGGAAGAACATCTTGCAGCATCAGCAGCAGTTTCAGAGCATTGTGAAATAAAAGAAATTGCAGATGCCCTTCTCACAAGCGAGAATACCTGGACTATGTATGAAACAGTACCGATAGAACAAAAGCATGAAAAAATAGATAAGTCTAGCATCCAATGAAACAACAGAGCCATAAGTTCTATGCATGGATGCAAGAAAAAAGAGCATAGAAATTGGGGAACTCAACAGCTGTAATGCCCAACCCTTAGAAAAGTCAGAAAACATAGAAGCTGATAACAGACAACCAGATCCATTTCAGGAATCAAGCAGCTTTGAGTATAGGAACAACAATGGCAAACATTTTTCTAAGAAGGAACAATGAAGTGGCACCAGCCCAGAGCAACGAATCTGATGCAAGCAATATTGTGGCTCACCACCTCAGAAAAGATCATTGAGGGAATCTCTTAAATCTCGTGACTTTGTTTTTCAACGCAAGAGAAAAATTTAGATGCATTTGTCAGGCACAAACTGAATTAGTTTTCAAGGAAGAGTATGCAGTTTCAGACTGAGGACTCAGGAGCATACCAAATCTGATGATACTTCGGCCCTCGGGTGCTGCGTGCAAACTGGTGCCGCGGTGCGTGCAGCGTCGATGGTCTGGACTCTGCGTGCAGCACTGCAGCGTCGTGCCACTGCTCAAGACTCAAAGCCGCAACTTCAAACGTCTGCAAACTCACGACTGCAAACTCATGACTAACGACTCAGTCTCACTACAAACAAACGCTCAGCAATCAAGTTTCAACCCGACAGTGTGTGCCAAAACCATAGCCCGCGATTGTTTATAAAGAATTATTTGGCGGGAACTTGGAAGAACTGCTACAAAGCGGTATGCGGCCCACTGTTTTTCTTCGAAAACCGTCCAGAAAACCATCGAACCTCAAAAATTCTTTCAAGTACGCGATTCGGTTCGTTCAGGTTCGATCCGGTTCGATCAGGTTCGACAGGTTCGATGAGGTTCGAATTCGGCTTGAGGTTCGGCTTGAAGTTCGGCTTTCAGGTTCGCCGAACCTGAACGAACCTCAATTTTTTTTACAGGTTCGGCGAATTTCGAACCTGAAGCTTCAGGTTCGCCGAACCCTGTGACTTAGGCTACTTGTGACCAACGTGGCCCCACATTAAACCCCATCCTCATCAAAGAACAGCTATGTGTTGATGTATCTGTCCTAGATTCTATGAATGATTTGCATGAAAACAAGGAGCATGATAATAATTTTCACCATTGTGAGGATGCCAGTCATGATTTCCTACATGACAAAGTGATAAACAAAGGAAATGAAGAATTTTTTAATATTTCCACCGATGATACAACCCAAATGCAGTTCTAGACAGGTAGAAACCATGTTTCTACCAAAAAGATCAACCATATGAAAAGGATGATGAAGATCACGCTTCCCTTGCTGATAATTTAAATCCTAAAAACACTTTTGAGATCACAGAAATACAGTTCAATCACACTAATCCTATTTTCATAGATACTGAAATTAAGGGAGTTGTAGACTTTCATGGTAATATACTTGGCACCTCAACATTTCATTGTGAGTTTGAGGAGTAATGTAACCCCCACGTTGCACTTTGATGTTAATCATGATCGTGTAAGAAATAAATGGAAGTAATCATGATTTCCTACAGTTTGAGGTCAATAAACTCAAAAGGTTTTTCAAAGCCAGCAAAGTAATAATGTGACCATTATTATTATCTAAGTGAAGAAACAATTAATATTATAGTTCAATCCTCAAAGATCATATATCATGGAATCCAACAGTCCTGCTATTTTTTATGCCTACAATCTGAATTTGTTCCTCAAGCCTGATGGGATAGGGAAGTCTCTTCCTTTTACTGTCAATACTCATCTGGAAGAAAATGTTATTGACATATGTGATGGATATTCCTTGGTAGACGAACAAAGGGTATGTTATAAACACACAATTATTGAAGCTTTCAGTCATACAGATCCATTTCCACCTCTAGATGGCTCTATTGTTGACAATAATAAAGTTGGACAGCCCAAAATATTGATGAAACCTGTAATGAAACCCTCGATGACATATACAACTACAGTGCCAGAATGAAAACGATGTCAAGAAAATAATTGATGAAGAATACAGGCTTGATGAAATAAAAAATTTCTCTCTGGACCACATCAAATGCAAAGATGTTCTCTTCTTCATGAACATGTGGACAATCATTCATGCACTAGATTTTTAAAAGGAAATGTAGACAACGAACCTCTAACAAATCCACATGAAGTCAACGCTGAGGGACAATTTTGGGGCCTGGAAAAGGTGCACTCTGGAATGATCGATGATATAGGTCAAAATGATCTTGAAACCAGCAAGAGGACGTTTTCTCAACCTAGTCATAAACAAGATCTGGCTGCTCTGACCACTCAGCTTATGGGGTTTAGGGTTTTATGGTGATACAAGCACCATTATGAAGTGTTGTGTCTTTGTATCAATTTCTGGGCATTATATTTCATAAACAGACTCTAAGACGTTACTTATAGTGGATCACTATAAAACAATCAGTTTCCATCTTTCTAATTCCCCTCACTGTGTGTTCAATTTTTGAATGAGAAACGACCATTTGTGGGTATTATTGGTCTTGTGGATCAAATGTGCATGACCTTGAAGGCTCTAATTTTTCAATGGCAATAGGATGAAGTTAAATTGACAAAAATGGACCTTAAACAAAAGTTTTGTACCATTACTTGGGTCAAACTTATCGGTCCATTCATCACTGCAATTACACAATATTAGAAACATCCAAACACCTCAAGTCTCTAGACAAAGAATCTGGTGTAAACTCATTGACTCCAGACAACAACAATACTAGAGGCGGGCATCAGAAATACCATTAACATCCAATGGGAAAATACGTTTTATACACGAAATCAAATGCAGTCAAAGTATTTTCTAATGTTAGAACCCTGGAAAATTATGGAAGACATACTCGTTCATTTTGATTAGAGGTCAAAATACTGATTATAATATAGTGCAAGGCAATTCCAAAAATCTCTTAATTGGAGACAGAATACACTTTCTATTAATATGTGTCCAAAGGTAAACAACTACATTCATACATGAAAGAAGGAATTCTCTTAACTATTCAATACTTCCTAACAACTATAACCCATTCCAAAAATTAAAAAATGCCATTTCATCTAAGGATACTAAAAAGAAAATGGAAGAAATAAGTGAGTGAACTGACAAAAAAAATAAAACAGGTTCCCAATAAGATATTCTCAAAGGGAATCTATGCAAGTTCATTCATATTCTCAAAGTAGACAATGACATGAAAACTTTCTAGTTTGTAACTGAGGAATACCAGAGCACAATGAAGATGCCAAAGAAATATATTTTTAGCTTGCAAGTTATCTAGTTTAAAGTGCATGATGCTAATCAATACCAAATACAGAAGTGCAGGTTGTGGTAATCGTGTCAAGATTCCTGCAGCAAGAGCAGCAATCAAACCAGTCGTATATCTTGAAAGTGCATGCCAAAAATACCTGCAGCCCCTCATAACAGGAAATTTGGTATCATTGCCAAGATCCCTGTTCTTTCGGTAATCAGAACAGAGCACTAAAGCGAGGAGCATCCCTGGAATTTCCTGCATTGTGATTCAATATAAAGTTTAAAGAATGAGTAGGTGGATGTGAATAAGGTGCTCACTATTTATGAGTCCTCACTTTTAACAAACCATGACATCCATAGAAATATTGTTCATAAGAACATTTGTGTAAAAAATAAACTAAATAAAGCGTTCAAACAAAATGGTATCTTCCCACTAAAAATGCACCAACTACAACAACAATCTGCTGATGGTTTAAACAAATTAAAGAACATGTTAAATAGTTAATACTGACAGAGTTAATGACAGGTTAAGAGAAAAGACTTCATTCTGGAGCAACAATGAGGTAAAGTAACTCTCTTTATTGGAGATCTTATACACAAAGTTTGGTGTACCTGAACAGGTATTGAATATCTTATAAATAAAGTTTGGTGTACCCAAACAGGGCCAAAATGTATCTCATGTATGCAGTTAATCTCTTACAAGCACCCTATGTCCATTGATCAATTCACTGTAATACTAAAATAGTAAACAGTTATATCATGGCCAAATATGACATGTAAGGTTCCTGAACAAAAACTGTCTGATAAACAAAGCTGGAATACAGTATTATACTGGAATATACTTGATGAAACATCTAAAATTTGAAACCACCTGACTGTTACATCTTTATAAATTATTCCAAAAAAAATTATAGACAAGAACATAAACAAATAATTGTTTTGAAAATGGCGGAAAACGAAGAGGAAAAGAAACCCTAGCGGAGCTCTGATGGTCATCGATAATGGAATTACTATGGCACTGCTGCCAGGCACCTGACGGTAAGGGTTAACCTCCACGGCTCGCCAGACTCCGTTCAACCTTACCTCCTTCCCATGGGCTCTCTAGCGTTTTCCGTTCCTATGGTCCTCCCGCCTTCCTCGTAGTCCGTAACCACCATTGACCGTTTTCCTATCGGTTGCAATGGACCTGGACGAGGTGGACTATACGGAGGACCCCAATCCCCATGAGGTCATTTGGTCTCGCCATCACGCTATGTCGGGCTCTGGTCCTTTTGCTGCATCTCTGCGACCTCTGTCAGCTCCTAGCTCTGCACTGGACAAACTTGGGCCATCTGTGCCCCATCCTCTACCCTCTATCAACATCGAAGACGCCTCCGGCTTGGACTACCCACCGCTTTCCTCGGCTACCTTGAATCTCCTTGGTACCTGCCTGCAACCATCACCCACTTTCAATTCGCCACTGCCCCGTCTACCCTACATCTCCACCCCACCCTACAACCCTTCCTCCTCTGGCATCCCCCCTCCTAGGACTGCTACCTACCTTGTCCTTGCACTATCCGGTAGCACCCTTAATCTTGGTGGCCCATCTCCCAGCACCCCTATCCATTTTGGATGCTTCAGCTCCCCAGTCCCAAACCCTAAATCAACCCCATCCACCCCACAAACGGTTAACCAAGGCATACGGGAACATCTTTGGGACTATCCGATGGCTCGTAGATCTGACAAGCTAAAGAAAGGAAGGTGCCTAAAAGTTGTCGACAGGGACATCAACCTATCCTTGGGCGAAGACCTCTCGATGGGGGAGGTTGTTGATATAGCGAAGAAGGTCTTGGTGGGCCGCGTTCGGGGGCGAAACTATACTGTGGAGAGACTTCGTCTCTAGACCTCAGAGATTTTGGGTTCTTTACTCAAAGAATTACCCACCATTCGGGTGCTTGTGCGAGGATGGTTTTCCCTTCATTTCCACAGGGAAGAGTACATGGACTGGATACTCTCTAGATTCTGGCATATTGAATTAGCCCATGTTCTGCTGAAAAGATGGGATCCCTTATTTGATCCTGAGAGGGAACGAATGGGAGCTAGGCCGATTTGGGTTCAATTACTAGGCCTTCCAATGCAATATTGGACTCCAGTCGTTTTTAAGCGCATAGGCAACGCACTAAGTACCTATTTGGAACATGATCAGTCCTATGAAACGTCAGGGAATATGACTATGGCTCGCATCCTAGTTCCTTTGGATACCATAGAAGGCCTGGAGGAAAGGATTACCCTACATTGGAGGCATTTCTCTCGCTGACAAAATCTTGATTACGAAGGCGTTTCATTCAAGTGTAGACGATGCCATAAGGTTGGACATCTTTTCAAAGAATTCCAACTGCTCATGCCTACTATTCTGGCTGCTACAAAGGGACCCAAACATCACCAGACAGAAGACTCGATTTTGGTTGAGCAGCCCACAGGTCCGGATAGTCCAAAGGATGTGGCTGGGGTCACTGCTCATCCATCTAGTGCTTCCTAGATGCCGCCAATCTCCCCTCCTATGACTAGATCCTGATCTGTTGGGCAGGCTGCTCCTACATCAGGTACAGTTTCTTCTCCCTTATCCTCTGCACTGAATTTTAATCAATATTTTTTCTCATTGGCATCATCTACATCTTCACCTTGTTTGGTTACCTCTCCCATTACCTGTGCACGTGATCACCCATTGCCTATCTTTTCCACCACCCCCCCGGCTGTCCTTGGACAGGAGCTCCAACAAAATCCTATTTCCCCTTCTGCTTCGGGTTCACATTCCTACAACCTCTGTTCCCACCATCGGGAAATCCCTGACTCGCTTGGATTGGGTATCACACCCTCTAATGTTGAGCATAAACCCACCCGGGGATCTATACTCCAAAGGATGGATATCCTATTATCCATGCTAGCCATAAACCTGATTCTTTGGATAGTTGGTGGAGCAGCATATGGAAGCTAAAAGGCCACCAGGTACTCGTCTTTTGATGTGGAACATCATTATGGACAAAACCCCGACCGGAAATAATCTCATAAAACTATCTTTTTAGGGACCTACATGGTGTGTATTATGTCGTGAGGAGGAGGAATCAAATCACCATCTCTTTCTCTCCTTACCTACAACACAGCAGGTCTAGGCGCAGGTGTTACATACTCTTAATTTATCACTTACTTGGGCTGGCGATGGTATACTAAATGCCTGGAACCGATGGTGGTCTTAAGCTCCAAACCCAAGATACCGAAATCTTCCATTTATGGTTTGCTGGCACATATGGATGAGCAGGAACAACAACATATTTCGTGGGAAGCATATAGTTTGGCCTTTGATTATTCCTAAGATTTGTAACAGTTATATGGAAATTCCAGTTGATGAACAGGTTGCCAAGATTCGAACCATCACCCCGGAGGTCATAGACAAAGCGCACCCTTGGGCCTATTTCGACGAATCAGCACAAGAACAAGGTTGTGGCAGTGGCATTATCCTCCATATATCTGAGACACATTATTTCCATATTTGTATGGGGTTGGGAGATGGCACAAATAACATTGTGGAGCTCCTTACACTTCGTCATCTTTTATATTATGCTATAAACAAAAACTGTATATATTTACAAGTTTATGGGGACTCCAAGATTGTTATTAACTGGTTCAACTGCATTTCTACATGCAATGCATATACACCTATAACCATATTGGATGATCTTTTTGTTTTTAAAAACACATTTTGATCATGTTTCATGTGCTCATATCTACAGGGAGTGCAATGAACCTGCGGACCGGCTTTCAAAAGGGGCAACGCATCATCCTAGAGGGGAATGGTTGATCAGGGAACACACACCAGAACAAATCTACCAGTGTTTCCATAGACCATACATGGATCAGGAACTGCAGAGGGTTGACAAGCCCTAACTTATCTATTTCTGTTATTTATTTTTTGTCTACAAAACAGTAATCACCATGGGTGAAATTTTGAAAAAATTTGAATATGTAAATAATAATGTATATGATCAGATACTATCATCACACCCTTCTCTAGGTTTTTTGTATAGATTTCTACAGTACAAAACAGTTCTCGAATGACCACGGTCACTTTTCTGCATATGCATATGGCATTTACAACATGTAATTTTCCTTGATAATGAAAATTACGATACTTTTCCCCGGGAAAAAAAAATGTTTTGAAATACCTGAAATCTGAAACAAAATTCTGAATTTTGGAATAAAACGTTGAATATTTGACAATAAAGAAGAACAACATTCAAATATTTGTGGACAACCCTCAAAACGGAGCCTTTATTAATATGAAAAAGAAAATGCTTCAACAATATATAGGATAAAATGGCTTTTCCTGCCAATGGGCGATTGACTCACTGGTGAGGTAAACAAGTGTTTTGTTGTCCACCAGGGTTCCATTCTCACTTTGATCTGAAGGGATTAGATTGGGTGTATGTCCTGAGCAATTTTGGCAGAATAAATACCCGTCAAGTTCACACCTTACGCCAATGAAACTCTGCTCCATGGTGCATGTACTGAGCAATTTTGGCAGAATAAATACCCCTCAGAGTTCACAGAATAAATACCCCTCAGATTTCACACCTTACGCCAATAAATACCCCTCAAAATTCACACCTTACGCCAATGGAAGTTTGCTCCATGGTGCAGCCACTCGAGGCACATTTTTTGAAGCATTACCCCAAAATTCTTTCCTAGATAGGTTTAGATGTGAATCCATGCTTGTCCAAGAGGAATGTGGACACTGCACTTGACCTAGGAATCTGTTTCTCACAGATTACCCACATGAAAACATTCCCAAATATGCTTTTGTATTAGGGTTAAGAGCCCGTCTAAAGCCTTCAGGCAGGCTCACTTATCTCTTGCATGTGGGATAACCAATTTTACACATTAAACTTTATTTTGTTAAAATTTCAAATTAATACAACTAATTTTTGTTACCCTAAAGTTGCCATTCAGCCTTAAATTTCTTTTTAAACCTAGTTGGCCCTTGTAACTCCAAACTGATTTTTCTTAAATCCATGAAGCCTATAAACATGTTGCATGAATAGTTCAACAACGTGTGAGAAGTTGTCAGTAGCACCCTAGAAATAACAAAGATGGAGATTTTCCCTCCAGCCTGAGGCAAACTTCTAAAGACAATGTTAATGGATTCTCACCTTTTATTCAGAATGGGCAAGGCATACATTAGTCCTGGACTTCTCACAGTCTCTGTTTTATTCCTCTAATAAGTCTCAAATGAAGCAACAAATATATTTCACCTCTTATTAGAGTCCATTCTAAAAGAAATTACTCTTGTTGTTATATGTCTTAAAGAAGCCAGTGTGACCAGCAGCATGTGAGAAATGCCATTCTACTAAGACCTTTGCTTTGATTTGGAACTAGGTACAAGTTATACAGGGTATGTCGATAAGTGTAACTCATGTAGGAACTTCTTACACATGTAAGGTGTGAATGTGTGAGAAGTGGTTCAAGACAACTTTTGGTGACCACCTAGTAAAACTGTGAAATAATACCAGCTTGTAATTTCACTTAGTAAATAAAAGTGAAAGATCAATTTCACTAGATCTCCTAACTCTTCAAAATCTAAATGAAATATTCTAGATATTTTTTGAGTATTAGTGATTTGTATTTGATCTAATCTTAGTTGTACACATAATTGTTGAGAAAAGGTGGTTGCTCAGATTAAAGAGATTAGTTGCTAAGATAGGGGAGATTAATTTTCTCAATTAGAGTCTGAAAGCATAAATAGAACAAGATGAGAGAAGTTGTATGCAAACATTTTTGGACATCAAAAAGACAAGAGATCAGAGAAAGATCAGCTGAGCAGATTCAAAGCACAGGAGAGTAGCCAAGGTCAGATCAGAATCCATATTGAACAGTGTTGTACAACAATTCAGTAAAGTGTGGGTTTGAGTATCCAGCAAGGAGATAGAGCAGATCTGAGTGTCCAGGAAGCTAAAAACCTCAGTTTTGATGTGTCCTTGTAAGTTTTGATCATTAATGATAAGCTGATTTGAAGGACAGAATTATGTGTGTACTTGAAAAGCTATTGAGTCCACTGTTTAGGTTTTCCAGTTATATGTGTGACTGTTGTATGTTTAGAATTTTATTCAGTTATTAAAGTAATTCAAGATCTGAGTTATTTGAGAAAGAAACACAGGACAGTTGTCCTCTTGAAAATTTTACATGGTATAAGAGGATCATCTCTAATTGAGATCCTCAAGGGTTTACAACAATAGATCAACTACCAGAATCAAAGACCAACAGTTAGAGGGTTTCATTATTGTTGCTTGAAGGACTAACCACTCTTGTGGGTATATTTTTTTTGTTTTATTTTCATATTTGAAAAGTTTGTAAAATAGATCTCAGAGATGGCAGCATCAAGTCTCAAATTTGAGGAAAAATTAGATGGTGCCTCCAGATAGGTGTCATCAAAAGCCAAGGTAACATTGTTTTTTAAAGAAAACGATCTCTAAGATATTGTCAAGGATGTTATAATTCAGTCTACAGATCTGCATGAATTGGCATCACATAAAAATAAGGAAGTGAAGGCCCAAATTACTTCAGGAAATGGTCCAAATCCTGCCTTAGGAAGAAATGTTAAAGGTCAAACTGCATATACGATTGAAGATGTTTTCATGACCGATTGTTGCAAATGCTGGTGTGGAAGGTGCAGTGGTTGTTGAGAAATTACTAAGCAATATAATCTTGACTTTAGCTACGATGCTGACTAAGGTGAAGACATTGATAAGGTGAAGGCATGGATTATTGATCCCCTGAAAGTGATCAGAGTTGTTTTAGTTGACGCTGCAAGTGTGCCTTCATTGTTAACCACAACAGAGTGCATCATTGTTGTGATTCTGAAGGATAAGAGGGAAATCCCAGGTATGAGAGACGGTATGGGTGGCATGGACTACTAAAGAGCATATCTAGACCGGTGTGCCTTCTGCGTGGTGTCCTGTTCCGAAAGTAGGGTTAAAGTTCAGGTTGTCTGGTGTCCTAGTTTTGAAGGTTAAACTTCGGGTCAATTAGTTTGACCCTTGTTATTGTCTCGAGCATTACATTTCCCATTACTGGGAGCAATTGCTTGTGTATTCAATCTAACTTAAAGGAAAATTTGTCGATTGCAATGCCCTGCAGTTCTACCACCTATCTTTTCTGCAAGGAAAAAGCGTAATCCTTCTCAAGGAGAGACCAGAGAAATGTTTTCCGTTTTCACATACTGGAGATGATAATTTATTCAAAGAGCTAATTTTTGAGATGAAGAAAAAAATACCTGTTTTAGGCAAAAACCATGGAAGATCGGGCCTTGCAAAATCCATGGAAGATCGGGCCTCGCAGAAGGAATTGTTGTAACTGCATAGCTTGTAAACATGTCTTATGGTGTGGAAGGGTTATTGCCAGAAGCACCACACCTGTTAATGCTCCACGACACTCCCCGAACGGTTTATCTGTGTGCTGAAAAGTGTCCCAAAATGCTTCTAACACCAAATTGTTCGAAGCGCTTGAAATTTGAAAATTTTGAAAATTTCCCACCAAATTGTTTGAAAAGTTCCCCATCGATTTTTTATTTATGTAATAATTACAAAATTTTAATGTGTTAATTAGGATATATTGATTTAATATTTATTAATTATTTTATTTTGTTTAATTTAATGTGTTAATCAAAATTTATTGATTCAATATATATTAATTATATATATTTAAAAAAATTATCTTAATAATATAAATATATTTTTAGTAAAATATATAAATTAAAAAATTGCGAAGTATTTTTAAAATTGTTAGATTTTTTGAGGGAATGAAAGCACTAGCCCAACATTAAGTGCTTTTATGGGACTCTGTTGGAGGGAATCATTTATGCTAATAATTATCATTGGATTCAGCATAAGTTGGAAGATGAATCAAGCGGTTTGAGAATAGAAATGCACCAATCTAGACCTGTTTTAAACCCTTAAACATCCACCATAATTGAGGCAATGTTGAAAGGATTAACAGCTGGTTGAATTTAGAAAAAGCATTTTCAAGGCTTGAGGTGTAAGTTGGATGGATTAACGACATATGATTTCTTGATTGAGTTACTATGCAGCCCTCAAATT
Source organism: Pinus tabuliformis (assembly GCA_031772625.1). Lineage (NCBI taxonomy): Eukaryota > Viridiplantae > Streptophyta > Pinopsida > Pinales > Pinaceae > Pinus > Pinus tabuliformis. Next base: position 884,315,980 of record CM062820.1, on the reverse strand, counting down.
GATGCCAACCTCTATTAGTTCCAGGCTAGGAGTGGCTAGAGAGTGCTCAACCACAAAGACCAAGCCTGAATAATCCTTCAAATTTAAAGAGTTGGGACCAGGCTTGTGGCCTTTCTGACTTGGTGGTAGAAGAGCCTCCTCTCCCTTAGTTCCCCCTTTCATCTCTGCAACGAGGGAGATTAAAGCCTCATTTGAATGCCATAGTCGCTTAGACGGAATCCCTCTTGTAGCATCCTGCCTTTCTACATAAAGCCTCGAAAGCACAACTGGAATTCTTGTACGTTCATGGAGTTTGGTAGCAAGCGTGACTATCAAGTTAGCTACTAACATCGTGATACAGGAAGTCCCTTGCGAGAGAGGTTTTACAAATATTATGAAAAGGGGTGGTTATGAATTTGAAGATCCATGCTTTACTAGTTTTTTCCATGGGAAGTGAGGGACAGATTCATGCCTACCCTCTTCATCATGGCGAAACATTTTGACAAACATATCCCAAATGCCCCAAGTGTTGCCCCACTTAGCTCATTTAGGTGTTTCTTCAAACACTTTGCGAGCAACCAAAGAACTTGCAGGTTTGGGAAGTAACTGGGCAGATTGGACAACTACATTGTAGTAGCTCCCATACCCCAAGCGACCAACTCAATCCAAGAAACGATTTTTTTACAATTAGTACATAGGGTTTTAACTCCCTAAAGATTCACTCAAGCAACATACTCTACACTACAATGTCATCAATTGTTCTAATATCAAAGTAAGGCTAATACTTTTGTAATTATAAGGTATTTGGCTTACAACACCACCTTCATCTGGGCTAAACCAGTTCTGAGAGCTTGGCGAGACCTCTGGAACCTCTACCGATGGCCAACAAAGGATTCGATCCCTCATCGTTAAGTCGCATGCGCAAGGGAGCGCCGGAAAAAAAGCAGAGACAGCAATCGACGTTTTGTTCTCAGGCCGCGGAGGTTCTCGATTGGCATGCAAACATCACCGTGCCACATGATTTCTCCTGCAATAACAACCATCTTCTCGTTGATCCTCAAGGCCTCCCTGACGAAGCCTCTGTTGAAATATACGATCTCTGGCAGGGAAAAGAAAATGGAAAGAACCAGAACGCGCGGAGCAATGGCACAAAGGGAAGAAGAGAAGAAACCTGGGACGCGGCAGGTTTGGGATCTGTAGTTTTTCATACTGTTTTGGTCATTGCATCCAGAGAAGGGGGACTGCATGATGCAGATCTGCCCCCTCACACAATGGATTGGGCCAAACATTGCAGATCTGGGCCGGATCTATCCAATCTGAACAATATTCGAGAACAGACAGAACCCAGGCAGCAGATCGAAGTCAAGGTGCATAGATCGAGCAGAAGGTATGCAGCCCTCGACATGCAAATGGAAGAACGACCCATCAAGAGGTCAGATCTGGACGATTATTTACAGCCAGAGCACACGAAAATCAGCAGCGACACCGGATTAGGCAGATCAGGAACGCTGCCAAAACCCAGGCCTCAGGTAAAAACAACTCGTTTTCAGATTTTTATTAAAACCCCTGAGGGGGAATCCTGTTTAATGTGGGTACATGCAAAAAGCACCATCATGCAGCTGAAACAACAAATTTGGGTATTGACCGGATACCCTGTTCAGATCCAACATTTGGTCAGCGGTAGGTGGTCCCTCCAGGACAGTAGAACTTTGGAAAGCTATGAGATTAGTCCAGAAACAACCATAGTTTTAAACCTCAGGCTGAGAGGAGGGGCTCTGCCTCAGGGACAGCCAAGCTCCTCAGGAGGAGACAAGGGGAAAAAGACAGCACCCCAGCATCAACCCAAGGGAGGTTCCTCCTACAAAAACATTCTTCAGGGAAACAGAGATTCAGGGTCCTCTCCAGATCTAGGCGGATATACACCCAGGCCATACATAGTAGATCAGCTAGGGCAAACCCCAGCCCTTAACTTTGATTCTACAGGGATTGATGAATTTGTTAAGTCCTATGAAACGCAGGCCCTAATCTGTCGTTTCAACAGCTTTTGGCCAAAACCAATGGATCTATTTCACTGGATCTTCACCAGTTGGACCATGGAATGCGATATACATCTATGCTCCAAGGGGTTTTTTATAGTAAGATTTGCATCCAAGGAAGTCAGAGATACAGTCATCAGTGCAGGGCCTTGGTTTTGGGGAACATCGGGGCTGTTTATGACCCCATGGTTTCCAGATTTCGATCCAAACAAAATGACCGTGTCCAAAGTGCCGGTCTGGGTCCGCCTATACAACCTTCCCCTTCACTTTTGGAGGGAAAGAGTACTGAAAGGCATTGGGAACAGCATAGGGAAATATATCAAAACAGATCTGGAAAGGATTGATGAAAGGGTCTACACTTTCGCACGCATTTGTGTGGAAGTTGATCTAAGTAAAGGGCTGCCGGACAACATAAGGTTGATTTACAAACAACAAAATTGGCTGCAAGCACTAGACTATGAAAACACCGCTTTCAGATGTAGGCTCTGTAGGCAGACAGGACACTTGCAAAGCACATGTCCAGAAGCCAAGAAAGTAAACAGTAAGAAGAAGCAGAAAGGGAAGCAGAGGAAAGGATGGCAATTTCCCCCCCAGACTCAGAGGACGAAGAATCAGAAGCAGAGGAGGAAGAGACCCCCGCAGAGAATGTCGAGGCTTCTCAAGAAATGGAGACTCAGAAGGGAACCACATCAGACAACAAGGCCTCACAGCTTCACTCAAAGCAGGCAGAGAAGGCAAGCGAGGATCTGAATATGGGAGGGATCAAAAGGCATCACCACTCAGACACTTCAGACTCAGACAAGGAAACAACCTCACAGAAAGCAGAAACACAGTTAGTCATAGCTTTGATTGAGCCCACTCAAGGAGAGTGGTGCAAGGTCGAAAAGAAAAAGGGGAGAAAAACTTGAAGGGTGAGTCCTTTACTCACCTCCGGATTCCAGTTTTTCTGCCTCTTTCTCCCTTCTTCTCTTTTTCTCCTTTTCTTCTTCTTATGCAAGTTAGTTTTGTAACGTTGCATGGGGTGCGAAAGCACTTGAGCCCAATGGGCATCTTACGGAAATGCTTCAATGCATCTGCTAGTGTAACTTTTCATTTTTTAAATAAAAAGTTATCGATTTTTTCCTTGGAAAAAAAAAAACACCACCTTCATCTCAAAATAAAATGCCAAGCTTAGTACCCCACTATGACTAAGTACACCATATCTTCCTCTATCCACTTAGACAATACTTGAGAGGTCTTTAACTACTCCAATTACCATCATGGCTTAGTGAAAAAATCATCTTTTCCGAGGTAAAAATTGTACACTAACATAGCCAAAAAAATTCCTAGAAGTAATATTTCTTTTCCATTTTTTCCCAAAGCCATCAAAATAGATTTTTTTCTTGAAGCACCTCTTCCTAATGTCACCTTCTACCTTTCCCAACCCATTTCCAAGTAATTTAGCATCCCTAAATAAGAATAGGGGAAATTTAGGGCCATGGTTAAAATCATTTAAATCACTTGAAGCCATTTTGTAGGTTAATCCCCTCGATCACTAAACCCTAATTTAACTTATTTACCATAGTTCAAAGATTTTAGACAATTATTTCCCATTATTTTATGTTGGCTCTATGATACACTCAAGGTTAATGGAATGTTTCCAAACATGGCCTATTATAGTCTAATCTCCTAAAATATTCCATCTTCTAGGAGCAAGAAGGTCTCACTTGAGGCACATATAATAATTCCCATTAAGTAATGCACAAAATGTCAAATATTTTAGTGGGGATCACATTCATATGATATTATTGGTGCCAATTTAAACCATTAGAACTAACATCATTCAAATGAATAAAAACATGCATATATCACCCAAATATAGTACAAATACAAACACATCAGTAGAATAGTATTTCATTATACTAATAACATGCATGGTATTACATAACTCTAATGTAGAGTGAACACCAAAAATTGATAAAAAAATGTAACCCCTCTTACAAATTATCCCTAATATTGAATCTATTTAAGTACCTTACAAACCTTGTATATATAGGAAACTAGAGTAGTTGCAAAAGATTCAAAGTTATAATAGAGAATCAACCAACCATAAGCCACTTAACAAAAAAAGAGAGTACAAAAGAGTTTATTTCTTTAGAGAGATACACAAATTATCCATAAAAGTAGGTGCAAAGAATATATGAGATGACTCATTAGCCTTGTGTACTTAGCCTTATATAAATCCACATATTCAACCTTCTACATGTTTACTTCTACAAATTCATATTTTTTCAAGTTTTGTTGAGCTTCTCTCTGTGCCAAAACTTAGTAAAAGATGATACACAAAAATGCCTCGGTCATGCCTTCCAACTCATCCTTGAGTTGGGTTCTATGCTTCATATATGTCCTCCTCTTATGACCAATATTTGAATCGTGCGGCACATATCAAACTTTCACCTAGTAAGTATGGCTTGTACCTATGATAACTCCCCTTATCTAAATATTGGATTATGATGATCACAAGTAGGTAACTTTCTTTATGAAGCCTTTACATGTGTAACTTTATTATGGTAGGACTAGCATACATAGGTAGATCTCTAATATCCCTGTGGTTTTTTTATTACAATTGCACATGATGATAACTAGAATAACCATGGGGAAATATATACACGTGCAACATAGCTACTTTAGGCAATCATAACCCTCATCTTAGCCGCATTACTAGATACTCTTCCCAAAATATGTTTGATATCTCCTCCCAATTGTAGTTTTCAACTAAAAGGATCTATCAAAGCTTATCTCAGTTTCACGTTGGCCTTCTCAATTCTAAATGTACAACTACCTTAAAAATGGTGATGTTGAAAAATTGGACCAAAATTATAGGAAAGACTAGTGGCCAAATCCTTCACTTACTTTACCTTCATTGTCCATACCTAACTAATGAGAGCACAAGAACACATACTTCTCTAGAAGCACCTATAATAATTTTGTGGGTTTAGCTAAATACCCTTTGGTTAGTGTTTACACATCAATCTAGATACTAAAATGATGTGCCTACAATCATAATCCACTAGGTGTATTTTCTCTTAAAAAACTATGCAAATATAGATGTCCCCTTTATGGCCAAGTTCCACCAAAATGGTTCCTCCTTGGTCTGGTTGCGTGAAGATGAGTGCAAACCAACTTCTTGTCATGGTAATAATCGCCAGCAACTGGTCCAATAAATGTCCACAAATTTCCACAGTCCAATGCTTCAATCGCCCAGGGGTATAATTTCGACCACGAACCCTTCCAACAAGCACAATACTCTCAGTAAATGCATCTTGGGCCATACTGATACCTTCTTCGAATACCAACAAACGCCCCTTCTCATGCACCTTGGTGCATTTTGTTTTTTTCTTCCCCCCGTTCTCTATGCGTGGTCTATCGGGTGTTGTTCGTCCTCTGATGACTCATACTCATCCAAATCTGATGCTCTAATATCCTCAATACCAGGTTCCTGATGAGTGATGCCATCAAAACGTCCTGAAGTGCGAGCCGCAGGAGCAGGTCGCTAGCCTTGGGGGTCTGCTCCTGATGAGCATGGTACATTATTCCCAATATTTAGGACGCCATATGTATCAGTCCCATGAACGCTCGTGCCCCCAACTGCCACATAAGACGCCCCTTGTACATTTGTTGCGAGACCCTGTTGTTCGAGTTCCCAGTACTGTAACTCCGATGGTGATGGGATATTCAAGATCGGTTGAGCCTCGTCCTCCTGTAGTTGAAGAAAGTTCGGATTTATCGTCGAGCCCGGGTGGGAAAACCCTAGGGCATTTAGGGAAACCTTCACATCATCCATCTCTGAGGTAAATGTGTTGACCTGGACTTCTGGTTCATGGTGTATCATCGGTGAAACCCCAGTTTGGTGTTGATGTGGCCCCTCAACCCAAATTTGGGAAGCCTCCATAGAATGAGAAGAATAATCCACAAGTTCCTTGTCGATACAAAATGATGTTCACATGTACCCCGTTATACTATCCCTATGTGATGTTGTGCATGACACCCTCTAAGAGACATTGGCCCAACTGAACAAAACGTTCACCTCCACCGTTCGATCCCCTTACTAGTTGACCGAGAAAACCCACAAGACCATAAGCTGCCAAACCGCTGCAGATAAATATAAACCAGGTGCACTGACTCTTGTTGGCTAGTGTTGTGACCATTCCCTCACGCTGTTATCGCTCCCAAGTGCAGGTGAAAACCCATCTTCACACCAGAAAAAACCCTAGGGTTAGACTGCCATGGAAATTCCTCTTGGATTCTTCCATATGATCTTCTCTAGACAAATTCCTTATTTCCATTTGATTTTTGTTCTATCTGCAATTTCTTATATAATATTGGAGCATCTCCATAGATTAGTTAGCCTTACTAAACCAAACATTTTATTAGAAATAATCATTAATCTTATAACATTACGACTTCACTACACTTTTTAACCACACACAACTTATTTTTATGTCACCATAATTCACCTTTAATGTAACATGATTACATTGAAAAATCAACCAAAATCCCTTCCAAAAAATTTTCCTACACAGAAACAAACAAGCGTCATATGATTAATAATTCTTTACCATGAGCAATACCTCCTTATTAAGCCAAAGAAAACACTTTCACATTTCATTTAATGGAATTTAATTCCAATTGAAAAACACAAAATCATTTCATTTAAGTTCCATTCAAGGTTTCACGGCATTTCTGCTTTTCAAATATCAAAATTCGTTCATTTCCCTCGCATTCCAGGGTTTTTCAAATATCAAACTTTGTTCATTTCCCTCGCGTTCCAGGGTTTTTCAAATATCGAAATTCGTTCATTTCCCTCGCGTTCCAGGGTTTTTCAAATATCAAAATTTGTTCATTTCCCTCGCGTTCCAGGGAGGAAGGTCGCTTGCTTGCTTGACCTAATAATATTTTTGCTTGCTTGACCTAATAATATTTTTCTTAACAGTGCTTTTGCCTCTGTTGATCTCGGCGTTTTCGTCCTGGAGGATGGCAAGCGGTTGCCTTCTGACCGCCATTTCTGTTGGTTGGTGAATGATAATCAGTATGTGCGAGCGCTAAAGACTGCAGTAGTAAGAATTGAAAGATTTTGCTACGAAATACTCGGCTGTTGACCTCTTCTTCTGCGATCTTTGCCTTCAACACCTCCATGTCTTTACCACTAAACTGAACCCTCTCGATTCCTTCTCGAGCCCAAGCATTGGCCTTCTGCTTTTCCTCCTCCGTTAGTTCACATCTCGGATTAGAACCTATTTTCGCATTCTTCCCCCACACCTTCTTCTATTTAACCGCAGAGGCTGGAGCCTTACAGGATTCGACCCCATTCGCAATACCACCGAGGGTAGTTCGAGGTGAAACCCCTGCGCGCCCATTCTTATAATTATAAAACCTTAATCTTTTTTTTTTACAAAAAAAGGCTATACCTTACTTCCAGTTTCCTGGATCTGTGAATATCTGAATCCACAATATTTTTGAATTATTGAGAGGCACATTGTTCCTCAAATTCCCAATTTTATAAGGATTGTTTGCTCTTGGATATGGATGTGGATCTGTATAGAGATTTCTGAAATGTGGGCTCTTTATGATTGGTAACAGGAAAAAAATGGATGCTCTGAGAAAGCAGGCAAACAAGTTGATAGAACAGGTTGCGAAACAGCAGCAGGTATTGCATTGTAGTCATTTTAATTTTATGTTTACTATTTTACATATATGGAAAAACCTCAGCCCTGCCAAGTAAGTTCATGCAGGTTCTCTACTTTACAATCTATTTTTGCTTGCTTGACCTAATAATATTTTTCTTATAACTATAAAACCTTAATCTTTGTTTTTTACAAAAAAGGCTATACCTTACTTCCAGTTTCGTGGATCTGTGAATATCTGAATCCACAATATTTTTGAATTATTGAGAGGCACACTGTTCCTCAAATTCCCAATTTTATAAGGATTGTTTGCTCTTGGATATGGATGTGGATTTGTATAGAGATTTCTGAAATGTGGGCTCTTTATGATTGATAACAGGAAAACAATGGATGCTCTGAGAAAGCAGGCAAACAAGTTGATGGAACAGGTTGCGAAACAGCAGCAGGTATTGCATTGTAGTCATTTTAATTTTATGTTTACTATTTTACATATATGCAAAAACCTCAGCCCTGCCGAGTAAGTTCATGCAGGTTCTCTACTTTACAATCTATTTTTGCTTGCTTGACCTAATAATATTTTTCTTATAATTATAAAACCTTAATCTTTGTTTTTTACAAAAAAAGGCTATACCTTACTTCCAGTTTCGTGGATCTGTGAATATCTGAATCCACAATATTTTTGAATTATTGAGAGGCACACTGTTCCTCAAATTCCCAATTTTATAAGGATTGTTTGCTCTTGGATATGGATGTGGATTTGTATAGAGATTTCTGAAATGTGGGCTCTTTATGATTGATAACAGGAAAACAATGGATGCTCTGAGAAAGCAGGCAAACAAGTTGATAGAACAGGTTGCGAAACAGCAGCAGGTATTGCATTGTAGTCATTTTAATTTTATGTTTTTCAAATTTGAACTAGGAAGGAAACAGCAATGGATGCATATGCCACTGTTCCTTCATACTAGCGGGAATTTAATCCTTTTGTAATTATAAGGCTCGTAGGTAATGGAGCTGGGGCTCCCAGATAATCACATTGTGATTGTGTGAGGGATTTAGATTAGTTTTGGGTTCTTGCCAATACATCAACGTGTTGCATTTGCCTTTAAACCATACCCACTTCACTTTGTATGTTAAAACTTGAGATTGAGTTATGACCATAGAGTTCCTTCCTGGTCTGCCTATTATGGATATGGATCATGATCATTTGGTAGTTGGCAGCTGCTCTATGATCAGTGCAAAGTACATCGTGTTGTGGGGTAATGTGGCCTCTAGATTGGCAGCCTGCTAAGACTTGCAGGGAAGACCACCAATTATGTGTAACTAGCACTAGTAGTTGTGACACATCCATTGATTGCTGATGTAGACAACTCTTTTTACAGTGAGCCTTGATCAGGGGTGATGCCAGCGTAACTTCCATACAATGGGATGATAGCAATGTTCAATGTCTCTCCTCAAAGAAATGTGGGATTTGAGGATAATAATTGAAGCAAAGGAACTTTACGTATCCTCTTTAGTTTACTATAAAAACTACACTAAATAACCAAGAAAGGCAATGTGGCTAGCTCAAGTGCATGGAGAGCTATTCGTATTAGAGTCTATGCCATCCAGGGGATGTATGATTCAGTGTAATTTGCACCAATGATCTCTATTTAGTATTTGCCAGTCATTTTATTGACTACTGGACTGACAGGTCTCTTTATCTGATGAAATTGAAGTTATATTGAGTTTTGGAGCCATCGAGTTAAAAATGGGAATTCTGCCCCTTGTCTTTCACCAAGACTTTCCCTTGTATTGTGAACATCACTGACTAAGAACCTGCCAGTTTCAATATTTCTTTGCCCGTTAGCTATATTCAAATTCCAGAGGACATCTATCTTGAATAGGCAGAGTCTACCTCGCTGATGACTGTCGGGTGACTATGCTTATCTTCCTTTACATCGTGTCTACTGGGTGACATGAGAATGGCCTCCTTTCGAATATTGCAATTAATTTTTTCGTTAATATTTTCTTTTTTCTTTAAATATTTTGAGTATAACTTGCAAGATGCTAGAGCAAGATTGTTTAGGTTACTTCAATAAAAAAAATTCTGATACTAAAAATCCTCAGCTATGGTCTGTAAGTTGATTTGCCAGTGGCCATATGATTGTTTCTCTCTCTCTAATACCCAGCTATGTAGTGCACACTGCACTCTCAGTGGGAAGTTGCCATACATAATTTATTGTTTTCATTAGTTAAACTTTTCGACATGAAACTTTCCTTTTTCCATGGAAAAAATCTTAATTTCTATTCAGTACAAAGAATGGAAATACATTCTTTATATGCTCTTGGCACGAGTACATAATGAGATGAAATATAAGGCCTTTCAGTTTTAATATTTGAAAAACAAAAGCCTTAACTAAACACAGCATATGAGTCAATTGGGGTTATTTTGGGTGGATTTGATCTGGTAATGGTGGCGCACTGCTCTGGTGGGAAGGAAAGAACAGAGAAAGAATGGAAGTGGATTCGGTCGTTGTTATAAAATAATCACCATTCCTGATTTCCAGTCTGTGATTGAAGCGTTTCCTTCTTGATTATCTGCTCTTTATGGGCATACCAAGTTTTGCACAGTGGCAGGGGAGTTCGAGGGATGAAATCATGAAACAGAAGCATCGAAGCTTTTGAATTCCTTATGTGTTTGAATGATTTACTTCCTGCATGACTTTTTATTCATTCATGTCCTTTCTGGCCTTCGCTCGGCTCCGAGAGAACTGAGCGGATTTGATGTCCCTGCAGATTGTGAATTGCCCCTGCAGATTGTGAATTGCCTTTAGGCTTTTGTTGCGATCGATTTGCTGTGATCGAAACATAAATGTTAGTTATCCATTTAATTATTTTAAATGATTGACGGAGCCCCTTCGCAGCTTGCATTGCATTATTGGCTCTTGGGGGATCTCAGCCGGAAGGTCTGACTAATATTAAGGTCTTGATTTGAAACCAGCATTTAGTTGTGTTTACCCACCTGATCATGTTTGACAGTGGATCTGTGAATATCTGAATCCACAATATTTTTGAATTATTGAGAGGCACACTGTTCCTCAAATTCCCAATTTTTTAAGGATTTTTTGCTCTTGGATATGGATGTGGATTTGTATAAAGATTTCTGAAATGTGGGCTCTTTATGATTGATAACAGGAAAACAATGGATGCTCTGAGAAAGCAGGCAAACAAATTGATAGAGCAGGTTGCCAAACAACAGCAGGTATTGCATTGTAGTCATTTTAATTTTATGTTTTTCAAATTTGAACTAGGAAGGAAACAACAATGGATGCATATGCCAGTGTTCCTTCATACTAGCGGGAATTTAATCCTTCTGTAATTACAAGGCTCGTAGGTTAGATTCTAGAGACGGTTCAGTTAGTCAACATTGGTAATGGAGCTGGGGCTCCCGAATAATCACATTGTGATTGTGTGAGGGATTTAGATTAGTTATGGGTTCTTGCCAATACATCAACGTGTTGCATTTGCCTTTAAACCATACCCACTTCACTTTGTATGTTAAAACTTGAGATTGGGTTATGACCATAGAGTTCCTTCCTGGTCTGCCTATTATGGATATGGATCATGATCATTTCGTAGTTGGAAGCTGCTCTATGATCAGTGCAAAGTACGTCGTGTTGTGGGGTAATGTGGCCTCTAGATTGGCAGCCTGCTAAGACTTGCTGGGAAGACCACCAATTATGTGTAACTAGCACTAGTAGTTGTGACACATCCATTGATTGCTGATGTAGACAGCTCTTTTTACAGTGAGCCTTGATCAGAGGTGATGCCAGCGTAACTTCTATACAATGGGATGATAGCAATGTTCAATGTCTCTCCTCAAAGAAATGTTGTAGGTTGACCATACCAATGAAGCTGTGTGCACGAATCAAGCTGCCCATGAAGCAGAACAAAATGCCAGTCCTGCACCAACCTCCAGCATGATCTATAAAATCTACAATCCCTTAAAAGATGCTTCAAGGATTTTAAACGATGACAAAAGGGGCATAAACTATCCGACTGCTTCCTTTTGGCATGGCGAACTTTGGAGGGCAGCCCTTGAACTACCAACAGAACAAAGACCCAGACCTTGTAGCTCAAATGGAAGACCATACACTGTGACTGACAGATCCATCGAGAATCCAGGTTGAATACCTCATACCATATGAGGGAAAAATCTCTACAAAAAAGGCCATTTTGGCCTTTAACCCACTTGGTAGGTCAAGTCAGGCCTAGACATCCTACCTATATATGTGGAAGCTATCCACCAAGATGCCAATTCACTGACGATGGTCTGAAACCTCTGAAAGCATCAATGATGAAGCCAATCAATGGGTCTATTCGAGTCTGCTTTCAATGATGAAGCCAATCAATGGATCTCCATTCGAGGCTATGGCCTAATAGGTATAAAAAGCGAAGTATGGATAACACTCCCTACTAAAGATATAGCAAATATGATGCAACAGCTAGACCAATCTAAACATGGTCTCAAGCCAGAGTGAATGGGTCACAAACACTACCTGAACAATGGCATGTGGAATTGTTTTATTTCTCTTGATCATGCGGAAGCATATGGGTCTCTACACTCTATATCTTGGCGCAGTTTGTCTCAAAGGCAAGGCCCTCACACCTCAAACCCATAAAGAACAATGGAGAACAATGTGACCTCAAGTTGCAAATCTACAGAAGGGAAGTTTCCATCCGTATGTTGAGAGTAGACCGGGGATAGTAACACACTGCACTAAAGAACTTCAGAGGGGGTTTTCTCTCCAAAGAAGTCCAAAGAACCTAAAGAATATGTTATAACACCCTATAGGCGTATAAAAGCATAGTGCCCTGGTTAGAGTTACAAAGCATTGGCTTAAATCAAGCCATTTGGAAAAAGTCGAAAGAAAATAATAGGCTTTCAGCGATTTATCGATCGCTATATACTTAGCAGTGGGCAGGTCTAATAATAAGAAAGAGGCCAGGTACTTTTTTCACTCATTTGATAAAAAAATCTCACCACTCTTTATCTTTGTTATAGCAGTGGGTGTTGTATTAACTAACTGTTTATTAAAAACATCAACAATAGAAATCAAATAGAGAGCTCTATGGTTTAATGCCTAAATAGTGGATATCAAGCTCTACAACATCTTACTTTGATTTTTGATAAACAAATTGCACAATGAAAAGGATGCCAACTTTGATGGGTATTGCACATCCACCATAGAACGTGTCGTGACTCTTTATGTTCTCGTTTCTTCCGTCAAAGTCCAATACAAGTGTTTAAACAAATAACGAAACTTCTCTTGCAAAGTATTTACAGTGGTTGAATTTAATGTGATTGTACATTTTTTTGCATATAGAATATTTTTAAATTTGATTGAAAAAAATGATGTCAATTATTTAATATTTTGTCTGTCAAATTTTAAAATAGTTTCGAAATCTAATTAAAATAAAAATAACGAGTGTAAAATAACTTAGATTTTTTTTCTCCATTTGTTTACTACAGCGAGTCTTTTAATATTTTAATATTTTCCTGTGCTGTAAACTGTACTATTGTGACAATATCTGCCCGGAGCTTATCATGAAAGAGACAAGGTGGTTACAAATTACATATCAATTCCCAACATTGGGCAAGATGTATGCACTATATGGTAGAGTAATAAAAGCTACGACACACCTGCACATATGTCACTAAATTTGCAGTGGCTTTATTTAGAGTTGGCTCCTGATGGTGAAGAGATTCTTTCAAAGTTGGTGAATGTCATGTTGATACTCTTCTTTCTCCTTAGTTTTTTTCAAATGTTCAATGGTGTACAATGTAATTAGGTAAATGTTTAATAATATTAATGGATTAGGTAAATGTTTAATAATATTAATGGTGTAAAATGTAATTAATTTAATTACATTTTTTTCTTCATTATTTTTGGGTGAAATGTTTGATATATTATATTATAATTTTGGTTACTTAAAATAAAATAAAAATAACATTATTAAAATAAAAATTCTAAGTTATTATTTATTTTATCAATTTTTGTTGGGTAGTTAAGGTAAATTTGAAATAAAAATAAAAATAACTCTATATTAAAATAAAAAGTTATTATTTTTTTTAATTAATTTTTATTGGGTAGTTATGGTAAATTTGACTTGGTCAAGTCATTTTTTGAGCTTTGAGTTTATGAGAACCCATGGTATTGTCCATGGTGGTTTAATTCCTTTTGAGTAGATAAAAAGTTAAAATGGATCTAGATTGGTATTAATGATAGACAATTTTACAAATTGTTTAAATTAAATGCTTTTTAATTAAGTTGTTCAAATTTTTACTTTTATAATGGCGTTTTTATTAAATTTGGGAAAATACAATTTTTATTCAGTTTTCCAGCGATATGACGAAAATACAATTTTTATTCAATTTTCCAACTATATTGCGAAAATAATATAACTGAAAATACAATTCAAATTTCCAAAAATGCCAGCTAGCCGACTCATGAAGAAAAACCCAAGAGTTGGAAATAAAGCTCCGTCCACCCCCATTTAAATATGTATATATCACCGCTACGATTGAACTGTGCCGCACTCTCACGATTGAGTTGTATATCACCACTACAGGTTGTGCCAAGGAAGGAGTTGATTACGTTGAAATAGGTTGTGCGAAGGAAGGAGTTGTTTCCATTGCAAAATCGATAAATCTGCCGCCAAGAACCAAAAGATCAAAACATCAGAGGTGGGTTTTGAATATTTTTATTTCGATTGAATCGATTTTCTGCCGTGAGACTCGCAGAAATGGCAAGTGTGGAACAACACGCAGTTGTAATTTAATTACATTTTTTTTTCCATTATTTTTGGGTGAAATGTTTGATATATTATATTATAATTTTGGTTACTTAAAATAAAATAAAAATAACATTATTAAAATAAAAATTCTAAGTTATTATTTATTTTATCAATTTTTGTTGAGTAGTTAAGGTAAATTTGAAATAAAAATAAAAATAACTCTATATTAAAATAAAAAAGTTATTATTATTTTTAATTAATTTTTATTGGGTAGTTATGGTAAATTTGACTTGGTCAAGTCATTTTTTGAGCTTTGAGTTTATGAGAACCCATGGTATTGTCCATGGTGGTTTAATTCCTTTTGAGTAGATAAAAAGTTAAAATGGATCTAGATTGGTATTAATGATAGACAATTTTACAAATTGTTTAAATTAAATGATTTTTAATTGAATAAATTATATATAAGAGAGCCTTCTAAGTCATATAAGTTTGAGTTTTTTAATTGAATTGTGTATAAATGTTAATATCTTTAAAGTTTTGAAATTTCAATAGTGATTTTAGTAAACTTTTTAAAAAATAATTAAATTTTAATATTTAATAAAAATAATGAAATTAATATCAGTTAGACAAAATTATCATTAAATCTAAAAAAATTAGATTTAAAATTTAATATAAATGTTATATTTAATTATAAATTATTTAACAAGTATAATTTATCAATATATTTTAAATTAAAAGAAATATAAAGTTGAATTATAAATGATTTAATAACTTTTTATATTAATACAATGTGAATTTCAGCTATTTAAATCATTTAACGTATTAGCCTAAATCATTTATCAATTATTGAGAGAGGTCAAATCTTTTGAAGTGAAAACCTCTTTTTTAGTGCAAAACTTGAAGAAATGTTTGCATGCCAAAAAATTTGATCCCTCTCAGCATTTAATAAATTCAGAATTAAGATGGATCTAAATTGGTTTTAATTAGTGTACCATGTCATTGCTACTCAACAAGTATTGAATCTTATTTATAAATTAACATAACATTTATTCTTAGGCTTACCAATCTAGTTCCAAAATGACATTGGTATGTTTACAACATTTGATTGAGTGATTACACTTGACTCAATTATAAGGTAATATTCAACTATGAAAGACATAATTCCACTAGGAGGGTAGCTACCATTTGGTTCACTTTCCATATACTTCATGATAATTGTTCTTTTTGTGCAAGGTGTTGGTTCTCATTATTACCTTGATTATAAACAACATAGATAATAAATCATAAGACTAGTTCAACATATACCATTCATGAAATTTAGGGTTAGCATTGAATATAGTAGGTATGCTCCTCATAGTACAATGGTATTTCCCTTAAAGTAAATTTTGTGATTATGTTGGAGTCCTCAACAATAACTACATCCCTTTGCATAGTGTCCTTGAGGAACCTAACTCCTTGATACATTGTTAGTGCTTCTGCTTGTTATTAGTTGCTTGAAATTTTAATTTATAGGGACCTCTTCCACTTAGCAAAACACAACGCAAGGTCTTGATCTCCATTGAATCCATTCCCTCTAGTTCCATAGTGTTGGCATAAAGAATTTTAGCTACTGGTTGTTCTTTGGGTATCCCTAAAATTCGTATACCTTGGCTCATTGCAGTGATGAATCAGACAAGTGTATAATGTGATTTCAAGGACACCTTATCTCATTTGCAGTGAACATTTCTACCAACTCCATGCAGAGGACCCTCTTTTCAATATGTTTTCAATTCTATGTTTTGAATTTTTTTTAATTAGAAATTTAATTAATTATATGTTTTAATTTTATTTTATTTTTAAATTAAAAATATAAAATCATAAATTAAAATGGGTCAAATTACATTATAATGCACTTAATATTTATAATATGGGTAGCCCTTTCCAAATTTATACTTTCCATCATATATTAAATATTATCCATTAAAATGAAAATAAATATCTACAAATTTTAATAATAACAAAGAATTTGGTATGTTTATATTTTTTTATTAGTGATTTTAAAATTATAAAGAATTTGGTATGTTAATATTTTTTTATTAGTGATTTTAAAATTATAAGCTACAATTTTTGAAATTATATTACATTTTTCATGTATTATTGTATATGATATTTATAAAATTAAATAAAATAACCATATATTTAATAAATTTTTTATTATTATCAATTTTATGGTTTGAAAATTTTCCAAAATAAAATATAAAATTATGATTTTAAGTGGTTCAAATTTCATTGTAATTCACTTGATATTTATAATATTTATGGGCTTTTCCAAGTTTATGTTTTCTACTTTATATTAAATATTATTGATTAAGATAAAAATAAATATCTACAAATTTAAATAATTGCATGGAGAGACTTTAGTCCAACATGAATGATTACATGGGAGACTTTAGCCCAAAGTGAATGAGATGTTCTAAGGTTATGTAATGTTGTTTAAACTTGTTAATTTAGTCAAATTACATAAATATAAAATAAAATAAAATAAAAGAAGAATTATAATTATTAATAATTAAACCATTTTAGATTCATCTTAACTCTAGATTTAGATAGCCTACAAAGGGATCAAATTTCTCAAGGTGCAAGCTTTTCTTTTAAATCCATCTCAACTCTAGATTTAGTCAGCATAGAGAGGGAATTTTTTTCTTGATGATAATGTTAGAGTTTGTTCTATTTGCATAGTTTGGGAAATCTTACAAAGACCCAGGATTTCACATGAGTGAGAGACAATTTACTTGATCTGGTTTATAAACATGTATATGCATCTCCTAGATGGGAAGGAGCATGTGGAGGGATATGGAGGTGAGCATGAGATTGTTTTGTGTGAGAAATCCATCACAACTTGTTAGGTTTCTCACTCTACAATGTTTTTATGTGCTTGAGTTTGTGCTAAAAGGAAATATAACACATGTTAGATTTTCTTTGACATTCAAATGTTGTTAATCTAGCACACCTTAGCCTTATTTAGTCCTAAAATGTTGTTGTGTTCTTGTGTTTGTGCTAGAAGGAAATATAGCATGTGTTAGATTTCTTTCAAATTTAAATATGCTTGTGTTTGTGTTGGAAGAAAATTTAACACAAGCTAGATTTCTTATACTCTACAATGTTGTTGGCAACGTGCGTGTATTTGTGGTAGACATAAATCTAGTACTTGCTAGATTTCTCACTCTACAATGTTTCTATGTGCTCGAGTTTGCGCTAAAAAGAAATCTAACACATGTTAGATTTTATTTTACATTGTAATGTTGTTAATCTAGCACACATTAGACCTATTTAGTCCTACAATGTTCTTATGTTCTTGTGTTTGTGCTCGAAGAAAATATAGCATGTGTTAGATTTATTTCAAATTTAAATGTGCTTGTGTTTGGGTTGGAAGAAAATTTAACACAAGCTAGATATCTTATACTCTACAATGTTGTTGTTGGCAACGTGTTTGTATTTGTGGTAGACATAAATCTAGCACTTGCTAGATTTCTCACTCTACAATGTTTCTGCGTGATCGAGTTTGCGCTAAAAGGAAATCTAACACATATTGGATTTTCTTTTACATTGCAATGTTGTTAATATAGCACACATTAGACTTATTTAGTCCTAAAATGTTGTTATGTTCTTGTGTTTGTGCTAGAAGGAAATATAACATGTGTTAAATTTCTTTCAAATTTAAATTTGCTTGGGTTTGTGTTGGGAGAAAATTTAACACAAGCTAGATTTCTTATACTCTACAATGTTGTTGTTGGCAATGTGCTTGTATTTGTGGTAGACAAAAATCTAGCACTTGCTAGATTTCTCAATCTACAATGTTTCTATGTGCTTGACTTTGCGCTAAAAGGAAATCTAACACATGTTAGATTTTCTTTTACATTGCAATCTTGTTAAACTAGCACACATTAGACTTATTTAGTCCTAAAATGTTGGTATGTTCTTGTGTTTGTGTTAGAAGGAAATATAGCATGTGTTAGATTTTTATCAAATTTAAATGTGCTTGTTTTTGTGTTGGAAGAAAATTTAACACAAGTTAGATTTCTTATACTCTACAATGTTGTTGTTGGCAACATGTTGTATTTGTGGTAGACATAAATCTAGCACTTGCTAGAATTCTCAATCTACAATGTTTCTATGTGCTTGACTTTGAGCTAAAAGGAAATCTAACATGTGTTAGATTTTCTTTTACATTGCAGTGTTGTTAATCTAGCACACATTAGACTTATTTAGTCCTACAATGTTGTTATGTTGTTGTGTTTGTGCTAGAAGGAAATATAGCATGTGTTAGATTTTTTTCAAATTAAAATGTGCTTGTGTTTGTGTTGGAAGAAAATTTAACACAATCTAGAATTCTTATACTGTACAATGTTGTTGTTGGCAACGTGCTTGTATTGGTGGTAGACATAAATCTAGCAGTTGCTAGATTTCTCATTCTTAAATGTTTCTATGTGCTTGAGTTTGCGCTAAAAGGAAATCTAACACATGTTATATTTTTTTTTACATTGCAATGTTGTTAATCTAGCACACATTAGACTTAATTAGTCCTAAAATGTTATGTTCTTGTGTTTGTGCTAGAAGGAAATATAACATGTGTTATATTTCTTTCAAATTTAATTTTGCTTGTGTTTGTGTTGGAATAAAATTTAACACAACCAGATTTCTTATACTCTACAATGTTGTTGTTGGCAACGTGCTTGTATTTGTAGTAGACATAAATCTAGCACTTGCTAGATTTCTCACTCTACAATGTTTCTATGTGCTTGAGTTTGCACTAAAAGTAAATCTAACACATGTTAGATTTTCTTTTACATTGCAATGTTGTTAATCTAGCACACATTAGACTTATTTAGTCCTAAAATGTTGTTATATTCTTGTGTTTGTGTTAGAAGGAAATATAACATGTGTTAGATTTCTTTCAAATTTAAATGTGCTTGTGTTTGTGTTGGTAGAAAATTTAACACAAGCTAGATTTCTTATACTCTACAATGTTGTTGTTGGCAACGTGTTTGTATTTGTGGTAGACATAAATCTAACACTTGCTAGATTTCTCACTCTAAAAATGTTTCTATGTGCTCGAGTTTGCACTAAAAGGAAATCTAACACATGTTAGATTTTATTTTAAATTGCAATGTTGTTAATCTAGCACACATTAAACTTATTTAGTCCTACAATGTTGTTATGTTCTTGTGTTTGTGTTGGAAGAAAATTTAACACAATCTAGAATTCTTATACTCTACAATGTTGTTGTTGGCAATGTGCTTGTATTTGTGGTAGACATAAATCTAGCACTTGATAGACTTCTCACTCTACAATGTTTCTATGTGCTCAAGTTTGCGCTAAAAGAAAATCTAACACATGTTAGATTTTATTTTACATTGCAATGTTGTGAATGCTAACATGTTTTTGTTTAGGCTAAAAGGAAATCTAGCTTGTGCTAGATTTTTTGTTGTTGTGTAATGTTGTCATTTGAAATATTTATATGTTTGTGTTATAAGTAAATGTAACACAGACTAAATTTTTCTCACCCTACAATGTTATGTGATTATGTTTCCATTAGAAGGAAATATAGTATGCATTATATTTCTTTCACCTTGTAATGTTGTTATTTGCAACGTTCTTGTGTTTTTTATAGGAGGAAATCTTTGTACACTATTCCATTCTTAGACCACATATTCCATATGAAGGGCCTTCTAATCATTCCAGGGTTTAACATTTTTTATATTGTAACAACAGTCTATGTAGGCATGGACTAAAACCTCATCGTCTCTAAAAGGCAAGGTCAAATGTCCGAGGAAATATTATTATTGCAATGTTTTTATTGACATTGTGTTTATGTTTTTGCTAGAAGGAAATTTAGCATCCACTAGATTTGCTTTACAATACAATGTTGTTGTTGGCAATCTTCTTGTATGCGATAGAATATAGTCTAGCATGGGTTACATTTCCTTTGCCTTGCAATATTTTTAATGACAATGTGTTTGTGTTTGTGGTAGAAGGAAATCTAGCTTGTGCTATATTTATTTTGTTTTGAAATGTTTTTCTTGGAAATATGAATGTGTTTGTACTAAAAATAATTCTAGCACATGCTAGATTTATTTCACCTTACAATGTTTTTTTAAAAAATATCCATGCGTTTGTAATAGAAATAAATCTAGGATGCGAATATTTCTTTTGCCTTGCAAGATTCTTGTTGGCAATATGCTTTTGTTCGTGTTAGAAGTAGTTATATCAAATTTATATTTCTTTCACCTTGCAAAGTTGCTATGTGCTTGTCTTTGTGCTAGACGAAGATCTAGAAGAAAATCTAATGATCGCCATAGTTAATGCTCTTTCATTGTGTTTTTCTTTTATTTTTTCGAAAGAAAACTAAGAATATACATGACTATAAGAGATAAATTTTGTGTATATATGATGTTGTTGTAGTCTCTACAATTGTTTTTATTTATTCACAATGTAATGTCTTTTGGAAATGTTCTTATGCTCGTGCTAGAAGGAAACCTAGTAGATATTTTCTTTATATTCACGATTAAAAGAACATAATAAATTATTTGGGGGTGCCCTTTTTCTAACCTTGATTAGCTATTATTGTGAGTTCTACACTTGTTATTGTTCTTGTTCATTTTGTTACACATATAATGATGCGAGTAGTTATAGTATTTATAAATTCATATTTTCTTCAATAATTTGAAACTGTGATAGCAATTTTTACTTTATTTTCAGATACCATGGACTATGAAGCTAGTGAGAATTCAAAGGATGCATCCAAGGAAAAAGGAAGTTCAAGAAACACGACACCAAATTCTTTAAATGGTACGACAATTTTAGTTTATACTTTGTTACAATCGTTAGACATTGTGTTAATAACTTGTTGTAGATTAATAAAACCTATGGAAATAACCTTAGGAGTGGGGTTTTAATGAGGACAACCCATACTAACATGGGTATTTTTTTTTCCAAGAAATTTTAACTATGTGATAACTTTTGGTGTCATATACTAAACTTGCATAACATATGTACTCATTTATTATTGTGCGTGTAAATGGAAATCATGTATTATAAGGTTGTTTAATACTATTTGTTATTTCATGTCTTCCATAATATTTTTCTTTCTAGAAACCATGGAAATTGCTGGGCGTGAAATTCGAAGTAAAGTAGCAAAGAGAAAAAGAAAAACAAGTGATATACAAATGATGCCCCCTTCAACTAGTATGGTGGTTTTATATTTTATGTACTCTTTTAGAAATGGTTGGATTAGGTGGTTTCTTTTCTTAGCAATTTTACCCACATGATAACTTTTGGTGTCATATAGTAAAACTTGCATAGCATATGTACTCATTTATTATTGTGCATGTAAATAGAAATTGTGTATTATAAGGTTGTTTAATAATATTTGGTATTTCATGTATTCCATTATTTTTTTTCTAGAAACTACGAAATCTGGTGTGCCTGAAATTCGAAGTAAAGTAGTGAAGAAGAAACAAAAAAAAAGTGATATACAAACATTGCCTCCAACTCGTATGGTGGTTTTATGTTTTATGTACATTCTCTTAGAAATGGTTAGATTAGGTGGTTTTTCAGTATTTATAAGAACATTATGTGACAATATTTGAAATTATATTTTCATTTTGATTAATGCAAATATTTTTTGTTGTTATTTGCAGATTTGGTTGGTCCAAAAGCAAATGAAATGTTACAACCATCACTTAAGAAAAAGAAAAGTTATTCAACTCAAAAGGCAGTATTAATAACACCTACTTTTTACTTTTGAAATGATTAAAAAATACAATACATATAATAAATATGAGTTTGTGCAAGATTGGTACATCCAAATAGAAGCTCCCATGAATATGTTTCCTGATATGTATCTATTTGGATCAATAGATGGAAACGAACCAGAGATATTAGGAATAATAATTAATTGCTATGCTTACAATGAAAATGACATTGACTTTCAAGTGGAAATGATTAAAGAAAATGAGGTAATATTAATTTCATGACAAGTGCAGTATACAGATTTTAGACCAGATCTGATTGAAGATTCAAGTACTCATTCAACAAATACGATAAAGAATTCAATGTTCAAGTTGGATAACTTTGAGAGCTTCTCTAAATTTGGACTAAATAGTTGTGTAGATCTTTTAAAACGCATCACCACCGTTTTGAGATATCACTATGTAAGAAGTAAAAAAACATCATCTGTACTTCTTCATTTACAACAAAAAGGTAAATTTCTTAATAAAATACGAGATGATAAAACTGATTCTCAATTACTTGCTTTGAAAAGAGTATACTTATCTGATTTGGAGAACATAACAAAAAGTGATTTCAAGCTCACTATAGAAATTCAGAAAACTAGGAAAGTTGAATTTGAGACAACTAACCTTGCAAATCAATGTGATGAGATTCATGAAGCCTTCAAGCATTGTTATCTATTTTCAAACTCCTTTAATAGAAAAGTGGTTGTTGAAAGATGTAAAGAAGCCCCCAAAGTGTTCAAATTAAGATCACGAGATGATTTAAATGTTCAAGTATTAGTGAAATCATTCCTAGAAAAATTTCAAACCTCATTAACCGTGCTCTTCTGATTCCATTTGACATCAATGAGCCTGATCCATTGGTCAACTCTATCAAGATTATAAATGAGACAGATCTAAATTCTAAGAATATCAATTTTTCGATAGTTGATGGTCAACATACCATTCAAGTAGCGAAAGAAATTTTAACAAATCCTACATATAATGTATCGAGAGAAGCGAAAAAAAATATAAAAAATGTAATGCTCGATTGTTGCATCCATCAGTTGAACTCACTGAGGTGATCTGCATTTGTTGTCAATTAAATTATGCAAATAAGGTATTCTTCAAAACTCCATTTATTGATTGTGTGTGCTCGGCAAGACATTTCTTAATTGCTAATGACAAATTAAAGAAAAGGAGGATTGGATGTTCTAAGACGGTTGAAGACAAGGTATGTAATTTTAATTATTTTTACATTTAACATTTTATTATTGTATCTATTTTTATTGTAGATAAATGACTAAAGCTGATAATATAAGTCATGTTTTTTGATATTTATAATGATTTCTCATTAGATTATAACACATTATTTAGTTTCATTTTTACATTGAATTCTTATTAGTTTATATTTATTATTTTATCAGGTTGATGATGAAATGTTGTGCTTATTCTTTGACTGTCCAATTACAATTTTTTCTGATAAAAAAATTCTCTTATATCTTGATGAACATATTTGGGATAAATGGGACACTGTTTTTAATTGTTACCAACTAGGCACATTAAAGTGTTCTCCAAGCCAACCTGATTTTGAGAACTACAAGAGAAATAGTCTACACAGTTTGACATCAGCTACTCTTCGGCCCCTTCAGGGATTAACCATGGAAGAAATTGCTTCAACAGCATATAATCTATTGGATGGAACCATTTGGTTTTTTATTCCAATTAATCATCATCAAATGCCATAAAATTAAAATATTATTGTTCTAAATTGAAAACCAACAAAACAATATTGGATGCAATGGTTACATATTGTCAAAGTCATGATCAAAACTTGAATGAGATGACTCTTACCACATTCAACATTCTTGAGCATTATGAAATTAATGATATCATATTTACCAATTTTTGCAACACGGTGGAGGGGTCTACTTATGTCAAAGGAACACGTAATACAAAGATAGAGTCCCTTTCTCAGCAAGCATGTGGAGTCCTTGACAGAATGATAAATGGATCAACAAGTGTTCAACAAGTTGATAACAATTTTGAATTTGGTTGTCATTTTGGGGGCCCTCATCTTTTGTCAACACTTTTGCACTCTTTTCCATGTCAGTTGCAACCAATTTTACATACTGACCTTGTTGTTTTGGATACACTTGCTTTGAAAAAAGAACAATTCCACAAGGGATTTTACATTGAATTTTTTTGATTTCTTATCGAAAAAATGAGTTGAATGACTTTACTACAATTCTCTTAGTAAAACTTTGGTTTTGTAATGATGTACGTCAGTCTTTGGAAATTTCCATAAAGAACTCCAAGTTCAACTATAAAATGATTAGTGGCATTTATGAATATAAGTCCCAAAACAATTATAGTTATGATATAGTTCTTATTATACATTTCTATACTTCAGAATTAAAATTTTTGGAGGCTATAAAATACTCTCACACATTTGAAGACACATTTGATAAAAATGAGAGAGATTATGATTTCTGGATGGATTTAGTGGAAAAACACCAACAATGTAGTGATGCAAAAGTGGTTATTTCTCTTTATGCGGAGAAAAATTTAATCAAGGCTTGTTGTACATATGGAAGAAGAATTTCAAGTGTTGTGCAAACATGGCCACAAAGGACAATCATGTTAAATAATTACAAATCTTTTCAACTATCAAATCCGGTATCCATTAACTTCTTGGAAAATTTGGGTACTACAATTCATTTTTTTTTCTTATAATACTTTGGATACTATTTTTTTCATATTTCTTAATTGTTAAAGTGTTTACTAAAATGAATAACGTCAGAGATTCTAAAATAGAGAATGATGAAAGTGGGAAGAAAAAAATTAATCAACATAGTGCTTATGTTGTTGAGAAAAGTATGGAGATGGAAATAGGAGGAGGAGGAGGAGAGGAAGAAGTTATCATACCAGGTGCATAATTTGTTTGTTTTTTCTCTTGATAATTTTTCAATTTATTTAATTTCCATGTTCATAACATTTTTGGATGACTATTATAGGGAATTATGAGATGAATGAAATTAATCAAGACAATGACCATGGAACGATGGAGATAGAAATGGGTATTAATCATTGTAACTCTATCTTTTTTTATTTTATTATTATTCTAAATTATTGTGATTCATATCATTTCATATGTTGATTATAGTTGGAAATAAAGAGAATGCATATAATGACCAGGGTATTGTCCCACAAAACTACAATCAAGACCAAAATATTATTATGGATGATTATTGATGGTTCTTTTTTTGTATAGTTGTTTAATGCATTTTGTTCATTGTCACAATTTATAACATTTTTTTATGTTTATTATAGTGACAAGCAAAGAGAACCAAGACATTGATCAAGTGAAAGTTAAACAAAACTTTAATCAAGAACAAAATATAACATCAAGTACTTATAATTTGTCCACTTGTTTTCCTTGTTATTTAATGATTCTATTCATTTTCACAATTCAAAATATTTTATATGTTTAATTTGGAAACAAATAAAGGTAACTAGGATGATGATGAGGTGCAACGCTACAAATATGAAGATAATGTCATATCAGATACTTATAACTTGTCTTATTGTTTATCTTATTATTCTTCAAACTCAAATGCTTGTAACTACCATAACTTTGTATATTTTTTTTTATAGGAACAAATAAAAAGGATAAAATTAACAATCAAAGTAATGTTAAAGGTGTGTGTGTGTGTGTGTGTGTGTGTTTCTTTTTAAAGGTTGCATTACTAATGTTTTTCTTGGTATTGGTATTTGATTGAAGGTTTAATAAGAAGTACAATTGGTATTTGATTGAAGGTTTAATATGTTTACTCCAAGTCTTATCAAGATGATAAAAGAAATTATTGTTTCATCTATAAATAGTGCAAAAACCACTCAAGGTAAGTGTATAATTTCAACAATTTTTTTAGTAATTTTTGTAACATGAATAAAGTGGTTTGACTATATTATTTTCCATTGTGTTGCAGGCAAAATAACTGAAAAGAAACTAGTTATTTTTGAACTAAAGGACATTTAATATCATAGCATCGATGATGAAGCAACAAACAAAGGGCATATTGAGAAAATGGGAGCTGATGCTGATTACACAATAGAGCAAAAATTATTTTGGATTCATCCACATGCAAAATCATTTTTTGAAATGTGTTTCAAAAATGAATCTCTTGACATTGCAATTTGGATGACAACTTTGAAACAAAGCACAACAAGATTTTTAAAAAAGTTGGTTTCAGAAACATTACGAGATAAACTTGTGTTTAAGTGGATTGCTTTAGACTGTAAGCCACAAAAGGGACATAAGGTCATTGACAATCCAATGAAAGTTATACACACTAAATCATTGAAAAAAGTGTGGGAAATGCATACCCAATATGATGCAACCAATACTATTATAGTTGTTTGTTTAATTGAGAGAGTGAAAGAGAATCCAAAAGAAAATGTGATTCTTGCCCCTCCATTCATTGGAGCAAATCAAGGGGATAATTGGTTGATCAATGAGCTATGGAGAATATTGCGTAAACTCAACAAGGCTATGGATGTGCGAGCTACTTTGAAGGATGTTCAATTACATTTAGAAGTACCTTAAGATTACAAATGTTTATATCATGCTATTATATGTATGACATCATGAATTATTACTTTTATTTCACAACACTAATAAAAGAATTGTTGATTTGGTTTTTCATTACTAAAAATAAAATATTTTGATTTTTTTTTATTTTTGGTGAGATGAATGGTCATTTAATGTTTTCATATCAAATTTCCCATGCTATATATATATATATATATATATATATATATATATATATATATATATATATATATATATATATATATTACAATGGATTACATTGTATGTAAAATTAATAGATAACTGGTCTATTTGTTTTAATTAGATCATTACAATTATTTGCTTTAAATGTGGTTTAAGTTATCGTTATACCTCTTAGAAATTAGTAATGTGAAGGATGACCCATTGCATTCTTATAACCCTTTTTATTCCATATAAGTTGAAAAATTATATTAAGTTGTATGTAGCACCAACAATAAACATACAATTTGTACTAAAAGAAGCACCAAAAAAAACTAAGGTAGAAACTCTATAAATTTACATATAATTAATTAGGTTTGAAATTTAAAAATTGTATTATATTGTATGTGAAAATTAATATATAATTAGTTTGTTTACTTGTACTAGACCTTTGTAATTATATTTTTCAATTGCAATTAAATAAATTGTTACAAGTCTTAAAATCAATGATTTAAATGGTGGGTCAATGCATCCTTATAAGACTTTTATTCCATACAAATTAAATAAAGGTATTAGGCTCTATGTATAAAGTAAACATATTATTTGTTTGTTCATTTTAATGGGGCAATTGTATTTGTATTTTGTGATACTTTGAACTCATTGTAAAATTATGTTTGCATACAAATGGAAATAGTTCATAATAAATATTAACATCATTTTTAAAATGATAGGTTTTTATGTCCTTAAGCAATGAAGTGTTGAAGTGGAGATATATTAATATCATACATGTGGTTACAGTGCAGATGCATATGGGAATTACTACAAGTCAAAAGATGTTGTTGATATTTGAAATGGAAGAGTATTCTTCCAATCATACATCAAAGATGAACAAAATTTTCATATTCAAAGAGAACCAGATTGGCAGTTTGGTGATAAGTCCTATTTTTTAAGGCCTTTTCAGTAAAAGGTATTAAAATATTGCTTAAGAAATTATGATGTCGCAATATGGACATTAAATGTCACTGACAAGTACATTCGAAAAGTACTTGAAAAATCAAATATTGATACAGAGGACTTTAAATTTGCATGGGACAGGTCTCATTGTCATTTGCAAACAAAATTGGAAGTAGGGAGAGCAAGACAATTTTATGAGAAAAAGTTGATTGATGTGTGGTCCCAATATGGAGATAATTATGAAGAATCAAATGTATTGCTAATAGATACAGAAAAGTATACTTCTCAATTCATCAGATATCGATCAAACCACATCTTGATAAAATCATATACAGGAAAAGAGTAAGATACATGGCTTATGCAAGTTTTATTCCCCTTTCTTAAGACTTCATCTTATCAAACAAAAACATGAGTACATTCGAATGTTCAATAGAACATGTACTTCATTGTAGTTCATGGAGATAATTTCTTTTAAAATTTGTTGAAAAGTACATTCCAATTTTTCAATACATTTTGGACATAGTTTTTGTTGAATCAATTTGTATGATTTTATAATTTTTGAAATATATGGAAATTGCTAGTTATATTAATATGTATATTTCTTATTATTTATAAATGTTTTTGCAATGACTTTGTTGTATCGATTTTTTTTCTAAGATGTGTGTGCACACGCTCGTGTGTTCTTAAATGAATTGTTTGCCATTCAAATTATCTTACATGAACCATCGAGGCATGCTATTTTTAATGACTTATGTTTACTTATATGTATCAATAATCATATATAAATGTGAAATATAAGTTTTGAAATAGAACTCCTTGCAAACAAAGGTGCTATTCTTACTAAAGAAATTATAATAATTTACTTGATAAATGTTATGTGCATTATTCACTATTCACAATGCATTATTCATTATTAAGGCTAATGATAAATGTTTCATAGGTAAATGATTCAATTTTTTTGAAGCATAAGATATGTGATTTCTCAATCGATAGTTTTCATAAATTTATATGCTAAAATCAATTAATGGTTGTAACTGCAATCATATCATATTGAAAATCAACAAGGCACAAAGTCAGTTATTCATTGTTTACATATAAAATGCACTAATATGAATGCATAAACGTGATATGTAATTTTTTAGATAAAAATATATTGTAAATAATTTTGCATTTCTTAAAAAAACATATATATGATGATAATGATTGATAAGTGGATTATCAAGGTTTGATTACATACTATCATGGATGAATTATGTCATTGAACTTTTTGAATCATAAGGCATCTAATTTCATTATTTAAAGTCATTTTTTTGTAAATTTATATTTTAAATAAACTGAAATCATATCACTTGAGCTATAATTATATTATTGACTTGTACTTAGTTATGTCCATTAATATGAGTGTATAAATGTGATTTATAATAGCCATATACTATGATGCATTTTTTTCGAAAATAAGTCTTTTAATTTCTTGATAATAAGTATTAAGTGGATTATTTAGGCTAACGGGTGATGACTCATAAGTGAATACTACTCGTTAAATTGTAGGGCATTCAATTTTTAACCCATATTTTTTTTCATATATTCTTGAATCAACTATTTGTATATGCAATCATCTCATCTCATTTAATTTAATAAGGAACCCATTTATTGACTTTTATTTGTCTATCACATAATCTATTAAGATTGTATTAATCTCATATTGTATTGTTTTGAAACAAAACTCTATGAAAAACAAAATTCTCTTCTTAATAAAACATGGAATAATTAATTAACAATGTGTTAAGTGGACCATCTAGACTCATTAAAGAGATGGGTAAAAAATGATTGTATTTAAACTTTTTGCACCATAAGACATTGATTTTCCAATCCATATTAGCATTTTGTCATTTTCAATTTCTAAATAGTTTATTTGTGGTTTAAATAATTTCATAGAATCCAATAGGACTTGAAGAATTCTATTTGGCTATATGCATTAATAGAAGTTCATAAATGTGATGCAATTTTTAAATGTAACTCTTAATGTAAGTATATATATATATATATATATATATATAATATAATATATATATATATATATATATATATATATATATATATCTATATATATATATATATATATATATATATATATATATATATATATATATATATATTTTACAAAACAAATTATAATTAATTGATAATGATTTTTAGGTGGTCTATATAAATCCATTATCGACTTTTATTTTCATATCATGAAGTTTAATCTAAGTGTGTAAATGTGGCACTTTAAAAAAAATAAAACTCCATGTAATATGAAATGTTTTTCCTAACAACACATGGAATAATTAATTGGTAATGAATGTTAAGTAGATTGTTAACGTTATTTCAAGGTACGGGTCATAAATAAGTGTACTTAAACTTTATGCAACATATGGCATTTGATTTTGGTAAATTTCAATTCTTAAATAAATTATTTGTAATTGAAATAATCTCATAGAAACCAACAAGACAAGTATGTATTAAATTATATTTAGAATGTGTATAAATGGAATTTATTTTTGAAATAAAAATCTCAATGTAAGTGAAAAATATATTTTTTAGAAAATTAATAATTTAAAATTAATTATTTATGAGTTCTAACTGGTTTATTCTATTTTGAATTGACAACTTTTTCTAACTATGCATTATTAAATCAATTATTCCTATATGTAATCATGTCATATAAGTCAATAAGTCAAGAAAACATTAATTGATTTTTATTTAACTATCATGTGGTTTAATATGAATATATAAATGTGAAACTGCTATTTCTAGAATAAAAAACCATGTAAAGAAAATGAATTTTCTAATAAAACATGGATTAATAAATTCACCATGAGCATTAAGTAGACTATTTAAGCTCATTCAAGAGATGGGCCATAAATGGATGCCTTTAAACTTTTTACACCATATGACATGTTTTTCCCATCAATATTAACATTTTGTAAATTTGAATTCTTAAATAAACTATTTGTACTTAAAATAATCTCATAGAATCCAACAAGACTCAAAAGTTATTTATTGAATTTCATTTAGTTATATGTATTCATATGAGTTTATAAATGTAATTTATTTTTGAAATAAAGCTATTAATGCAAGTAAAGATTTATCTTATACAAAACTATTTAGGATTAATTGATAATCAACTTTAAGTGGTTTATTCAGGCTAGATGAATGCCTTTTAATACATATTCAATCTTCAAAAACAATATCTTAATGATAATTTATTTGTATTTACATTAAGTATTTAATAATCAAAGAACACGGGGACCTATATAAATTTCAACTAAAATACATGAGTTATGTTTCACATTTATTTCTCCCCCATTAAAAATGCTTATCATTTTCTCTTCTTAGTGAAAGTAATGGTCAAACATGATTTTCCATACAATTGGTTGACACTAAATTTACATCGAGACTATTATTGGTTTTGACAATGTTTACAAGGAGAGATCAATATCCACACTACCATCAACTGTGCTAATATTTGAAAACCCTTGCCTCCACTACTTACAAGAAGTCACCACTAAAGTTTCTTGTTTACTTCAACTTGTGACACTGTCCATCATAATGGAATGACTTGAATACCCATTTAAGAAATCTCATTTGATGTACTTGGATTTGAGTGGAGATAGATCAATGGTACCTAACCTTCTTGAAATACCTATATCAACAATGTATAACTTTTATAGTGGATGCCTGCATGCTATGAAGATGAATAATGACTGCCTCATTAGTGCTTCATAAAGGCACAAAGGGACCGTAGGAAATTGAGCACAAGAACATTTTACTAAGGTTTTAGTAGACTAGTCTCAATGCAATGCAAGGGACACCTATCCTTGTCGTTTACAATAAGATCCTCACATCACCATCATTCAATCAAAAAATCCCCCATAGGTTGGGGAAAGGGGGTTAGAGTTGCCAGACATAAAATTTAAACATTGAGGAATCTAGCATGTTATCCATAACTATAATATCTGTATTGGATGTTTGACATACTAATATGATTTAGCTTAAATCAATTTCTTCTAAGAGTTTGATTTCACACTCCTATTGTGTATTGATACTATTGTACATAACAACCCCATGTTTGACCTATTCATGATCTCTAATTGGTTTGAAATTACTTGCAAATCATTTTAATGTTGAATCAAGTTAATATGGCGATTTACGAAAGAATGAATGTTTTTGAAGGCCTTGTAATAAAATACTTCCAAATTTAATGAAATATGTGTTGTTCTATAAACCATAATAAATGTGAACATGAATGTATCAAGTTATTTAAAGGCTAGACCATAGAAATGTGGGAGAGAATTGGAGCTTGTGTTCTTCATATTGGATTTCCCATTGATTTGTTTAAGAAGAAAGAGCCCATTCTATCTGCTTTCAACGATTTTTTAGGTAGGTGATGTGGTGATGATGGGTTCTTCCTCTCCTATGGGTTCTTCAGTGATCTCTATCTACTCACTTAAAATAGTTTCTAACACTGATGTGGTTAGAGTAATAGGTTCATAGTTAGCATAGAAGAGTGATGATTGATTGCTTGAAATGGTGGACAACTTTGGCATAAATTTTCTTATGTTATCCCTATTCCTATGAGTATGAAATAACTATGCATGCTTTTTATGTTTCCTTCTCTTTTTATTTTTTTATTTTATAAATTTTGAAAACAAGAAAACCTAATACAAAGTGAAAGTAAAATTGGAAAGAAATCAACTCTAATAAGAAAAAACACCTACTTGGACACCTCCTTGACAATGGTGCCCAAATGTGATGAGCCCTAGTATTGCAACAAGAATGTTGCAACTCCTAAGCCGACCAACTTTAATTATCAAACTGGGGTTCGTACAAGTTTAAGAGGTCCCAGTGTTATTTGCATAGTAGGCTAAGCTCTAATCAAGTTAATCTGAGGCAATGGACCAAACCAAAGTATATAGAAACCAATCTATCACTGAATCTAGAGTTACAAAAAAGGTATATTGCACAAAAGGAAAGTTCTAATCTACTTGAAGAAATGAAAATGTTAATCTATTTTGCAAAAGTATAAAGGCTAACCTAGTTGCATAAATGTAAAATATACTTTACTTTCAAAATGTAAAAAAAAATCTACTTGCATAATATAAACATTAATCCACTTGCAGAATGTAAATACTTCATAGAAGAGAAACCTAATCTATGCATAATAAATAACAATGCTTGAAATGGAAGCCCTAGCTTAAGAAGCATAACACAAATAAGGCCAACCTAATCTAACTTGCATACCGTAGAAAGAATAAAATCATCTTCAATCACAACATTCAAAGAGGGTTTATCCTAGTAACAAAGGTCATCAACTGCTTCATTAGGTAGTCATGTAAATCATCGTTGTTTCATTCAATTCATGAACCTATTCACTAACCTTAATTACATAAATGAATTACAGTGGTGAAACGCCAAGTCCTAAGTGGTCTCTAATATTCCTCAAGCATGGTTTCAGAGACTAAGGGGCATTATCAAAGTCTAACAAATAAAAATAAATCTTTAAGTACAATTATGGTCAAATTTGGAGGATTTCTTCACAATTCTACATGATGCTACAAGACTGGTACAAGTTGCTACAAGGTTTCCCTTTTTTCTATAGGATTGAATCAGTGAGCATTCTGAGGAATAAAAATGTGATGAGAAGGTGTAAAATGGTAGTGGTAGGTAGAATAAGGTTTTATGAGGTCCTTCCCAATCTTAATACCCCTTAGGATCTCATCTTTCACAAGTAAAAATGGATATGGTGGCCTTCAACAAACCATAAATGAACTCTTGGTGAACAATGTTTTTAAAGAGGTTGTTGATGGAGGAAGGAAGGATATGATGGTATGATGAGGAGTGTAAATGAAATTAATACATGTTTCAATACAACAGTAGGGTCTGCAGACCACAACATTTACTCAATCTTACGAAACATCTAGGGCATGCTAGCAGTGAGAATTGCAAAAAATTAGAATAACAAGGAAAGGTTGAGTTAATTTTATTGAAGATCTAATTATTGCATTAAAAGGAAATATATCTTATAGTCTACATAGGACCTACAAGCACACAATATTATGCTTTCTATGCTTGGAAGAAACTTCTAAACAAACTATCAATTTGTAAAGAATAGATAAGTAAAAATAATGGTAATCAGACAACTAACTATTTCATAATAGAATAACTATATTTTCTTGACATGCCAACAAAACATCTCCAAGCACATTTCCCACAAGAGAGGTGATTTACAGACTTGCACAAGTAACTTCCTCATAAAAAAAGTCTACTACAAAGGAAAGGAAATACTGCTATCTATATACAAGAAAGAAAATGCATGAATAAAATACACAAAGGGGGGATACTAGTAGCTTTGGGTTGGGCCCTAACCCAAGGTAACTGAGTCCTCTAAAGGAAACTTAGATTTAAAATAACATAAGGCTTCTCATGAATGTAAAACATTTCTCAAGTACATGATGAAGGAATGAAAATGACAAGTAAAAGGTCTTAACACTTAGCAGTCTTTATCTTCTCCAAAAGTTTTAATATTATTGAGCCCTTGGACTCTCTTAATTATACAAAAATGACTGAGGGGGAGCCTCTTTGGAAAGATATTTTCATCCCTCCAAAATCCCTAGAAAGTGAGATCTAACTCCCTAAGTTCCTCGTAATCTTTGAGTTCATTAGTTGTTAGTAGATCCTCGAATTGTGGGTGAGTAATTACAATGATCAAGTAAAGTTTTAGGTGAGTACATGTAGGGGAGAAGCCTCTTACATCTTCTCCAACTACCTTGAATCTATTTCTGCATAGTAAATGAACTCTCATTATGTACAATAATCCCGTTAGGCCATAAGATATTTTAAACATCCTTTAGTCTTCATAATAAACACATTATATTAAAAAAGATGTTATCAAGTGTGGGAAAGAGATAAATATTAGATTAAGGATTGCAAATGGGTCTTGTTATATACCTATTAATGAGTCCCATCACTAAGCATAGAAAAAGAAGCTTAAATATGCCAAAATATCCATCATAACTCTACCTGGATATCTAATACCATGGAGACAGAAATTATGAAATAGAACTTGCAAGGGATTGTGTTTCCATGAATCTATAGTAAAATGAATGAATAATGATCACTTTATATAATAATATAAGAAAATAGGAAAGATAAATAAGATCACAATGAAGATCAGATTTGATGTGGAGATATGTTTTATTTGTTCTTTTAACAAAAAAATTATCATGTCATGTTGAATGTAAATAGTTATTTTCCCT
The DNA here is from genome assembly GCA_031772625.1 of Pinus tabuliformis. NCBI lineage: Eukaryota > Viridiplantae > Streptophyta > Pinopsida > Pinales > Pinaceae > Pinus > Pinus tabuliformis. The sequence goes on along the minus strand of CM062820.1, from coordinate 884,280,748 downwards.
ATGTAAAAAGAGGGGGATGTCACACTAGGATATTGACTCCAAGGGTGCTAGTTATATGGATGACTGTGAAGAATGAAGTATGTAATTAGTGGCAAACCTCTAACTTGGGCAGGGAGGGTTTGTTATCTTTCTAGTTTAAATATATATAACATACACATGGATTTGTTACTAATATTCTAATGTTTTTGTCATATAATTTATTATACTGAATTTGATAAAATTATTAACCTTTTACACTTTTATAAAAACATATTATTGAAAGTAACCATTGTTACATCAATACAATAATTTTTTATGGGTTATGAAAAAATTGTCAAAAGTTTTAAATATTAAATAAAAATTATTAGTAGACGTTAATTCACTTGTTTTGCATTCTAGTTGGACTACTAGAAAGTTAAAAAACACTCCATAGTTAAAATTTTCAGAATAAAATTCAGCATTAAATTTGAGAATGTTCAATTATATATATATGAATAATATATTTATTTTTTCCAAAGGGAAAAAACATAACTTTGCTTATATAGATATTGAAAATTACATGTTGTAAATGCTTCAAAGGAGCATATCTCAAAAAAGGTGGCAAAACTAGGCCACATACTATGAAGTGTCCAAAAATAATATGGTGTGAGTGGTTAGAGTAATAGTTCAAAAATGAAAAATATGTACATTTCCAAAACTCTATATAGTCAAAAAAACAACAAAAAATGTCCATAAATATGTTGATTGGGATCATGTTGGTGTTGCATGTCATTTCTATTGATCAATGAAAAGGTGGTGGGAATACTAATGGAATTATTGACCATTATATTTATGAATCATCCAAATTCCAAAAAATTGTTGCGCCCTTTGATAAACTGTGAGAAATTTGGTTCCTCTCCATGTAAATATGACGCCATATCACATAGTCAAAATGTGATTTTAAAGATAATACTTCTTCTAGAGCGTTCCTAAGTGGGTGGATGTAACAATTTGAATATTGATTGAACCAATTTACAACAATTTTAGAATCACCAAATATCTGGAGTTGCCGACAACCTTTCTCTAGGGAAAATATAAGCAAAAACCTAAGGTTGTTTAGTTCCTCATAATTGTTTGATTAACTTTGTGCATTTTTTACTTCTTTTTTTTCAACTACGGTTCATGATCACTGAGTGGCCGCTACATCCACGGGTAATAATCCGGGCAAATCCAACTGAAGGGATGTACGTGTCGACTTATCTAGTTGGGCCTAACCCCAGGGGCGTCGAGGAGATTTGATGTCGTGAGCAATGAGATCTAGACTAATTGAGCTATCCCTTGAGGATTATACATAGGTTTCATATTATATATCTATGCAATTATATATATATATATATATATATATATATATATATATATAGATATATAGATATATATATAAATATAAATATAAAATATAAAATATTTTTTTAATGTGCAAACATTTATTTAGATATTTAAATTCTATATTTTATTGAAATATTCTATTTCTATACAGAAAATGTTATATTTCTACTACATATATATGTTTCAAAAATAATAAATGAAAATGAAATTTAAATATTAAAATGTTTTTTAAATAGATATATATTTACATATGTTTCTTTTATATATTTAATATTTATATTTTATTGAAATATGATACTATTATTATAGGTTTTTATAAATATATAATTTATATAATTTCAGGCATCAAATATGCCTTAAAACTGTTTTTTTTTTTAAATAAGGAAACAAATTAATAACTTAATGCTAAAAATTCTTGTAACTCAGAAGTGAAAACCATACAGTGTGGTACTCAGGTATGTAAGGTCACAAAACAGTTGTCCCTGACTCAACTGACCGAACGAATTAAGAAACACTTTGTTGTATTAATTGTCATTGATTTTAGTTTAGTTCATCGATATGCAAATGCCGTAGTCGATAGGTTTGCCAATCAGGAGGACGTTAGCTCGACGTAAAATGAGGACATGGAATGGTCAGAGAAATTGAAAGAGGATTGCAAGAAGTTAGTAGAAAATTATTATGAGATATTTCCATACAACTGTTCGAGAAACAGGGGAAGGGGTTGTGGCAACTTAGGAGAGGAAAGTATGTAAGTAAAGGGTGACTCTGTCAGATAGACAGATAGAGGAGGAAGTTGACTAGACTATAGATACAGAGACCACGATAACCAAAGTGTCCCTCTATCATCGTACTTTGGAGACAACCTAGCATTTAAGAGCATTAATGGGGAAGATGCACACTAAGAGGGATGAGGGGAAGGACAATCTCGGAGGAAACTCTGAAATAGCAAAAGGAAATTCATCAAAGAAGTGGAGGGGTAGAGACATTATGATGATGTTGGATGATATATAAAAGCTTCAATAGGGAAAATTTGAGAGCCTACATGATATGTTTCGTATATGTTTGCAGTATGTCCATAATATACATATTACTCCAGGGGATGCGAAGGGTAAGACAACGAAGCTCAGAAAGCGTAAAGTGTCTGCACCAGGTATTTTTGCCTCATCTTCAATAATAGATCATGTACTAGCTCCTGCGGATGCAATACCCAACAAGGAAGCGAATGAATGAGGTCTTGGAACAAAATGATTCTTGCTATTATGTTCAATCCATTGTTAGGTTATCAAGATATGGATTTTAACAAGAATGTTGTAGGTTTTTTGGATAGATGTAGGTCAAGTGATGGCAGTCTTCACTGTAAGAGACCTAGTTGTGATAATAGTAGTCACAGGAATCTTTCTATTATGATCAATAAACGACATAATTTGATGGGTAGATTGGAAACGGATGTATTAAAATAATCTACTATTGCAGCTGGTCTATTTTCAAGTCTAGCACACCAATTGTTGTTTTGTATTTTAATAATGTTGAAATAATATAGATCTCTATTGTTGACTTAAAAAAGAAAAGAATTATTTTCTTATATATATATATATAAATAATAGAAAAAATTAAAGATTAAAATATTTTTAATGTATGAATGTTTATTTTATATATTATTAAAATATTACACTTAATATTTTTCAATTTAATTAATATATTATATATATGTTTTTCTTTTATATATTTAGCTTATATATTTTATTGAAATAGTAAATTGATATCATAACTATTGATAAATATATCAATTTAATGTAAGTGTTTATGGTATAAATAAAAGAAAATTAATACACTCATATTTATAAATAATAAATGAGAATAAAAGTTAAAGTTTAAAATATTTTTTAATTCACATATGTTTCTTTTATATATTTAATTTTTATATTTCATTGAATAATACACTTCTATTGTAATTGTTTATGGATATATAGATTAATATAATTTTGGGGGTGGAGTGTGCTCTAAAACTATTTGTGTTAATTGTAGACCACCGACATCATAATTCCAAGTGGCATGGTTTTCCTTCAATAATAGTGATGACATTAGTTTGAATATTTTGAAATTATTTTAGTTTCTAGAATTTGGATATAAATAATTCTCGGAATATTTGAGTTTTTTTTTTGCAATGTCCAGCGAAGTCTGTACATAAATAACTTTGGAAAAAACAACTTTTTGTAGGTTAAAATCATTTTATATTTCAAATAAACAATTGTATTCCGTTTTGAACCAATTCACAATCCAAGGTTTTCATCTTGATGGACTAGGAACCTAATCTATGGGGTCCTTTGTTGCCTCTTAAGGTGGAAACAACCCCACTAGATCCATATGTTAGCACTATTTTTTGCATCTGCAAAAGTTGAAAAATTATTTGAAAAATAAGTTATGTTTTATGCCTTGTTAAGTCACTTTTGGGCCTAAGGTAAAGGTTATATGAGGAGAACTTCAAGGTAAATGAGATAGTTTGAGTCACAATTTATGTCTAATCATCACAATACAATAAATTTTGTGGATAGAGAGATTAACCTTTACACAATATCAAAGTGGAGCTTATGTCCAATTGTCATCCAATGTGATTTAGAAATTAAGTAAGAAATATTTTACAATGCTATATAAAGGAGCGCTTCGAGACTTTTTTTTAGCGCTTATAAAGGAGTTCTAAGAATTGTTTTTCCAATGCTTTATAAAGAAGTGCTATGACATGTTTTTGTAGTGCTACAAAAAATCAGTTTCAACTTGGGTCTTTACGGAATTGAATCTCTTTCTCTAAGCACCTAGATGTGTGTGATAAATTGAGAGGATGTTTTAAGGTGGTCGTTTGTCACATAAGCCTACAACATAGCATTCAAACATCATTTTCCGGTGTTGAAAGGATTATGTTCCCATTTTCAACAGACAATTTGTTAGTTCAGATGTATTCATCGGGTGAGAAATGGGAAAAAGAAGACATGCCAAATGCTACGAACTTGATGGGCCCGAGTGGTTTGAAGCAGATGATGAAATATTGTCACTTTTTAGGGTTGTAGGTTGGGATCGAATTTTCCACTTGTTCAGTGGCTATGATGTGCATTTAAGAATAGAATTTGTCACTACCTTTGATGGTACTCATACTAGGGTTCAAGGGTTATATTTCAGAGTGACAAAGGAGACCATTTCAAAAGAAATAGGAATGCGTTCTCATGGTAAGAAGTGGTTTAATAAAAACATGGTGCAAGGGGATAATCCAAATTTCTTTCTGAAGGATGATTTCTAAAATACTTGTTGGAAAATTGAGATTCATTACACCTTATTAAAACCTGAGTGGAATAAGGTTGTTAGAATAGCGTCAATGTTCTTCATATGCAAGGGTAGGTACTCTAAAGTATACCTTTACCATATGATATTTCTGATTCATCTGATGGGTTTCCATAAAATGAGTTTTCCTTTTCTCTTGAATCAAATTCTATTAAAGATGGTCGTCAATGTAAGGGCTAGAACAACTCTACATCCATGTGTTGTGTATCACCATGGGTTAATCAAGCTTTTGTATACTCATGAACTGAAAAAGAAACGCACTAATCCTAGAAGGAGAAGGTTGAGAAATCCATTTCCTAAAAAGAAGAGAGAAAATGAAGTAGGGTAGCCTTCAAAAACTATAGATATACAGACTAAAACTAGTTAAAACATTCCCATGAAATAGCTTGCAAAAGCTACAATGAAGGAAAAATAAATAAAAATTTATAAAATATGATGTCGATGACATTAAAATAAATCCCAATTACCTAAATAAATAGAACTCATCAAGAAAGAGAGGGAAATGGGTAGGTGCTACAAAATATGAAAACAAAAAACATAGTATTTAAGAAAATCACATGCGAGACGCAACAACAAATTAAGACTAAAATTCAAAGCTTAATTTAATCCTACAATTAAAGAGCCCATATTTTTTGATAATGAGGAATAAGCAAGACCTATTGATGCCACAAACAAGACCCTTGCAAATAAATTCAAAACAAAATCTACACACGAAACTATTAGAGGCAAAGAAACCCTATAAATTGCAATGACTATTTAAGAAAGGGGAAGAATAATGACCAAATCAATGATAATTTAGGCTGGATTGAAACTTGTTTCAGCGGCAATTGAAGCTACCTAGAAATGAGTAAACCTAAGATATGGTTTTGTAGGCATTCAAATACAGTTTCATAAGAGTATAGGTATTTTTCTGAGAAAGTGTAAACGAGAATATAAAGGTCAACAAATTTTGTCTTTTTGATAAAGGGGAAATGTAGAAATGGGTTTTTGGGTATATATTTTTATCACTTCAATGGTATTTCTCAATTTTGGTCAAATAATCATGTTGTTGTATTTTTTTTAGTGTTAACGAGTAGATTTAGTACCTAATGTTTGAAGATATGGATAAGTTGATTGAAGATAATGATTTCCTAGGTACAATGTTGAAATCGGGTTTAGAAATCCAAAATATCATGACAATATACCAAACTCAAGGAGCTTCTATTTTGATAAAAGCATCACCTAGCTTTCAAGTAGCAGTTCTGAGATTAGCTTGATTTTTGGTGATTTGTTTCAAGGATTCTCTCCAAGAAATGAGTAGGCAACTCGAGACATTTTTCAAAATATTTCTTCCATTATGTGTCAAGGTTCAAATATAAATAATATAAGAATATTTAGATATTAGATTTTTTTTTTAGTTTTAATTATCTAGATTTTTGTAATATTTTGTCAGTTGGGTTTTTCTAGATATTTTAGATCTAAAGTTTCTATATTTTTTTATAAAGAAAATGTAAAGAGAGGATTAAGGGTTGGTTTTTTGGCAACAAAAATATGCTATTGTGTATATCTAATTTTGATATTAATAGAATTTCTAGGACATAATTTTATAGAATTGCATATCTGAAGTTTTTTCAATGTTTATGAGTCAGTTTCTTGGTGTTGTTCTTTTCCTTTGTAAATTTCATGATTGTTGGTTCTTAGTGTTTGAATCAGGTTTATAAAAAAATAGAATTTATCTGTACTCAAATGATCTACTATTTTCAGTTTCAAATATTCTATCTTTTTTCCTCTAAATTTTCACAAAATTCAATTATATGCCTTGTGTAATGGATTGTTTTCTCTTTCAACTTACGAGCTGGATATTTTGAACTCTAAGTGAACATTATATTAATGTATTTAAACTGTGACTATCTTATCGCCATCTGTTGGAAGCTCTCATTGAGATCAACCTTATGACTCCATGCTCGATGGTACATTTTCTCATTCTCCAAACAAATTGTTGACATTTACATTTTCTCATTCTTAAAGACCAGTTTGAAGTTGCATTGGTAATTTTTACCTATCGCCATTAAAATGATAGTGATAATAAATATGATGGGTACAAATTGAGGGATGTGCCCCTTTCATTTCCTTATAGTCCCAAGAAAAAAAATTGAGATGTTGTCTTAACACAGTGCACAGTTTCTATTCTTGCTCTACTAGGAGGGAAGGATTGATTTTCAGAGTTTTTGATGGATTGATTTCGATAATCCTAGCATCATATTGATCGAAATTGGTAGCAAGTAGTGCAACCCATGGGTTGTTGTGGGGTTTACCTAAGGATTATTCTACTAGCTCATCTATTGGCATGGTAGCAAGAGGTTGGTTCTGCAAAAAGTTATCAATCAACATCCTCATCTAGTTGCTTGCTTCCTATAGTAGTGTCTAATGTATAAACAAGGTAGGGGATGATTGATAAAAAATTTCTTCTTCTTTTTCCTCTACCCAAAAAGGTAGTCATGATCAACGGACAATTAATTAGGGGTGTATAATACAAGTTACTTTGTGAGATGCCCATTTCTTATTATCATGTTTCTAGCCCTACAAATAATGTAAGCATCAGTAGTGGCCAACCAAGGTCCCCATAAAATGAGAGGGTATCCATTAAACTCGGTTTTGGGTTGGATGAAAAGGAATTTTGATGGGTATTCCCAAGAGTCGACGGAGAACCATTAGAGGAAATTTCAGCCTAAAAATAAAAAAATAATAGGAAAATAATAAAATGAGTTATGAATTTTGGAGGGAGAAAATAAAACTACTTTTTTTTTTAATTGTAATTTTGGCTTATCTCATTATAAGTTTACTCAAATTCTAAGTGTATACACTAAATGGATTCAGAATTAAATTCCACATCCAATGAGTACCCATTATGTGTACTTTTGAGAGGACCCACATTGATAAAAATTGAACATATATTAAAAAAATATGTTCAACATACGTTTTTATTGTATATTCAATTTTTATCAATGTGGGTCTCCTCAAAAGTATGCATAATGAGTACTTTTTGTATGTGGAATTTAGTTCCACATCTACCAAGTGTTTACATTTTAAATTTGACTAAACATGTAAGGAGATAATCCAAAAATACAATTAAAAAAAGTAATTTTTCTTTTGTATTTTCCATCCAAAATATTTACATGCACCTCTTTTTAAATTTAAAGGAGTTTGATTTTTTTTACGTTTTATGTACATTGAAGTTTCATGCGCACTTTTAGACTAAAATTTCCTCTAATAATCACATCATCAATAACTCCCTCAGGGGGCTACTATTGATATGTCTGCAAGTTACACCACTTTGGTGGTTTCCCTGAAGGCTCCTTACAGGTTGAGCTTAGCATAGCTTCCTTGGCCATGACATTGATCGCAGCCCCAAGTTCAATCAGTGTGTTGGGGACTACAATACTGTTAATGTGGACACCCACTACTAGGCCACTGAGATCTATGTTCTTTGGAGAGATAACCTTCCCAAGCAATAGACCAGGAAACTGCCCAACAACATTGATAGTGGGGGAATCTATTTTTCTTCTTTCAAGCCTCTTGAAACATTCTTCCCTAATAAGATTTTTATAGATGGGAAAATGTTTGATGATTTGGATAAGGGGTATTTTAAGACATAGGTTATCCAACTCTCCCATAATTTCAACCTCTTCTAGGGTGTGTTGTTTAGGTTTGACTAAAATTTTAGAATATGGAGGTACATTGGATTGAGGGGCACTATATTCCTCTTCTTCTTCAATACACTCAGGTAGAGAAGGCGGGTGAGCATCTGAAAGAACCTTCCCAAATTTAAGGTTGATCTCTTGAATATTTGTAGCCTCCTCTAGATAGGATGTTTCCCCACTATAGAGCTATTGGGCTTGCTTATTGTTTAGGTTCAAATTGGGTTGGGCAGACATCTAAGGTTTCTTAGGTGGATTATTGTGTGGTAGCTATTGTTGAAGTGGAGTAGGAGGTAGTAAGGTAAGGGATTGGGCTTCCTGCGGCATTTATACTTCTGAAGAATTACCCCATTAAGGATGTTGAGGTTGATATGGTTGGACGTGTGGATGGATAGGCTCAAGAGAATAGGACCACGGAGAGGGAATGGACTAAGGTGATTGAGTTGGAGAATACCGATGCTAAAAGGGTCTACTCTAGTTTAGATTGAAAGGAGGATAGTGTGCATGTTGCATGCCTTGTTGATATGGCCAAGGGCCTTGTGACATCCTTTAGATGAAGGACCAAAGTCCCTCCAAGCCACCCTATGCCCCATGATATATTGCTTTCAGGCCACGAAGAAAGGGAAACTTGTTAGTTGCATTGTTCTCCTCGTAAACAGAACAAAACTCTATGACATTCAGTGGCCACTGATTTTTGGTGCGCGTCATGGTGCATCTAGGGGAAAATATAGGTTGTGCCCTTTCTGCCTCAAATTACTTCATTTTTAATCTTCATAGTATCTATTTGCAATGAAAATGTGTGCAACATATCACTCTTAAAGTTGTCTATAATATTCCCTATGTAATGTTTGATGGTTGAGGTAGAGGGAGAAGAGTTGATCAAGCCTTGGCTAAACATACATCTCTTCCTTGCAACCCTAGAATGATTCTTGAATACTATTTTGATGTCTTCATAAGTTAGCTAGTAAATGTCTCCACCAGATGCCATATTGAGGGTCTCCATCAAATCCTCCCTAAACCCTTGGATAAGTACAAACTTCAAGGATTTTGGGTCAAGGGTACAATTAACTCTTGTGTAGTTGTGTTTGAATCATTCTTCATAATCCTCTATGCATTTATCTGGCACTAGGGTCCTCAAGAATCCCTTTTTGTTCCATCTGATCTACAATATTCCATATATGTTTTATTAAAATCTTGATTCATTTGAGCCTAGGTGGTGATTTTGCGTCCTTCCAAGCTCATGAACCAGTGCATGACTCCATCCTTGAGGGTAGAAGCGAACAACTTTAACATCTGATCATCAAAAGCATAATCATAGGTTTTATAAATCATAACAAACATGAACATGAATGTATTGATGTCTTCATATGCTAGGCCATGGAAGTGTGGGAGAGAAGTGGGGCTTATGTTTTTCAAATTTAATTCCCCATTGATGTGGTGATGATGGGTTCTTCCTCCCCTACGAGTTCTTAAAAGATATATAGCTACTCATTTAAAATATTTTTTAACTCCACTGTGGTTAGAGTAGGAGGTTCACAGTTACCATAGAAGAGTGATGGTTGATTACTTGAAGGGGTGTAGGGTTTGGGTAGAAATTTTCATAGGTTATCCCTAATCCTATGAGGTATGAAATAACTATGTGTGGTTTTTATGTTTTGTTCCATTTTTTTTGAATTTTCAAGACAGGAAAGCTTTATGCAAGGTGAAAGTAAAATGGAAAACAAAGAAACTTTAGGTAGAAACAACACCTACTTGGACACCTTGCTAGAAACGGAAGCAAAAAGTGATGAGCCCTAGTATTATAACAAGAATGTTATTCCCAAGGCTACCCACTTTAATTATCAACCTGGGGTTTGTACAAAATTAAGAGGTGGCATTATTATATGCATAATAGGTTAATAGCTAGTCAATTTACTTTTAGGCAATGGAACAAACCTAGGTATAAAGAAACCAATCTATCACTGAATCCCGAGTTGCAAGAAGAAGATATTACATAAAAGGAAAGTTCTAATCTACTTTCAGAAATGGAAATGTTAATCTATTTTGAAAAAAATTAAAGCTAACCTAATTTCATAAATGTAAAAGCTACTTTACTTGCATAATGTGACAAACAATCTACTTTCAAAATATCAACATAAATCTACTTGCAGAATATAAATATTGCATCGAAGAGAAACCAAATCTATGCATAAGTAATAACATTTCTTGAAATGGAAGCCCCAACTTAAGAAGCATAAAACAAAGAAATTCAACCTAATCTAACTTCCATAAAGTAGAAAGAATGAAATAAACCTTCAATCACTGCATTCAAAGAGGGTGTATCCTAGTAACAAAGTTAATAAGCGCTTCATTAGGTAGTCATGTAAATCATCATTGTTTCATTCAACTCATGAACCTATTTACTAATCTTAATTGCATAAACGAATTGTAGCAGCGAAAAGGAAAGTCCTATGTGGTCTCTAATTTTCCTCAATCATGGTTTCAGAGCCTAAGGGGCATTATTAAAGTCTAGGAGACAAAAATAAAGCTTTAAGTACAATTATGGTCAAGTTTGGAGTGCTTGTTCCCAGTCCTACATGATTCTACAAGATTGCTACAGGTTGCTACAAGATTTCTCTATTTTGCTACAGGATTGCATTCAAGAGTATTTTGAGGGCTAAAAAGGTGATAAAAAGGTTTAAAATTGTATTGGGGGGTATAATAAGGTTATATGAGGTCCTTTCCAACCTTAATACCTCACAGGAGCCCATCTTGTATAAGGAAAGATGCATATGGTGGTCTTTAGCAAACTATAAGTGAACGCTCAATGAATAGTGTTTTTCAAGATGTTGTTGAGGGAAGAAGGAGATGACGGTATGATGCAGAGTTTACGGGACAGTGCTACACTCTGCAATCCAATAGTAGGGCCTACACACCATAAAAGTTACTCAATCTTGCAAAACATCTAGAGCATCTTAGCAGTGCAAATTACAGAAAATTAAAATAACAAGGAAAGGATGAGTTAATTTTATTCAAGATTTGATTATTGCATTAAAAGGAAATCTATCTTATAGTCGCATATGACCTACAACCACACCGGATTATGCTTCCTATGCTTGAAAGAAATTTCTAAACAAACTATGAATTTGTAAAGAACAAAGATGTAAAAAAAACAATAATGAGAGAACTAACTATTGCAGCAGAGAATAACTGTATCTTTTTTGCCTTGCCAACACAGCGTCTCCAAACACATTTCACACAAGAGTGGTCATTGAAATACTTACACAAGGAATCTTCTTATAAACAAATTATGCTAGAAAGGAAAGGAAATATTGGTAGCTAGATGCAGAAAATGCATGAATAAAATATACATAGGTTTTGTATTATATATCTATGCAATTATATATATATAAAAGCAATATTTAAATATTAAATATATTTTTAATATATAAACATTTCTTTATAAATTTTAGTTTTATATTTTATTGAAATATTATGTATCTATATAGAAAATATTATATTTCAACTAGATATATATTTCAAAAAGAATAAATAAAAACTTTTTTTGTTTAATTTATAGATATTATTTTATATAATTAGTTTTTAAATTTTATTGAAATATTACACTTTCATTATAATTGTTTATAAATGTAAAAATTTATATATAATAAAATTGAGTATTAAGTTTGATATATAGATATAACTGTAAGAATTATTTATATAGAATGCTAAGAATTATTGCAACTCTTTTTCATAGATAATGTAAAGAAATAAATTGTTGTTGGGAAAAGTATCCAATACGGAAAGACCCTATCCCACTCTAAGGGTGATAGTACCTCAGCAACAATCAAAGCAAAGCTATTTGAGATTACTTCTTTATGAGATGTAAAACAGGGGAGAAAGAGATCCACTAACCGATGTCTTTCGCTAATGATTGATCCAATCTTCTCTCTTTGCTGCTTGCTCCCAGCTCCTTGCTCTTTCACTGGCCCAGCTACAACAAGATCCTGCAAAATGGCAAGAGAGGGAAACTACAAGAAGCATACATTCATAATTGATTCAAGGATTAGAATAAATCAAATAAACAAGTATAGCAACACATCATTGAGACACATGTATATAGAAGAACCTCAAATGCTTTATTAATGGAAGAAGTAAAGTTCAGGAAGTGATACAACCATAAGAGGCCCAATCCAGCATCACCTCCCAGCAGAAAGAAATCTCTTCTTCACCTCCTTCAAAGCAAATCACCCAATAGTTCTATACTCAAACCAACAGCACTTCCTTACATTCACAAGATTCCAGCCTCCTTAGACCTCATGAGAGAGCTCTATATATAGGAGTTTTGGAGAAAGGATGAGTCAGCTTGAAGCTGGCATGAAGCTGACTAGTGTCCTCTCTCACTTCAGTTATTCTTCAGTTCTTGAGTCCACTTGGAGGTTCTTGCTTCCACTTGGAGATCTAGACCCTCTTACTCATCACCAGTCGAATTCCCTGATCCAAGTGTCATTTTGGAAGCTTCTTGGGCATTGACACCTTGAGGAATGACTGTGCCACATGTCCCAACTCGCCCAGCGCAGGTAGCCTTCTTTGCAGTTGACATTCAGCGCAGGTAGACAGTGGAGCAGTTGACATTCAGCGCAGATGCTCAGTGGAGCAGTTGACATGATCCAGAATTGCCTTGTTTTTGAGTGTTTTCAGGTGGAGAACTGATATTCAGTGCTGTGGTTTGTTGACCTTGTTCCTCTAGGGGTAGGAACAACATGTTTAGGGACTTTGGATCCCCTAGATTATGGACATTTCATGCTTCATTCTGTAAGGCACAAAAATGTCTATAACAGTTGCCCCCTAAAGTATGAGGTCGTTTATCGGGTGAAATGCTTTATCAGGAGGATCCGAAGTTCATTCAATTGCTGAGAGGTGACCTGTAATAAGATACAATACAATACATTATTTTTCATTCTGCTTTCATGATCTACCTGAGGCGGGCATTCCCATGCTCAGCTTTATAAATTCATTTTGGTACATAGAATAGACGATCGTCTGATGGTAGACTGATAATTCTCTGCTGAAATTATCATCCTTTGAGTAGGATGATCATCTGCTGCAATGATGTACATGTCAAATGTCTTTATATTTCCTGAATATATATCGCAACCCGGATGGATGAAACTAGATCCAGGGTCTTCAGACTCGTTCGATCTTCACTCTAAGTACAAGTCGATCCATGTGAGAATTGCGCTGAAGTCGAACATGGAAAGACATCGCTTGATTACCGGTTAATGATGTAAACTGTTAACAAGCGCGAGAGGAATCACCGATAATGATAATGACCCTCAAGGTACTGCAGTACAATTTACGTGGTGTGAATAAAGGGTTTGGCGTCGAACACCACGCAAAATCTTCTGGTCGAAGGTCACTGATGTATACCTGTCGCCGGAAGTGAGAAACTTGCCATTGAGGCATGCAAGCTTCAAAGTACTGAGGGGGGTGTTCCTAGATCAACTTCTTGGACAATGAGCTGAAGTCGACAAGAAGTGATCCATCAAAGGAGGGCCTTAATGAATCCCACATCAGTGACACAGAATGGAGCTAATGATTTTAATGGAGGTGAAAACAATCTGTGACATATGATTCAGGGCGGCGATCATGGATGGATGAAGGATAATGTATGGCAGTGGATGGGACACGGTTGACTCTTTCTGAACAACATCTCTTGAACATATAACGACACTGATGCGATGGATCGGTAGCATTACCCCAAATGTGGATGGTTTGGCGAGACCATGGTGATGAGACCGGTGAATGAAACAACCCAACCCGATGTGATACGGAGGAAAAGTGTCATGTTCAAGAGCGACTTGCTACCATTACAGCTTTGAGGTTCCCCCAATTTTTCCCCAATCATTTCTGACCAGTACCTCTTTATTTTTGTCAAGCTTGAGGAGGATAACATATGCTTGTTCTATAACCTGCCCTTCGGGCAAGCCCATCGCTATGTTTTAACGAGCCTAGCGATAGGGAGACTTGTTCTCATCTAAAGACAAGTTTGGCGCTATTTAATCATTTTAACGAGTCTAACGACAAGGAAAACTCGGTCCTTTTTCATTTTTAGAGAGTCTGAAAAGGTACAGAAAGTTAACTCCAAAATTCCTTTTTCGTCACCTAATCCCTTAAGTCCGAAAAAGTATAAAACAATACGAAAGGGATGAGTTTTTGATAACTTTAACGAGCCGAATAAAACAAGCGCTCGACCTTTTTGTGCAATAATCCCTCAGGTCCAAAAAGATTAAAATCTAGAGGAGGGATAGCTCTTCCGGTCACTTTAACGAGTTGGAAGGCCAAAACTCGGAAAACTTTTCATATTTTACGAGTCAGTTGAAAAGAGCTCAAAGAAGACTCGTCTTTTGAGGAACGAGTGATAAACAGGGATAGCAGCAGATTCCAGGTACAGGTTGGAATTTTCCAATCACGGCAGTGTCACAAGGATGGCTAGGTGAAATCACTCTTCGCAGCTGTTCCTCAAAATGGGTAAACAATCATATGGAGGTGAACGATCGGCCAAATGACGGTGGAGGTGGCAGGTGCAAAACACGACCAAGGCTTTTATGGCTGATAAATTTACGATCACAGTGGTTATTTACCGGTACTGGGTTCATTTTTTAAAGAGCTCGAATGCGCCAAAACATTGCTCAATCTTATGTTTATTTTTTAACGAGCATGAACTATGTGCTAAAACTGCTCGGATCTTCGCTTTTCTATTTTTTAACGAGCATAAATTCCGCGGTAAAACTGCTCGAATCTTATGTTTATTTTTTAACGAGCATGAACTATGTGCTAAAACTGCTCGATTATACCAGTCATAAGATAAGAATGTCTCCTGTGAGATAGCTATTTTTTATGGAGCTTTATCTCACGAAGCTATGCTCCGCTCCTTTCTTTATGCAAGTTTGGAAACGGCTAATCCTACGAGTTTAAAGGGTTAGACCTACAGGTTTAAAGGGAGGACCTAAAAATTTAAAAAATAAATAGTCGTCCCTTGCTTGCACTCCAAAAGGTTGCATGCCCCCAGGTATAAAATACAATTTCAAGGCTGCCCCTACTTATCCGTCAAAACATTTGTTTTAAAGGGTGAGGCTTACCTCTTTCGGGTTACCCAAAGATTGTTCTGTTAGTAGTTTAAACAAAACATTTCCTCGGCAATGTCTACCGAAATAGACAAAGGTGGGTGAAAAATAGTTTATTCCACCCACATAACTTTGACAAAAGAACCTTATTCTAGAACAACCCCTCTTCCTCTACGGACGGGGTACGGACTAGTCATATTCTCTCGCGGAAATTCTATCTTATACCCAAAGTTTTCTCTGCCCTAAGCAGACCAGGATGCATGCCCCCTGGGTTCCAGTCCCATCTTTCCGAATCACTCGCACTCATCGGGAAGGAGGACTGGGGGTGGAGACATTTCTTGATTGAATAGACCATTTAGGGTTGGTATGTGACTATTTGCGATGCGTGATCCCAGAAATGAAAGTTGGTCTACGAGCTTGACCATTCTTCCTTCGTGTGGAAAACACATTACTCTAAAGAGTGAGGAGACTACAGCTCCCATGCAATATATATAGTCTCGTCCAAGGAGTAGGTTATAATCCAAGGGTCCTTGAACGACCATCACGTTCATTTGAACGGTCTTCCCTTTCAATGTAATAGGCACATTGGGGAGGATCCTTAATGGTCGACTGGTTCCTTTATCGAAACCCGAGAGATTTCTTATCTCAGGAAAAAGCGCCGGGGAACCCAGTGCTTTCCAAGCAACAGAGGAAAGGATACTCACAGATGCCCCTTCATCAATGATAGTTCTAGCCATTACCATTCTGTATATTTGGACCATGATTCTGAATGGTGTACTGGCTAGCAACCGGGGTCTGCCTAGTTGGTTCCAATCAAAGGACACAACCAGGTTGCTTGGTGATGGGACCGAATACATGGCCGGATATGACCCTGACGATGTTCCTTCCTACGATAAAGGAATGGGCGCATTGCCCTGATGCTCGTCAGAGTCTGTGTTAATGAAAAGAATCTGGATGGTGTCATCCTTATTCTCTTCAGTGAGGGTGTCATTTGAAGATGAATCTTCAGTGACGGTGTCATTTGAGGATGAAACCTCTTAAGGGAGAACCGAGTCAACTGTTGTTTCGACCTTTGGACTTTCGTCCGGTCTGGATTCAGTAGGTTCATTTTCAATGACTGACGCTTTAGCTGACCACTTGAGCGGGCCAGCTGTATTCTCAACCAACGAAGGACTTGGCACGAGTTTTTTGTATCCAGGAGGAAGTCTCAACGGTGAAACCGGACGATCTTCCAAAACTCTCTTCACTTCGTCTAAGAAGGGACAATGGTGAATGGCGTGATCGCCTTCACACAGTCTGCAGGGGGATCTTGCTCCCCCTCTTTGTCTTGAACCTTCACTTTCATTGGTTGACAGTAAGCATTCAACATGGCTATCAGAGGTTGATGCTCCCGAATTGTGCAAACGAGGGGACCAGTCCCTTAGTATCCGGGGAATACAAGGACAATCTCTATGGAAGTGGTCTCCTCTACATATGACACATGGCGATTTAGGCCCGGTCTGTGCTGTGTGTGGATTTTCGTCAGATGTCTTTTGCTTGCCCCCAATCGCCTTAGGCTCCTTCTTCTTCTTCTCTCTCTTCTTCTTCTCCTTCTTCTCCATGGGAGCTTGGCTTTTGCCGGCTCTACCTTGCGAAGATGAAGGGTTGGAGGAAGAGTTATAGGAAGTAGAAGGCTGGTGGGCAGCTCTAGACTGATCTAACTGTTGACTCGACTGTTCAGGAACCATGGTGTTCTGAACTACATTGGTTGAGAATAGCCATATTGGCAGGCCAATCGTCAGTCCTGGAAGTGACAATGTGGCCATGCGGGGCGCACCAACTTCTCCCCAAGAGGAGAAAGGACTAGGATTTCCATCATGTGGAATTCCTTGGTTGGGGCGTTCCATGTTCTCAACCTACAGATCAACGCATGAATAGGAGGCGATTATGTTTCGTTTAAAATAAATTTTATAACGACGCTTTAGACACAACTTGCTTTTTCACTTTTTAAGAGTCGAGAAAAAGCTAAAGATGACTCTAGTCTCCTTCGATGTTTTAACGAGCCCGAAGTGACAAATGCTTGGATGGACTTTTTCAGTTATAGAGTTTGAAAAAGGCCAAAAGAAACTACTCTGGAGTTCTAGGCAGAGGGTGTGCCAAACTTTTCCCAAAACCACAGAATACGTTTTACGGTACGAGTGGTCGATCTTCGTGAATGCTGTGTTCACTGCATTGCGATCAGTAGGGCGACCGACATGGTTTCCTATGGATAAAGGCTTTGTTCCTATAGGGGTCTCCCAATATATACGCGACGGTACGTGGGAGCACAAGTTCGTATTGATACTTATCGCTTCACCGTGGAGGAATCACCCAACCACTCAACGCTAAGATATCACGTTTAACGACGCCGGAACACGTCTCTAGCTTAGACCTCTATGTGTTTGCGTTATGTTTCAATGAGTTGTTATGTAAATTCAATTCATTTTAATGTTGATCTTGTTTAGCAGTTTGCCTTTATGGATCACCACGAGATGTATGGTACAACTCCTAAATGCAGTCTAAGATGATAAGCAAGCTTTTCAATCTTTCAACTTTGAAAATCTTAACTACTGAGGGAAAACAAAGACATCATCTTTTCACACAGATCATAGAGCACACACTAATGCACTTTTTCCTAAATCAACATACAAGCTGTCAAAATGCACATGCACAATGCAGGTATTTCTTTTCTCTTTCTTAATGTTGATGTAATACAAAAAGAAAGCTGTTGTATAATCTTGAATTCAATTTCAAGTGAAAGCAAACAAGCTTTTGTCCAAAATCAAAAGACACCTTAAGATTTACTTGTTTCAACACTAGAAATACATAATTTCAAACCATATGATGAAAGCAAAAGCTCAATCAGCTATGAACAGCAAACAAACTAACTCTTAAGATCAAAACGACACTTATCACAGGTCTAGATCTAAGAGGTCACAGCAAGACTAGTTCACTTTCATTATGGGAAACTGCAAATGATGTAAGAAATACACAAAGAACAAACACAGTTTCTTTATACAACCGAGGTGGAATAGTGGCAAGGAAAGGTGGTTTCAGATAGGCACATTGACTGATAACAGGCTGCAAAAACAGGGATGAAAATAGGGCAACAAACAGCAGGGAACCCCTGTTGCACAAGGCAAAACTGGTTCAGCGCAGGTAGTACACTTTCAGTTTGACATTCAGCGCAGGTAGCCCCTTCGGGACCTGCGATGAAATGCAGACTGCCTTCACAGGGCCTGCAATGAACAGAGAAACTCTCGTTTCTCTTGGTTTCCGGGTCACAGATTGCTAAAAAATTCACAGTTTTTGGCCAAATCAAAAGCTATCAATCAAGTACACACTAAATGGTAATTAGGAGGATGAAAAGCTATCACTAAGAGCTGTTCAGAGTCCTTGTGGATCAGCTCTTCAAATCATAAACATGCCAAGAAACTGAGCTAGAGTAGCTGCCCTCTACTTTGCATTTGAAAGATCCAAATGCGGTTCGATTCGGTACTCCCTGTGTTTATGAAATGAATAGAAAAAAACACAAACAACCAACAAGATACGATCCCCAGCGGAGTCGCCTATTTGTTGTTGGGAAAAGTATTCAATACGGAATGACCCTATCCCACTCTAAGGGTGATAGTACCTCAGCAACAATCAAAGCAAAGCTATTTGAGATTACTTCTTTATGAGATGTAAAACAGGGGAGAAAGAGATCCACTAACCGATGTCTTTCGCTAATGATTGATCCAATCTTCTCTCTTTGCTGCTTGCTCCCAGCTCCTTGCTCTTTCACTAGCCCAGCTACAACAAGATCCTACAAATTGGCGAGAGAGGGAAACTACAAGAAGCATACATTCATAATTGATTCAAGGATTAGAATAAATCAAATACACAAGTATAGCAACACATCATTGAGACACATGTATATAGAAGAACCTCAAATGCTTTATTAATGGAAGAAGTAAAGTTCAGGAAGTGATACAACCATAAGAGGCCCAATCCAGCATCACCTCCCAGCAGAAAGAAATCTCTTCTTCACCTCCTTCAAAGCAAATCACCCAATAGTTCTATACTCAAACCAACAACACTTCCTTACATTCACAAGATTCCAGCCTCCGTAGACCTCATGAGAGAGCTCTATATATAGGAGTTTTGGAGAAAGGATGAGTCAGCTTGAAGCTGGCATGAAGCTGACTAGTGTCCTCTCTCACTTCAGTTATTCTTCAGTTCTTGAGTCCACTTGGAGGTTCTTGCTTCCACTTGGAGATCTAGACCCTCTTACTCATCACCAGTCGAATTCCCTGATCCAAGTGTCATTTTGGAAGCTTCCTGGGCATTGACACCTTGAGGAATGATTGTGCCACATGTCCCAACTCGCCCAGCGTAGGTAGCCTTCTTTGCAGTTGACATTCAGCGCAGGTAGACAGTGGAGCAGTTGACATTCAGCGCAGATGCTCAGTGGAGCAGTTGACATGATCCAGAATTGCCTTGTTTTTTAGTGTTTTCAGGTGGAGAACTGATATTCAGTGCTGTGGTTTGCTGACCTTGTTCCTCTAGGGGTAGGAACAACATGTTTAGGGACTTTGGATCCCTTAGATTATGGAAATTTCATGCTTCATGCTGTAAGGCACAAAAATGTCTATAACATAAATGTAATTTTAAATTAATGATATATGCGACAAAGAGTTTAAACGTTAAAATAGTTTTTAATATATATATGTTTCTTTATATATTTAGCTTTTATATTTTATGGAGATATTACACTTTTACTATAATTATATATATATATATATATATATATCTATATATATATATATATATATATATATATATATATATATATATATATATATATATATATATATATATATATATATATATAGATATAGATATATATAATTATTTAATTTAAATGTATATGATATAAATAAAAAAAACTAATGCATATATAAAATAAATGAAAAAAATATTAAAATGTTTTTTTAATTTACTTATGTTTCTTTTACATATTTAATTTTTATATTTTATTGAAATATGAAACTTTTATTATTGCTTTTTATAAATATATAAATTTTTATATTTTTAGGCATGAAGTACGCCTTAAAACTGTTCATTTTTTTTTACATAAGAAAACAAATTAATAACTTAATGCTAAAAATTATTGTAACTCAATGATAGCCATCCAAGTAGCAAAAATGATACAATGTCGTACTCAAGTATGTAAGGTCACAAAATGTAGAAATTCCCACTGTAGATCAACAAATTATGCAATATACTAAAGCAAAATACAAGATCTACCTCTACAATAAACTTTGTGGAAGCTTAATAGAATATGAGCAAGATCTATTAGAACACATATAACTAAGAATGAGAAATCAATCACACATGAACACATAAGAATAACCTGGGAAAAGCCTCAGCCTAAAACCCCAATCTCTGTATTATCATACAAGTGGAAATATGTTCAAGTTACGAAAAGAATCAGCTCACAAGCTATCTTGCTCTCTCTGCAATCAAACAATACAGCTCATAGATTGTGTAGACACAACATATTCATTTCCTTAGCCCTCCAAGCCTCCTATTTCCTTGCGCAGTTTTTCTTCGGGTCCAATGATGCCACCTGTGTGATTGGCCTCATCACACACTCACTAAACTGAAGAAGTAACTGCGCAATCTCTAAGGAATGAATTCCTTCTGCATGCAAGAGATATTCACAATGGAATATTCCTGCAGCTAATACTACATTGTCCCTTGATCTAATCTCAACTGGGTCTCTGTCTGAACTGACATGGATGAGTTATTTATGACAGAATATTCAGTTATCTGAAGTGTAGTAGTTACATGCATGCATGCATTAACTAACTAAACTCACAATTAATTCAACAAATTGTTTGAACTAATCTAACTAGACTTGACTCAGTTAACTGAGCCAACTAATTAAAACTCATCCTTATCTCATGAGCTAATGGATAAATTCCTCAATCAATGGAGAAACTGTTTCATGTCCCCACATAGAATTCATGTTTGATTTTCTACAACTATTGAACTCAAGATGAATTAATTAATTATTTTACAAACAGTTGCTAAGATAAAATTTGAATGTTACTTCTCTATTTTAGTTTAGGGACTAACCAAAATAGGAAGGTATCCCGAAATGATATTTATTGTATTACTAAATTTAGCACTTCTATATTAGCATTTCTTGTTGCTATTTTCAACACTCCCTCTCAATAAGAAAGGGTTATCAGTAACCCCAATCCTGTCTCTGCGGAACTCGAACTTGCTTTTTGACAATGCCTTAGTCAAAAATATCTACATCATATTCCTTGGTCGAAACATACAGCAACAACATGATCCTCTTGACCACACAGTCTCGAAGATGGTGATACCGGATATCAATGTGCTTGGACCTATCACGAAAAACTAGATTCTCAGAGAGTTTGATACAACTCTGATTATCGCAGTAGATCACGGTTGGATCTGTCCTTTGACCAAACAATCCCACTAGAATCTCCTGCATCCAAATGGCCTCACATGCAGCCTAACTAGTAGCCATGTATTCACTCTATGCAGAGCTAAATGCAATTGATCTTTGCTTCCTACTGTACGAGGAAACTGCAGCTAAACCAAGGTTGAAGATTCCTCTGGAAGTGCTCTTCGAGTCTGATGGATTCCCTGCCCAAGTTGAATCTGTGAAGCACTGAAGCTTCACTCCCTCTGTTCGTCTATACCACAATCCAAACTGAGATATGCCTTTGAGATATCTCAACACGTGCTTCGCTGCCTTCCAAAAACTCTTGGTAGGATGAATCATAGCTTGACTCAGCTGGTTCATCGCAAAGCATAAGCTGGGTCGTGTGTTCACTAGATACATAAGTGAACCCCCCAGCTGCCGATAAATAGTAGCAGCTACTACCTCACCTCAAGTAGCATCCTCCTTCCTCAGGTTCCCAACTAGACGAGTCTGCATGGGCTTGCACTTCTCCATGTGAAAGTGCCTAAGTATCTCATTGGCATACTTTTGAGACACAAATACTTCACCATCTTTATACCACACCTCCATGCCTAGAAAGTAGTGCATAAGACCCATGTCTTTCATTTCAAACTCTCTTGTGAGGTCCTTGCAAGACTAGATCAGCTGAACATCGCCTCTCAAAATCAGATCATCGACATAAAGAGCAATGATCAATGGCTTACCTTCTACCATGATGTGTTAAAGGTTCACATCTGCTTCAGTCTTGGTGAAGCCCAACCCAATGAAATAGTTGTCAATCCTGGTGTACCAAGCACGTGGTGCTTGCTTTAGCCCATACAAAGCCCTCTTGAATTGGCACACATGTGACTCACAATCGAAGGTCTCAAAACCCTCTAGTTACTCAATGTACACCTCCTCCCTAATCTTCCCATTGAGGAATGTTGTCTTCAAGTCCATCTGATGTATCTTCCAATCCATCTGAGCTGATAGTGCCAACATCGATCTGATAGATGATTACCTTACTACAGGAGCAAAGTTCTCTTCGTATTCGATCCCCTCGACCTGTGAGAAACCTCAGGCAACAAACCTTACCTTATGTTTCTCAACACTGCCATCAGTTGCCTACTTTACTTTGTAAAGCCATCTAGAACTCACCAATGACTTTCCATGAGGTCTTGGGACAACGTCCCACACACTGTTCTAAATGATAGAGTCGTACTCCTCTACCATTGCATCAACCCAGAATGGTTGTTGCACTGCCTCCTTGAGTGAAGAAGGTTTGGTATCTACACACTCCCCAACCAGGGCCATGTAACCAGTGTAATGCTCAGGTGACCTCCTCTGTCTGTGCTAAGAAGATGGCTATCCCACATTCTCCCGTGCATCCAACATAAACCTGTCAACTTCCCTTGAGTGTTTCCAGCCATCTTTGGAAGTCTCAGCATGAGTCAATGTCTCCACTCCTGAATCCTCTGTATGTAGCTACTTTGCATCATTATGAAGCTTCTCCTCCTTAGGAACTGAAAGTTCCTCCTCTGCATCCAACTTGAGCTCCCTCTCAAGTGATACTCACATGGCTTTCTTCTCATCGAACTTCAGATCCTTGCATACCACTGTCCTCTGACTGGTAGGCAGGTACACGTGATAGTTGTGTGGTGTATCCGTTTACCCCATAAGCAATCCCAAATCAGTCGTTGGATCTAGCTTCTTCCGGGCATCTTTGGTCACATGACAGTAAACTGATGATCTAAATATTCGGAAGTGACTCACATCTGGTCGCTTCCCGAAAAAGGCCTCCATAGGTGGCTTCATTCCCATTATATGGTGTGAGCTTCTATTCTGCAAGTATATTGTTGTATTGCATGCCTTAGCCCACAAATGCAGTGGTAGGCTTTGGTCGTGCAACATCACTCGAGCTACTCCCACAATCGATCTATTCTTGCTTTTTGCCACCCCATTCTGTTGTGGGTTATGGGGTGCCGTCAATTGCCGTTTAATTCCTTCCGCAGTGCAGAAGCCTTTAAACTGTTGGGAGACATACTCTCCACCATTGTCACCATGCAAGCCTTTTATTTTCTTTCCAGATTCTTTCTCTACCAAGTCTTTAATCTCACAAAACCTCAAGAAGGTCTAATCCTTCTTTTTCATAAAGTATATCCAACATCTATGAGAAAAATCATCAATAAAAATAACATAGTACCTTTATTTAGTGGTGGAGGTTATATAGAATGTTCCACAAACATCTAAGTGAACTCGCTCTAGGATTGCTCCAGCTCTACTGTCTCAATCTGAAAAGGAAGATTTCACATACTTACCCAACATACAACCTTTGCATGTATCCGTCTGCTCTAGTTTTCCCTTGGGAAGTCCGACAGAAATCTGTTGCATGATCTTCAGGGCTCCATGGTGTGAATGGCCAGTTGTCTATGCCATAGCTCACCGACATCTTGGCTTTACACCACCTGAGATTTGGAA
The DNA here is from genome assembly GCA_031772625.1 of Pinus tabuliformis. Lineage (NCBI taxonomy): Eukaryota > Viridiplantae > Streptophyta > Pinopsida > Pinales > Pinaceae > Pinus > Pinus tabuliformis. Next base: position 884,256,332 of record CM062820.1, on the reverse strand, counting down.
GTCAATGTAGCACAGTCATCTACCTCCAGCTTGTAGAGATTCTTTACTTGAATCTTGATTCGCTTCGTCTGTCCAGTACCGATATGCCTCAGGAATACCTTTTCTTTACTAAAGACTACATCATAGCCTTTATCTTATAGCATAACGATAGACATTAGATTCTCCTTCAAACCTGGTACATACTTTACATTAGTGAGGGTGAGGGGAGCTACATGCTCCCTTTGAAACACAACTATACCTTCACCTGAAACACGATACTTTCTATCATCACCCATCTTGATCCGCATCTCGAGATCCTTCTCCTCCAAGGTACTGAAAATATTCTTATCACCTAACATGTGGAATGAAGATCCACTGTCCAGGTACCACACACATCCCACCATGGATGGAACCATGCATGTAATAAGAGAGAAATCCAACTCAAACTGTGTGGCCAATGCCTCACCATCATATCCCTTCAAGGATCCCTTATTGGATTTCTTCTGTGGACAATTTGTAGCATAATGGCCCACTTCATGACAATGAAAGCATCGCACTTTCAATTTGTCAAAATTATTCCCACCATGGGAAGAACCAGGTTTGGGATGGGATGCCTTCCCTTTCCCTTTCCTCGCCTTACTCGCTAAGGCTAGATTTTCCTCATCATCTTGCTTTGATGAGGATCCAACTCTGGTGCTTCTTCTTATCTCCTCCTGCATCGGATATGACCAAAGTTGTTCCTAATATGACAGTTTTTCTCTTCCATTAATTGAGTCTTCGTAGCTATGCCATCTCTTAGGAAGGCTGAGGAGTGCAAGACTCAGCATGTCATCATCAACAGTCATGATCCCTACACTTCCAAGATCATCCCTACACGTGGTGAGCTTTTTCAGATATGTAGAGATCGTGTCACCCTCTTCACACTTGATTTTCCGAAGCTTGTCTTTCAGTGCCACCTTCCTCTGATCGTTGTTGTTCTGATATAGATCTTTCAATGTTTTACACATTGAAAATGGTGTCTCCTTCCCATCGAGACTCGAGACTATGTGGTCTCAAACTCCCTCCAGAAGGATTCTCCTTTCTCTAGCCACACATTTCTTCCATTTCGCCAATTCAGTAGCATCACTTAGCTTGGGGACTTCTTGATCAATGAAGTCCTTTAGACCATTATCCTCTAATATTTCTTCCATGCAATCCTTCCAAGCTATATAATTCGAGTTTCCATCAAGGGCATAATCGAGTCTTAAACCGTTGAACTCCATTGGTGAAATTGAGATGTGATAAGAACTCAATTTCTTTATTTAGGAACCTCAAACTTTGAACTTCTCCCTTCTTGTATATTGCTCTTCGCTTTGATCACCTTTGCTCCAATAACATGTAAAAATTCCCACTGTAGATCAACATATTATGCAATATATTAAAGCAAAATACAAGATCTACTTCTACAAGAAACTTTGCAGAATCTTAATCGAATATGAGAAAGATCAATTAAAACACATATAACCAAGAATGAGAAATCAATCGCACATGAACACAGAAGAATAACCCAGGGAAAACCTTAGCCTAAAACCCCAATCTCTGTATTATCATACAAGTGGAAATATGTTCAAGTTACAAAAAGAATCATCTCACAAGCTATCATGCTCCCTCTGCAATCAAAAAATACACCTCACAGACTGAGTAGACACAAGATATGCCTTTCCTCAACCCTCCAAGCCTCCTATTTCCTTGCGCAGTTTTTCTTGGGGTCCAATGATTCCACCTGTGTGATTGGCCTCATCACACACTCACTAAACTGAAGAAGTAATTGTGCAATCTCTAAGGAATGAATTCCTTCTGGATGCAAGAGATATTCACAATGGAATATTCCTGCAACTGATAGTACATTGTCCCTCCAACTGGTCTCAACTGGGTCTCTATCTGAACTGACATGCATGAGTTATTTATGACAGAATATTCAGTTATCTGAAGTGCAACAGTTACATGCATGCATGCATTAACTAACTGAACTCACAATTAATTCAACAAACTATTTCAATTAATCTGACTGGACTTGACTCAGTTAACTGAGCCAACTAATTACAACTCAATATTACAAGTCATCCTTATCTCTTTAACTGATGGATAAATTCCTCAATCAATGGGGAAACTGTTGCATGTCCCCACATAGACTTCATGTTTGATTTTCTATAACTAATTAACTCAAGATGAGTTAATTTATTATTTTACAAACAATTGCTAAGATCAAATTCAAATTTTACTTCTCTATTTTTGTTAAGGGACTAACTAAAATAGGAAGGTATCTTGAAATGCTATTTATAATAGTACTAAATTTAGCACTTCTATATTTAGCATTTCTTGTTGCTATTTTCAACACAAAGCACTCATTCTTGACTCAACTAACCCAACGAATTAAGCAACACTTAATTGTATTTGTTGTCATTGATTTGAGTTTAATTCAGCAATATGCAGATGCAGTAGCCTAAAGGCTAGCCAATAAGGGTTATGTCAACTCGAGGTGAAATGAGGACTTGACATGGTCAGAGCAATTGAAAGGGGACTGTGAGTAGATAGTAGAAAATGATTGTGAGATATTTCCATAACATTATTCCAATAAGAGGGAAAGAAGTTGTGGAGGATTAGGAGAGGGAAGTCTATAGGTAAAGGGTGACTCTATCAGATAGCGAGATAGAGGAGGAAGTTGACTAGATTATAGATATAGGGACCACGAGAACTAGAGTGTCCCTGTATCATTATACTTTGGAGATGGCCTAACATTTAAAATCCTTAATGGTGAAGTTGTACACTGAGAGGATGAGGTGGAGGAGAATCTCTATGAGGAAATTATGAAATAGCTAAATGAAATTAATCAAAGGATTAGAGGTGTGGAGACTATTATGATGATGTTGGCTGATATATAGAAGCTTCAACAGTGAAAATTTGAGAACTTCCATGATATGTTTCATATATATCTGTAGTTTTCCCATAATATAGATGTTACTAAAGGGGATGTGAAGGGAAATCCAACGCAACTTAAAAATTTTAAAGTTCCTGCTCAAAGTATTTTTGGCTCACCTTCTACAACAATTCTTGCACTCGATCCTGCGGATGCAATGCCCAATAATGAAGAGAGTGAATGAGTTCTTGGAAAAAAATGGTTCTTGATATTATGTTCAATCATTATTAGGATATCAAGATATGGAATTTATCAAGAATGTTCTAGGATTTTCGATAGATGTAGGTCACGTGATGGCAGTCTTCACTGTAAGGGACCTAATTGTCATAATAGTAGCCATATGAAGTTTTTTTTTATGATCAATAAATAGAAGAATATGATGGGTATATTCATCAAGGATGTAATAAAATAATCTACTTTTGTAGCTGGTGTGGTTGCCAATCTGGTAGACCAATTTCTATTTTGCAATTTGATCATGTTGAAATAATATAAATCTCTACTTTTGACTTAAAAAAGAAAGGAATTATTGTAACTCTTATATATATATATATATATATATATATATATATATATATATATATATATAATAAAAAATAATCAATAAGTAAATATTTCTTAATATGCAAATGTTTGTTTTATATATTATTAAGATATTATACTTAATTTTATATTTAACTTAATTGATATACATATGTTTCTTTTATATAATTCGCTTGTATATTTTATTGAAATATTAAACTTCTATTATAATTATTTATAAATATATAAATTTAATTTATGTGTTTATGGTGTGAATAAAAAAAATAGCACACACGTATTTAAAAATAATAAATCAAAATAAAACTTAAAGGTTAAAATATTTTTTAATTTGCATGTCTCTTTTCTATATTAAATTTTTATATTTCATTGAATAATACACTTCTATTGTAATTTTTTATGAATATATAAATTAATATACTTTTGGGGATGGTTTTAATGGTAGACCACCAACATGGTAATTCCAAGTGGCATGGATTTTCTTGAATAATAGAGATTATCATAGCTTGAATATTTTGAAATTATTTCAGTTTCCAGAGTTTGGATATAAACAAATATGAGAAGATTTGAGTTTTTTTTTTTTTGCGAACTGCAACAGAGTATGTACATAAATAATTTTGTAAAAATCAATTTTCAATAGGTTATCATCATTTTATATTTCAAATAAACAATTGTATTCAATTTTTAACCAATTCACAATCCAAAGTTTTCATCTTGATGGAATAGGCACTTGGTCTACATGGTCCTTTGTTGCCTCTTAAGGTGACATCATCCCTATTATAGCCATATGTTAGCACTATTTTTTTCATTCACAAAGGTTGAAAGTTATTTGAAACGCTAGTTATGTTTTAAGCCTTGTTAAGTCACTCTTGGGCCATGAGGTAATGGTTATATGTGGAGATAATTAAGGTAAAAGAGCTAGTTTGAGTCGTAGTCTTTGTCTAATCATCATGATACAAAAAATATTTGTTGATAGAGAGATTGACCCTTCAGCAATATCAAAGTGGAGTTTGTGTCCAATGGGCAGCCAATGTGACTTAGAAGTTAAGTGACAAAGTTTTTGCAATGATATGTAAAGGAGCGCTACGAAACGTTTTTTGCAAAATTTATAAAGGAGTGCTACAAAATGTTTTTGTGATGTTTTATAATGGAACATTACAAAATGTTTTTGTAGTGGTACGAAAAATCAGTTTCAACTAGGGCCTTTATCTCATTGAAGATCGTTCTCCAAGCAACTAGACATGTGTGATAATTTGAGAGGAGGTTTTAAGGTGTCGGTTTGTCACATAAGCATATAACACATCATTCAAACATGATTTTGTAGCATTGGAAGGATTATGTTCCTACTTTAAAGATAGCTTGTTAGTTCAGTTGTTTTCATAGACTAACAAGAGGGAAAAAGTAGACGTCAAACACTACGAACTTGATGGACCCAAGTGGTTTGAAGAAAACGATGCAGTATTGTAACTTTTCATCGATGTGAGTTGGGATCAAATTTTCCACCTGTTTGGTGGCTATGACTTGAATTTAACAACATAATTTGTAAACACCTATGATAGTGCTCATACTAGGGTTCAAGGGTTAGATTTTAGAGTGACAAAGAAACAATAATTCCTTACGATGGTGAGAAGTGATTTAGTAAATAGATGGTGCAAGGGGTTAACCTAAGTTTATTTACGATAGACGATTGCCAATATCCTTGTTGGAGCAGCTAAATTCATTACAGCTTGTTGAAGCCTCAGCGGAATAAGGTTGTAAGAACAGTCTCGATGTTCTTCACATGCGCGAGAAGGTACTCCAAAGTATACGTTTTCCATATGGTATTTCTGATTCATGTCGTGGGTTTCGATAAAATGATTTTTCCTTTCTTCTTGCATCAAATTCTATTAAAGATGGTCGCTAAAGCTAGGGCTAGAATGAATCTACATGCATATGTTGTTTATCACCATGGGTTAATCATGTTTAGGTATACTCATAAACTTGGGAAAAAAAACTAGGCATCTTGGAAGGAGAAGGATGAGAAATCACTTTCCTAAAAAGAAGAGAGAAAATGAAGTAGGGCAGTCTTTGAAAATCGTAGATACAAAGACTGAAACTAGTCAAACGATTCACATTAAATAGCCTAAAAAATACAGAATGAAGGAAAATGAAATCAAGGGTTATAGAAGATCTCCATGACATCAAGAGAAATCCAAATTAGCTGAAAAAATAGATGTTGTCAAGCAAGAGATGGAAAAAGGCAGGTTCTACGAAATAGTAGAACATAAAACATAGTATTTAAGAAGATAGAACCCAAGACCCATCAACAAATTAAGACTAAAATTCAAAGCTTAATTTAATCCTAATCTTAAAAATACCATAGTTTTTTATGATGAGGAATAATTAAGACCCATTGATGCTACAATGAAAACCCCTACAAATAAATTCAAAAAAAATCTAAGCAGGAAACTAATAAAGGAAAATATACCCTATAAGTTGTTATTTTCCTTTGTAAATTCCATGATTGTTGGTTCTTTGTGTTTGAACAAGGTTTGTGAAATAGTAGAATTCATATATACTCAAGTGCTCTACTATTTATAGTTTCAAATATTCAACCTTTTTCCTCTAATTTTTCACAAATTCACTTATATTCCTTCTATAATGGATTGTCTTCTATTTCAACTTACCAGTTATATATTTTGAATTATAAGTGAACATTGTATTTATGCCTTTCATCCCTGACTATCTTATCACCATCTCTTGGAAAATCTCATTGAGATCAACCTTATTCCATGCCCAACGTACATTTTCACATTCTCCAACCAAACTTTCTATCATTTACATTTTCCCATTCTTATAGACTAGTTCGAAGTTGCATTGGTAACTTTTACCTACAACCAATAAAATTATAAAGTGATAATAGATATGATGGGTAAAAATTGAGGGATGTACCCCTTTCATTTCCTTATAGTGCCAAGAAAAATCATCAAGATGTTGTCTTAACACAGTACACAATTTCTCTTCTTTCCCTATTGAGAGGGAAGGGTTTATTTTCAAAGTTTTGGATGGATTGATTTCCATAATCTTAGCACGACCTTGATCAAAATTGGAAGTGAATAGATCGGCCCATGGGATGTTCTTAGGTTTCCCTAATAGTTCTTCTACTAGGCCATTTATTGGCATGGTATCAGGAGGTTAGTTCTGCAAAAAGTTATCAATGAGATCATCCTCATCTAGTTGCTTGTTTACTATAGTAGAGTCTAATGTACAAACTAGGTACATGGATGATTTATAAAAAACTTCTTCTTCTTCCTCTACCCAAAAATGTAAGTCATGCTCAGAAAAGGTTTAATTAACGGGGTACACTACAAGCTAATTTGTCAGGTGACCATTTTTAATTTTCATGTCTCTGACCCTACAACTAATGTAAGAATCAGCAGTGGTCAAGTAAGGTCATCCTAAAATTAGAGGGTATCCATTAAAATCAGTTTTGGGTAAGATGACAAGGAATTCTGTGGGGTTCTCCCAAGAGTCAAAGGAGACCCACTATAGTAAATTTCAGCCAAGAAGTGGACTTCAAAGGAAAAGTAATAAAATAAAAGTTATGAATTTTGGAGGGAAAAGAACAAAACTACTTCTTCTTTTTTTGTTGTATTTTTGACTTATCGCGTTATAGGTTTACTCAAATTCAAAGTGTATACACTCAATGGAGGCGGAATTAAATTTCACATCCAACGCATAACCATTATGCGTACTTTTGAGAACACCCACATTGATAAAAATCAATGGTACATTAGAAAACAAAGTTGAACACACTTTTTTAATGTATCTTCAATTTTTATCAATGTGGGTCTCCTCAAAAGCATTCATAATGGGTACTTGTTGTATGTATAATTTAATTCCACATCAAACGAGTGTATACGCTTCAAATTTGAGTAAACATAGAAGGAGATAAGCCAAAAATACAATTAAAAAGTAGTTTTTTATTCTTTTATTTTCCATCCAAAATATTTACATGCACCTATTTTTAAATTTAATGAAATTTGATTGTTTTACATATTATGTACATGAAAACTTCATGGGAACTTTTTGGCTGAAATTTCCTCTAATAATCAAATCCTCAATAACTCCGTTAGGGGATAATGTGGATATGTCTGTAGGTTATAGCCACGTTGCAACACTATGGTGGTTTTTCTCAAGGCTCCTTAGAGGTCGTGTTTCAGCATAGTTTCTTTAGTCATGACATAGATTGTAGCCCCAAGGTCAATCAATTCATTGGGGACTACAATATTGTTAATGTGCAAATCCACTATTGAGATACCATGATCCAAGTACTTTTGGGAGACAACCTTCCCAAGCATTAGGCTAGACAACTTCCCAACAACATTGATAATGGGGGCATCTCTTTTTCTTCATTCAGGCCTCTTGAAATAATATTCCCTAATAAGCATTTTATATATGGGAAAATATGAGATGGTGTGGAGAAGGGGTATTGATGCAGGTGCATTAGGCTGAGCACATAGAAAGTGATAAGTTATTAAAGTCAGTCCAAGAGCATAGCAATGTGATGGATTGGTCACATGTCGAGGCTAGAACATTTTAAAGTTTATTTTTGAAAAGTTTTTGATATTCAATTAAGATTAGTTAGAAATATATAGTTAAATGAAATGATTTTATAGTTAGTAGGTAGTTAGGGCAAAAGAAAATTGGTTCACATCCATGAATTCATTTCTTGGACAGTCGATTTTGAGTTTTTTGGGAAGGGGAGAGGAGGAACATTTTTGGGTGTTGTAAATTTTGGTGTGAGATTGAAGTTAATTGAACAAAATTTCTTAGACCAGTGGTTTTTTTGGCAACAAATTGAATCTATAAGTGTGTGTGACACAATTGTTTTCTTATGTGTTTGTGAGGTTTATGAACCATAATATTAATATCAGGAGATTGAAATTGATTTGGTCTTTAAATTGCTGTGTTGAATGAGGAATTATTGCAATTTCTTCTCTCTGTTATTTACATGTAAATGAGACATGGAGAATCATATTCAATTAATATTTTAATCCAATACTTTTGAATCCAAGATTGTGTACTGGAAAGAATCATTCTGAGCATACAAAGCACTCTGTATCCAACAAACATAAGAGAGAAAATTCATAAAAGAAAACCATCACCAATTTTGCGGGTCAATTTCTGATCAAAGGAAGACAAATTTCGAAATTATGGCATATGGGTTTTGCTCAGAGTGGGGTCTACCTAGAAACTCACGAGTGATTTCCCAAAAGGATCCTTCGCTTGGGAGTTGAAGGGATCTTTAAACTGTGTTTTACAGACTGTGTGATTAAAAAAAACCAATGTGTTCTTCCTCTACCAACACCGTAGTTTTCTATGAGAGTCTGTAACAACACTGTAGTTTGTTGTGAGAGTCCTGTAATAGCACTGTAGTTGGTTGTGAGAGTCTGTAACAAAATTGTAGTCTGTTCTGGGAGCCTGTAACAACACTGTAGTTTGTTATGAGAGTCTATATCAACATTGTAGTTTCCTGAGAGGGTCTATAACAACACTATAGTTTATTGTGAGAGAAAATATTAGTTGTTCATCCTATAACAAAATTGTGGTTTGTTGAGATAACAACCATAAATTTTTGGTATCGGAGTGGTTACTCTTCCTGAGTAAAAATGGAGGTAGGAAGAAGGGGTCGGGGCAGACTTGCAAGGGAAGCAGTAGATTAAAGACTGCGAGAGGAAATTTAAAATCTGTCAGATCACTTGGCAGCAGTGGAAGTCAGAAGGTGTAGGGATCTTGAAGGTGGAGATGATAGTCAGGGTGAAATAGTGGTGATGACAGATGGGTCAGAAGATGAGACACCAGAAATCAAACTATTCAAATCAGTTTTGATGGCTAGCAGCAAACCAAGACCGGAACTTTCTAGTTATGATGGTAGCTTGTCCACATAAGCCTTGTTAGACTAGATAAGTCAGTTGGACAAATATTTCAAATATGAGGAAGTTAGTGAGGATAATAAAGTCAAGTTTTATGTTACCAAGTTGAAAGGGTATGCAACACTGTGGTGGCATAGTGTGCTGGCAGAAAGAAGGAGATTGAACAAGCATTAGATTAAAAAATGGGACATGATGATTGCTAAGATGAAAAGAAAATTTTTGCAGAAAGATTACTAGATTTCCCCTTACAAGCAGATGCAAAATCTTAGACAGAGAGGGATGACAGTCAGAGAATACACAAAAGAATTCTATAAAGTGAACTTGAGGGATGGGTATGTTGAAGATACCCCTGAGAAAACATCAAGGTATGTGAATGGTCTACGGATGGAAATCCTTACACGAGATCAACATTCTTTCCCCTAAGACTATAGGAATATCAGTGTGCTTTGACGGTGGAAGAAAAGATTACCAAGAAGCATAATGGAAGAACAGGATACCGTTTCGGCAGAGGAAAGGGACAATCCTTTGGCAAAGCTAAAAATGCCAGCAGTAATGAAGGAGGCAACAATTGAAAGACCTCGGGACAGATGGAGGGGGAAGGTAACACCAGAGGCAGAAGGTCATACCAACATGGACAGGGTAATGGTAGGGGCAGAGGAAATCCCTACCAGTGCTACAAGTGTCACAAATGGGGGCACTGGTCTTTTGAATGTCCTGAAGATGAGAAGGCTCAACTGCGGGGAGCTTATGTTGCTCTAGCCGATACAGCTGAGGCACCACTATAGGAGGTGGATAAAACTCTTGAGACAGGTGAAACCTTGGTGTTGAACAATGTTTTGTTGAAAAAAACTAAGGAAGCGACTGATGAGATGCAGCAGAAAGCATTGTTCTGGACTGTGTGCAAGTCACACGGAAAATGTTGCACGCTGATTATAGATAGCAGAAGCACTGATAACCTGGTAGCCACCGAAATGGTGGAGAAATTTGGCTTGAAGAAGCTAAAAGACACGACTCCATACAAGGTGTCTTGGCTGAAAAAGTGACACCAACTGTTGGTTGATGAGCAGTGTGAGGTGGAGATTCACATTGGAAAATACAAGGACAAGGTGACTTGTGATATTCTACCTACGGATGTGTGCCACATTCTGTTGGGTAGACCATGGAAATATGATAGAAAGGTCATCCATGATGGGGAAAAGAACTATTATGTGTTTGTTAAGGATGGGATAAACCACATACTTATTCCCATCAAGGAGGAAAATGTTGCAGAGACCAGCGAGCCTAAAACATTGCTGATAGGCAGAAAGGAGATTTTGTGACACGTTAAGGAAAATGAGATAAACTATGCAGTTGTACGAAAACCTAGAGTAGTATTGTCGCATACCGAGATTACTGATTTTCCTATGGAGATATAAGACATGTTGCAGGAATTTAGCGATATTGTAGTAGATGATGTACTGAACAAATTTCCACCGAAGCAGAGCATTAGTCACCACATCGATCTCATTATGGGAGATAGTTTTCCAAACAAGGCTACTTGCCGAATGAGTACAAACGACAACGATGAGATCAAAAAACAAGTACAGGAGTTGCTAGATAAAGGACTAACTCAAGAGAGTCTGAACCCTTGTGTTGTTCCGACCATTTTATCTCCCAAGAAAGGAGGTGAATGGGAGATGTGCACCAATTCTAGGGTGATAAATAAGATCACTATCAGATATAGGTTCCCTTTACCTTGGATGGACGATATGATGGATTGTCTTAGTGGAGTGACATAATTTTCAAAGGTAGCTATGAAAAGCAGTTATCACTAGATCAGGATTCAAGAAGGTGATGAGTGGAAGATGACTTTCAAGACAAATGAGGGCTTGTACGAGTGGTTGGTGATGCCATTTGACCTGATAAATGCTCCTAGCACGTTCATACGTTTGATGAACGAAGTATTGAAGGCATTTATTGGCAAATTCGTGATCGTATATCTGGATGATATACTCATTTTTAGCAAGACTAATGAACAACATTTTTGGCATGTCACGTATGTTCTAGAAAAATTGCAGCAAGCAAAACTGCTGATAAATTTGAAAAAAATGTTCATTTTTCACAAAAGAATTGATTTATTTAAGTTTTGTAATTTCTCAGAATGAGTTGAAAATGGGCCCAGAAAATATTGCAGCCATAGTTGGCTGGCCATCTCCCAAAAATTTGTTTGAGGTACGAAGTTTTCATGGACTAGCCAGTTTTTACTGGAAGTTTATTAGGAATTTTAATGGTATTTGCGCACCTATGGTAGATACCATTAAAAATGCAAATCAGCGTTTTCATTGGACAGAATCGACTGAAAGGAATTTTCAGCTTTTGAAGAAGAAGATCATTGAAATACCATTCTTAACACTACCGGATTCCAACAAACGTTTTCAAGTTTGTTGTGATGCTAGTGGAACAACGATTGGCGCAGTTCTCAGCCAAGAAGATAAGCCAGTAGCATACTTCAGCGAGAAATTAAATGAGGGTAGGAAGAAGTATGCGTCTTATGATAAGGAGTTTTATGCATTCATCCAAGCATTGAAACATTGAAGACATTATCTATTGGCTAAGGAATTTGTCATGTGTTTAGACAATTCTGCTCTACAGTACATCATGTAGCAGCACAAGTTGAATCATAATCATGTGAAATAAGTGGAGTACTTACATAGCTTCACCTTTGTTCTAAAGCACATCAGTGGTTAAGCCAACATGTTGAAAAGTGTGCAACAAGAAATGCTTCTTGAGAGTGCAACAAGATGATGGAGCTTAGTGAAAAGAGTCGCCTTCACTAAGTGGGCCCGCAGGCTATTTTTGGCGCAAGTCTATTTTTAGACTATGTCTATTTTTAGACATATGGATGATGTCTATGGATTGCAGGTTGTTGTTTATGGATGATTGGTCAAGTTGGGAAAAATAGATGGACTTCTATTTTTTATGAAAGTGTGAGTGATCACAGTGTGAGTGATCAAAGTCTATTTTTAGACTGGCTGTCAAAAATAGAAAAGTCAAATATTATTGTCTCATAATAATATTTGGACTATAAACTTGATCTTATTCTCTTGGAGCACTTCAGGATGAGCTACGGATGTGGTACATGTAGATCCCAGAGGGAAATACGTGGTTACCTATGGGATGACTAATATTTGCATGCAGGACTTCAGTTAGAACTCAAGTGAGTTGAGTTTAGTGGACTGGAGGTGGAGTTGATGGAGTTGTGTTCAGTTTAGCTTTGTTAAACTGGTTGTATTTAGTCTAACTGATCAATAGACTAGAGATGAATTTGGTGAATTAGTTATTAATTAATTCACAAGTTATTAACTCATAATACAACTATAGAATACATCAGTTAACTCAGTTGCATGTCAGTGCATGTTCAGTTCAACAGGGACAGGTGGTAGAGAATCATATTGCTATCAGTTGTGACTATAGTTGTGCACCAGATCTTGCACAATCAAGGGATTGAGTATGCCAATGAGTTTGCTCACGTATTTTCCCAGTATTGTAGCCTTTGCTCACGTCCAACAAAGTGTGAGTGATTATTTTGAGGTGAAATACGAGTTTGGGAAGCCATTCTCATCAGTTCTTGAGCAGGTATTGAGCAGTGGAGGCAGGCAAGCAGTGGAATAGATTTGGAGATCAGATCTGAGCTGTATTGTGTGTAACAGGTGGAGCTGGTACTGGATTGCTTGTGATAAGCATTGTACTTTGTAATGTTACATGATTCAATCAATATAATATATAGATAGTTGGGGTTTTTAGCGAGATGCTTTCCCCGGGATACATACTATGTTTATGAGTTTGATTGATGCTTCTATGTGTGCCTATGAATGTTTCTGCTTCTTTAAATTGATGATCAACGTAGAGGAGATTATGTATTATACATGTTCCACTTATAATTGTATGATTAGGATAATCTCTGTGAATATGTGTCATATTATTCAAAATTTCTACATGGTATCGGAGCTGCTTGATTTGTAGAAGAGATTGTTACAGGATATCAAGCGAGGATTGATCATCTGATCTACTATTCAGGAAGTGTTTACATTCTATTTCTTCAGGCAGAGTCTGTAATCGGGCCAGGTAGCCTCTGGATTCATCCTTCCTTTGGAAGGTGAGATATCCGGTGAATGCCCATACAGTCAATATCTGTACGAGAAATATTGTGTTCTCACGAATTCTAGATCAGAAGCGGTTGAGTTTTGAGCTGGTGGAATTCGTTTATTCCAAAGCAAGAGATAAACTCAGAAACATTTAGTGTGAGAATGGAGACAGTATGCCCCAGTATCTCATGAAGTTCACCTAATGCCGGGATGAGCTGGGAAGTGTGGGGGTGATTGTCAGATGAGGATGGTGAGTCTAGCACTCCTTGACCTTCCTAAGAGTTAGCATAGCTACCAGGACTCGGTGAATGGAAGGAAGAAACTGCCAGGATGGGAGAGACTTTGGTCGGATCTTATGCAGGAGGAGATTAGACGGAGCACCAGAGACGGTTCTTCATCCATGCAGGATGAGGAGAACTGTGCCTTAGTGAGTAAGGTGAAGAAGGGGAAGGAGAAGGTTTCTCTTTCTGAATCTTGTTCTTCCAGTGATGGGAAGAATGTTGACAAATCGAAGGTGAGATGATTTCATTGTCATGAGATTGGTTCACGGGTCAGGAACCTGTATGCTCTTGAGGTTCAAGATGCATGCAAAGCCTTGAGCAGCGAGGAAACTAATGGAGACTTGGTGGTTGAGAGGGAGCGTATATTACCTCTCAACATGCAGAGCCAAAAGAAGTCTCAGACGATTGTGGAGGAGCCATGATTCGTGCAATAGCTTCATGAGGTTGTGGAGGAGCCACAACAGGGGAAGTTGAGAGGAGATAGAGTAGAGACATCTACTCATCCAGAGACCTCCAGTAGGGGGAAACTTCAAGCCAGGTGGGCTGAGGGATCACATGCAGCCATACCTCCAGGTAGGAGGTGGGGCGATATAGAGTGATCGTCCCAAGGAGGAGGGGCAGGATCCTTGAGGTACCCAACCTCTTGGATGAGACCTTGCTACGGGAGCCTCGATGAGTAGTAGCAGGAACTGACTGATTGGGTAGAGACAGATGCGGATGGAGCGGCAGAGAGAGCGACAGTGCAGGGAATCCCAGGACAGCGCATAGCTAGCAGGCTGCAGCAATGTGAGAGGCACAAGTGTTTTGCACAGTGCTAGGTGGCACAAAGAGGTGTGCAATGGTGTGAGATGCATGGAGATGTTGCAGTAGCGCAGATGTCAGCGAGGGAGCACTTGTCAGCAGCAGGTAGAGCTTCAGCATCAGAGGGTGTTTCTATTCCAGCAGGGAGGTCAGTTGGGAGGTGCAATGCGGATGCAATGCTGGGAGATAGAACCAGCAGCAGCACAGATGCAGTCAGAGATCAAAGTGACAGAGGCTAGAGAAGTCAGATACTGAAGAGCACAGAGATGCAGATTTTTCAGTCGACAGAGGAAATAGCAGTCAGAGACTTTGATGACAGAGCAAGTGGACCGGCTAGATGTGTTGTATGGAGAACATTCCAGAGTTACAGGATCGGGATTGAGAGGAAGCCTTTCTTGTTGAGAGGGAGTGTTGAAAAGTGTGCAACAAGAAATGCTTGTTTAGAGTGCAACAAGATGATGGAGCTTAGTGAAAAGAGTCGCCTTCACTAAGTGGGCCCGCAGGCTATTTTTGGTGCAAGTCTATTTTTAGACTATGTCTATTTTTAGACATATGGATCATGTCTATGGATTGCAGGTTGCTGTTTATGGATGATTGGTCAAGTTGGGAAAAATAGATGGACTTCTATTTTTGATGAAAGTGTGAGTGATCACAGTGTGAGTGATCAAAGTCTATTTTTAGACTGGCTGTCAAAAATAGAAAAGTCAAATATTATTGTCTCATAATAATATTTGGACTATAAACTTGATCTTATTCTCTTGGAGCACTTCAGGATGAGCTACGGATGTGGTACATGCACATCCCAGAGGGAAATACGTGGTTACCTATGGGATGACTAATATTTGCATGCAGGACTTCAGTTAGAACTCAAGTGAGTTGAGTTTAGTGGACTGGAGGTGCAGTTGATGGAGTTGTGTTCAGTTTAGCTTTGTTAAACTGGTTATATTTAGTCTAACTGATCAATAGACTAGAGATGAGTTGGGTGAATTAGTTATTAATTAATTCACAAGTTATTAACTCATAATACAACTATAGAATACATCAGTTAACTCAGTTGCATGTCAGTGCATGTTCAGTTCAACAGGGACAGGTGGTAGAGAATCAGATTGCTATCAGTTGTGACTATAGTTGTGCACCAGATCTTGCACAATCAAGGGATTGAGTATGCCAATGAGTTTGCTCTCGTATTTGCCTAGTATTGTAGCCTTTTCTCACGTCCAACAAAGTGTGAGTGATTATTTTGAGGTGAAATACGAGTTTGGGAAGCCATTCTCATCAGTTCTTGAGCAGGTATTGAGCAGTGGAGGCAGGCAAGCAGTGGAATAGATTTGGAGATTAGATCTGAGCTGTATTGTGTGTAACAGGTGGATCTGGTACTGGATTTCTTGTGATAAGCATTGTACTTTGTAATGTTACATGATTCAATCAATATAATATATAGATAGTTGGGGTTTTTAGCGAGATGCTTTCCCCGAGATACATACTGTGTTTATGAGTTTGATTGATGCTTCTATGTGTGCCTGTGAATGTTTCTGCTTCTGTAAATTGATGATCAACGTAGAGGAGATTATGTATTATACATGTTCCGCTTATAATTGTATGATCAGGATAATCTCTGTGAATATGTGTCATATTATTCAAAATTTCTACACAACAAGCTGGCAGATGCGTTAAGTAGGAGAAGCTTAATACTACAAGAAAGTGCAGTACAGGTGCTAGTATTCGAGTATCTTAAGGACTTGTACGGGGTAGATGTAGATTTTAAGGAACCTTATGAAGCTTCCCAAAATCCACTATTGAGAGACAATAGCCCATGGTTGGACTATAATATACAAGAAGCGCTTTTGTTCAAAAGAGGACAATTGTGCATTCCTGAGTGTTCCAAGCAAGAGAACATGATCCAAGAAAAGCACAGTGGAGGTTTTGTTGGGCACTTTGGAGTAGATAAGACTTTGGATTAGCTGAGCCACTTCTATTATTGGCCGAGAATGAGAGGAGATGTACAAATATTTATAACCAGATGCAGGGTCTGTCAGCATGTAAAGGGACATAGCCAGAATGTAAGGCTGTATACACCCATACCCATTCCAAACAGACCTTGGGACTTAGTCAGTTTGGACTTTGTCTTAGGTTTTCCGAAGACACAGAGGGGTTATGATTCCATCATGGTGGTAGTGGATCATTTGACCAAGATGGCCCATTTCATTCTATGCAGAAAGACAAGTGATGCCCCAGATGTACCACACTTGTTCTTTTAGGAGATAGTCAGATTACATGGCTTGCGAAAGTCTATCATCTCGGACAGAGATGTGAAGTCCAAAGGCCATTTCTAGTGGACATTGTTGAAGAAATTAGACACCTAATTAAACTTCAGTGCGACCTACCATCCACATTAATATGGACAAACTGGAGTTGTGAATAGGAGCTTGGGAAATATGCTAAGGATTTTGGTTGGTAAAAAGTCCAGGCAATGGGATCATGGGCTTGTGCAGGCGGAATTTGCCTACAATGACTCAACCAACCGAAGTACAAGAAAGAGCCCTTTCAGAATCTTATATTGACTACATCCATGCGGAATCTTAGAGTTGCGAGACTTGGTTAAGTTTGAGTGTAGGAGTGATAATGGGGAAGACTTCGCAAATGCGACCAATGATCTGCATGAGCAGGTTAAGTAGAAGCTACAAGCCAACAGCCAAAGGTATAAACAAAGAGAATATTTGAGAATAAGGGAGGTACATTTTGAAGTAAGAGACCTAGTCTTAGCACATTTACACAAGGAGAGGTTTCCAAAAGGAGAGTATAAGAATTTAAAGATTAAAAAAATTGGGCCTTGTAGAATCCTTTGTAATTTTTCTACAAACACTTACGAGTTGCAGTCACCTCCGGGTGTAGGAATCTCGCTCATTTTTATGTGGTAGATTCATACCCATACGTTGTTGTTGATGTGGAAGGTGATTTTGGGTGTGAGATATACAATATTTAAGATAAGGAGGAACCATGGGTTAAGAAAATGCCTATGGCACAACCACTGGAAATTGAACAGGTTTTGGACACTCAGAAGGAAATAATATTTGGAATATCTTGTGAAGTGGAAAGACCGTCCGATGGGGGATTCTACTTGGACGGATGAAGCATCACTACAAAAATAAGTCCATTCTATAGAAGATCTTATGAGTAGGAGCTCATAAAATTTTCTTTCTTGGGGAGTCTGATACAGGTGCATTGCGCTGAGCACATAAAAAGGGATAAGTTATTAAAGTGGGTCTAAGAGCCTAGCAATATGATGGATTGGTCACATGTCAAGGCTAGAACATTTTAAAGTTTATTTTTTAAAAGTTTTTGATACTCAATTAAGATTAGTTAGGAATATCTAGTTAAAAGAAATGATTTTATAGCTAGTAGGCAGTTAGGGCAAAAGAAAATTGGTTCACATCCATGAATTCATTTTGTGGACAATGGATTTTGAGTGTTTTGGGAAGGGGGGAGGAGGAACATTTTTGGGTGTTGTAAATTTTGGTGTGAGATTGAAGTTAATTGATCAACATTTCCTATACCAATGGTTTGTGTAGCAACAAATTGATTCTGCAAGTGTGTGTGAGAAAGTTATTTGCTTATGTGTTTGTGAGGTTTATGAACCATAATATTAATATCAGGAGATTGAAATTGTGTAATGGAAAGAATCATTTTACATTTCAGATCCAAGAATACAGAGCACTATGTATCCAACAAATAGAAGAAATAAAATCCATAAAATAAAACCATCACCAATTTTGTGGGTCTATTTTTTATCAAATGAAGATGAATTTCGAAATTCTAGCATCTGGGTTTGTTTAAGAGTGAGGTCTATTTGGTAACGCACTAGCGATTTCCCAAAAATATCGTTCGTTTGGGAGTTACAAATGGATCTTTAAACTGTGTTTTTACACAATACGTGATTAAAAAAGACAATGTGTTCTTCCTGTAACAACATCATAATTTTCTCTGAGAGTCTATAACAACATTGTAGTTTGCTGTGAGATTCCTATAACAACACCATAGTTGGTTGTGAGAGTTTGTAACAAAATTGTAGTTTGTTGTGAGAGCTTGTAACAACATTCTAGTTTACTGTGAGAGTCTGTAACAACATTGTAGTTTGTTGAGAGGGTCGATAACAACATTATAGTTTGTTGTGAGAGGAAATATTTGTTGTTCACCGTATAACAATCTTGTGGTTTGCTGAAATAATAACCATCAGGTATTGTAACACATAGGTTCTTCAATTCTTCGAGAAGTTCAACCTCTTCTACAGTGTGTTGTTTAGGTTTGACTAACCTATCAAAACAGGGAGGTGCATTGGCTTCAGGGGCACTATCTTCCTTCTCTTCATCAATATCTTTAGGTAGAGAAGGTGGGTGAGCATCTAGAAGAACCTTCCCAAACCTATGGTTGATCTCGTGGATTTTTGTAGCATAAGAAGGATAAGTTGTGCCCCACTATAGACCTACTAGGTCTACTTGTTGTTAGGGTTCATATTGGGTTGAGCAGGCATCTAATGTTTCTTGGGTGGGTTATTGTAGGGTGGTTGTGGTTGAAGTGGAGGAGGAGGCAGCAAGGTAGGGGATTGGGTTGCCTCAGGCCTCCATACTTGTGAAAGATTCCCCCTTTAAGGACGTTGAGGTTGATATGGTTGGATAAATGGCTAAGGAGAGTTGGACCAAGGAGAGGGCATGGAATAAGGTGAGTGAGTTGGAGCATACCAATATTGAAAGGGTCAACTCTAGTTTGGATTTAAAGGAGGATAGTTTACATGTTGCATGCCTTGTTGATATGGTCGAGGGTCTTGTCACATCCTTTAATTGATGAACCAAAGTTTCTCCAAGATACCCTACTCTCCTTGATATATAGCTTTCAGGCCACAAAAATAGAATAACTTGTCAGTTGCATGGTTCTCCTCATAAATAGAGTAGGTCTCTATCACATTCAGTGGGCACTCATTTCTGGGGTGCCTCTTGGTGCATCCAGGTCAAAATATAGCTAGTGCCCTTTTTGACTCCTCTTACTTCAATTTAACTTGTATATTATCCATTTGTAAGGCAAAGGTCTGAACCATCTCACTCTTACAATATTCTAGCATACTCCGTATTTCATGTTTGATGGTTGAGGCAAAGGGAGAAGATTTGACCAAGGCTTAACTAGACATACGCCTCTTCCTTGTAACCCTGGAATGATTTTTGAATATTGTCTTCATAATTTAGCTAGTAAATGTCTCCACCACAGAACATATTAAGGGTATCCATCAAATCCTCCCTAAACACTTGGAGAAGTACAAGCTTCAAGCATTTTGGGTCAAGTGTATATTTTGCTCTTATGTGGTTGAGTTGGAATCATTCTTCATAATCGTGTAAATATTTATCTGGCCCTACAGTCATCCTAAAGATCTCTTCTTTTATTTCTCTCGATCTACAATATTACCTATATTTTTAGTTAAAAGTTTGTTGCATTTGAGCCAAGGCGGTGATGTTTCCTCCTTCCAAGCTCATAAACTAGTATAGGACTACATCCTTAAGGGTATAATGGAACAAATTTAACATGTGATCACCAAACATGTAATAATAGGTTCCATAAACCACAACAAACCTGAACATGAATGTATCAAGGTCTTCAAAGGCTTGTCCATGGAAGAGTGGGAGAGTAGTGGGGCTTATCTTCTTCATTTTGGCTTCCCCATTCATTAATCTTAGAAGAAGGAGCTCAGTCTATATGTTTTCAACCATGTTTTGGGTAGCTGATGTGGTCATCATGGGTTCTTCCTCCCCTATGGGTTCCTCAAACATCTCTACCTACTCACTGAAAAGATTTTCTAACTACTCCATGGTCAGAGTAGGAGGTTCGCAATTACCATAGAAGAGTGTTGGTTGATTTCTTGAAGGTATGATGGGTTTTGGCAAAATGTTTCCAAGGTTATCCTTAATCCTATTAGGTATGAAATAACTATGTGGTTTTTTCATGTTTTCTTCTTCTTCTTTTTTTCTAAATTTTCAAGGCAAGAAAACCTAACGCAAAGAAAAATTAAAATGGAAAAGAAAGCAACTCTAAGAAAAAGCAACACCTACTTGGACACCTCTCCAACAACGACGCAAAAAGGTGATGAGACCTAGTGTTGCAATAAGAATTTTTCAACTCCCAAGGCTATTAACTTTAATTATCAACTCAGGGTTTGTACAAACTTATGAGGTGGCAATTTTATATGAAAAGTACGCTAAGATCTACTCAAGTTACTCTGAGGCGATGGACCAAACCAACATATACAAAAACCAATCTATAATTGTATCCAGAGTTGCAAGAAAAGTAGATTGCATAAAAGGAAAGTTCTAATCTATTTGTAGAAATGGAAATGTTAATATATTTTGCAGAAATGTAAAGGTTAACCTACTTGCATAAATTTAAAAGCTACCTTACTTGGAGGAATGTGAAAAATAATCTACTTGTAGAGTGTAAATATTCATTAGAGAAATTTTGTGGTCTAAACTAGACCTCCTAAGAAAAATGTACAACCAAAATAAGCTTTATATGAACCAATAGGATTCAAGATGATGATGTCAACCATGGGGGGATGATTCACCATTTTTGGAGAAAAAAGGTAAAAAGATTAAAAAATAATAAAATAATAAAATTACTTTTTCAACTTATCTCCATATGGTTTTACCCAAAAACTGAGTGGGAGTATTCATTGAATGCAAAATTTAATTCCTCATCCAAGGATTACCCATCTTGCATACTTTTGATGGACCCTACAACACGTAAAATGAGAAATACATCAAAAAACGTGATTGCAATCACATTTTTCATGTAGTAGGTTCCATCAAAAGTATCCAACATCATTGATCCTTGGATGAGGAATGAAAATATGCATCCAATGAGTGTTGTTGCTCAAAATTTGAGTAAACCCACAAGAGATAAGTTCAATATACAAGTTGAAAAAATAGTTTTTCTTTTTTCCCTCTAAAATTTGATGATGTAGTCTAATAATATTTTATTATTTCCCATATTATATTAAAATTTCGTTATGAGGTCCATTTTAGACCTCAAAATCTCCCTAGTAGAATCAAACGGAAACCTAACCTATGCATAAGAAATAACGGTGCTTGAAATGGAAGCCCTAGCTTAACAAGCATAAAACAAAGAAATTCCACCTAATTTAACTTACATAAAGTAGAAATCATGAAATCAACATTCAATCAATACATTCAAAGGAGGTTTATCCTAGTAAAAAATTTAATTAAGTGCTTCATTAGGTAGTCATGTAAATCATCAATGTTGCCTTAAATTCATGAACCTATTTACTGAGCCTAATTGCATAAATGAATTGCAACGGTGAAAAGGCAACTCCTATGTGGTCTCTAATCTTCCATAATCATGGTTTCAGAGCCTAAGGGGGATTATTAAAGGCTAGGAGACAAAAATAAAGCTTTAAGTACAATTTGTTTAAGCTTGGAGAGCATATAAATGGTGCTACATGATGCTATAAGATCGCTACATGTTGCTACAATGTTTTCGTATTTTTCTACAGGATTAGATCTCTGAGAATTCAGAGGACTAAAAAGGTGATAAGAAGGTGTAAACTAGAAATAGGAGGCAGATTAAGGCTGTATTAGGTCCTTTTGAAGCTTAATAACCCTTAGGAGCCAATCTTGTACAAGAAAAAATGCATATGGTGGCCTTCAGCAATCCATAAATGAACTTTGAGTGAACAGTGTGTTGGAAGAATTTTTTGTGGGAGGAAGGAAGGCAATAATGGTATGATGAGGAATGTAAATTATTCTTCTGCACCCTGCAATCCAACAGTAGGGCCTTCACACCATAAAATTTACTCAATCTTGCCAAACATCTAGAGCATACTAGCAGTGCAAATTGGAAAAAATTGAAGAAACAAGGAAAGGATGAGTTAATTTTATTCAAGATCCGATTATTGAATTAAAGGGAAATATATCTTGTAGTCTGTATAGGACATAAAACCACACAAGATTATGCATCCTATGCTTGAAATAAACTACTAAACAAACTATCAATTTATAAAGAATAAAGATGTAGAAAGAAGTATAAGAAGAGAACTAACTATCGTAGAAGAGAATAACTATATCTTTTTAGCTTGCCAACATAACATCTCCAACCACAATTCCCACAAGAGAGGACATTGACATACTTGCACAAGCAATTTTATAATAAACAAATTATGCTAGAAAGGAAAGGAAATAGCGCTAGCTAGATACAAGAAATAAAATGCATGAATAAAATGCGCAAAGGAGATAGACGAGCACCTATGGGTTGGTCCCTAACCCAAGGGGACTTAGTCCTATAAAGAAAACTCAATTTTAAAATAATATAAGGCTTCTCATTAATATAAAACACTGCTCAAGTACATGATGAAGGAATGAAAATGACCAGCACAAGCTCCTACCTCTTAGCTGTCTTTATCTTCTCCAAGGGATTGAATATTATTGATCCCTTGGGCTCCCTTATTTATACAAAAATGACTAGGGGTATCCTCTTTGGGAAGAGAGCCTCTTAAACTGTTGAACTCCATTGCTGAAATTGAGATGTGATAAGAACTCGATTTCTATATTCAGGAACCTCAAACTTCAAACTTATCCCTTCTTGTATATTGTTCTTCGCTTTGATCACCTTTTCTCTGATACCATGTAGAAATTCCCATTGTAGATCAACCGATTATGCAACATACTAAAAAAAAATACAAGATCTACTTCTACAACAAAATTTGTTGAAGCTTAATCGAATCTGAGCAAGATCAATTAGAACACATATAACTGAGAATGAGAAATCAATCACACATGAACACATAATAATAAATCAGGGAAAGCCTCAGCCTAAAACCACAATCTTTGTATTATCATACAAGTGTAAATAAGTTCAAATTACAAAAAGAATCATCTCGCAAGCTATCCTGCTCTCTCTGCAATCCAACAATATAGCTCATGGATTGAGTAGACACAAGATATGCCTTTCCTTAGCCCTCCAAGCCTCCTATTTCCTTGTGCAGTTTTTCATGGGGTCCAATGATGCCACCTGTGTGATTGGCCCCATCACACACTCACTAAACTGAAGAAGTAACTACACAATCTCTAAGGAATGAATTCCTTCTGCATGCAAGAGATATTCACAATGGAATATTCATGCAACTTATAGTAAACTATCCCTTCATCTGATCTCAACTAGGTCTCTATCTGAACTGACATGCATGACTTATTTATGAGAGAATATTCAGTTATCTGAAGTGCAGAAGTTACATGAATGCATGAATTAACTAACTGAACTCACAATTAATTCAACAAACTGTTTGAACTAATCTAACTGGACCTGACTTATTTAACTGGGCCAACTAATTACAACTCAATATTACAACTCATCCTTATCTCTTTAGCTGATGGATAAATTCCTCAATCAATGGAGAAACTGTTGCATGTCCCCACTTAGACTTCATGTTTGATTTTCTACAACTAATTAACTCAGGATGAATTAATTAATTATTTTACAATTAGATGCTAAGATCAAATTGGAATTTTACTTCATTATTTTAGTTCATGGACTAACTAAAATAGGAAGGTATCCCAAAATGCTATTTATAGTAGTACTAAATTTAACACTTCTATATTTAGCATTTCTTGTTGTTATTTTCAACACAAAACACTAGTTCTTGACTCAACTAACCCAACGAATTAAGAAACACTTAGTCGTATTTTTTGTCATTGATTTGATTTTAG
This sequence comes from Pinus tabuliformis, assembly GCA_031772625.1. NCBI lineage: Eukaryota > Viridiplantae > Streptophyta > Pinopsida > Pinales > Pinaceae > Pinus > Pinus tabuliformis. Next base: position 884,231,981 of record CM062820.1, on the reverse strand, counting down.
TTCAGCAATATGCAGATGCAATAGCGTTCAGGCTAGCCAATAAGGGGTATGTCAGCTCAAGGTGAAATGAGGACTTGACATGGTCAGAGCAATTAGAAGAGGATTGTGACTAGATAGTAGAAAATGATTGCGAGATATTTCCATACCACTATTTTGGTAAGTGGGAAAGAAGTTGTGGAGGATTAGGAGAGGGAAGTCTATAAGTAAAGGGTGACTCTATCAAATAGCGAGATAGAGGAGGAAGTTGACTAGATTATAGATATAGGGACCATGAGAAATAGAATGTCCTTGTATCATCGTACTTTGGAGATAGCCTAGCATTTAAAATCCTTAATGGTGAAGTTGTACACTAAGAGGATAAGGTGAAGGGGAATCTCTATGAGGAAATTATGAAATAGCTACATGAAATTCATCAAAGGATTAGAGAAGTGGACACTATTATGATGATGTTGGCTGATATATAAAAGCTTCAACAAGGAAACTTTGAGAACTTCCGTGATTTGTTTCATATCTATCTGTAGTTTTCCCATAATATAGATATTACTAAAGGGGATGTGAAGGGAATTCCATTGCAACTTAAAAAGTTTAAAGTTCCTGCTCCGAGTATTTTTGGCTCAACTTCTGCAACAATTCTTACACTGGCTCCTGCGGATGTAACGCCCGATAATGAAGAGAACGAATGAGGTCTCGGAATAAAATGGTTCTTGTTATTATGTTCAATCCTTATTAGAATATCAAGGTATGGAATTTATTAAGAAGGTCACGTGATGGTAGTCTTCACTGTGAGGGACCTACTTGTGATAATAGTAGCCATGTGAAATTTTTTGTTATGATCGATAAATAGAAGAATATGCTGGGTATATTCATGAAGGATGTAATAAAATAATCTACTTTTGCAGCTGGTGTGGTTTCCAATCTAGTAGACCAATTTCTATTTTGTATTTTGATCATGCTGAAATAATATAAATCTCTAATTTTGACTTAAAAAAAGAAAGGAATTATTTTAACTCTTTTTTATATATAATGTGAATGTATATATATATATATATATATATATATATATATATATATATATATATATATATATATATATATAATAAAAAATAATCAATAAGAAAATATCTTTTAATATGCAAATGTTTATTTTATATATTATTAAAATATTATACTTAATTTTGTTTTTAACTTAATTAATATACGTATGTTTCTTTTATATAATTCGCTTATATATTTTATTGAAATATTAAACTTCTTTTAGAATTATTTATAAATATATAAATTTAATTTAAGTGTTTATGGTATGAATAAAAAAAATAGCACACACATATTTAAAAATAATAAATCAAAATAAAATTTAAAGGTTAAAATATTTTTTAATTTGCATATGCCTCTTTTATATATTACTTTTTTATATTTCATTGAATAATACACTTCTATTGTAATTTTTTATAAATATATAAATTAATATACTTTTGGGGATGGAGTATGCTCTAAAACCGCTTGTGTTAATGTTAGACCACCAACATGGTAATTCCAAGTGGCATGGATTTTCTTGAATAATAGAGATTATCATAGCTTGAATATTTTGAAATTATTTCAGTTTCTAGAGTTTGGATATACATAAATATTAGAAGATTTGAATCTTTTTTTTGCGAAGTCCAATCGAGTCTGTACATAAATAAGTTTGGAAAAATCAATTTTCAATAGGTTATAATCATTTTATATTTCAAATAAACAATTGTATCCAATTTTTAACCAATTCACTATCCAAAGTTTTCATCTTGATGGAATAGGCACTTCGTCTACATGGTCCTTCGTTGCCTCTTAAGGTGACAACATCCCTATTATAGCCATATGTTAGCACTATTTTTTTTCGTTCACAAAAGCTGAAAGTTATTTGAAATGTTAAATATGTTTTAAGCCTTGTTAAGTCACTCTTGGGCCATGAGGTAAAAGTTATATGTGGAGATCCTTAAGGTAAAAGAGCTACTTTGAGTCATAGTTTTTTTCTAATCATCATGATACAAAAAATATTTGTTGATAGAGAGATTGACCCTTCAACAATATCAAAGTGGAGTTTGTGTCCAATGGGAAGCCAATGTGACTTAGAAGTTAAGTGAGAAAGGTTTTGCAATGCTGTGTAAAGGAGCGCTACGAAATGTTTTTGCAAAATTTTTAAAGGAGTGCTACAAAATGTTTTTGTGATGCTTTACAATGGAGCTTTACAAAACGTTTTTGTAGTGGTACGAAAAAATAGTTTCAACTAGGGCCTTTATCTCATTGAAGGTCTTTCTCCAAGCAACTAGACGTGTGTGATAAATTGAGAGGAGGTTTTAAGGTGTTGCTTTGTCACATAAGCATACAACACGTCATTCAAACGTGATTTTTGAAACATTGCAAGGATTATGTTCCTATTTTCAAGATAGGTTGTTAGTTCAGTTGTTTTCATCGACTAACAAGAGGGAAAAAGCATTCATGTCAAACGCTACGAACTTGATGGGCCCAACTGGTTTGAAGCATACGATGCAGTATTGTAAATTTTCATGGATGTGAGTTGGGATCAAATTTTCCATGTGTTCAGTGGCTATGACTTGAATTTAACAATATAATTTATTTATAAATACTTTTGATGGTTCTCATACCAGAGTTAAAGGGTTAGATTTCAGATTGACAAAGAAAACCATTCGAGAAGAAACAATAATTCCTTACGATGGTGAGAAGTGATTTAATAAATAGATGGTACAAGGGGTTAAGCTAAATTTATTTATGAAGGATGATTTCCAAAATCCTTGTTGGAACAACTAAAATCGCTGCAACAACATCGGGGATAACCACCCGGTCCGGACCTTAGTACAGCTCCTTTTCCGTTTGGAATAGTGGCTCCGACTGGGGATAATGGGACCAGTTTCCCAGAAATAGATAAACAGGATGGATGGATGATTATAAACTACGCTAGCGATGAGCGAATAACTAAAACTATTGACAAGAATATAATAACTATGATCTATCCCGGGGACTTATTGAGCTTTTAAAGTGCAGCGCTTAATGATCCGTATCTATAAACGGGCATATAGATGATTCCATTTGACAGACATGGACGCTATTCTGTTCATGATTGCTATACCTAAATAGTTAAGCAAAGCGATTAAGGGGAAATTACCACACTTTATCATTTATATCATTGACATATACATGATTTAAAGAAAAGGCACATCATAAAACATCCAATAGTGGAATGAATAAAGATCTGCTGTTACAGCGCATGCATATAATCAACAATAGCAAGAATAATCAAATAACAATTCACATAGCAGGAATGAATTCAGACATAGATAGAAATACCATATGAGCCGCTTTAACACTCCCAAATATCAATCGCTATTTGTAGTTCTTCCTTCAACGCAAAAACATCCTTAACAAAGACAATAGTGCACAATTGCATAAAGAAGCTTCCTTGTCAAATTAAGAACAACTGGTCTGGTTTCATAAAAGAATATTGACTGAAGCACAGTAGTGCAAACTTCAGTCTTTTAAGTCTGTTACAAAACTTTACGACCCTTTCCAAAACAACGAAAGGGTCTATAAATACTAAACTAATCTAAATATCTAATAAACAGAAATCCTACTTAATTGGCATCAATAACTTTTGATCCTATTTTTGCCATGCGATCTGGCAAGCGGGAGCATGATTCATCATGTCGGATGCTTTCCTTTGAATCTGAGCTGACATATCGCAAGCATTGGCTCTACTTCAGGAGGTTTGTTGAGGCGCGAACTGAGCTGGGCAGCATAGGTGGCATCCTGAATATCGGGAATTATACACCCGATTGCATCTGTTAAACACTTAAGGGCGGCTCGCTGTGTGTGCGGCTTAATCAGAAAAAGCCAATATGCATCCATAGTTAAACTATTAATCCCAGCGATTAATCTCCCTTTCTCCTCTAAATCAGGATAGCATGATTGTTCCAATGTATTTGTTGTTGTCATCTTTCCTGGTGTACATTGGGAAATCATATTTTCTAAGTAGAGAGTGTTGTTAACTAGATCAACCAGATTGCTGGAAGTTGATTTACACCTTGAAGCTCCCCTTTCTGCTTTCATCACCTGAGTGTGCCATTCTGTGAAAAGTATGTCTTTATATGTTTCTGAAATCTTGGGCAAATTTGCTTCTCTCCCTTGATCAGAATCTTGCCAGTCAAGATATCCAGTTATGATCTCTTCGGCCTGGTCTAACTCATTTCTGACCTTCTCTACCTGCTGATTTATGGATGTCGTTAGCTCACACAATGGCTCTGCCTGAGTGATTTGTTGACACAGGAGCCTAATCTGGGATATCAATGCACTGTTTATTAGTGATGCTTCCTTTTTGAATTCTGCCACTTGTGAAATGCCCTTTGCTTTTTCGAGCTGTGATGACAATTGAGCGATTTGCTCATCCTTTGTTTTCATCATTTGCTCATTCGCTGCTCTTAATTGTGCCAATGCCTCCGACAATTCCTTTTGTTTCTGGATTGCGTTTTGGTCGATCCTTTGCCTTTCTTCCTGCAATTGCTGGGTTAATTGATTATTCATTTGCTGTTGTGCCAACAATTGCTCCTCTGCTTGCTCTGCCTTCTGCTTTGATTCAGCCAACTCTGCCTGTAATGCGAAAATTTCTTGGTCCTTAGTCTTCAGTAAAAGACTTACCTCCGATGCCTTGTCGATTGTTGCCGCCGAATAGGCTCCGGCATACTGTGACAGTTTTGTTAGGTCATCGGAGGGGTCGAATTCCTCCTTCCAAACCACGCTGCCCGTTACAGTTTGTTCTGGAAAAAGGGGAGGTTGATCAATCTTCCTCCTTTTCCTTTGTCTTTTTACCACTGCTCTATGTCTTGGGCTGTAGAAAACATCCAGGGGAGGAATATCTTCTACCTGAAGAATGATTTGGTCGGAGGGGTCTTTTGGTATTACCTCAACATCTTTAGAAATGGGTGGGCCGCTGGTTCCACTTAGAACCTGAGGTGAAGTGATGTCCTGTGTATCATTTGTCTTGGAAGTGTCCCCATCTTTTGAACATTCCAATCCACTGATGATGGAATGAAACTGCTGCCATTCCTGGAGTAGTTTGGGGTCTATGGTAGTGTCCACATTGATATCGGTGGTGGTCTGTTTCTCCTTTTCGGCTTGGGACTCCTTCCGCACTGTTTCCTGCTCTCTTTTCAGCTGTTCCTCTTGTTCTTTCTTTTGCCTTTCCTCTTGCTCTTTTCTCTGTTGTTCCTCTTGCTCTTTCCTCTGTTGTTCCTCTTTATCTTTCCTCTGTTTCTCCTCGTGTGCTCTCTTTTGCCTTTCTTCTTTTTCTTTTCTCTGACTTTCCTCCTGTTCCTTTTTATGATCCTTTGTTACCACCAGAGGTTCCTTTGACTATTGCCGAAAAGGCTCGCTTGATGATGTCGCCGGGGTTGTTGTTAGTAAATCTAGAGGCAGAGTTTGCAACCTCTGTTCTCTAAGCTTATTAAACTCAGTTAGCCCTTCATCATTATATTTCATTCGAGCGAGTTCTTTAGCCTGACCTATTGTTTCGACTGAAACGAATAGGTCGTCAAACATATCTTCTTTGTGCTCAAATTTTGTCAATTTGGCGTGTTCTAGTGCATTGTAGGCAACTTTCTTTGGATCATATGGCTTGTTTGGGATAGTCGCCAGAGTTAAAGATTGAAGCTTTGTGGCTTCCTTTTCTGCATGTTTGAGATCATGCAGAGTATAGACACCACACCTGAAGGGAAAAGAGGGCCAGCCCCTCTTCTTTTCTTTCTTGAGAGTTTGTGTAACAGTCTCAGCCATAATCTGATAGGCGATTTCTCTTGCTAGTAGCTTATCTAGTATATACAGAGGGAGAACATGTGGGTCGGCTTGGCTGCCGAAAACTCTTATGTAGGTAAATTTCTCCTCTCCAAACCAACTCGCTACCGCTGTTATATCAAAGGAAGCTTGATAGGAAATCTTGGGAATGGGTTTGTCAAAAATAGAATAATGAATAGGCACCATAAAGCCATTGCAGATTTGGTACAGATGGTGCTTGTAAGAGGACTTCCATAGTTTCTGATGGTATATGTGGATAGCCGTGGGATCTTGTGGCGTCCACCTCCAGCTGAGCACGGGGAATTCAGAATTGAAACATAGTGTATCTAAGATATATGCACTGTAATAGAATGGGGGAATTTTCCTTTCAGTGACGATAGTCTGATGTCTAAAATCACGCACAGCTTGTGCTAATTTGTCAAAAAGGATGGTGGCCCAATCCATAATTATACCGTTTACAGTTTCCTCCATTAGAGGAACCATCTCTATGGTAAAATTAGGAGACTCATGCAATCCCCATAATCTACACATCATTATTCCCGCATAGCAATAAGGAGAAGCAAGAGAATCAACCGAGTACTTACCGGAAGATTCGTGTTTGTGTTTGGCTGGATTTTGTCTCCAATCCCGGATGGGTTCGGATTCAACTTCATTTTCGCTTGCAAACTTCTCCAGGAACGCTTTATTATATATCTTCTCCGGCTCGGGCAAATGATACATTTGCCTTAGATCATCCGGCCTGAACGATCCGAAGATTCTTCCATCTCTAGTGTTGAAAGTTCTGTCCAAGATTGGGATTTCTTGAATCGCCCACCGCACTACATCTGTGTATGGGAGAATTTGCTCCCTGGCCGCTATTCTGTGAAGGAAAGAGTCGGCTAAATCTTTGAGAGTACAATCAGACTTCCGAGTAGGATCCGCAGTAGCTTCTGTTACTGTCTTTTCTGGTTCTTCGGCTTCAATTAGGTTGTAAGTGCCTTGCCAAGTCACTCTGGTGAGACCCGTGCATGTAGTATCAGATATTAAGCCCTTCTTCTTGTCCACGAGAGCTTGTCCCGCAGCTGATGTAGTGGAAGCGCCTGCAGTCTTCTTAGATTTTTTCCCCATCTTATTTAAGCTTCCTTCTATGGATGAATTCTGCACAGCGGCGCAAATATACGTGATACAGAGAAATAGCAATGAAAACTTGCAAGTGATGAGAAAATATGGACAGATGCGTAATAAGGGATTAGCCTTTAAAATGGGCGCGGACACAATCCATGGGAAGATTTTAGGACTTATGATCACATTAATTGGCCATTGAAAACCTGTCATCTCTTAAATGCCCATTATATCATTAATAGGCCAAATGATTCATTTAAGCGTGCAGTGGGCATTTTGGCGGTTGAGCGCAGATGAATGATTGCTTAACCGATCAGCTTTAAATATGAATGAACCGTGATATCCCATCACTTTAACGGCTTTTTATTGAAATCTGTGCTTATCGCAATCGGGTATCGGGACAACCTTAAACCTTGCTGTATTGACATTATTCACAACCTCCGATCGCCGATAGCGATATCGCATCGCGTCGGGGGTATGACCTGAGCACCTTTTTATTGTGCATTGGATATTGCCGATCCCCGATTGCGATATCGCATCGCATCGGGGTGGAGAGCTTTGGGCGCATCAAGAATGTTTTGTAGAATATCGCCGAACGCCGATCGCCGATAGCATATCGCATCGGAACTAATGGCATGTGGGTGCTTTAAAACTTGCATAAAGTATCGCCGATTGCCGATTGCGATATCGCATCGGCGGAGATTAATGTGCCGCTTATTTGTATTCCTTATGTCATTGCGATATGCGATCTTGCGATCGCTTTATCGCAATGACAAAGATTTGCTTTATTCCATTTAATGGGTTTTACAAAAAGGGTTTTATATAATGATTTCATTTGATTATCGGTCTTTTTGAAATAATGAAGTATTGATACCAACTAACTTCTAAAGGGACCCATTTCATATGATAATAAATAAAAAGAATAATAATATGAAATGGGGGGTTGTTGTAGAGCACAACAATTGGCGATTCGCTGGAAGAACCAGTTATCTCTGGAAATCATAGAAATACTTAAGCTTTTTCAGAATAGAGTTTCAATCAAAGGGGAAAATTCTAATATAACTAGATTTCTATGCATTCTGAGTAAAATGAAACTATTTTGTTGACTTCCTCTTTTTTAAGAAAATAAAAACATTCTATGTTTAAAATAGGCCTTTATTGGTTTATAATGATAAAATAGAATACCTTTCCAAATCAGCTTTTATAGTAAACTCATCTGTCATAGGTAGAGCCTCTGCTGCCAGCAAACATCTATAGTTTCGACAGGGGTACCTTTTAACCATGTGATTGTCCATTGTCCCATCTAATTAAGAGTGTGATTAACAGAATGAATTCAAAATATGTTTTCATATTTTGTATTTCATTTCCTTTTCTGTTGTTGATCAGATAAAAAGCCATTGTCCTGGTTTGGTGGCCAGCTGTTGACAATGCCATTCACTGGTAGTAGTCTAACTGAACAAGCTGGCTCATGATGAGACCCCTTGTCTTGTAATTTCAAGCCATTACCCTGTTTTGTTTTGCAGTATTGGTAATGTCAGATAAACTATTTCCCTATGAATATGGTAAGTAGGCTTGTGATAAGACCTCTTATCTTTAATATCTTATATTTTAGAATTACACTCTGAATAATCATAAACTTTAGTGAATGGGATGAACAATCTTCTCCTTAAGAGTAAATGGATGACAGGGTAAGAGTTGAAGATGCTAAAATTGGATTGACTTCTATCTTGATATTGATAACCTTTTGAGACCGATTTGAAAACAGAAAATGATTTACGATACTTCTATGCTTTGAGAGGAATTGACAAAACTTGAACTGTGGTTTCAGAATACAATGATATCTAATTTCCTAGAAATTATCCTTTTTGGTTAAAAGTTCTATTTATTTAAAAGCAAATATTCATACTAATTTTGTGGGACAACTTTTCAAACACAGCAAAAGGTCAATGGAAGATATCTCACAACCTTATTTTCTAAAAATCCTACAAACTATAAAATCCTACCAAAATGAAAGGAGAAGGGGTTACCTCCTCAATTAAAGAATTTCTTCAAGATAAGGCCATTAACAGGGAGAGAATCTCTCACACCTGATAAATCTTGCAATATAAAGGTTGAATGGCCTATCTTTTCACAGATCTGAAATGGTCCAAGCCACAACTTCTGGAACTTGGAGTGTTTACCCTTGTCCTCATGGGCTTTGTCCCATTTCAGAACTAAATCACCGACTTGGAATTGTTTTGAACCGGATGAGACTGAATCAAAAGCTGCTTTGATGACTTGCTGATGTTTGGCATGGATAACCTTGGCTTTTTCTCTTTCCTCTTCTAATTTTAGAATTTGGTCATGTCTAAACTGAATAGAAGAGGAAGGACTTTCCTCAATAAACTGCACTAGGGCTAAAGAAGGAATAACAAGATTTGTGGGTAGTATTGCTTCTTTTCCATATACAAGATTAAACGGAGAAGTTCCAATAGAAGCTTTCTGTGTTATCCTATCAGCCCATAATGCAAACACTAAGGATTTGTGCCAATTTCTATGATTTTGTTCGATAGTTCGCTTAATGATTTTAATCAGATTCTTATTAGTAGACTCTGCTAAACCATTACCTTGGGGATAGTAATTAGCAGAATACTTTAACTTAAATCCTCTTTTAATAGCGAAATCGAACATAGCATTGCCTGAGAAATAAGAAGCATTATCAAAAACAAGAGCATTTGGGACACCAAACCTGGTAATGATGAATTGATCTATAAATTCAATGATTGCTTCAGAATTTGCTGCCTTCAAAGGGATTGCCTCCACCCACTTGGTAAAATAATCGGTAGCAGTAAGGATATACTTATGCTGTTTGGAAGAAGGTGGATTAATTTCCCCAATGATATCCAATCCCCATTGCTCAAATGGTTGTTCAATGTTGACTGGTTGCAAAGGGAAAGCCGATTTCCGTTGTCTTCCACTAGAAGTTTGGCAATTAAGGCATTTCCTTACATACTCGTGGGCATCTCTAAATAGAGTGGGCCAATAATATCCAGCATGAAGAATCTTGTGAGCTGTTGTGTCAGCTCCAAAATGTCCTCCTGCTGGTCCATCATGTAACTCCTGCAAAACCTTTTGGGCTTCAGGTTTCTCAAGGCATCTTAATAAAACAGAATCATAATTCTTTTTAAAAAGCACATCATCAATAATTGTAAAATTCTTCGCTTTTAACCTAATGGCCCTTTTGTTTTTGTAAGACAAATTTGGAGGTGCATAACCATTCTTTAAATAAAATATTAAATCTGCATATTGAGATCCAGAATCAGTAACACTTATCTGATTGATTTCTTGAGTTTGATCTGTATCGCTTGATTCTGGAATGTTGGATGCTCCTGCCAATATCCTGCAAAAACCTTGGCCCCTAACAATCTTTGCTGGCTTGATTTCAAAGTCATACTCTTGAAGCGCTGTGACCCAATTTTCCCTTTTTTCACCCAGCTCTTTTTGGATTAATAGTTGCCTAACTGCTGGGAAAGGAACTATAACTTTTGTGTGGGTTTTCAAAAGGAAGGGTCTATAATGCTTGACTGCTTTAAATACAGTAAAGGCTTGTTTTTCTACATCGGAGTAATTCAATTCAGCACCCTGAATATTTGAGCTGAAGAACGAAATGGGTGCTTCCAAATTGTGTTCATTTAGTTGAGTGAGTACTGCAGCATAAGACACGTCAGATGCAATGGTATACAATGTAAAATGATTAGAAAAATTTGGAGTATTCAAGGCTGGGGCAGTGATTATTGATTGCTTGATTATATCAAAAGCTTGCTTTTCTGCTGATCCCGACTTAAAGACTGAATTCTTCTTGATCATTGTTTGAAGTGGCAAAATAATTTGAGAAAAATCTGGAACAAATCGTTTAACAAAATTGATCTGGCCTAAAAATGACTGCATCGACTTTTTATTGTGTGGGAAAGGGATTTCAGAGATTTCTTTGATCCGATCAGGATCGATATAAATGCCATCTTTGGATACAATAAAACCTAAGAGTTTTCCTTGATCAAGAGCAAAGAAAGACTTTTTAGGGTTCAGAGAAATACCATATCTTTTGCAACGCTGAAAAATTGATTTAGATCATGCAAATGATTATACCTCTCCTTAGAGAATACAGTAATTTCGTCTAGATAGACGACTACTGTTTTATTAATCAACCCTCTAAAAGCTATATCCATAGCTCTTTGGAATGTCGCTCCTGCATTTATAAGTCCGAAAGGCATTTTCTGATATGCATACGTTCCCCATTTTCTTCTGAATGTGGTTTTAAGCTGGTCATCAGGATGAACCAGGACTTGGTTATATCCTGAGAATCCATCAAGAAAAGACATCAATTCAGAGCCTGCTACTGATTGGAGTATTTGCTCCATAGTAGGTAATGGGAAATTGTCTTTCAAGCTCGCTTTGTTTAAATTTTTGAAATCAATACAAATTCAAATGTCGCCATTTTTCTTTCTGACTGGCACCATATTAGAGCCAGTTTGAGTGTCGGACAGGAAAAATGATCTTGGCTTTCAAGAGTTTGTTAAGTTCCGACTTTATCTGGCTCTCTAAATTTGGATGTATTTTTCTTAACTTCTGCTGAATCGGTTTCTGATCAGGAAGCATAGGAATGGTATGCTGGATAATAGATGTATCATAAGTCTTCAAATCATCATATTTCCAAGCAAAAAATTGTTTATTTTTCCTTAACAGTTTAATGAATGCCTCCTTCTCTTCCAAGGAAAGTCCTAATCCTAAATTAATATTCTGAGGAGCATGCTCAGTACCTAGATTTATCAATTCGAACCTAAGGGTAGAACTTTGGAGCTTTGCATTAATTACAGGTTTAAACCTGTCTTTGATATCATAAAGATCTTCGAGCTTTACCACTGGCTTAGGAATTGAATTTTCCTGAGGTGTTTCTTTTATTTGAGAGTCATGCTCATCTTCTTCAATGATTTGATTATCATAGGACTTTTCAGAAGTTAAAAATTGTAAAATATCCTCATCATGGTTGAATACTCTCCAATTAGTGACATTATCGGGAATTGAAGGCCTAAAAATCAATTCTACAGAAAATCTATCAGGGTTGTAGTCTTCAGAAGGTAGAAGCTTGGAAGCTACATTGGCTAGTAGGTCGGCTGCCGAGTTTTGCGACCTAGGAATGGAGGAAATGTTGAATGCTGAAAAGTGTGAGGTAAGATCTTGTACTAGTGATTGATAATGCTTGAGGTGATTTGAAAGACAATGAATTGTATTCCTCACCTGTTTAACAATAATTTCAGAATCGCCGAATACTTTTAGATACTGCACTTTAAGGCCGATTGCTTTATATAATCCCTGGACTAAAGCTTCATATTCGGCTGTGTTGTTATTGCATTCAAATTCTAACCTACAAGACAGCATTGTCTTTTCTCCTTGTGGACTAACCAAAATGCAACCTGCTCCTGAGCCCTCGCTGGACTTAGAGCCATCAAAATATAAAGACCAAAATAAAGAGGTATTAACAAAAGTATTTACATTTTTCTCAGCATCATTGAAACATCTAGACTTATCAGTTTGTGAAAAATTTTCAATCTGAGATGTAAAATGATTGACTGAAAAAGGAGATGGTTGGGCAACAAAGTTGCCAAAGAATGACTCTGACGAATAATTCCCCAAAATGTTGTTGTTGAATGCTACGGGTTGGTTTTCTTGCTCAAATTCAGTAACTGTGTGGGTCATGTGTTTCTCTCGATCGATCCTTATTTGATTTGGCTTGCCCTTGTAGGGAAGCCACATATGTGACCAATCAGTGGAAATATACCCATGCAATTTTTCGGACCAATCCCTACTCAGAATTAAACCGTAAAATTCAGGTATATCGGCTATTAGGATGTCAATCCTTTGTACTACTCTGGGATCAGCAGACAACCTGATAGTTACGGAATTAATCTCTCCCACAACCTGCACTTTGGTCCTGTCCAACTGTACAATATGAATAGCAGACTTCTGGGGTTCAATGTTCAGTTTAGAGCAAACTGAAGCTGGCATTATGTTAGATGATTCCCCCGAGTCAATTAAACAGTTGTGCAAGTTTCTGTTATAAATCTCATAGGTCAGCAGGAAGGGTGGAGTATGAGAATTCGACCTATCTCCAATTAGAACTGAATCGGTAGCTTCAACCATACCGGGAGGAGGTTGGCCTGAATCATTAGCAGCTTTTGCACTGGGAAGAGGTGTAGAAGGAACAACATTCAATTCTTTAAGAAGTAATTTCTGCTGATGTTTTAACTTACTAAGCTCAAACATAGTAATGTTTGCTTTAGTTTTCTTCATGTCATCAACAATGTTATATTCCATTGAATCGGATACCACTAATGTTTTAGATGTTGAAGGAGAATTAGAAGTTGAAGGCTGGTTTTGGGGAACTACTACAGGTGATTTCTTTGGAGGAACTTTTTCCTTTGTTGTGGTAGCACCTGCACTCCTTTTCTTTGAAGTTGCCTGGGCAGGTTCAGAAGTACTTTTACTTCTAGTAGTAACCAGGAAGGCTTCTTCTTCATTATCGGTATCAGAGTCGGGGAGTATAAAATCCCACATTCCGTGGCATTCAGCTACTTCTTCTTCATCATTAGTTTGTGAGGTTATTTCCTCTTCCTCTTCTTCTTGTTCTGAATCTGCGTTAGATATGACATTCAGTGGCTTTGGTTCAGTTTTCTTATAAGTCCTAAATGGTCTTTTGTTTGAGGTTTCAGCCACCTGTTTCTTTATTTCAACCATTTCGTTAGACAAAGTTTTCAGGACCTTTTGCAAGCCCTCCATGTCGTATGGGTCTTTTGGGGTTTTCTTCTTGGAATCCTCTTTGAATGAGACTTTTTTGGCTTTTCTGTCTTCCAAAGCAGCTTTCTTCTCTAGAGCATTGATGCGCTTTTCCACAGCAAGCGCTTCTTTCATATTTTCGTCTAAGGTAGGTTTCCCTGCTCTATCTACAAAGATGGCTATATTGGCAGGCAGAGCTGTTATATACCATTCGCTCCGAATTTTTTCGCTTGGTTTGGAGGCAGTAGGGATTTTATTCAGGAGTTTATTGAATCTAGCATTAAATTCCTTTATTGGTTCCATATGCTCTATTCTCAGATTGGAGAGGTCATTTATTAAAGTAGCCAAAGACCTATCATCTCCATATTTGGTAAGACACTGCTCTTGGCAGGTGTTCCAACTGGTAATGGAACCAGAGGGTAAAGAAAAATACCAGGATCCTGTTGATCCTTGCAAGGTGTAAGGGAAGAGTCTAACAACAACATCTTGTTCTGTTACTCCTTTCAAGTTGACTGCTAACATAAAATTATTAATGTGTTCTTCAGCCTGCGTCCCGTCATCTGGGTTAAATTTAGGTAGCCATTTTTCAGGAGCATCTGGTAAAGGATGCAATGGTGCAGGCATGTTGACTGCACCTGGCCTGGTCCATGGGTCTGCCATTATAATAGCAACAGTGGTTGATACTACTGTTGGAATTCTCGATGTATGGGAAGGAAATAATGCTGAGGAGTGAGCAGGTTGGGATGTTGAGGCTTCTAATCCCTGGTGAACAACAATATGTAATGGGGGAGTGGATGGTTGACTTTGCAGAGGGGAAGATGCAATGGAGGATGTGGATGAAAGCTCTTCACTATCAGATCCTTCGGTAATTTTCTTCGCCTTTTTCCTTTTGGGTAAAGGGAACTCAGTGGGTTCAATACCGAGTTTTTCGCTCTGAAGTCTGGTGAGAGGATGAGTTAAATTGAACTGCGAAGTCGCACTGCTTTGTGATACCTCAGATTTCTGTGGTGAAATCGAGAAGCTCTGAAGTTTGTGGATAAGAGACTAGACTTCAGGTGATTCAAGACTTAATTGTTCTGGAGTATGATGGGTTTGAGCAGTGGTAGTTGATTCCCCTTCTTCTTGTTTGGATATCGGCGAACCAGTATGCAAATGGGAAGATCGAGGGGATTCGGAGGGAGAATTACTTTTAGAATGGCTTATAGGTTTTGACTTATGTGCCATTCACAGTTGATGGCCCTCCTTCTAGCGCCAAAAATGTTGAAGCCTCGAAAATCGCTGCAACAACATCGGGGATAACCACCCGGTCCGGACCTTAGTACAGCTCCTTTTCCGTTTGGAATAGTGGCTCCGACTGGGGATAATGGGACCAGTTTCCCAGAAATAGATAAACAGGATGGATGGATGATTATAAACTACGCTAGCGATGAGTGAATAACTAAAACTATTGACAAGAATATAATAACTATGATCTATCCCGGGGACTTATTGAGCTTTTAAAGTGCAGCGCTTAATGATCCGTATCTATAAACGGGCATATAGATGACTCAATTTGACAGACATGGACGTTATTCTGTTCATGATTGCTATGCCTAAATAGTTAAGCAAAGCGATTAAGGCGAAATTAACACACTTTATCATTTATATCATTGACATATACATGATTTAAAGAAAAGGCACACCATAAAACATCCAATAGTGGAATGAATAAAGATCTGCTGTTACAGCGCATGCATATAATCAACAATAGCAAGAATAATAAAATAACAATTCACATAGCAGGAATGAATTCAGACATAGATAGAAATACCATATGAGCCGCTTTAACACTCCCAAATATCAATCGCTATTTGTAGTTCTTCCTTCAACGCAAAAACATCCTTAACAAAGACAATAGTGCACAATTGCATAAAGAAGCTTCCTTGTCAAATTAAGAACAACTGGTCTGGTTTCATAAAAGAATATTGACTGAAGCACAATAGTGCAAACTTCAGTCTTTTAAGTCTGTTACAAAACTTTACGACCCTTTCCAAAACAACGAAAGGGTCTATAAATACTAAACTAATCTAAATATCTAATAAACATAAATCCTACTTAATTGGCATCAATAACTTTTGATCCTATTTTTGCCATGTGATCTGGCAAGCGGGAGCATGATTCATCAAGTCGGCTGCTTTCCTTTGAATCTGAGCTGACTTATCGCAAGCATTGGCTCTACTTCAGGAGGTTTGTTGAGGCGCGAACTGAGCTGGGCAGCATAGGTGGCATCCTGAATATCGGGAATTATACACCCGATTGCATTTGTTAAACACTTAAGGGTAGCTCGCTGTGTGTGTGGCTTAATCATAAAAAGCCAATATGCATCCATAGTTAAACTATTAATCCCAGCAATTAATCTCCCTTTCTCCTCTAAATCAGGATAGCATGATTGTTCCAATGTGTTTGTTGTTGTCATCTTTCCTGGTGTACATTGGGAAATCATATTTGCTAAGTAGAGAGTGTTGTTAACTAGATCAACCAGATTGCTGGAAGTTGATTTACACCTTGAAGCTGCCCTTTCTGCTTTAATCACCTGAGTGTGCCATTCTGTGAAAAGTATGTCTTTATATGTTTCTGAAATCTTGGGCAAATTTGCTTCTCTCCCTTGATCAGAATCTTGCCAGTCAAGATATCCAGTTATGATCTCTTCGGCCTGGTCTAACTCATTTCTGACCTTCTCTACCTGCTGATTTATGGATGTCGTTAGCTCACACAATGGCTCTGCCTGAGCGATTTGTTGACACAGGAGCCTAATCTGGGATATCACTGCACTGATGATTAGTGATGCTTCCTTTCTGAATTCTGCCACTTGTGAAGTGCCCTTTGCTTTTTCGAGCTGTGATGACAATTGAGTGATTTGCTCATCCTTTGTTTTCATCATTTGCTCATTCGTTGCTCTTAATTGTGCCAATGCCTCCGACAATTCCTTTTGTTTCTGGATTGCGTTTTGGTCGATCCTTTGCTTTTCTTCCTGCAATTGCTGGGTTAATTGATTATTCATTTGCTGTTGTGCCAACAATTGCTCCTCTGCTTGCTCTGCCTTCTGCTTTGATTCAGCCAACTCTCCCTGTAATGCGAAAATTTCTTGGTCCTTAGTCTTCAGTAAAAGACTTACCTCCGATGCCTTGTCGATTGTTGCCGCCGAATAGGCTCCGGCATACTGTGACAATTTTGTTAGGTCATCAGAGGGGTCGAATTCCTCCTTCCAAACCATGCTGCCTGTTACAGTTTGTTCTGGAAAAAGGGGAGGTTGATCAATCTTCCTCCTTTTCCTTTGTCTTTTTACCACTGCTCTATGTCTTGGGCTGTAGAAAACATCCAGGGGAGGAATATCTTCTACCTGAAGAATGATTTGGTCGGAGGGGTCTTTTGGTATTACCTCAACATCTTTAGAAATGGGTGGGCCGCTGGTTCCACTTAGAACTGAAGGTGAAGTGATGTCCTATGTATCATTTTTCTTGGAAGTGTCCCCATCTTTTGAACATTCCAATCCACTGATGATGGAATGAAACTGCTGCCATTCTTGGAGTAGTTTGGGGTCTATGGTAGTGTCCACATTGATATCGGTGGTGGTATGTTTCTCCTTTTTGGCTTGGGACTCCTTCCGCACTATTTCCTGTTCTCTTTTCAGCTTTTCCTCTTGTTCTTTCTTTTGCCTTTCCTCTTGCTCTTTTCTCTGTTGTTGATCTTGATCTTTCCTCTGTTGTTCCTCTTTATCTTTCCTCTGTTTCTCCTCATGTGCTCTCTTTTGCCTTTCCTCTTTTTCTTTTCTCTGACTTTACTCCTGTTCCTTTTTATGATCCTTTGTTACCACCGGAGGTTCCTTTGACTGTTGCCGAAAAGGCTCGCTTGATGATGTCGCCGGGGTTGTTGTTAGTAAATCTAGAGGCAGAGTTTGCAACCTCTGTTCTCTAAGCTTATTAAACTTAGTCAGCCCTTCATCATTATATTTCATTCGAGCGAGTTCTTTAGCCTGACCTATTGTTTCGACTGAAACGAATAGGTCATCAAACATATCTTCTTTGTGCTCAAATTTTGTCAATTTGGCCTGTTCTAGTGCATTGTAGGCAACTTTCTTTGGATCATATGGCCTGTTTGGGATAGTCGCCAGAATTAAAGATTGAAGCTTTGTGGCTTCCTTTTCTGCATGTTTGAGACCATGCAGAGTATAGACACCACACCTGAAGGGAAAAGAGGGCCAACCCCTCTTCTTTTCTTTCTTGAGAGTTTGTGTAACACTCTCAGCCATAATCTGATAGGCGATTTCTCTTGCTAGCATCTTATCTGGTATATACAGAGGGAGAACATGTGGGTCGGCTTGGCTGCCGAAAACTCTTATGTAGGTAAATTTCTCCTCTCCAAACCAACTCGCTACCGCTGTTATATCAAAGGAAGCTTGATAGGAAATCTTGGGAATGGGTTTGTCAAAAATATAATAATGAATAGGCACCATAAAGCCATTGCAGATTTGGTACAGATGGTGCTTGTAAGAGGACTTCCATAGTTTCTTATGGTATATGTGGATAGTCGTGGGATCTTGTGGCGTCCACCTCCAGCCGAGCACGGGGAATTCAGAATTGAAACATAGTGTATCTAAGATATATGCACTGTAATAGAATGGGGGAATTTTCCTTTCAGTGACGATAGTCTGATGTCTAAAATCACGCACAGCTTGTGCTAATTTGTCAGAAAGGATGGTGGCCCAATCCATAATTATACCGTTTACAGTTGCCTCCATTAGAGGAACCATCTCTATGGTAAAATTAGCAGAGTCATGCAATCCCCATAATCTACACATCATTATTCCCGCATAGCAATAAGGAGAAGCAAGAGAATCAACCGAGTACTTACCGGAAGATTCGTGTTTGTGTTTGGCTGGATTTTGTCTCCAATCCCGGATGGGTTCGGATTCAACTTCATTTTCGCTTGCAAACTTCTCCAGGAACGCTTTATTATATATCTTCTCCGGCTCGGGCAAATGATACATTTGCCTTAGATCATCCGGCCTGAACGATCCGAAGATTCTTCCATCTCTAGTGTTGAAAGTTCTGTCTAAGATTTGGATTTCTTGAATCTCCCACCGCACTACATCTGTGTATGGGAGAATTTGCTCCCTGGCCACTATTCTGTGAAGGAAAGAATCGGCTAAATCTTTGAGAGTACAATCAGACTTCCGAGTAGGATCCGCAGTAGCTTCTGTTACTGTCTTTTCTGGTTCTTCGGCTTCAATTAGGTTGTAAGTGCCTTGCCAAGTCACTCTGGTGAGACCCGTGCATGTAGTATCAGATATTAAGCCCTTCTTCTTGTCCACGAGAGCTTGTCCCGCAGCTGATGTAGTGGAAGCGCCTGCGGTCTTCTTAGATTTTTTCCCCATCTTATTTAAGCTTCCTTCTATGGATGAATTCTGCACAGCGGCGCAAATATACGTGATACAGAGAAATAGCAATGAAAACTTGCAAGTGATGAGAAAACATGGACAGATGCGTAATAAGAGATTAGGCTTTAAAATGGGCGCGGACACAATCCATGGGAAGATTTTAGGACTTATGATCACATTAATTGGCCATTGAAAACCTGTCATCTCTTAAATGCCCATTATATCGTTAATAGGCCGAATGATTCATTTAAGCGTGCAGTGGGCATTTTGGCGGTTGAGCGCAGGTGAATGATTGCTTAACCGATCAGCTTTAAATATGAATGAATCGTGATATCCCATCACTTTAACGGATTTTTATTGAAATTTGTGCTTATCGCAATCGGGTATCGGGACAACCTTAAACCTTACTGTATTGACATTATTCACAACCTTCGATCGCCGATAGCGATATCGCATCACGTCGGGGGTATGACCTGAGCGTCTTTTTATTGTGCATTGGATATTGCCGATCCCCGATTGCGATATCGCATTGCATCGGGGTGGAGAGCTTTGGGCGCATCAAGAATTTTTTGTAGAATATCGCCAAACGCCGATCGCCGATAGCATATCGCATCGGAACTAATGGCATGTGGGTGTTTTAAAACTTGCATAAAGTATCGCCGATTGCCGATTGCGATATCGCATCGGCGGAGATTAATGTGCCGCTTATTTGTATTCCTTATGTCATTGCGATATGCGATCTTGCGATCGCTTGATCGCAATGACAAGGATTTGCTTTATTCCATTTAATGGGTTTTAAAAAGGGTTTTATATAATGATTTCATTTGATTATCGGTCTTTTTTGAAATAATTAAGTATTGATACCAACTAACTTCTAAAGGGACCCATTTCATATGATAATAAATAAAAAGAATAATAATATGAAATGGGGGGTTGTTGTAGAGCACAACAGTGTCCAATGGGAAGCTAATGTGACTTAGAAGTTAAGTGAGAAAGGTTTTGCAATGTTGTGTAAAGGAGCGCTACGAAATGTTTTTGCAAAATTTTTAAAGGAGTGCTACAAAATGTTTTTGTGATGCTTTACAATGGAGCTTTACAAAACGTTTTTGTAGTGGTACGAAAAATTAGTTTCAACTAGGGCCTTTATCTCATTGAAGGTCTTTCTCCAAGCAACTAGACGTGTGTGATAAATTGAGAGGAGGTTTTAAGGTGTTGCTTTGTCACATAAGCATACAACACGTCATTCAAACGTGATTTTTGAAACATTGCAAGGATTATGTTCCTATTTTCAAGATAGGTTGTTAGCTCAGTTGTTTTCATCGATTAACAAGAGGGAAAAAGCATTCATGTCAAACGCTAAGAACTTGATGGGCCCAAGTGGTTTGAAGCATATGATGCAGTATTGTAAATTTTCATGGATGTGAGTTGGGATCAAATTTTCCATGTGTTCAGTGGCTATGACTTGAATTTAACAACATAATTTATTTATAAATACTTTTGATGGTTCTCATACCAGAGTTAAAGGGTTAGATTTCAGAGTGACAAAGAAAACCATTCGAGAAGAAACAATAATTCCTTACAATGGTGAGAAGTGATTTAATAAATAGATGGTACAAGGGGTTAAGCTAAATTTATTTATGAAGGATGATAGCCAAAATCCTTGTTGGAGCAACTAAATTCATTACAGCTTGTTGAAGCCTCAATGGAATAAGGTTGTAAGAATAGTCTTGATGTTCTTCACATGCAAGGGAAGGTACTCCAAAGTATACCATTTCCATATGATATTTCTCATTCATGTCGTGGGTTTCCATAAAATGAGTTTTCCTTTTTTCTTGCATCAAATTCTATTAAAGATGGTCACTAAATCTAGGGCTAGAATAAATATGCATCCATATGTTGTTTATCACCATGGGTTAATCATGTTTATGTATACTCATGAATTGAACAAAAAAATCAGGCATCTTCGAAGGATAAGGATGAGAAATCAATTTCCTAAAAAAGAGAAAATGAAGTAGGGCAGTCTTTGAAAATCCTATATACAAAGACTGAAACTAGTCAAACGATTCACATTAAATAGCATGAAAAATACACAATAAAGGAAAATGAAATCAAGGGTTATAGAATATCTCCATGACATCAAAAAAAATCCAAATTAGCTGAGAAAATATATGTTTTTGAGCAAGAGAGGGAAAAGTGAAAGTGCTACGAAATAGTAGAACATAAAACATAGTATTTAAGAAGATCGCATGCAAGACCCACCAACAAATTAAGACTCAAATTCAAAGCTTAATTTCATCCTAATCTTAAAAATACCATAGTATTTTTATGATGAGGAATAGTTAATACCCATTGCTGCTACAATGAAGACCCCTGCAAATAAATTCAAAACAAAATCTAAATAGGAAACCAAGAAAGGAAAATATACCCTATAAGTTGTTATTTTCCTTTGTAAATTCCATGATTGTTGGTTCTTTGTGTTTGAACAAGGTTTGCAAAATAGTAGAATTTATATATACTCATATGCTCTACTATTTTTAGTTTCAAATATTCAACCTTTTTCCTCTAATTTTTCACAAATTCACTTATATTCCTTTTATAATGGATTACTTTCTATTTCAACTTACGAGTTGTATATTTTGAATTCCAAGTGAACATTGTATTTATGTCTTTCATCCCTGACTATCTTATCACCATCTCTTGGAAACTCTCATTGAGATCAACCTTATGACTCCATGCCCAATGGTACATTTTCACATTCTCCAACCAAAATTTTTGTCATTTACAGTTTCCCATTCTTATAGACTAGTTTGAAGTTGCATTAGTAACTTTTAACTACAACCAATAGAATTATAGAGTGATAACAGATATGATGGGTACAAATTGAGGGATGTACCCCTTTCATTTCATTATAGTGCCAAGAAAAATCATCAAGATGTTGTCTTAACACAGTGCACAATTTCTCTTCTTTCCCTATTGAGAGGGAAGGATTTATTTTCAATGTTTTGGATGGACTGATTTCCATAATCTTAGCATCACCTTGATCAAAATTGGAATTGAATAGATCAGCCCATGGGTTCTTCTTAGGTTTCCCTAATAGTTCATCTACTAGGCCATTTACTAGCACAATATCATGAGTTTAGTTCTGCAAAAAGTTATAAATGAGATCATCCTCATCTAGTTGCTTGCTTCCTATAGTAGAGTCTAATGTACAAACTAGGTACATGGATAATTTATAAAAAACTTCTTCTTCTTCTTCTTCCTCTACCCAAAAATGTAAGTCATGCTCAAAAACGGTTTAATTAATGGGGTACAATACAAGCTAATTTTTTAGGTGCCCATTTTTAATTTTCACGTCTTTGACCATACAACTAATGTAAGCATCAGTAGTGGTCAACTAGGGTCGTCGTAAAATTAGAGGGTATCCATTAAAATCGGTTTTGAGTTAGATGACAAGGAATTCTGTGGGGTTCTCCCAAGAGTCAATGGAGACCCATTAGAGTAAATTTCAGCCAAGAAGTGGGCTTCAAAGGAAAAGTAATAAAATAAAAGTTATGAATTTTGGAGGGAAAAGAACAAAACTACTTCTTTTTTTGTTCTATTTTTGGCTTATCATGTTATAGGTTTACTCAAATTCCAAGTGTATACACTCAATGGACGCGGAATTAAATTTCACATCCAACGCATACCCATTATGCATACTTTTGAGAACACCCACATTGATAAAAATTGATGGTACATTAGAAAAAAATGTTGAACACACTTTTTTAATGTATCTTCAATTTTTATTAATGTAGGTCTCCTCAAAAGTATGCATAATGGGTACTTGTTGTATGTAGAATTTAATTCCACATCCAACGATTGTATATGGTTCAAATTTGAGTAAACCTAGAATGAGATAAGCCAAAAATACAATTAAAAAGTAGTTTTTTATTATTTTATTTTCCATCCAAAATATTTACATGCACCTGTTTTTTAAATTTAACGAAATTTGATTGTTTTACATATTATATGTACATGAAAACTTCATGGGCACTTTTCAGCTGAAATTTCCTCTAATAATCAAATCCTCAATTACTCTATTAGGGGATAATGTGGATATGTCTGCAGGTTGCAGCCACGTTGCAGCACTATGGTGGTTTTTCTCAAGGCTCCTTAGAGGTCGTGTTTCAACATAGTTTCCTTAGTCATGACATTGGTTGCAGCCCCAAGGTCAATTGGTTCATTGGGGACTACAATATTGTTAATGTGAAAATCCACTAATGAGCTAGCAAGATCCAAGTACTCTTGGGAGACAACCTTCCCAAACATTACGTTAGACAACTTCCCAACAACATTGATAATGAGGGCATCTCTTTTTCTTCATTTAGGCCTCTTGAAATAATATTCACTTATAAGCATTTTGTAGATGGGAAAATATTTGATGGTGTGGAGAAGGGGTATTGATGCAGGTGCATTAGGCTTAGCACATAAAAAGCGATAAGTTATTAAAGTCGGTCCAAGAGCCTAGTAATGTGATGGATTGATCACATGTCAAGGCTAGAACATTTTAAAGTTTATTTTTGAAAAGTTTTTGACATTCAGTTAAGATTAGTTGGGAATATCTAGTTAAAAGAAATGATTTTATAGTTAATAGGTAGTTAGGGAAAAATAAAATTGGTTCACATCCATGAATTCATTTCTTGGACAATCAATTTTGAGTTTTTTGGGAAGGGGAGAGGAGGAACATTTTTGGGTGCTATAAATTTTGGTGTGAGATTGAAGTTAATTGAACAGCATTCTTAGACCAGTGGTTTTTTGGGAACAAATTGAATATGTAAGTGTGTGTTAGACAGTTATTTTGTTATGTGTTTGTGAAGTTTATGAACCATAATATTAATATTAGGAGATTGAAATTGATTTGGTCTTTAAATTTATATGTCAAATGAGGAATTATTGCACTTTGTTTTCTATGTTATTTACATTTAAATGAGACACGAAGAATCATATTCATTTAATATTTTAATCCAATACTTTTGCATCCAAGATTGTGTATTGGAAAGAATCATTTTACATTTCAGATCCAAGAATACAGAGCACTCTGTATCCAGCAAACATAAGAAAAAAAATTCATAAAAGAAAATTGTCACCAATATTGTTGGTCAATTTCTGAACAAAGGAAGATGAATTTCGAAATTATGGCATATGGGTTTTGTTCAGAGTGGGGTCTACCTAGTAACACACAAGTGATATCCCAAAATTTTCCTTCGTTTGGGAGTTACAAAGGTATCTTTAAACTGTGTTTTACAAACTGCGTGATTAAAAAAATCCAATGCGTTCTTCCTGTACCAACACCGTAGTTTGCTGCGAGAATCTGCAACAACATTGTACTTTGTTCTAAGAGTCTTGTAATAGCACCATAGTTGGTTGTGAGAGTCTGTAACAAAATTGTAGTTTGTTGTGAGAACCTGTGACAACACTGTAGTTTGTTGTGAGAGTCTGTATCAACATTGTAGTTTCTGAGAGGGTCTATAACAACACTGTAGTTTGTTGTGAGAGAAAATATTTGTTGTTCATCCTATAACAGTATTATGGTTTGCTGAGATAAAAACCATCAATTTTTGGTATCATAGTGATTACTCTTCCTGAGTGAAAATGGAGGTAGGAAGAAGAGGTCGGGGCAAACTTGTAAGGGGAGCAGTAGATGAAGAACTGCGAGAGGAAATTCGAAATCTATCAGCTCTCTTGGCATCAATGGAAGCCAAAAGGTGTAGGGATGTTAAAGGTGGAGATGATAGTGAGGGTGAAACAGTGGTGATGACAGATGGGTCAGAAGATGAGGCACCAGAATTCAAACTATTCAATTCAGTTTTGATCGCTAGCAGCAAACCAAGACCAGAAGTTTCTAATTATGATGGTAGCTTGTCCACAGAAGCCTTGTTAGAATAGATAAGCGAGTTGGACAAATATTTTGAATATGAGGAAGTTATTGAGGACAATAAAGTCAAGGTTTCTATTACCAAGTTGAAGGGAGATGCAACACTGTGGTGGGATAGTGTGCAGGGAGAGAGAAGGAGATTGAACAAACATTAGATTAAAAAATGGGATAGGTTGATTGATAAGATGAAAAGCAAATATCTGTAGATAGATTACTAGATTTCCCTTTACAGGAAGATGCAGAATCTGAGACAGAAAGGGATGATTGTCAGAGAATACACAAAAGAATTCTATAAAATGAAGTTGAGGGATGGGTATGTCGAAGATACCCCTGAGAAAACATCAAGGTATGTGAATGGTCTACGGTTGGAAATCCTTAGATGAGATCACCGTTCCTTCCCCTAAGACTATAGAGAAGGCATATTAGTGTGATTTGAAGGTGGAAGAAAAGATTACCAGGAAGCAGAATGCAAGAAGAGGACATCTTTCTGGCAGAGGAAAGGGACAATCCTTTGCCAGAGGTAAAAATGCCAGCAGTAATGAAGCAGGCAATAGTTCAAAGACCTTGAGATAGACAGAGGGAGAAGGTAGCACCAGAGGTGGAAGGCCATACCAACATGGATGGGGTAATGGCAGGGGTAGAGGAAATTCCTACCAGTGCTACAAGTGTCACAAATGGGGGCATCAGTCTTTTGAATGTCTTAAAGGTGAGCAGGCTGGGAAGCGGGGAGCTTATGTTGCTCAAGCCGATATGGCAGAGGCACCACCACAAGAGGTGGAGAACATTATTGAGACAGGTGAAACCTTGGTGTTGAACAATGCTTTGTTGAAAACAACCAAGGAAGTGACTGACAAGACGTAGTGGAAAGCATTGTTCCGGACTATGTGCAAGTGACATGGAAAATGTTACAAGCTAATTATAGATAGCAAAAGTACTGATAACCTGGTAGCCACTAAAATGGTTGAGAAATTTGGCTTGAAGAAGATAAAAGACCCAACTCCATACAAGGTGTCTTGGTTGAAAAAGGGACACCAATTGTTGGTTGATGAGTAGTGTGAGGTGGAGTTTCACATTGGCAAATACAAGGACAAGGTGACTTCTGATATTCCGCGTATGGACGTGTGCCACATTCTATTGGGCAGACCATGGCAGTATTGTAGAAATGTCATCCATGATGGGGAAAAGAATTGTTATAAGTTTGTTAAGGATGGGATAAAGCACATCCTTATTCCCATCAAGGAGGAAAATGATGCAGAGGCCAATGAGCCTAAAACATTGTTGATAGGCAAAAAGGAGTTTCTGCAACACGTTAAGGAAAATGAGATAAACTATGCAGTTGTACAAAAATTCTAGAGTAGTATTGTTGCATACCAAGATTATTCATTTTCCTATGGAGATACAGGACATGTTGCAGGAATTCAGCGATATTGTAGTAGATGATCTACCGAATGAATTTCCACCGAAGCAGAGCATTAGTCACCACATTGATTTCATTCCGGGAGCTAGTTTTCCAAACAAGGTTGCTTACCGAATGAGTCCAAAG
Organism: Pinus tabuliformis; assembly: GCA_031772625.1. Taxonomy (NCBI): domain Eukaryota; kingdom Viridiplantae; phylum Streptophyta; class Pinopsida; order Pinales; family Pinaceae; genus Pinus; species Pinus tabuliformis. The sequence goes on along the minus strand of CM062820.1, from coordinate 884,205,359 downwards.
GAAAATGAGGAGATCAGAAAAAAAGTACAGGAGTTGCTAGACAAAGGACTGATTTGAGAGAGTCTAAGTCCTTGTGTTGTTCTGACCATTTTAGCTCCCAAGAAAGGAGGTGAATGGTGCATGTGCACTGATTCTAGGGTGATAAATAAGATCACCATCAGATATAGGTTCCCTTTACCTCGGATGGACAATATGATGGATTGTCTTAGTGGAGCAACATACTTTTCAAAGATAGATCTAAAAAGCGTTTATCACCAGATCAAGATTCGAGAAGGTGATGAGTGGAAGACAACTTTCAAGACAAATGAAGGCTTGTACGAGTGGCTGGTGATGCCATTTGGCCTGAGCAATGCTCCTAGATAGTTGATGCATTTGATGAATGAAGTATTAAAGGCATTTATCAGAAAATTCATGATCGTATATCTAGATGATATACTCATTTTTAGCAAGACTGAGAAAGAACATTTTCGGCATGTCACGTATATGCTAGAAAAACTGCAGCAAGCGAAATTGCTAATAAATTTGAAAAAATGTTCATTTTTCAGGCAAGAATTGATTTATTTACATTTTGTAATTTCTGAGAATGAGTTGAAGATGGACCCACAAAAGATTGTAGCCATATTTGGCTGGCCATCTCCCAAAAATTTGTTTGAGGTACGAATTTTAAATGGACTGATTAGTTTTTACCAGAAGTTTATTAGAAATTTAGTGGTATTTGGGCACATATGGTAGACACCATTAAAAACGTAAATCAACCTTTTCATTGGACAGAATCGACTCAAAGGATATTTCATCTTTTGAAGAAGAAGATCACTGAAATACCATTCCTAAGACTACCAGATTTCAACGAATGTTTTCAAGTTCATTGTGATGCCAGTGGAAAAACCAATGGTGCAGTTCTAAGCCAATAAGATAAGCCAGTAGCATACTTCAGCAAGAAATTAAATGAGAGCAGGAAGAAGTATACATCTTATGAGAAGGATTTGTATGCATTCATCCAAGCATTGAAACATTGGAGACATCATCTATTGGCTAAGGAATTTGTCTTATTTTCAGAAAATTCTGCTCTGCAGTACATTATGCGGTAGCATAAGCTGAATCATAAGCACGAGAAATGAGTGGAGTACTTACATATCTTCACCTTTGTTCTAAAGCAGATCAGCGGTCAAGCCAACACGCTAGCGGATGCGTTAGGTAGGACAAGCTTAATACTACAAGAAAGTGTAGTACAGGTGCTGGGATTCGAGTACCTTAAGGACTTCTACGGGGTAGATGCAGATTTTAAGGAAGCTTATGAAGCTTTCCAAAATCCATTGTTGAGAGACAATTGCCCATGGTTGGACTATAATAAACATGAAGAGTTTTTGTTTAAAAGAGGAGAATTGTGCATTCCTGAGTGTTCCATGAGGGAGAACTTTATCCAGGAAAAGTGTAGTGGATGTTTGGTCGGGCACTTTAGAGTAGATAAGAATTTGGATCAGCTGAGCCACTTCAATTATTGGCTGAGAATGAGAGGAGATGTACAAATATTTATAACTAGATGCAGGGTCTGTCAGCATGCAAAGGGACGCATCGAGAATGCAAGGTTGTATACACCCTTACCCATTGCAAACAAACCTTGGCATTCAGTAAGTTGGACTTTGTCTTAGGTTTTCGGAGACACATAGGGGTTATGATTCCATCATGGCAGTGGTGGATTATTTCACCAAAATGGTGCATTTCATTCTGTGCAGAAAGAGAAGCAATGCCACACATGTACCACACTGGTTCTTTCGGAGGTAGTCAGATTACATGGCTTGCCAAAGTCCATCATCTCAGACAGAGATGTGAAGTTCAAAGGCCATTTCTAGCAGACATTGCTAAAGAAATTAGACACCAAATTAAACTTCAGTTCGACCTACCATCCACTTTCAGATGGAAAAACTGGAGTTGTGAATAGGAGTCTGGGAAATCTGCTAAGGAGTCTGGTTGTTGAAGATTCCAGGCAATGGGATCATGTGCTTGCGTAGGCGGAATTTACCTACAATGTCTCACCCAACCGAAGTATAGGCAAAAGCCCTTTCCAAACCTTATATTGAACGAATCCATGCGGAATATTTGAGTTGCGGGATTTGGGTAACTTGGAGTGCAGGAGTGTTGATGGGGAAGACTTCGCAAACACAACCAGTGATCTGCATGGGCAGGTTAAGCAGAAGCTACAAAACAGCAGGCAAATGTATAAACAGAGAGAATATTTGAGAACAAGGGAGGTACAGTTTGAAGTAGGAGACCTGGTCTTAACACATTTACACAAGGAGAGGCTTCCAAAAGGAGAGTATAACAAATTAAAGATGAAAAATATTGGGCCTTCTAGAATCCTTTGTAAGTTTTCTACACATGCTTACGAGTTGCAGTCACCTCCAGGTGTAGGAATCTCACTCATTTTTAATGTGTTAGATATATACCAATATTTTTTTGTTGATGTGGAAGATGATTGGGGGAGTGAAATACAAAATATTCAAGATAAGGCGGAACCATGGGTTAAGCAAATGCCTATGGCACAACCGCTGGAAATAGAATAGGTTTTGGACACTCAAGTAACCAAGAAGACCAAAAGGAAAGAATATTTGGAATATCTTGTGAAGTGGAAAGACCATTCAGTGGAGGATTCTACTTGGATGGATGAAGCATCACTACAAAAAGAAGGTCATTCTATAGAAGATCTTATGAGTAGGAGCTCATAAAATCTTCTTTCTTGGGGAGTTTGATGTCAGTGCATTAGGCTGAGCACATAAAAAGTGATAAGTTATTAAAGCCAATCCAAGAGCCTAGCAATATGATGCATTAGTCACATGTCAAGGCTAGAACATTTTAAAGTTTATTTTTGAAATGTTTTTGATACTCAGTTAAGATTAGTTAGGAAAATCTAGTTAAAATAAATGATTTTATAGTTAGTAGGTAGTTGGGGCAAAAGAAAATTGGTTGACATGCATGAATTCATTTCGTGGATAGTGGATTTTGAGTTTTTTGGGAAGGGGAGAGGAGGAACATTTTTGGTTGTTGTAAATTTTGGTGTCAGATTGACATTAGTTGAACATCATTTCTTAGACCAATGGTTTTTGTAGCAAAAAATTGAATCTATAAGTCTATGTGAAACAGTTATTTGGTTATGTGCTTTTAAGGTTTATGAACCACAATATTAATATCATGAGATTGAAATAGATTTGGTCTTTAAATTGTTGTGTTGAATGAGGAATTCTTGCATTTTGTTTTCTCTGTTATTTACATTTAGATGAGAGCCGAAGAATCATATTCAGTTAATATTTTAATCCAGGAACATTTCATCCGAGATTATGTATTGGAAAGAATCATTTTACATTTTGGATCCAAGAATACAAAGCACTATTTATCCAACAAATATAAGAAAGAAAATTCGTAAAAGAAAACCATCACCAACTTTGCGGGCCGATTTCTGATCAAAGGAAGATGAATTTCGAAATTCTGGCATCTAGGTTTTGTTCGCAGCAAGGTCTATTTGGTAACTCACGAGCGATTTCCCAAAAAGATACTTCGTTTCGGATTTACAAAGGGATCTTTAAACTGTGTTTTTACACACTGCGTGATTAAAAAAAAAACAATGTGTTCTTCCTGTAACAACATCGTAGTTTGTTGTGAGAGTCTGTAATAGCACTGTAGTTTGCTGTGAGAGTCCTGTAACAGCACCGTAGTTGGCTGTGAGAGTCTGTAACAAAATTGTAGTTTGTTGTGAGAGCCTGTAACAACACTGTAGTTTGTTGTGAGATTCTGTAACAGCATTGTAGTTTGTTGAGAGGGTCTATAACAGCACTGTAATTTGTTGTGAAAGGAAATATTTGGTGTTCATCGTATAAGCGTCTTGTGGTTTGATGAGATAACAACCATCAAGTATTGTAACACATAGGTTCTTCAATTCTCTTAGAAGTTCAGCCTCTTCTAGGATGTGTTGTTTAGGTTCGACCAACCTCTCAGAATAGGGACGTGCATTTGCTTCGGGGTACTATCTTCCTTCTCCTCTTCAATATCTTCAAGTAGAGAAGGTGGGTGAGCATCTGGAAGAACCTTCCCAAACCTAAGGTTGATCTCGTCGATTTTTGTAGCATAAGAAGGATAGGGTGTTCCCCACTATAGACCTACTAGGTCTACTTGTTGTTGGGGTTCATATTGGGTTGAGCAAGCATCTAAGGTTTCTTGGGTGGATTATTGTGGGTTAGTTGTGGTTGAAGTGGAGGAGGAGGCAGAGTTGGGCTCCCTGATGCCTCCATACTTGTGAAGGATTCCCCCCTTAAGGAGGTTGAGTTTGATATGGTTGGATGCATGGATTGATAGGCTAAGGAGAATAGGACCAAGGAGAGGGCATGGAATAAGGTGAGCGAGTTAGAGGATACCAATATTGAAAGGGTCAAATCTAGTTTGGATTGAAAGGGGCATAGTGTTCATGTTGCATGCCTCGTTGATATGGTCGAGGGCCTTGTGACCTCCTTTAGTTGATGAACCAAAGTTTCTCGAAGATACCCTATTCTCCTTGATATATAGCTTTCAGGCCATGAAAAGAGAAGAACTTTTCAGTTGCATGGTTCTCCTCATAAATAGAGTAGGCCTCTATCACATTCAGTGGGCACTCATTTCTGGGGTGCCACTTGGTGCATCTAGGTCAAAATATAGCTAATGCCCTTTTTGCCTCCTCTTTCTTCAATTTAACTTGTATATTATCCATATGTAAGGCAAAGGTCTAAACTATTTCACTCTTAAAATACTATAGCATACTCCCTATTTCATGTTTGATGGTTGAGGCAGAGGGAGAAGATTTGACCAAAACGTAACTAGACATACGTCTCTTCCTTGCAACCCTAGAATGATTTTTGAATGTTGTCTTCATGTCTTCATAAGTTAGCTAGTAAATGTCTCCACGAGACAACATATTAAGGGTCTCCATCAAATCCTCGCTAAACGCTTGGAGAAGTACAAACTTCAAGCATTTTGGGTCAAGGGTATATTTGGCTCTTCTATAGTTGAGTTGGAATCATTCTTCATAATCATCTAAATATTTATCTGGCCCTAGGGTCATCCTAAAGATCTCCTCTTTTATTTCTCTCGATCTACAATACTACCTATATTTTTGGTTAAAAATTTTATGCATTTGAGCCGAGGTGGTGATGTTTCCTCCTTCCAAGCTCATAAACTAGTATAGGACTACATCCTTAAGGGTATAATGGAATAACTTTAACATGTGATCACCAAACGTATAATAAAAGGTTCCATAACCCACAACAAACCCAAACATGAATGTATCAAGGTCTTCAGAGGCTCGACCATGGAAATGTGGGAGAGTAGTGGGGCTTATGTTCTTCATTTTGGCTTCCCCATTGGTTTATCTCAGAATAAATATCTCAGTCTATATGCTTTCAACCATGTTTTGGGTAGCCGATGTGGTCATCATGGTTTCTTCCTCCCCTATGGATTCTTCAAACATCTCTACCTGCTCACTGAAAAGATTTTCTAACTACTCCATGGTCAGATTAGGAGGTCCATAATTACCATAGAAGAGTGTTGGTTGATTGCTTGAAGGTATGGGGGGTTTTGGAAAAATATTTCCTAGGTTATCCCTAATCCTATTAGGTATGAAATAACTATGTGTGTTTTTCATGTTTTCTTCTTCTTCTTCTTTTTCTAAATTTTCAAGACAAGAAAACCTAATGCAAAGAAAAATTAAAATGGAAAAGAAAGCAACTCTAACCAAAAACAACACCTACTTGGACACCTCTCCAATAATGACGCAAAAAAGTGATGAGACCTAGTATTGTAATAAGAATTCTGCAACTCCCAAGGCTACTAACTTTAATTATCAACTCATGGTTCATACCAACTTAAGAGGTGACAATTTTATATGCAAAGTACACTAAGATCTACTCAAGTTCCTCTGAGGCAATGGACCAAACCAACATATACAAAAACCAATCTATAATTGTATCCAACTTTGCAAGAAAAATAGATTGCATAAAAGGAAAGTTCTAATATACTTGCCGAAATTGAAATGTTAATCTATTTTGCAGAAATGTAAAGGTTAACCTACTTGCATAAATTTAAAAGCTACTTTACTTGTAGGAATGTGAACAATAATCTACTTGTAGAGTGTAAATATTCATTAGAGAAATTTTGTGGTCTAAACTAGACCTCCTAATAAAAATGTACAACCAAAATAAGCTTTATAAGAACCAATAGGATTCAAGATGATGATGTCAACCATGGGGGATGATTCACCATTTTTGGAGTAAAAAAGTAAAAAGATTAAAAAATAATAAAACTACATTTTCAACTCATATTTTCAACTTATCTCCCTAAGGTTTTACTCAAATTTCAAGTGGGAGTATTCGTTGAATGAAAAATTGCATTCCTCATCCAAGTAGTACCCGTGTTGCATACTTTCAATGGACCCTACTACACGTAAAATGAGAAATGCATGAAAAAATGTGATTGCAATCACCTTTTTCATGTAGTAGGGTCCATCAAAACTATCCAACATAGGTGGTCCTTGGATGAGGAATGGGAATATGCATCCAATGAGTGTTGTTGCTCAAAATTTCAGTAAACCCACAAGAGATAAGTTCAATATACAAGTTGAAAAATAGTTTCTCTTTTTTCCCTCTAAAATTTGATGATGTAATCTAATCATATTTTATTATTTCCCCTATTATTTTATAATTTCTTTATGAGGTCCATTTTAGACCTCAAAATTTCCCTAATGGAATCGAACGGAAACGTAATCTATGCATAAGAAATAACGATGCTTGAAACGGAAGCCCTAGCTTAACAAGCATAAAACTAAGTCCACCTAGTTTAACTTGCATAAAGTAGAAAGCATGAAATCAATCTTCAATCACTGCATTCAAAGTGGGTTTATCCTAGTAACAAATTTAATTAAGTGCTTCATTAGGTAGTCATGTAAATCATCAATGTTGCCTTCAATTCATGAACCTATTTACTAACCCTAATTGCATAAATGAATTGCAACGATGAAAAGGCAAGTCCTATGTGGTATCTAATCTTCCATAATCATGGTTTTAGATCCTAAGGGGAATTATTAAAGGGAAGGAGACAAAAATAAAGTTTTAAGTACAATCGTGGTTAAGTTTGGAGAGCTTATAAATGGTGCCACACGATGCTATAAGATTGCTACATGTTGCTACAAGATTTCTGTATTTTTCTACAGGATTAGATATCTAAGTATTTTCAGGATTAAAATGGTGATAAGAAGGTGAAAACTAGCAATGGGAGGTAGACTAAGGCTGTATTAGGTCCTTTCAAAGCTTAATACCCCTCAAGAGCCCATCTTGCACAAGAAAAAATGCATACGGTGGCCTTCATCAATCCATAAATGAACTCTCAGTGAACAGTGTTTTTGAAGAAGTTTTTGAGGGAGGAAGGAAGGCGATAATGGTATGATGAGGAATGTATATTATTGTTCTACACCCCACAATCCAATAGTAGGGCCTTCACACCATAAAATTTCCTCAATCTTGCCAAACATCTAGAGCATACTAGCAATGCAAATTGAAAAAAAATGAAGCAAGGAAAGGATGAGTTAATTTTATTCAAGATATCATTATTAAATTAAATGGAAATATATCTTGTAGTCTGTATAGGACATAAAACCACACAATATTATGTATCCTATGCTTGAAATAAACTACTAAACAAACTATCAATTTATAAAGAATAGAGATGTAGAAGGAAGCATAAGCGGAGAACTAACTATTGTAGAAGAGAATAATTATATCTTTCTAGTTTGCCAACATAACATCTCCAACCACAATTCCCACTAGAGAGGACATTGACATACTTGCACAAGAAATTTTCTCATAAACAAATTATGCTAGAAAGGAAAGGAAATAGCACTAGCTAGATACAAGAAATAAAATGCATGAATAAAATACAGAAAGGAGAGAGACGAGGACCTCTGGGTTGGTCCCTAACCCAAGGGGACTTGGAAATATAAAGAAAACTCAATTTTAAAATAATATAAGGCTTCTCATTAATATAAAACATCACTCAAGTACATGATGAAGGAATGAAAATGACTAGTACAAGCTAGTACCTCTTAGCAGTCTTTATCTTCTCCAAAAGTTTGAATATTATTGATATCTTAGGCTCCCTTATTTATACAAAAATGACTGAGGGGGGGCCTCTTTGGAGAGGGATTTGCTTCCTTTCGAAATCCCCAGAAAGGTGTATCTAACTCCCTGAGATCCTCGCAATCCTTGAGTGCATCAGTTGCTAGTAGATCATCGAACTATAGGGGAGTAAATACAGGGAGCATCTCAAGTTTTAGGTGAGAAAATGCAAGGGACAAGCCTCCTACACCTTCTCTAGCTTCCTCCAACATATTTCTACATAGTAAATTCACTCTCTTCATGCACATTAATCATGTTAAACCACAAGACATGATAGACATCCTTTATTCTTCATAATAAACACATTATATTGAAAAATATGTTATCAAGTGCGAGGAAAAAGGTAAATGTAAATGGGCCTTTCTATATACCTCTTGATGAGGCCATCACTAAGCATAGAAAAATAAGTTTAACTATGGCAAAATCTCCATCAGAAGTCTAACTAGAGATGTGATACTACAAAGACAAAAATTGTGAATGAATAATGATCACTTTATATAATAATATAGGCAAATAGGTAAGATAAATAAGATCACAATGAAAAGTAGATTTGAATTGGAGAGATTTTTTATTTGTTCTTAAATAAAAAATTATTATGTCATCCGGAAAGTAAATAGTTATTTTCCCTATGTAAAAAGAGGGGATGTTACACTAGGCTACAATCAATTGACTCCAAGTGTGCTACATATATGCTTGGGTATGAAGAATAAAGTATGTAATTAGTGGCAGACCTCTAACATGGGCATCGAGAGTTTGTAATCTTTCTTGTTTAAATATATGAAACATATAGTTGGAGTTATGATTGATATAGTAATTATATTGAATTTGATAAAATTGTTAACTTTTTACACTTTTATAAGAAACTATTATTGAAAGTAGCCATTGTTACATTAATACAATAATTGTTTAAAGGATATGAAAAAATTGTCAAAAAATTTATATATTAAATAAAAATTATTACAAGTTAAGTCACTTGTTTTGTGTTCAAGTTGGATTACTAGAAAGTTCAACAAAAATTTCAGGCTTGAGACTTTGAAAATGAAATTGGATATATATATATATATAATGCCAAGAATTATTATGTCTTTTTGATATATAAAAGAAAGATATAAATGTGATTTTACATTAATTATATATATGAAAAAAATTAAAATATTTTTAATATATATATATTATATAAATAATATAATATAATATGCTAGAATTTATTTATACAATGTTAATAATTATTATGTCTTATTGATATATAATAGGAAGATATAAATGTGCATTTAGATTAATTATGTATATACAAAAAAAAAAAGAAACTTACATAGGTCTCATTTTATATTTTATATATATATATATATATATATATATATATATATGAAATATTGCTTTAATATACAAAAATTTATTTATATATTTAATTTCTATATTTTATTGAAATGTTATATTTCTATTGATGATGATGATAATGGTGGTGGTTAACGTTCACTGAGACCAAGCTTTGGTCTATTGCACCTAAGAAATGAATTATTTAGTTTGTTTAAGATTTTATTCCTATGCTCAAAAAGCTTGGAGAGAAGCCTCCCAAGCTCACTATAATTTTGACATCGTAAAAGGCTAGGAAGGTTAGTATTGCAACAAATATTATAAACCTCATATCTAATGTGGTTGTATGCGGGGCACTCTAAGAGGAAGAGGAAGTGATTTTTATCCTTCATGTTTATATTCCCACAGAGATGGCAAATCCTTTCCATCCATGGTGTTTTAGGAACTCCCCAATGACCCATTTCACTATGGAGCTCATAAGAGTTCGTTTTAATCTTAGCTATAATTTTCTTCTTTGAGCTAGTTAAAATAGAGAGATATTTTTGATCATCTAGGGTGGGGTTGATGAACTCCTTATAATATCTTAATTTTCTTTTAGCTCCTAAATCTTTTTGACACCACATTTTTTCTTTGAACTTAGAAGTAACAATATTTTTAATGTTATTAATGTTTTGCAATGCAACATTCTTGTCAATCTCCCAATGGTTTAATGAGTCCCTAGTGTCATTATACCAACCTTGTTTGAGCCTTAGGTGGTTTTGACAGGAATTTAAAGCTAGCTTAGGAAATCTATGGTCTCTTATGTTATTGAGTTTGTGCTTGTACAACAGAGGCCTAGCCTAGTCATAGCTAGGCTCTCCATAGGGGAAAGACCCACTTCTACAATGAAAATAGGATAGGGTGTATTGCTTTTAATTTTGAGGTTATACGTTATAAAATGCTTCTCAATTTGTTCAAACTTTCTCGAGGATTCTCTAGAGATGTTGCAACCCCAAACCTCACATCCATATAAGATAACAGTAGTGACTAAAGTTTCAAAGAGGAACTTCTTTCTATCCCAAATTGAAATATTAAAACATTTTTTAAATTTATATATTCATTTATATAGTTATTTTTTATATTTTATTGAAATTTTACACTTTCATTATAACGGTTAATAAATATATAAATTTATATATAAGAAAACTGAGTATTTGTAAATGTGTTAGAAAACCTGCACAAATGAATCTAGTTAGTAAAGGTTGAACATACAGCTTTGCAGAGAAAAAACACTAAAAAATCAAAAGAAAAAAAAGAATTATTGATTAACAGAAAATAGGTTACAATGCTCATGATATACTACATGAGAGTCAACTAATACGCATCACTGGGTGAATATCCCAAGGTAATGCCCCATAGTCGTGATCAATGAGAGGACTTAACACCTACAACAAGTTCCAGAGAGAACTAGCTAGCTTCGGAGTGAAAGGAGGAGCAAATCAGGGAGTAAATCATGCAGAAAGGATCTTGCGTGTAATCCCATGCATGCATGGATAGTCAAAGGTGCCAATCTAGTGAAGATTCTAATGTTGAAGCCTTACATGTTAGAGAATTCTCTAACCAAGTGTCCGCATGTGCCAATAATGAAGGTCCTAGGTGTGTAGTACCTCCAACACCCCCCATGAACACCACTATGGGGAGAAATAGAAAATGGGCCTTGGAAACTAAGGCCAAAGGTTACCCAAAATACAATGCAACTTGTGCGAAAATTGAGGAAAGAGGTAAAACCTCGTGGGAAAACCCCCCCCCTCAAAATACAATGTAATCAAAAAGAAAAGAGGAAGAAAAGATAGTTGCCAAGCAACTGTGTCCTTCACTCCAAGATGATCACGCAGAGAGTGAAAATTCTACTTAGTGAATGTCTTGGTGAAGATGTCGGTAGTCTGTTCTGCTGAAGGACAAAACTGCAAATCAATGACCCAATCATGGACTAAGTCTCTGATGTAGTGCATATGGATCTCTATGTGCATCGTCTGTTTCCTTTATACTCGATACGTCCAAAATTTGAGAGTGCTCTAGTTGTCACCCCAAATGACAGTGGGCTGGTGGAACTGGACGCCCAACTCACTAAGGAAGTGTTGTAGCCATAGAGCCTGAATGGTGATGTTGACTACTCCTCCGTACTCAGCCTCAGCTAAAGAGAGAGAAATAACAACCTCCTTCTTTCTCAAGCAACAGATAGGGCCAGACCCTAAACTGAGTAAAGATCCAGAGGTGGTCTTGCAATCAATGTTGTCACTCACCCAATTAGAATCTATGAAGCCAAAGAGATTCAATGCAGTTCCCGCTACATAGTGAATCCTGAAGGTGATGGTGCCCTACACATATCGAAGGATTCACTTGGCAGCTTCCTAGTGTAGCTCATGCAGCTCCTGCATGTATCTCGAAATTGACCCTACTGCATATGAGATATATGGTCCGGAGTGGGTGAGGTATAGTAAGCTCCCCACTAGCTGTCAGTAGAGAGTATTGTCAACTAATGGAGTGTCACCTCCATCCTCAAGGCGGACCCCAGACAGAAAAGGAGTCGGTACTGGCTTGTAGTCAGTCATGTGAAATCTCTTGAGGAGATCCCGTGCATACTTAGCCTAAGAGACTTTCATGCCTATGGCATCTTGGCTGATCTCAAGACCAAGAAAGAAGTGTAATGGACACATGTACGTTATCAAGAACCCATCATGCAATGTCCTATTAACTACATCAATGGTTGAAGCAAAGTTGTCGGTGATCAGTAGATCATCCACATACAAAACTAAGATAAGAAGAGAGTCATGTGTCCTGAGCATGTAAACATTCGGATCAAACTTACATATTTTTAAGTTTTGTAATAAGAGAAAAGAATCCATCTTTGCATACCAAGCTTTTGGGGCCTACTTAAGGCTGTAGAGAGACTTCTTCAGTCTGAAGACCAAAGATGAATCCTAAATGAAACCATGTGGCTGCTCCATGTAGATCTCCTAAGATAGGTCTCCATGAAGAAAGACATTCTTCACAGGCATCTGATGTATTTCCCACCCCTGGGCAACCACAATGGAAAGTGCAAGGTGTATGGAACCCATCTTTGCTACTAGAGAAAAGGTCTCATCATAATAAATGCCCCACACTTGCTAGAAGCCTTTGGCTACTAGCCTGGCTTTCTGTCTGGTGATTTTCCCATTTGCAGCACTCTTGGTTGTGTAGACCCATTTGCATCAGACAAGTTTCCTTCCTGAATGAAGGGGGACTAGATCCTAGGTCTAGTTCTTGAGGAGGGAGTTGTACTCCTCCTCCATGGCGGACTCCCAAGAGGGATTCCCAGCAGCCTCAGCATAAGACTACAGATTATAAGACTGAACCAAATGACAATGTCGGGATGGCGTTGGTCCAGTGGCAGTGAGGGAAATAGGAGGCTCAATAAACTTTGGGCTAGTCCTTCATGGATCATAATTCTCCCCCACAAGACTATTTCTAAAAGTTGGGTGTTCTTGTGCATATATCGCACTTAAGCTCCTTGTTCTCTGATTTATTATAGGGGAAGTTGATTCACTGTTGGAAGCTCGATCTAGGCTTGGATGTGGATCATCATATGCATGCACTGGATTTGTATCTGAAGATTTTGTCATAAATCAGGAGTCGGTATCCCTTCACACCATCAGGGTATCCAGCAAATATGCACTCAATGCTGTGTGGATCAAGAGATTTCCTCCTTTTAGAGCGGATCCTGGCCCATGCTTGAGAGTTGAAAACACAGAAATGGGTGACCTCTGGTTTAGTGTCGCTCCAAGCCTCAAAGGGGGTCCAATCCTTGACAGATCTATGAGAAGATCTTCTCTGGATGTAGTTAGCACAATTAAGTTCTTCAGCCCATAGCTTATGAGATAGTGACTTAGCATGTAGCATGCAGGAATCCATCTCTTTGAGAGATTGGTTCATTCTCTCAACAACTCTGTTCTGTTGCAGAGTGTATGGAACTGTGTGCTGCAACTGTATGTCAGACTCAAGGCAAAGGTTCTGAAGTGTTGTGTTAACATATTCCCCCCCATTGTCTGTATGGAGGGCTTTGATATTTCTCTTTGATTGTGTCTCAACTAGTGCTTTGAAATCTTCAAAGTGTGTAAAAACTTTAGATTTGGCCCTGAGAAGATACACCCAAGTATACTGTGAGAAATCATCAATAAATGTAAGCACATACCTTGCTTTGTTAATGGAAGGATGAGTAAAAGGCCCCATGAGATCACTATGGATCAGATAAAGAGGAGAGGATGCTTTGTGAGTCTTGCCTATGCCAAACTTTTCTCTAAGATGTTTGCCAAGGACACACCCTTCACAAACTCCTTTGGAGAAACTGATATTTGGCAAGCCTTTCACCATCTCATGCTTGCTTAGCTGCTGCATATACCTGTAATTTAAGTGACCAAACCACTCGTGCCAAAACCTACTACTATCATCAACGTGTGTAAGCAATAAGGAGTGATGCAGGAGCATCCGGACTAAGCCAGTTATGTGAAAGTTTGTTCACATGTTGTGGCTAAACAAGTTGAATTTCATTGACCTGATTGGTCAAAAGCCAATTTTACTAAGAGTGTTGGATCTTTCAAGAAACGAGTTGTATTTCATTATTGTAATAGTTAGAAATTGTCTTCTTTTAGGTTGAAATATCAGTTGTTAGCATAGGTGTGTGGTAGAGCTAGGAATTAGAGATTTACTGTTAGATTGATTAAACATAGAGATTGAGTTGTTAAGCACAGTTAGAGTAATCTATGATTGATAAAAGGAAGGAAAAAAATTTAATGAGAGAGAGAGGATTTGCGTGAGCGAGAGTCAAGAATTAGTGTGTGGATTTCCGTTGAAGCAGAGGTCTTTTCATGTGTTGTAATCGAGCCAAGGCCAAGACTCTGTAACTTTTGTTATTATGAATAAATTGGTGTTGTGTGCATGATTATTTATCAAGCATGTGGAAATCATCATTATTATTTTGTTTTCTTTGTATTTGGGAGAGAATTGATGATTTCTTTGTTCTCACACTTCGTAATAGAAAAACACAGAGTTAATTGAAGTCATGGCCTTTTCTATAAACGTCATTATTTGTTGCCGATTTAATCCCAGTTGTTGGACCACTGATATTGGATCGACGGAGACTGGAGTTAGTTGACATGGTTTTAGTCCTGTAGGTGAAAATCCAATTTACACTAAAAATCAGCTTAAAACACTTAGCGGATCTAAAATCCATACTTGAAATATTATAGACGGAGGCTTTTAACTTTATCAGGTTTGTGGATCTCAATCACATCGCAAGTTTGTTTAAGAGGAAGGCGGATCCCAAGTCTTCACGAGTTGCGATTAGCAATTGCGAACATATCGCATTGGAGAATTGAGTGTGAGCAACAAGGCCTTAAGCCAAGGAAAGCAACGATTGCCAGTAGCAATCGGTGTGATAAATCGCATTGGGACTTTAACAAAGGGAAGTTCTGGATCAAGACCCTTGCAACTTGTGACTTGTGATTTAATCTGGACCATTGGTTCATTTAGATTGCTATCTCCGGTGAATCGCGAACCTTTCTATTTATAAAGGGGAAAAGCATTATTTTGGCCTTGTTCGAAAGGCATTCTGGTTCTAAAAGAAAAAGGTAGAATTGTAAAGAAAGGATGAACCACGGGGTGATTGTTGGGGTTTCTTAAGCCACTATTTCCGCCTACGTCATTTGTGGTATCAGAGTAGAAATTAAGGTTGATTGTAGCAAAAATGTTGCCAAGGAGAGGAGCTGGCATTGGTCGAGGAAGACCTGAAGCAAATGCAATACTACTAGAAGAGATTTGAAGTCTACATACGAGAATGGAAATAATTGAGACTGCTCAAAGAAGAATACCTGATGAAGGAGCTGATAGTGCTAAAGAAGAATCTTCTGAGGAAGAAGAAGAGGAGGAAAATGAATGTACCAGAGTTATCAAGGTGTTGGCGAAAGTAGGAGGCAAACCAAAGATGGAAATTCCTACGTATGAAGGGAGTCTCAATGCAAAAGAGCTAATGGATTGGATCAATTCATTGGACAAATATTTTTACTTTTAAGAGGAAGCTGACGACAAAAAGAAGGTCAAATTTGCAGTTACTAGATTGAAGGGTCATGCAGCTATTTGGTGGGATGAATTACAAACATCCAGACTGAGGAAAGGAATGTCCAAGTTCAAGAAATGGGACAAAATGGTGAGTAAAATGAAAGCCAAATTTATGCCTAATGATTATCAGTTAAATATTTTCAAACAATTGCAAAATTTAAGGCAAAAAGGAATTTCTGTTAAGGAATACACATAAGAGTTTTATAGATTAAGTATCAGAGTAGGACATGCAGAAGATGACATGGAGAAGGTAGCTAGATATATCAATGGCTTAAGGTATGACATCCAGGATGAGATCAGCTTGTTGACTCTAAAGACTATTGAAGATTCCTATCAAGCGGATTTGAAGGTGGAATAGAAGATGTTGAGAAAATAGAATCAGAGGAATAGAGGAAGAAGCTCAGTAAGAGGTAGATGAACTACCAGACCAAGTGGACAATAGCCTCAGCATGAAGCAAGCAACTCAAGTAGCAGACAACCATAGAGAGGAGAATTTAACAGAGGAAAATTTGCGCCCAGAGGAAGAGGCTGAGGAAGACATGTTCAGTGTTACACATGTGGAGAATGGAGACATGTGTCATGGAACTGTCCTCATAATAAACCAAGAAGTCAGAGAAATGTGAATGTGGCTGAAGCAAAGCCAGAATGACCTCGACTTATGGAAAAGGAAGAACCTCCTGAGGTAGAAGAATCCCTATTATTGAGAAGGACTTTTCTTAAGACAGAGAAGGAGATTGAAGAACTAGCGCATAGGAAGAATTTATTTAGAACTACCTATAAATGAAAAGGTAAGTGTTGTAAAGTAATAATTGTGAGTGGAAGCACTGATAGCCTTGTTTCTACAGAGATTGTGGACAAGCTTGGATTATCAAAGACAATACACCCTACTCCTTACAGAGTGTCATGGTTATAGAAGGGACATCAGCTTATTGTGACAGAACAATTCAAGGTTGAGATAAAAATTGGTACATATAAAGATGTGATATTATGTGATGTAATGCCCATGGATGTATGCCATGTATTACTGGGAAGGGCGTAGAAATTTGATATAAAAAGCTATTCATGATCGGGGGAGAAACACTTATGCTTTGGAGAAGGATGGAACTAAACATACATTGCTACCATTGAAGGACGACACTGACAAAGGAACACTTGGAAGTAGTGTTATACTAATGAGTGGAAAGGAGCTGTTACAAGAGGTTGAAAAGGGTGAAGAAATGCATTTTGTTATCATAGGGAGACCAAAGGTAATTTTCACTTCCACAAACTTGGATGATTCTCCTGAAGAGGTTAAAATTTTATTAGATGATTTCGCTGATATTATTGTGGATGACTTGCTAAATGCGTTGTGACCATTAGGAGTATTAGTCATCATATTGATATAATACCAGGAGCAAGTTTTCCAAACAAAGTAGCATACATATTAACTCCTCAAGAGAATGCAATAGTTGGAAGACAAGTGTAGGAGCTGATGGATAAGGGGTTAAGCAGAGAAATTTTTAGTCCATGTGTTGTACCAACAATACTTAGTCCAAAGAAAGGAGGTGAATGGCGAATGTGTAAGGATTCTAGAGCTATAAACAAGATTACTATCAGGTATAGATTTCCTTTTCCATGCGTGGATGATTTAATGGATTACTTGAGTGGATCAAAATATTTTACTAAAATAGATTTGAAGATTGGATATCATCGAATAAGAATTCGAGAAGGCGATGAATGGAAGACTGCATTTAAAACAAATACTGGGTTGTAAGAGTGGTTAGTGATGCCTTTTGGACTCACTGATGCATCTAGCACGTTCATGAGATTAATGAATGAGGTCTTGGAGGAATATGCAAGAAAATTTGTTATTGTTTATCTTGATGATATTCTAGTTTTTAGTAAAAGTAAATAAGAACATCTAGAGCATCTTAAATTGGTTTTAGGAACTTTGCAAAAAGAGAGACTACTGATAAATCTGAAGAAATGTAGTTTCATGAAGGAATAATTGATTTACTTGGGATTTGTAGTTTCTAAAGAAGGATTGAAAATGGATCCATATAAAGTCCAGGCGATTTGGAATAGGCCTATTTCCAGAAATATATTTGAGGTAAGAAGCTTTCATGGTCTTGCAAGTTTTTACAGAAAGTTTATCAAAGATTTCAGTCAGATTTGTGCACCAATTCTTGAAACAATTAAGGAGATCAATCAGTCGTTCAAGTGGACAGAAGTAGCAGACATAAATTTTAAATTTCTCAAGAGGAAAATCATAGAGGAACCAATTTTAGCTTTTCCTGATTTTGAAAAAGTATTTCAAGTTGAAGCAGATGCTAGTGGAGTTGCACTTGGCACAGTTTTGAGTCAAGAACAAAGACCAATAGCGTACTTCAATGAGAAGTTGAATGAAGCGAAGAAAAATTATTCTTCTTATGATAAAGAGTTTTACACTATTTTTCAAGCCTTGAAGAAATGGAGACATTATTTGCTGCCACAGGAATTCATATTGTATCCGAACAATCATGCCTTATAGTTCATCAATAACCAGCCAAAGTTGAACTAAAAACATGCCAAGTGGGTAGAACTTTTGCAAAGCTTTACTTTTGTGATCAAACACAAGAGTGGTAAGTCAAATAAAGTCGTTGATGCATTGAGCAACATAAGTTTTATTGTGCAAGAATTCAAAGTGGGTGTTGTAGGATTTGAGGAAATGATTGAAATGTACAAAGATGATGCATATTTCAAAGATATCTATACAATAGTTCAGAATCCAATAGCTCATAACAAAAGTCAGTGGTTAGATTATCTCATTCAAGGAGGCTTATTGTTTAAAAGCAACAAGATGTGTATTCCCAAATGTTCTATGAGGGAAAACATAATAAAGGAGAAGCATAGTGGAGGATTATCTGGTCACTTTGGACAAGATAAAACCTTTTCTTAGGTGAATTCTTTTTACTATTGGCCAAAGATGCAGACTGATATTAAGAAATTTGTTGAGAAGTGCAGGATATGTTAGCATGCTAAAGGAAGGAGCCAGAATAGAGGATTTTATTAGCCATTGCCAATACCAGACCGACTGTGGGATGCAATTAGCATAGATTTTGTTTTGGGATTACCAAAATCACAGAGAGGGAATGATTCCATTTATGTTGTAGTAGATAGATTTTCCAAGATGGCACATTTCATTGCTTGTAGGAAAACTAGTGATGCAACACACATAGCTAATCTATTATTTTCATAAATTGTACGATTACATTGGTTACATGTAAGTATTATGTCTGATCAAGATACAAAGTGTGTTGGACATTTTTGGAGAACTCTTTGGAAGAAATTGGGAGCTAACCTTAGTTTCAGTTCAGCATACCATCCTCAAACACATGGATAGACTGAGGTAGTAAACAGGAGCTTTGGAAACATATTAAGAAGTTTAGTGTATCAAAATCCTAAGCAATGGGATTTAGCACTAGCTCAGGCTGAATTTTCTTATAATGATTCTTAGTGTAAATAATAAGAAAATAATAGCGCGGAACACTTAGCGGATCTAAAATCCAAACTTGAAATATTATAGACGAAGGCTTTTAACTTTATCAGGTATGTGGATCTCAATCACATCGCAAGTTTGTTTAAGAGGAAGGTGGATCCCAAGTCTTCACGAGTTGCGATTAGCGATTGCTGACATATTGCATCAGAGCATTGAGTGGTAGCAACACGGCCTTAAGCTGGGGAAAGCAGCGATTGCCGATAGCGATCGGCGCGATAAAGCGGATCTGGACTTTAACAAAGGGAAGTTCTGGATCAAGACCCTTGCAACTTGCGACTTGCGATTTAATCTGGACCATTGGTTCATTTAGATCGTGATCTCTGGTCAATCATGAACCTTTCTATTTATAAAAGGGAAAAGAATTATTTTGGCCTTGTTCCAAAGGAATTCTAGTTCTAAAAGCAAAAGGTAGAATTGTAAAGAAAGGGTGAACCGTGGGGTGATTGTTGGGATTTCTTAAGCCACTGTTTCCGCTTGCATCAAGGAGGATTCACATTCAATAAATTCAGAAAATGTATATAGTATAGTTCCATTTTTTACCTCACCAGTTGCAATTTTGGAGCTGCTATGTAGGTCATATATGTTCACTGCATCTGGAGTGAATTCCACTCTCTTTCCGATGTTGGAATGAGTGATCTGATAAACTGAAAGCATGTTTACCAAAAGTTTTGGAACATGAAGCACATATTCAAAGCTTCTGTGTAAAAGTTCCACTCTACCTTTTCCGGTGAGCTCAATAGGTGAGTCATCTCCCATGAGGATGGGAGGTCCTTTGCATGCATCCAAAGAGGAATAGACTTCCTTTGTAGTATCCATATGATGTGATGCACCAGAATCTATAATCCATGCATAAGGGGAAGAGTTAATTGCAACTAAAGCATGAAAATTGTTGCCTTTCCTGTGTGGCTGATCCTCAGTTCTCTTCTTGGCACCCTGAGGGATGTGGTCCCCAAGGTTGTGCTTCTGAAGGATTTCTACCATTTGGTCAATTTTTTTCTTCATGCAAGAGGATTCTGGATGGAATCCTTGATGACAATAGGTGCGTTTGTCTCCTTTCTTCCCTTTCTCATTTCTAGAGCCCGAGGAGTCATTAAAGGGCTTGATGTACCATTCCTTCCTTGGATGGGAATGCACTTTACCTTGTCTTTTTGCTACTTATTTTTCTAATTTGAATCAGATCTGTGATTTTTATTATGGCTGCCCTCATGCATGACAGGTGCATGCGCTTTTGGAGGTTTTATTTTCCCCATGCCAATGAGTTTATCTTACTCAAAAGTAAGGGACTCCATGTACTCTTTAAGAGAAGGAATAATGTAGGATTTACCTGTTACGAGCCTTACTGAATGAAATGTAGAGACAAAGACAGAGTATTCTGGTCCGAGCTTTGACATAATAGAGAGAACTTGGTGACTCTCCTCCTTGAATTTGTCAATTCCACAACCCTTGAGTTGCAGCAATAGATAATTATATTCCGTGAAGAAGTCTTGAATTCTGTCATAGTTCCGTGGATCCAATGAAAGTATCTCCACTTCAAGTAGATGTCCTTTCATCTCATCCTATTTCCCGTAGAGTTCTTGAACCATTTCCAAATCTGATTGGGAGTACTGCAGGCAGATAGATAAAAATTTAACTCTGGGGAGATGGACATGCATATGGATCTGTGCGCCTCATCCATGCGGTTGAGGTACTTGGATTTATCTATGGCTGAAGTGGGTTCCACTTCTGCAGCCATAATAATCCTGTACAACCCTTTTTGACGAATGTATCGAGTCATTTGGTCCTTCCATTCGTGATAGTTGTACGGTGTTAGGATTGATGCTTTGAGAAACTCCATTTTTCTGTCGATCTTTGATCTCCAAGTTGTTATACCTACAAAATAAAGTACTTGTGCACCTTTTATCTAGCAACCTGTGGGCTCTGGTACCATGTAAATGTGTTAGAAAACTTGCACAGATGAATCTATCTAGTAAAGGTTGAACACACAGCTTTGTAGAGTAAAAACACTAAATAATCGAAGGAACAAAAAGAATTATTGATTAATAGAAAATAGGTTACAATGCTCATGATATACTACATGAGAGTCAACTAATATGCATCACTGGATGAAGATCCCAAGGTAATACGCCATAGTGGTGATCAATGAGAGGACTTGACAACTACAACAAATTCTGAAGAGAACTAGCCAGTTGCGGAGTGAAAGGAGGAGCAAATCAGGGAGTAAATCATGTAGAAAGGATTTTGCATGTAGTCCCATGCATGCATGGACAGTCAAAGGCACCAATCTCATGAAGATTCCAATGTTGAAGCCTTGCATGTCATTAAATGCTTTAACTAAGTGTCTGCATGTGCGATTAATGAAGGTCCTAGGTGTATAGTACCTCCAACAGTATTAAGTTTGACATATTAAAAATTTTGAAAATTATACTTATATATATGTTACTGTAAGTTTGATATATATGATTGTAAAAATTATTTATTAATAATGCCAAGTATTATTGTGATTCTTTTTCATATATAATGTGAAGAAATAAATGTAATTTTAAATTAATGATATATGTGATACAAAATTTAAACTTTAAAATATTTTTCAATATACATATGTTTGTTTACATATTTAACTTCCATATTTTATTAAAACATTATATATATATATATATATATATATATATATATATAAAAAAGCTTGGTAGGACTACATCTTCATTATGTCTAGTATATTAAGGAGGGGGGTACTTTAACGGGTGACATTGCATTAAAGCACCCCATCACTTGTAATTATATTTTTATCATGTTCAATATATCACCGTGAATCGGGAATTTAACAAGTGACTTTGCATCAATTAGTTCATTAACAAAACAGTAAATCACTATCTATCCAAAACCTACCATGAACATAACTATATATATTTACTTTAAATGTATATGAAAAAATAAAAAAAAATAATGCATATATAAAATAAATGAAAAAAATTCTTAAAATATTTTTTAATTTATATATATTTATTTTATATATTTTATTAAAATATAATACTTTTATTGTAGATTTTTATAAATTTATATAATTTTAATCCTGAAGTATACCTTAAAACTCTTTTTTTTTTGCAGATAAGAAAACAAATTAATAACGTAATGCTAAAAATGACTAACCCAATAATAGCCATCCAAACAGCTAAGATGATAATAGCCATCCAAGCAGCGAAAATGATACAGTCTAGTACTCAAGTATGTAACGTCACGAGACATTGGTGCCGGGCTCAATTGACCCAACGAATTAAGCAACACTTAACTCTATTAGTTTTCGTTGATTTTAGTTTAGTTCATCGATCTGCAAATGCAGTAGCGAATAGGCTGGCCAGTGAGAGGGACGTCAGCTCGAGGTTAAATTAGGAGGTCACATGGTCGGAGTAATTGAAAGAAGACTGCGGGAAGTTAGCAGAAAAGGATTATGAGAGCTTTCCATACCACTGTTCCAGCAAGTGGGAAAGGCGTTGTCGAGGCTTAGGAGAGGAAAGTCTGTAAGCAGAGGGTGATTCTGTCACATAGCCAGATAGAGGAGGAAGTAGACTAAACCATAGATACGGGGACCACGAGAACGAGAGAGTCCCTGTATCATCGTACTATGGAGACGACGTGGCATTTAAAAGCCTTAATGGGGAAGTTGCACGCTGAGAGGGATGAGGCGAAGGAGAATTTCCACGAGGAAATTCTGAAACAGGCAAAGGCATTTCATCAAAGGATTGTAGGGGTGGAGATTGTTATTGTGATGCTCGTTGATATATATAAGCTTTAGCAGCGAAAATTTGAAAACCTACATGATATGTTTCGCATCTATCTACAATGTGTCCATAATATAGATATTACTCCACTGGATGCCAAGGGTAAGCCAACGCATCACCAGGGAGTTTTGGCTCATCTTCTGCAAAAGATCATGCACGGGCTCCTGCAGATGCAACGCCCAACAAGGAACTGAATGAATGAGGTCTTGGAATAGAATGGTGATGATAATAGCCGTTATTCACCTAGTTATAATAATAGTAGTTAAAGGAAAAAACACTTTATGGTCAATAAACAAAAGAATTTGATGGGTAGATTGTACAAGGATGTATTAAAATAATCCATTTTTGTAATTGGTGTGTAGGTAGTGATGGCACTCACCTAGTTATGATAATAGTAGTTATTCACCTCGTTATAATAATAGTAGTTATAAGATTGATTTTTTCTTTTATTTTTCTTCTTTTTTTTTTTTTTTCTCCTCGTCAATAAACAAAATAATTTAAATTTGATGGGTAGATTGTACAAGGATGTATTAAAATAATCCATTTTTGTAATTGGTGTGGTTTCTATGCCATACTAATTGCCATTTTGTATTTTGATAACGTTGAAATAATATAATTTTTTAAATAAAAAATAATTATATATATATATATATATATATTCAAAAATAATAAATAAGAAAGAAAAATATTAAAATAATTATTAATATACAAATCTTTATTTTATTATTTAAATTTTATATATTATTAAAATATTATACTTAATATTTTATTTATTTAATTAATACAGATAGTTTCTTTTATATAGTTACTTTATATATTTTATTGAAATATTAAATTTATATTATAATTACTTATAAATATATAAATTTAATTTAAGTATATATAGTATAAATAAAAATAATAAAACATGCATATTTAAAAATAATAAATTAACAATAAAATTTTAAGGTTAAAATAATTTTTAATTCTTACATGTTTCTTTTATATATTTAATTTTTATATTTTATAGAAAAATATATATTTTTTATTTTTTTATGAATATATAAATTAATATAATTTTGCCGATGGAGTATGCTCTAAAATTGCTAGTATTAATGGTAGATCGCCAACATGGTAATTCCAAATGACATGTTTTCGAGTCAACCTGTATACTATTGTTGATAACATCCAATGATAATTGTTCTTACTTATAGTTTGGCAACTAAATTGTGATAGATTTCCCCACTTGCTAAAACAAAAGCTCTTTAATATATATATATATATAGTCTAATTAATAGATAAAATGAGTTTTCAGTTAGAATTTGAAACAAATTCTAGTAAGCTTGTGATTTCTTATTGTTTAAAATGGACATTTAAATGAATAATGCATTCATCACTTCGAAATATTTTTGAAGAACTTAATATTTTGAAATTAAACGACTTAAATTTATGATCTTGTTATATAAATAATAACAAAATGTAAAGATTAATATAATTTTTAATTTACATATATTTTTGTATATATTTAAGTCTTATATTTTATTCATTTTTAATATATATATAGATAGATAATTTTCTTTTATATATTTAAATTTTAATTTTTAATTGAAATATGGAAGTTCTATATAAATTTATATAATTTAAGCGCTTATAATATATATACAAAAAAATTACCCGATGCGGGTGGCAATTTGATCACCAGCAATGGGCAGCTGGCATGACAATATAGCCTGCCAGGACGGCCATACCAGGTGGCTCTGTCAGGCATTAATGCCATTAAAGGCCGAGGAGATGATAGTGCAGAGGGGAGATGGGTTCGCGCGAGGAGAATTAACGGCTGTGTACGCAATTTTGTTGGGTTTCGTTATGGAGGCGTCCAGAGAATTCTGCAAAAGGAATTACATAAAGGCGTATCTGCTCCAGATTGGGTATGCTTGTTGTTTTATTATGCTGTGCTCAGAGCAAAGTGGAGAGGAGGCGAGCTCTGTGTGTGTGCTCTGGAGAGGAGGCGAGCTCTGTGTGTGTGCTCAGTGTGTGCTCTGTCGATCCACGCCGGAGAAAATAGCAGTGAGAACTCCCACGCTGGTTCCGGATTCTAATAGGGTGGTTCAGGGAGTTCAAGCTTTGCGTTTGGAGATTCGGCCTCCCACTGTCAATAGCCCTCAAGTCACCTGGCTCATGGCGCCGAGACAGCGTGGAGTCCCACGAAGAGGAGGAGTCTGGGGTATTCGGCGAAGGGAGGAGGTTCAAGCAAGGGAAATTCAGCCATTGGCTATGGTAGCGCCTCCGTCTTCTCCTTCAGAGGAGTCGGACCAGTTAGAAAGTCAAGTGCATACATCCCGTTTTACTTTCAGATGCCGGGGAAATCGATCTAAGGTGTCTATGCTGATCACTGTAATTGCAACAGAGGAAGATGATGAGGATTCCGATAGCCTGGAGGAAGATGCTGTGGAGCTGGCTCAGACTGGTATGCCCCAAGCAAGGGCGGAAATTGGCAATGCGGTTAATCCTCCTCCAGAAGCTGTCAATCATGAGGAGCAAGCTCGTGTTCTGGGTCCGCTTCAGCCGCCAGCACTCCCACCGGGTTCCCGCCAGTCAATGAATGAAGATGCAACTACACCAGAATTTGACAACAAAGCCTAAGGTGAGCCTTCGAAGGCCAAATTACTGTTTTTGTTGCTGCACAATGGTCAAGTTACGAAGTTTTGAAGGGGTCTCTTTTCTTTCCGAGAGGCCCAGTTTTTGCTTTTGGGGTAGAGGAATGCCCAGATTTAGCAGTGTTTCCAGATCTCTGGATTCACCTGTCATCCTACCCTCAAATGTCACAATGATATCAGCAGCAAGGTGCGAGAGGCATGTAAAGGTTCTTTGGTTCTACAATTATGCTGCTGTTGTTCTTTTTGGAGTAATCTCTCTTGTAAGTCAGAGGACTACACGCTGTTGTTTTGTCCATGCTTATTTCTATTGCATCTATCTTTGTAATTCAGGTAGCCTTGTGCACCTATTATGCTTTGTGCACCTATTATGCTTTTCAGACGGAGGGTGACTTTATTCATCCTCAGAGGCTAGTACCTCTCTGTAAATATTTTATTTCTTTCTTAATACAGTAGCATAGTATTTACATAGAAAAAAAATATATATATACAAAAAAATTAACATATTAAAATTATGAAGATAAAAATAAATAAATAAATAGAAATGAAAAATATTATTAAAGGAAAAAAAATATCTTTTACTATGTAAATCAATAACATCACTGTTAACGCCCAGTGGGGTTTGGATTGATGGTGGATGGATGCACTTTTAAGGCACTCCTTGGGATAGATAGGTCACTCGTTCAAATCCCGGTGAGTGCTTACCTACCAAAAAAAATAACATCACTCTTAACATTCTTTCAAACAAGTACAGTGATGTGTGGTTTGATGGTAAGTCACATGAGCGAAGCGTTCAAATCTCATTGAGTAAACATTCATTCTTTCATTGGTTATGCTCTTGGTGTTATAGTGGCAGCTATGAGATTTCATTGGTTATGCTCTTGGTGTTATAGTGGCAGCTATGAGATTTGATCCTGAGTCTCATTTCCCGAACTTAGTATACCCGACTTACAAGTGGTTGGTTATGCTCTTGGTGTTATAGTGGCAGCTATGAGATTCGATCGTGAGTCCCCCATTGATTAGGCCTCGCAGTTACCCATGTTATAGTGGCAGCTATGAGATTTGATCCTAGGCCTCGCAGTTACCCATTCACCATGTGGTTACGAAAAAAAACATTCTTCCATTGATCCATTGATTAGGCCTCGCAGTTACCCATTCACCCCATTCACCATGTGGTTACAAAAAAAAAAACATTCTTTCTTTCATTGATTAGGCCTCGCAGTTACCCATTCACCCCATTCACCATGTGGTTAGAAAAAAAGAAACATTCTTTCAAACATAACTTAATTTGCATTGGTACCTTTTTAGTAGTAGGAACTTAGTATACCAACTTACAGGTGGTTGGTTATGCTCTTGGTGTTATAGTGGCAGCTATGAGATTTGATCGTGAGGGCAGATTCCCCTTTCCCGAACTTAGTATACCCGACTTACAGGTGGTTGGTTATGCTCTTGGTGTTATAGTGGTAGCTATGAAATTTGATCCTGAGTCTCCTATTGATTAGGCCTCGCAGTTACCCATTCACCATGTGGTTACAAAACAAAAAACATTCTTTCAAACATAACTTAATCTGCATTGGTACCTTTTTAGTAGTAGGAACTTAGTATACCCGACTTAAAGGTGGTTGGTTATGCTCTTGGTGTTATAGTGGCAGCTATGAGATTTGATAGTGAGTCTCCCATTGATTAGGCCTCGCAGTTACCCATTCACCATGTGGTTACAAAAAAAAAAAAAAACATTCTTTCAAACATAACTTAATCTGCATTGGTACCTTTTTAGTAGTGAAATTTGACATTCAATATAGTATTTACTTAAGGTAAATAATCTAGAGATTTTTTTAACTAATTAAATTTTAGCCTTTTTAAATTTTATTATTATTATTTTATATTTTTGCAGTTAAAAACGTCTTTAAATTTCTTGTTATTTCGTAGCTAAAATGAAACAAATTTCAATAAAAACTTGAACCCATTTCAGGAAATAAAAACTTAAACCCATTTCAGGAAATTATTGTTATTTGTGTTTGACTTATTCGTCTTTGAGCTTTGCAAATTTCTGCTAACTTCGAATTTAACCAATTTTTTTCGGCAAACATAAGAAACATAGTTTAGAAGTATGAATCGAACTTCTCGAATTTCCATTAAAACAAACAAGGACCCAGATAGTGATTCATTAAAAGTTGGATTCTCATCCTTTTAAGAGATTCAATTTACACGACATAGGTACCAATTACTTCATACATTAGCTTAGCTCATGTGGAGTTTATCATTTAGTTTATCATATTTTTTTTAATTACATTTACACGAGAAAATATAGGATTTAGGGAAATAAGAGTTGAAAACTAAAAGATTCTGTTCTCATATATAGATATGATTTTTTTCGATTTACCGCTTTTATTTAATAATTCTACTTGTTGTTTTGCAAGGGAACTCATTGCTGTGGGGCCTCGAACTGTTTCACGGGAATGATCATTCACGTGCCACAGGAGCAACCGAAAGTCCGAGACATGTGGTAGACAACCAGGTATCATGCAATTGGCCGTTGGATTGATCGTTTTGCATGATGTGGATTCAATATTAAATGACATAGTATACTAACTCTTATGTACCGTACAGATTATGTCTGAACGCAATAAGATAACAAGGGCCCATTTAGTGTAATAGTGAAACCCAAGTAACTCCTCTCCCGAAAGTCAATGGAATTTGTTAAATTCCAACGAACACTGGTAAATCCCATAAATTACTGGTGTGGCCTGTGAAAGGGAATGAAACCCGGAGAATAGGCTTTATAAGAACTTGATCTGGATGTAGAAGAAGGGCAGCGAGGGTGCGGAGGAAAAAAAGCGAATGATCTGTGAGATCGATTAGGAAATCTAGCCGGCGGAATACTAATTTTCGCTGGTTGCAGACTGTGGGAAAAAGGGTTGGGTGCGCCATTTCAGATTTTTCCATGTCTTTTTGTCATTCATTTTCAATCAGAACTATTTAGCTTTGTATCGCGGGCTTGTTCAGGTATTTCTTTTCTCCTGCTGAATACATACATACTTGAAGGACTGTAATCTATTCTTTGTAATATGTTGCGCGTGTTAGACATTCTCTCCTCGTTGGTGTTATCCATTCCCTCAAGCAGGAACATACTGGTGATGCTTGAGCAACTCTGTGCTTTAGCACGCTCTCTCTGCTCAATCTTAGTGCGGAGCATTGCTTCAAGGCAGGGAGCATCTTCCTCGAATGGTAGTCACGAGTATTATCACGGAAACATTCACAGTTCCAGTATTACATGGAATAATATTATGGCCGGCTATGGTGGACCCGGGTAGACCGCCCACTCACTCTGCTAATGTGAAATAAGAAGTTATCTGTGACTGTAGTCATGTGTAACTTTATATGTATTGCAGCTCCATATTCATGTAAAGATTATATGTGTTGCAGTCGCTCTGAAACCATGTATTTATTCACTGCTTCTTCACAGAGAGATCGCCTTTCTTTCTTTTTTCTTTCTTTTTCTTTTTTTTGGGGCTACTTTTACATCGTTTGTATTTGGATGTGAATCATTTGGATTTGGATTTGGATTTGGATTTGGATGTGAATCATATAAGTTTTATAATAGTTTAATTTACATTTATGTTAATTGGTTAGAAATCAGAAATCAAATTTTAAGGTGTAATTTTTTTGGAGTGTATAATTTGAGGAAAAGTTTGCCCCTATAGAAATTTGATTTTTTTTATTGGCTTGATAGATCCTTGATTTTTTATTGGCTTGATAGATCCAGGTTAGGATAAATCTAGGAAAGTTTACATCTGGGTGGTTTTTTTACCTTGTTAATAATTTGAGTGATAAAAAAAAATGGGATAAAATTTTGTAGGGAAAGTGATAATATAACAATGTTGAATAATTAAAAACTCAATGATAAGAATGTAGTCAATTACAAACAGTTTTTTCATTATGATCAGTTTGACAAAATATTTACTTTTATTGTTCTTATTGTCACACATGCTAGTTTTTGCATCTTTCATATAGATTATATGAAAATGTCACTTGAATTGGTAGATCATTCAAATATTTAATATGGAACTTGAAATAGTAGATCATTCAAATATTTAACTCAATCTATTGGAGTACACCTTGTCAATCTTGCTCTCGAATATTAATAGCAAACATTCCAAGTAATTTCAAATGAAAATTCAAGTATTTTTTTAAGGTTGAATCACTATAAGCTAGAAATTAATGCACATCTTAAATAATTTACAGTGAAATCAATGTACAGTATTAATCTAATTACTTTGAAATTACTACACACGATACACTTAGTTACATCAAATTACAAATCAACTGTGTAGAATGATATCATTGCATCTAGTGCAATCAATCAAATAGGATTAGAAATCAACATCTACACTAAAATAAGCTCATCTAGTGCAATCAATCAAATAGGATTAGAAATCAACATCTACACTAAAATAAGCCCATCTAGTGCAATCAATCAAATAGGATTAGAAATCAACATCTACACTAAAATAAGCCGATATAATGAAAGCAATCAAATAGGATTAGAAACTAATTGTAGTGGAATCATGTGGGCTTCACTCAATGAACCTCTCACATATCACATGAGTTCATGGCATGCTAAACAATACCATTAATTTGACTACATATTGGAAAATAACTCTAAAAATCACATTAACTAATCCCCTAGCAAAATGAACCCTATACAGTTTCCCAATTTATATATTTTTCATTAACTTTGACCTCCATTTTTTATACATGCCAATATAAAAACCTTTTACCCCATATTATAACCTAAATATATTATTTCATTTTTTCCTCAAATATATCCCCCAATGTGAAAGCACTTGGTATGGTATTGATAAGCCCCCATAATTTAAATCAATGCATTTTTAACTTTTGTAAAAGCCTTATTTAAGATATATATATATATATATAATAATTGTATTTTTTTTTTGCATCTCTTTCTTCTTCCGTTTCACTCTTTCCTCGACCTTTGTGTATATTTTCCTTCCTCTATCATTCTCTCTCTCCTCCTCCCTCTCTCCCTCATCTCTCTCTCCCCCCACCATGTGTATATATATCTCACTGCATCCTTCTTTCTTTGTTTCTATATCTCACCCCCATAACACACACACTATCTCTTTCCATATCTATATATCACTCCTTTCCTCCCTCTCTCCATATTTCTTGTCTTCCCTCTCTCTATCTTTCTTTTCTTCCCTCTCTCACCCCTCCATCTATATATATATCTCCCTCCATCTCTTCTTCTTTGTCTCTCTATCTAACCCCCCAAACATACACACACTCTCTCTCTACCTCCCACTTTCTCTCTCTCCCCCTTCTCTCTCTCTCTTCCCTCCCATTCTCCTATCTCACTCACTCTCTTTTCATTTCTCTCTTGTCATTCCCTCCCTCCCTCTCCTTCCACCTTTCTCTATGTATGTCTTTCTTCTTCACTCCTTCTCCATCCCCCTCTAACTCCATTTCTATCTCCCTCCCTCTCTCATTCACTCTCTCAAGTCCTCTCTCTATTATGTCCTCTCTCTCCCTTTCTCTCCCACCTCCCTTTTCTCTACCCCCATCACTCTCTCTCTCTCTTTTGCCTCCAACTTTGTCACTATCTCCCTCTGCCCTCCATCTTCGGGTCTCATTCTCTCTCTCTCTCTCTATCTCTCTTCACCCCCCACGTCTCATTCTCACTCTCTCTTTGCCCTCTCCCTCTCTCCCTCTCCTCTCATTCTCTCTCTATTCCCTTCTCTCCTCTCTCCCTCTCTCTCTGTCCATCTTTATAGTTATATGTTTATGTTCTTCCCTCCCTATCACTCCCTCTAGAACTCCATTTCTCTTTCCCTCCACCTCTCCTCCTCTCTGCCCCCTATCATTCTCTATGTGCCACTACAACTTCCAATCACTCTCTATGTGCCTCTACAACTTCCAATCACTCTCTATGTGCCTCTACAATGTCACTCCATTTCTCTTTCCCTCCACCTCTTCTCCTCTCTGCCCCCTATCACTCTCTATGTGCCTCTACAACTTCCAATCACTCTTTATGTGCCTCTACAACTTCCAACCATGCACTATCTGTCCTCTCTCCCTCTCCTCTCATTCTCTCTCTCTTCCCTCCTCTCCTCTCCCCCTCTCCTCTCATTCTCTCTCTCTTCCCTCCTCTCCTCTCCCCCTCTCTCTCTCCATCTATCCCTTGTCTGGATCCCCCCTCTCTCCACCTTTATCACTATATGTTTTTGTTCTTCCCTCCCTATCACTCCCTTTGGAACTCCATTTCTCTTTCCCTACAACTTCCAATCACTCTTTATGTGCCTCTACAACTTCCAACCATGCACTATCTGTCCTCTCTCCCTCTCCTCTCATTCTCTCTCTCTTCCCTCCTCTCCTCTCCCCCTCTCCTCTCATTCTCTCTCTCTTCCCTCCTCTCTCTCTCCCCCTCTCTCTCCATCTATCCCTTGTCTGGATCCCCCCTCTCTCCACCTTTATCACTATATGTTTTTGTTCTTCCCTCCCTATCACTCCCTTTGGAACTCCATTTCTCTTTCCCTCCACCTCTCCTCTGGAACTCCATTTCTCTTTCCCTCCACCTCTCCTCTTCTCTGCCCTCTATCACTCTCTATGTGCCTCTACAACTTCCAATCACTCTCTATGTGCCTTTACAACTTCCAACTGTGTCGCTATGTGTCACTATCTCTACTGACCACTCCCTTTCCCCCACTACATCCATATGATCCAAAATTGTCAAACTTTGTAATCAATAATATATATGAGATATAATAATTGTCAAACTTTGTAATCAATAATATATATGAGATATAATATAATAATACTTTTTTTTGGTAAGTAAGCTATGTGCCTCTACAACTTCCAATAACTCTCTATGTGCCTCTATAACTTATATGTCACTATCTACCTACCACTCTCTCGGGATTTGAACCAGTGACCTATCTCAAGGAGTGCCTTAATAGTACACCCATTCACCGTCAATCCAAAGCCCCATGGGCTATAATATAATAATACTTATAATGGAGATGATTATTATTATAATATATTGGAATAGTAATACTCAATATTAGTGATTTTTTTCTACCAATAATAATATATATAAAATAAGATATTAAGAAAAAAATAGTATATAAAAAATAAGATATTAAGAAAACAATAGTATGTAAAATTTACATTTATACATAGACCAATTTCTTGAGATTAAATGAGTAGTTTTGTGTCTCACATTTTAGATTATGTTACATTTTACTTTATATTTTACATTTTAATTTCTTATTGTGAAGTGACACATAGCTTTTGGACATTTTACATTATATTTTACATGATCATTTTTTTAAAGGTGAAATGAGTTACGGTTTTTTGGCATGTGGTATTGATAAGTCATTGTATTGGCCCTTGGTATTGTAACAAAAGCTATTTACAAGTTAATAATATCCATGATAAAGTGGGATGAATATCCACCTTTAATAATGTGAAATTATTGTATGTATTAAGTTTTTATGTGATTATCAATTAAATTTAAATATGGCTACAAAATTATTATTAATGCCAGTGAAAACAATACTCTGGCTATTGACCTTTACACAATATAATGCATGTGAAAACTGCCTTACATATTTTTTGCCATAATTTATGTATATCGCTGTAATATTCCTGGATCATTTTTAGATATTTGTGTAAAGTTTTTTATTTTTATTTTTAAACTTTTCACAAAACCCGCCAAAATAAAATCCTTGAAAATAATTCATACTTCATTAAATAACATTTTTTCCATCAATTAATTCCAGCAATAATTTAAGGACATCTTTGCATTAATTAAATAATAAGTTTACCATCAATTACTTCCCACAATAATATAAGTAAATTTTTACATAAAAATAAATAAAAATAATATATAAATAAATACACTTATCAAGAATTACTTACTATCATTATTTATATTTTCATATTTATATCGGAGAAAAATCAGCCATTAATATCATAATAAAATAACATTGAATATAAATACACTAATAAGCTTGGATAATGGCAGAATCTACTAAAAACAAAATGTCAAGAACACCGTGTTGTTCAAGATTTTGTCATAATGTAACCTGTGAATAACTCTAGCTGCCTTTCCGAAAGCTTGGTGTTTGGTTCATGTCCTCTGGAAAATGAAACCCTCAACACTTTCAAATGTTGATATTTCGTTACTCAATGTGTTCCAGTTGACTCAGATATTTTAATGGAAGAAAGATTTAAATGTTAATATGAGTAAACAGCTCAAGTTTTCATGCAAGTAAAAGATAAAATTTAAATATTTTTTTTAGAAAAACTCACCGCCATTTTTAACTTACATTTGAAGAACTAATAAAATTACTCTACTTTACCGTACACTCCATAAGTTTTTTTTAAGGCAGACAAAACTTGTACAGATAACCTTTTCTAAAATTATACGGTACGCGTAATAAGCAGAAAATGTCTTAATCGTGGCACCACGGTGTCCATGTGAGGCAAAACGATCTTATCAATATCCACATTGTACGTTTTTTTCAAGGTGTTAGGCCGCGAATGGCCCACCCTTTCACTTCTACATTGCGGCTTAAATAAATACATAGTGATGTGTGATTTAAGGGTAAGCTTTGTTGGGTGAAGTCTATTATAGTGTAGTTCAAATTTTATTGAGTATAGTGTTTTGTTAAAGGGTATTATAGTGTTGTGCTATGATTTTGATCTTGATTTAGTCCAAAGAGTTACGGATTCATCATGGGGTAAAAAAAATAAAAATATTAAAACGTATAGAGCATATGGTTCAAAACTAGACTTAGTTAATTTTATAGCATCAACTTTAGGATTGAACAAATTGTTTTTATATTTTTAGTTAATAATGTTAAGTTAGATGATGTAATTATCAAAATAGTTGAGTTTAATGAATTGTTCATTGTCAAATTTCATGTGTTTTTCGTAATGAAAGATGCATTCATTCTTACTTTTAATTATATTAATAAGGTTGATGTGTTATAGTATTCAAGGTTTAAATTTGATGGGTATTTATCCATATTTTCTTCTATAATACTATTATAAAATCTCCATATTAATAATGATTTTTACTTAATTTTTAAAATTGTCAATTTGATGGGTGAGCTAATAATTTATTAGCCTATGTATATATAAAACTCATATATCTCAAATATAAGAAATTCCAAATAAGATTGCAAAAAATAAAAGAAGTTAGTGATTCTAGAGTCTAGGATAAGCATCACACTACTCACTACTCACTCGCAATACTAAGCCCCAAGATGAGACTCTTAGATAAACATAGACTCACCAATAGTGAGTCATTAGACTTGTTAATTTTTTTTTACCTTCATCTCTAAGCTCATGCAATATTTCAATGTGCACACTTTAATCTAAAGCCTAAAGAGAATCATTTGACATGTCCACACCTCCGAGTCATTGATCTACCATATAAAACATAGGGATAGAGTAATCAAATTGGATGTTTTTTTTAATTTTGCAATAAAAATAATAAAAAAGTAACTTTCCTAATTGTGTCAATAAAATATTTATTTTCTATTTGATTTTGAGAGCTTTTATATAGTTGGTAGGTTATTGATACACATTTAATTTTATAAAATGGGTCTATTTATTAATTTGATTAGAAAATAAATCTATATAGAGGTTGTATATGGGAATATGAAATGAGTGGTTACCAAGATTTTGATGTGTTGAATATAATTATCCTTGAATTTAAGGGGTTTGGCTCATTCACATGTTACGGTGGGGGTTGCAAGTCAACTTCATTCCTCTTACTCATAAGAATATTAGGAATTTCTTGTAAATTCATGCTCTATATATTATTATTGCTTGAAATGTTAGAATTCTCCCAAATTCTTATTGAAAAGTGGGTTCAAACTTGTTTTATTATCTATAAGGTCTTCCTTCACTCTAACTCATAATATTGAAACTTCAAAACAAATTTTCTTGTTCAAAATACATTATATACTTAATTGGGTTTCCAATTTACTTTAAATTTTTTTAAGAATATTTCAATTTTATTTGTAAAATCTTTGAAATTACATAAATAATAACAATGCAAAATTGCACAAAATCATTAGCTAGTTCAATAATAGGAATGAACATGATTTAATAAGTTTAATCTTTTTAAAGATACAAAACATGGGCATCTATGATCTTACTTAGTTGAACTATATGTAATGGTTAATATGTTATGGTTAATATATTATGGTTAAGATAAAATCATTGATAAAATAAAACACATTTATATTAATAATTTTTTTAATCCATAATAAAAAAAATTAAATACCATATATAATACATGACATTAAATGATGAATAAAAATAAATATAAAAAATTATGTAAATAAAAATTTAAATAAATAAATAAAATTATATAAAGAGAAATTTAAATATAGAAATAAACAATGTAGAAATTTATTTGATAGATAAGAGTGGCTCTCAAATGTATATATTGATAGAATCAACTTTATAGGATAAAATTAATGTATTTTATGCTTGAACTATATATATATATATATATATATATATATATATATATATATGGTTGATATAATTATCAAAGTAGTTCAATTGTTTGGTTTTCAATTTTCTTTTTTATTCTTAAATAAAAGATATATTCATTCCTACTTTTAATTATATTAATCTAATACAAAATTTGAGGTTGATGTGTAATAACATCAACTTCACATTATTAAAGTGGGATATTTTTATTGAACAAATCACTCTTATTTTTTGTTAAAAAATTTAAAATTATAATAAAGTTATAATAATGTTTGAGGTTTATGTATATTAACATCAATTTCACATCATTAAAATAGTATATTTTTATTGACTAAATTATTATTATCCATTTTAACATTGTTAAAATGGATAATAAACAAGTTCAATTAATTTTTTTTTATTAACCAAATTATTATTATTAATTAAAATTGTTAAAATAGATAATATAATTATGATAATAGACCAATTTAATTAGTTTTTTAATATTCAAATTCCATTAGCACTATAATTCCAATGCCACTTCTCCTCAGCTTGGCCATGGGCCAGAACTTACTTGTTTCTCCTTATCTTCACATTTGAATTCCTATGGTAGTTTGGAAGGATCCAAAATTTACATGGTCACATGGTACATGAACATAGCAAGCGTGAGATGCCTCATTAGGTAAAGCAATAATAAATTTATTCTTCGCATTGAATTCCTAGTATTTTTATTTTTTCTTTCCATCTCTAAAATCTCTAGCTTCTTTTTGCAACCTCCTCCCTCAATCTTCCTTCTCTCCTCCCTCATTTAAAAATGAGCTCCATCACTTTATATTAACCAACTTATTGAAACCCATGGGCCCAAAGAACAAGTCGTAAGTAATATTTGGGTTTTTTTAATGTGTCGATTGATTTGTACACGTTGAAAACATAAAATTCCCTTATACCTTATATCAAAACATTGTACTAGGCACCTAAGAACACGTGTTGAAACTAAAAATTTCCCTATACCTTACATCGAAACATTGTACTAGGCACCTAAGAGCATGCGTTGATGTTAAAGAGCATGCCATGTAATTATCCTAAAAATATACAATTGACATTCTTGGGTAAAGACGAAATAATTTGATGTAACATAAACAAAATCCCCAAAGACATTTCTAACATGTCAACTAATAGAAAGTTTAAGTCATGCTAAGGACAATATCACTACGAAGGTGGTTCCACACATTCCCTATGTCACGGATTTCAATGGCCAATCTCTCTCCTCTTAGCACAATGGACAATATAAATATATGATGTACCTTTCAAATAGGTATTAGTTACAATGAAGCAATTAATCAATTTAATTGTTTATTTGTGTTTCAAATTTTAGTGGATGACCTCTAATTTAAGGGGAAAAGGTGACTTGGGTATTGACTGTTTTTTCCTTCCCTTCATTAACGCAAAAAAGACCATGCATCTAAAAACATATCTTAATAGCGATGTCACAGCTATAACCAAATTTCCATCATTATGAAGTTATAATTTTTTTATTTTTTTTTAAATTTCTAACGCATATTTACCATGCTATTGCTATTCCTTAATGATTACCTTATTACTTTACCTTATTACTTTGAAAAGAGTTTTCTATGCGAAGTCTATGTATTTTGTTGGTTTGAGTGTTGTTTTCGATACCTTCTTCCCATACAATTATGGGCTGTTATGATATCATTAATGAGTTCTCAATTCTTAATGGAAAAGCCTTAATGGTTTTCTATTATAAGGCTCTAATCTAATCTAGTGACATTTCTTCTTTATGTGAGACTCACGAATATCTCATTGGTATGGTCACATATGATGACATCATAAACATGAAGTTTGTGAACCGATCTCACCTTTCTTCCTTAATAAACATGTTGGGGTAATTAAGGATGAATAAAGTACTTTTAGAATTTTTGTTCTATCCCTTTTTTTCTAGGTAATTAGGCTCTAAAAGTGGAGAAGTATGTTTAGTTTTGTAGTTATGGTTGGTCTTCATAAATAATGTTTTATCCATTCAAATATATATTATGACAAAATTAAAACATTTTCTTTATGTCGATTTCAAAACAGGGAAAATTCTATTTTTGAAAAAAAAATTATGTCTTCAAAATGTTAAGTCGGCTCTCTAAGAAAATAATGTTGGCTAACCCCAAAGTACACATCTATTTGGCCTCATCCATTCGCTATAAATAGGTCATTCGGCCTCCTCCACTGGGTAGAAATCGAAATCACCTCTCACGCTCACTTCAGATAATTTGAACCGCTTTTTGGATCACATCTGAGGCACATTTAAGATCGCTCTTCTTATGTTTATTTGAACATAATTCTTTGTGTAATATCTATCTCCTTAACACACTTATTCTTTCTAGAAGATTGAGTTCATGAGAAAACCTATTTATTGACGGAGGCTCACTTCATGAGAAGACCTAATTATTGAGGGAAACCGAGTTCATGATAAAGCCTAATTTCGAAGGAAGAACGAGTAATTCCTAAGGTAGAGAGAATATGATGAATTTTGAAGAAGAAAAATGGGTCGAAATTCTTATCTGACTAGGCACAATTGTTTGAGGAAAATATTGACCTGTTTAAGAGGACAGTTTAACTAGGTATGGCTATGACTATGCTACTAATAATTTTCAAACTGCTAATGTTTTTAAATTTATGTTTGACTTGATGTATCTCTCTTGAACATAATAATTTCTGTAAGAAAATGGTGATTGGGTTTTTCCACCATGTGGTTTCCCTATCGTAAATTCCCGTGTCTCTTGTTTGGATATCTCTTTATGATCCTACTCACATTTGTTCTTTATACTGTTGAGATCTTCTATGGAATCACTTTATGATAAATGTGAGTGAAAGAAAATATTAAATCAAGAAATCATAAGAAGTAATTATCACTTTAGAAAATCCTATGAAAAATGAGCAAGGTATCATAGATATGGTTAAAGAGTAACCTTGAAGAAGAAGTCATTCTTGTTTCAAGCTATACTCTAGGGCTTGATTATGTCACTAGCCCTAGAAGTCCTTGTTCAAGAAGCACATTCCAAAGAAGGCCACGATATCCTATTTTGGTTTTAAGAAAATCTACATTCTATTTTTTCAAGTCAATGATAAATGTTGGTGAAGACATCTTCTACTAATCATGCCAAGAGTCTATTGTTCTATGTGATATATGATCCATAATAAAATCCTACTTTTCTAAAATTGGAAATGGTCAAATCCCTTGTCAAAATATTAGAAGGATCAAGTGACTGTAGGAAGGGTGATATTTCATTTTGTGTTGAAAAGTAATACTCCTTCCTATAAAGTTGAAATTCCGATTGCTAGAAGAAAATAACATGATCCATTTTCTTAAGGTCATGATAAAATTTATAAAATGCTAAATCATTCTTGGAGAGGGTTGAAGTCTTAGTCAAAGATAGCTAAGAGGCCTCAGTATGTTTTAGTATATCTAGGAGGATGCATATCCTATTATAGATGGTTGAGAAGGTTGAGGGCCTATTATAGTAGACCAAGAAACCATGGGAAGATCATCAATCTCACAAAGAGATTTGAAAGAATCTCAAATATCTCCAACTAAGGAAATTCTAGCAAAGTTATCTCTACAAAAGTTTTTTTTTTAAATCTTGGTTTGTGGAGTACACTATACATAAGGAGAAGAGTTGATTCTTTAGTACCAATGGCATGACTGAAGTGTTCCTTGTAAAGTTTTACTCAAGATTTGTTTTAGTACTAACATCAAGACATACTTTTTAATCGATAACCTGAAGGGCTCTATTGCATAAGCACATGACAATGATGGAATGTTTAATCAAGCCCACAAATATATAAAATAGACCAAAAAAAGTTGTTTAATGTTTGAATGAAATTTATGATGGAATTCTTGAGAAGAAATAGTTATAATGGCTATGAATGTTGAAGGAATGCATTCACCTACAAGTTGAGTGATAATATGAACAAGTGATATTCAATCATAATCACTATGTTAGATATAACTCTTAGGTGAAATGTGAAATTCATTTCAATAAGTAATTCAGATTATGGCTCAAAGTAATTTAAATCCATATAAGGGAAATGTGTGATATATATGCATCTGTTGAACATTTGATGTGTAATATGTTGGAAAAGTAACTAGGTTTGGTTTTCATATTTATCTATGTTCTTGTATCAATTTGTATTTTATGTAAAAGAAGAAAAATAATTTTATTTAAGAATGTGTTTCATGCTCCTTGTGTTTGCCAAATATTTTTCATCAGTAAAAGAACTATTGTGATCCAGGAGCATTCAACCCAAGAGAAAATCATTGTATTTTAGTAGACATAGGGGGTCATGTGTTTTAAGGAAGTTGGATTCCTAAGTGATGAATTAATGTAATATTTAGGCTTTTCAGTGAGTAGGATGAGAATTAA
Source organism: Pinus tabuliformis (assembly GCA_031772625.1). Taxonomy (NCBI): domain Eukaryota; kingdom Viridiplantae; phylum Streptophyta; class Pinopsida; order Pinales; family Pinaceae; genus Pinus; species Pinus tabuliformis. Next base: position 884,164,853 of record CM062820.1, on the reverse strand, counting down.
TTAGACGTTGTGAGGATGTTGTAAATTCTCTCCAATCAAGAAGAAAATGAATGGCTAGTAATGACAAAATAGATAGAAGTCAATTATAACTCTTAAGGATGTTTCATGATTCAGGGAATTAGAATGGACATTTAGGAGTTAGTTCAGTAGATTAAGGGTTTGAACCAAAATTAGTTCAAAAAAACCTTTCTGGTATAGATGTAGGCCTACAGGCAGAGTGTAAAAGGGGTAGAGACCATTGATATTGAGGATCAGGCCTATGAGATAGAGGGTCTCAATATGTAATCAGTTATTCATACTTGTTTATACAGAGGTTTATCCCGGAACTGTGTAAGTGTGTGAATTGAGTATTTAATGATTGATTTATGTCTGAATTCGTAGGTTCTGTAACAGAGGTTGTAGGCAGAGTTATGAAGAAATACATAGAGGAGGAGAATGATTAAGAGGAATCATAGTGGGTCTCTGAATCCGATTGAATGATTAGAGTGAAGCTCTGAAGAGACTGCGATGTGAGAATTCGCAAAAGGAAAGCTGAGGAGAGAGTGTGCAGTAGAATGATGGAAGGACGAGAACCTTTGAATAAACCCAAACCATAGAGAAAATGCTGAGAATAGCATGAAACATAAGCAAAGAGAAGAGTAGAGAAGTACAGAGGTGATGCACAACAAATTTTGGATCTCATAGATCAACGGTCCAGATCATGTCGCATAGAGCAGAGTGAAACATCACATTGGCGAACCTTAACAAAGAAAGGTGGGTTTATACAAAAAAGTGGTATTTCAGGTGAGGTAAGAAACATAAGTGGTATTTAGAGGAGCGCACCGATCGTACTAGCCGAGTGACACATAGCAGCAGAGGAGAGAGAGAAAACCGCTTTTTTCAACGGTTATTCTCTATGCCTGTTGTCTATCTGAAATCAAAGATCAGAGGGATTAGAGCTCGGAGAGTGCTATGGGAAGGTTCGGTGGAATGGACCCGATGGAGTTATAGTGGCAGTGTATAATAATTTGAGATCCTGAATATGTTCGCATATTGGAGGTGGAAGGTATAGTGTGTAGTGTGACCGCGGAGGACCGATTTTGCGATTGCGATAATGGTGTAGCATCGATATCTGTGCAGAGGCCGTACCAAGGCAAAAATGGTATGTTTTGCGTATATTTCCTTTGTAAATGAATTATAAAGGACTAAGCGTGGGTATATGAGGTTTCATATATCAGTCCACCATTATCAAAGGATAAAGAGGTTATAACGAGTTAAGCGTCAATAGAAGGGTTAAGTAGGGTGATTGAGTTCCGATATAAAGGATTAGCTGGATTAATGATTAGACTTTGTTAGTCTATAAATCATTCCACATGTGAGTATTAAAGGGGGCCTAAAACCTTAGTAAATGAAGATTTGACTCCTTTGTGAGTTAAATTCCTGGGACATATAGGATTATGCATTTTAAAAGCATACTGTGGGTGTAAGCAGGGGTAACCATGTGTCATTACTGGTATCAGAGCAGAATTGTAATTAGGGTGTGGAAAGATTTACTATGAAAAGGAGTTTGCACACAGAAAAAGATAATGTGCATAAGTTAAGTGAATGAATGGTAGAGACTACAACAGAAGATTGTAAGGGGAACTTTTGAAGTTCTTGGGAGATTTTAGCAGTTCCAGTAGAGGCTTGGAGTAGACAGGAAGAGAGGATTCCTTGAAGAATAGTGAGAGCAAGATTTCTTAGTACAAGTTATGAAGGAAAGAGGACTTGGAGACCAAACAGAGGACAATTGATTCAAAGTGCAGAAGAATGGGAGAATAAAATCATGCATAGATCTTGGAGGTAAGATAGTGTGTTTTGTTTCAATATGAAATTGAAGATTGTGGTTATAGATGAAGCATCTTAGCAAAGGACAACAAGAGAACTTGTCAGAGGAGAACCAAATGTGTTCTTGAAGCCAGAGTAAGGAAAACACTCTAAAGGAGAAGTGACAGTGAACCTGAAGAATCCAACAGGAGGTTGGACAGAGAGGACAGCTGAAGTGTTCTCAAGAGAGAGTGAGAGATTGCAGAAGCATAGAAGGGGCAAAGGTATTTCTCAAGAGGAGGTTCGAGACAGAGGACCCATGCTTACAAAAAGACTTAGTGAGGTAAGATTGCAGCGAGGAGGACAAGATATTGTGGGGGCTTGTTACAGATGAATGAGGAGCTCATGAAGAAAGAGGAGAAGAAGATGACTATTGATAGTCATAGTAGAGGTTTAGAGAGAATCCACAACATAAGATATGAGAAGAAGAATGCCAAAGTAGATGGCAAGAGATTGAGTCAAGAGAAGATTGACAAGGAGTTGGCTGAGATAAGAAAAGAACTCGATGTGTTAACAATGCGGCTAGAAGAAAACAAGAGATAAGGTTGGGTATTAAGGAAGAAGCGAGTGGAGTGGCATGAGATGCAGAGAAGGCTACAACAAAAGCAAGTAAAGTGGCTGAGGGAAAAACTCAAGAAAGTTGAGGTGGAAATGGAAGAGTCCATTTGTGAACTAGAACAGGGCGAAATTCTGGGAGAAAGTGAAGACTACACTGAAGCTAAAGAATGGAGATCAAGTGAAGACCTCATGAACTATTGGGATAGTTCAAAACAACATGAGGAGATGCTGACTAAAGATGAAGAGTTGATGTATAACACCATCACGCCTTGTTCTTTTTAACCTAATAGTTTTGGTGTGCTTGTAGGATGCATAGGAGAGGATAAATAATATTGTGAAGCTGTCCAAAGCATGGAGGAGTATCTTACAAAAGATGAATACTCTGAAGTGAAGCTGAATAGAGCTCTTGAACCGAAGTATGAGGATCAATGTGTTTTAGGGGATAGAAGGTACTCTAGAGTAGCAGAGCATGACGAAGAAAACCTCTCAAAGGAGGAAAGTATTGAGTTGTTACAACAGAAAGAACTCATTGACAAATTAATAATTGGAGCTCTTACAATACAAGAACCATTCCTTGTGAAGGAAGGAGATGAAGTTGAGCCTGAGGAACTGAATCACGTAGAAGACTTAGAGCAGCAAGGAAATGTGATGACTGAAGATTTGAGTAAGACCACCCGGTCTTATGATTTTAAAATTAATAATTTGTGGATGATTGTAGGTACATTACAAGATGATGAACAAACTTTAGAGTTTGTCAGAGAGAAGGAGCAAAATCTGAAATTTGTTCAGATCAAGACTGAGATGGAAAGATCTCAGAACTAGAAGGAGACAAAAGAGTCACCTGGGAGTAGGTAGTGTAATGTTAGAGCCATCATAGAGGAGAAAGATGGCAGTCTTATTCCAATGAAGACTAAAGAAATGTTGTCTGAAAGAAATGATCCAATTAATGTCATTGGGGAAGGATAGAGGTTGTTTGAAGATGATATGGAGGTTCTTAAAGAACAAGAGGGTAAGGATGAAAGGGAGGCAGTAATAATCAAACAATTTCAAAGAAGAGTTAACCATCAGCACGCTAAGGAAGAAGAAGTTAACTACTGTGAACAAAAGTAGGGAGGTATCATTGAAACAGATGATGTGGAGGAGAGGCTAATTGACAGTCTCATGAATTCTTTTGAGAATTCAAAACATCATACTGATGTGCTGGCATAGGATAAAGAAATAGAGCAACAAACTGAATTGTTGCCAAAGGAAAATACGACATTGAAGCCTTATGTTTTTTATTTTAACAAATGTTTTGTGAATGCAGGGTTAGTTGCAGATGCTGGAGTAAATTTGGCATAAATGAGCAGCCAAATGAAGATGAAAGAAGAGGATTATGTGGAAGAATTTAATCCATGGAACAGAGATGCTCAATTGCTGGAGGGAATGATGGGAAGTCAGAATTCAATGCAGAAATTAGATGTTGCAGAGGGAGATATCCATAAAGATATTCAGGAAGTTTGGGTGGAAGCAATGTATACAGTGGTACCTAGAATAGTAACTACATCAATATCTAAGGCATAAAAAGTTGGAGCAAGAGCAAAGGTAGAAGAAAAAGTAAGAATTCGACAACTTCAAAGACATGAAAATAAACAACAATTTGAAGATTAAGTGGATAGCAGCAACAACCTGAAGCAGAGAGAAACAGGTAACAGTGAATGGCAGAATATGGACCAGCCCAAAGATATACTAGAGGTGGAGATTGAAGAGTGATGGCAGTTAATGATGAAGCAGTCCATATGGAGGAAAATGATAGCAATAGGAAGGATGATCAATCAGAACACGAACTTGATTGACAAAGAGAGGAAGATGAAATAGAAGAAAGCAGAAATACAGTAGCAACAAAGGTGCAAGACACTTAGGTAGCTATAATCTAAAGTTTGGGACCCTGGAGGTTTTTACCACCACATGAAACCACATGATTAGGAGATCATGAATATTTTCTACTTTGGGAGTCTCATGTAGGAGCATTCAACCCAAGAGAAAATCATTGTATTTTAGTAGACATAGGAGGCATGTGTTTTAAGAAAGTTGGATTCCTAAGTGATGGATTGATGTAATATTTAGGCTTTTGAGTGAGTAGGATGAGAATTAATTAGATGTTATGAGGATGTTGTAAATGCTCTCGAATTAAGGAGAACATGAGTGGTTAATAATGACAAGAGAGTTAGAAGTAAATTATAAATCTTAAGGCCGGTTCGTGATTCGAGGAACTAGAGAGGACATTTAGGAGTTATAAGAAGAGCTTCGGCGTAAATCACATATGGAAAGACATTTGTCGACGCATTTCGAACCAACAAGTGTGGTTCATCGTTAGGACAAGTTGAAGAAACAAATCTAGCTTAGCATGTTAAATAGTCTGAGCAGAGACTCCAACGGCTAAATCGAACAACGGCTACTTTTGACCTTAGGACCCAGGTCAAATTATTATTCATTAATTTAATATTATTATTATTTTTAATATTAATACAAAAAATATTTTTAATGGTTAGTTTTTTAAAAAATTAATTAATAATTATAATTATAATTATATATATATATATATATATAAGTTATAAAATTAGGTTAATAAATAAAAAATAAATAAATAAAAATAATAAATAATAAATAATAAATAAATAAATAAAATACTTTTAGAGGTTAGTTTAAGAAGATAATTTACTTATTTATTTAAATTATTATATAATAATGTGTTGTTAAGGACGAGAATAATTTCAAGTAATTTATTAATTTATTTAGGAGTTTGTTCAGTAGATTAAGGGTTTGAACCAAAATTAGTTCAAGAGAACCTTTTTGGTATAAATGCAAGCCTATAGGCAGAGTGTAAAAGGGGGAGAGGCCACTAATATTGAAGATCAAGCCTGTGAGACAGAGGGTCTCGATATGCAATCAGTTGTTTATACTTGTTTATACAAAGGTTTATCCTGGAACTGTGTAAGTGTGTGAATTGAGTATTTAATGATTGATTTATGTGTGAATTCATAGGTTCTGTAACAGAGGTTGCAGGCAGAGTTCTAAAGAAATACACAAAGGAGGAAAATGATTAAGAGGAATCATAGTGGGTCTTTGAATCTAATTGAATGATCAGAGTGAAGCACTGAGGAGACTGCAATGTGAGAATTCGCAGAAGGAAAGTTCAAGAGAGAGTGCGCAGTAGAATAATGGAAAGACAAGAACCTTTGAATAAACCCGAACCATAGATAAAATGCTGAAAATAGCATGAAACGTAAGCAAAGAGAAGAGCGAAGAAGGTAAAAGGTGATGCACAACAACCGTTGGATCTCATAGATCAATGGTCCAGACCATGTCGCATAGAGCAGAGTGAAACATCACATTGGTGAACCTTAACGAAGAAAGGTGGGTTTATACACAAAAGTGGTATTTCAGGTGAGGTAGGAACCATAAGCAGTATTTAGAGGAGTGTGCCCGATCCCACTAGTAGAGTGACACATAGCAGCGAAGGAGAGACAGAAAACCTTTTTTTTCGGCAGTTATTCTCCGTGCCTGTTGTCTATTCAAAATCATCATGGATCGTTGGATCTACTAAGTGTAGATAAATGATGTAGGACCATCAAGTGTATTATAGAACGGGGAAGGATCTCGATCGTTGGATAGAGCGCCAGATCAAAGGTCAAGATTTAGTTGGAAACCAATGGAACAAGATTGGAACGCCCCTTTTAATATAGCGATAGTGGTAGTGATTTAATCGCAACCGTCAGATTGGAAGTCAGATCAACGGTCTCGATGGGATCGTTAATCATATTTTG